>CM052810.1:106317187-106353425 GCA_028533885.1 Nasua narica | reverse complement strand
CCCACACACAAGAAGGCAGGTGTAAACAAAACAAGCCAGCCTTGCTCTGCTCCTTCAGGTTAAGGCCTCTGCCTTCTGCTCAGGTCATGATCTCAGGGTCCTGGGATCAAGCCCTGCATCTGGCTCTCTGCTCAGTGGGGATCCTGCTTCCCCATAGCTCTCTGCCTGCCTCTCTGCCTACTTGTGATCTCTCTCTCTGTCAAATAAAAAAAAAAAAAATAAAAATAATAAAATCTTTAATAAATAAATAAATAAAGCTAAACACTTTCATCATTTTTCCTCCCCTTCAGGAGCAAAAATCAAACTGAATACATGCTTTTGTTGAAATTGTTAAAGAAAGCCTTCCATTAATGTCACAAAAGGTGATATTCTAAACTATTTATTGCCACCTCAAAACTCCAAGGCCCTAAAAATATGTAAGCCATTGTACAGATAAAAGATCAGCATTGCTCATCTAAGGAATTTTCTCAAAGCATCATATTTATTATTACAAACTGAACAAATACATGTATTTACATAAATACTATAGTCACATAAATTCATTGCACATAAATACTATTCTTTATAATAATTTTTCATAGGATATGTTTGAATGTATTTAAATGAAAAAAATCAATCTTATTATCTATTTGTAATGAAAATAAACAAATATCCATAGTTAGAGAATGGGTTGGAAGAAAAGTTAATAAAAGTGTTTATGCCATTTTATAATATTTGTTAACATTAGATTGAAATAAAAATTTTCTTTTATTTTTTTTTAAGTAAGCTCTGTGCCCAATGTGGGGCTTGAGCTCACAACCCTGAGATCAAGAGTCACGTGTTCTACCAACTGTGCCCACTAACTAGGTGCTCCAAAATAAAAATTAAAAAAATCATATTTTGTCCCAAAATAATCTAAACCATGTTTTCCAAATTTGGCTGTATATCAGATTTAGCATGGAGGTATTCATAAAAGTGGGTTCCTCATTGTAACCTTATTGGAATCTTAGGAAGTGGTGCCATGGACTCTATTTTTTATAGAAAGTTTCCACCTGGATTAGTAGAGGATCATCAATATATATCATCCCTGAACTCTCTTTCCTTGTGGATTCCTGAAGCCTCTCTTCAGGAAACTACACAGCGGCATCTTTTCCTACATCTTGGGAAACTACACAAGCCTGCCAAGCTTTTTTGTAGCCATCAATAGTTTGATGACCAAAAGATCACCAAACTGAAATGTGTCCGTACATCTTTTTTTCCTCAGCAAATAACAACAGCAGTAGATAACGATAAGATTGTGTGATGAAAGTATTGGAAGATCAAATTCGTGTTGATTGTTTAAAAGCACTTTAAAGATTCCTGATTTTCAATGTAGTTGAGAAGATGAAAATAAAGTTAGTTTATATAATCTCTAATGGCTCTGCACGTGCGATCCAGTTACAGGAGTAGTTCCATACATTTATAACTAAGAGAATCAACGAGTGGGACAGGCACTGAGAGAGCTCCTTAATACAGTCTGTTGCAGTGCCTTTTAATAATGTGTTATTTTCATCCTGTGCTTTTCCCAAAACCAGTGTCAGTTTGGATCTTCAGGGATTAAAGATAGAAACACTGAATACATTTTTATGTGGTACTTCCACTTCTTTGGGGTTTAAACTACCCATTCTCTCTACCATCTGAATTTCAAATCATCTTAAAAGTTGATAGCCTCATTTCAAGTGTTAGGCTCTTGGTTTGTTTTGATATGTAAATCACTATGAGACATCCATATAAGCTGCCTTATTATACAAATGACAGAGACTGAATTTTCATCTTTTAAGTGGTTTTTCAACTCACTTCTTTGAATGAGAAAAGTGCAATAGCTCACTGAAGCATATGCGGGTATGATTTTATTTATTTTGAAGAATATCCAGTTCTCACTATAATTTGTTATTATGAGGAATTCAACAAAAATACTACTAGGATATTTTAACGTGGAAATTATCATACAACACATTTCTTTTCTTCCATCAAGAAGTACCTCGTGCACTGTGAAAAAGATACCAGATATGCTTTTTTTGTTGTTGTTACCCAATATATTAAGTTACCAGCTTCCCTCGTTTTCATTCTCTTTCTTTTACATGATTTGGCTGCATTCAATTGGATGGTTTCTTTTTCCTGCTCTTGTTGCTATTGGATCTATTGAGAAACTTTTCTGGTATTATTTAAGCAAAAAAAAACCCCAAAAAAACAGGAAGCCAAAGGCAAATGTTGTGAATAAGTTCAAATCATATAACATCTCACAACCGTTTTTTTAAAGATTTATTTATTTATTTATTTAAGTAATTCCACTCAACGTGGGGCTTGAACTCATGATCCAGAAAATAAAAATTGCATGCTTAATCAACTGAACCCACCAGGAACCCCCCCATAACTTCTTTACTGAATGAGAACACATTAACAGTATGAGAAAAATCATTCAATAAAATTATAAAAATAGATTGAGGAACATGGTTCAGATTACTTTAGAATTCAGGGTTTAACTGTTTTTTATTTTCAGTGTTAACAGTTAGTAAGTGTACCATCGCAGGAATATTCTTATCTTTTTTTTTTTCAAAATTCCTTCCAAACCATGAATATTTGCTTTCTTTCATTAAAAACAGTCATTTGAGGGGCGCCTGGGTGGCTCAGTGGGTTGAAGCCTCTACCTTCGGTTCGGGTCGTGGTCTCGGGGTCCTGGGATCCGGCCCCGTGTTGGGCTCTCTGCTTGCCGGGGAGCCTGCATCCCCCTCTCTCTCTGCCTGCCTCTCTGCCTGCTTGTGGTCTCTCTCTCTGTCAAATAAATAAATAAGATCTTAAAAAAGAAAAAAAAAAAAACACAAAAAAACAGTCATTTGAATCCGCAATAATCACATAAGTCTATTGCCCACATAAAAACCTTATATAACATTATCAAACACTTTGCCTCGACTATAATTGCTTTATGTAGAAGGTTACAATAAGGTCTTTTGTATAAGGAATAGTTGTGAGTGTATTCAAGGAAAGCTCTCAAAGCAATTTCCTGAGCTGTTATCCCACAACCTAGTTCATCCTCACTGCCTGCATGAACCATGCCCAAATCCTGTGCAGTTTCTAAGAAAAGGAACAGGAAAACATCCATGGGACCCCATGTAAAGTAGAAGCTCCTAGGGTAGTAAAGTGGCTTTGTCAGAAAGGAGAGACACTGGAGGTCATGGACTGATATAAGCCTCCTCCTTAATGAGTTAACTGAAGCCTTTTGAGCTGGCTTTCTGCTTAACTTTCCAAAATAGTGAGCCAATGAGCCTACCAGGCCATCCAGATTTGTCTTCTGAATGCTGAGGGAGCAAAATCATCAGCACCTCTTGTGCTCCTAAATTAAAACCTTGGACAGACTCTTTCTTGTGCTAAAATTGTTTTCTAAGTAACAGAAATCAAGTCTCTTCATCTCATTTTCAATTATTTGAGATGTTACAACTAAGTGCTTTCAGAGAGTGAATCATAATAGGATTGTGAAATAAAATATATTCTAATTTTTAAAACAAGTCAAATTTCACAGCACAGCAATATTTTAGATTTCTTGATTGGCATATCTATTTAATTTCAAATTCTGATGGAAGTATGTACTTTAATGTCTTAACAAATAAATTCAAAAGATAAAACATACTAGGAATATCAAGACTGACACTGTATAGAAAATGAGTTAATAAGTATTAGATTTCATACATTTCTCATTGAGTTAATTCTTCTTAATTAATTCTTACCATATGTATTAATTCTTCTTAATTAAATTCTTACCATAGGTACATTGAAAAGCAAAAGGAGTATCTCAGGTGGTTTTGTAATTTAGCATTCTTTTTTCACTTTGTTGAATATTTGCTTTGTGTAGCTTTGGAATTAGTATTGACATACTAATGTGTACATAAATATTTTTAATTGTTTATTTAGATGCTGACATTTATATTTCAGTTGAACAATCACCTCCTGTTCTGGACTGAAAAATCAGATAATGAGTACCTCCATTTCTCAAGACTAATATTTTAAGATAACTAATTTCTATTATTATTTTTGAAAACCTTAAGTGACTCTTGGAATCTACTTAGGAAAATCATCAACACACTAAAATTATTAAGATGGCATTATGACATGGATTGAGCTAGAGAGTATACTCCTAAGTGAAATAAGTCAGTTATAGAAAGACAAATACCATATGATTTCACTCATATATGGAATTTAAGAAGCAAAACAAAGAAGCAAAGGCAAAAAAATAAGAGAGAGAAAGGAACAAATCAAGATACAGACTCTTAATTACAGAAAACAAACTGATCGTTACCAGAGAGGAGGTTAAGTGGGTGGATGGGCTGACAGGTGATGGGGATTAAGAGTACACTTGTCATGATGAGCACAGGGTGATGCATAGAATTGTTGAATCACCATATCATATGTCTGAAACTAATGGAACACAGTATGTTAACTGGAATTAAAAACTTAAAATAGAAAATGGCATTATAAAAATGGCTTTATGAACACTCACTATTCTTAATGTAGGGCTAATTATTAACAAGGGGGAACCATTCCATTCAGGGCAGGACAACAAGAAAAACGGACTCTTCCTGGCTCATCAATATGGCAGAAAAATATTTGCAAATACATAAATGTGATAAAAATAAACTAAAAGTGATTTATAATAAAAATATATAAATATGTTTTAGAATATATATTAGTCAAGATTTTCTTTCTTCAGTCTTTATGATGAAATGTTTAAGTATGAAGATCAGAGACCATTCCTTTCAAGAAGAATAGGAAAATGTATGGTTAGAGAGATGAGCAAAAGAACTCTATAATTAAAGCAAATATTAGACAGTGTTGATATTTGAAAAATAAATTCTATTACTATATATTAGTCATAAACAATTGAAAGTCAAAATTTACAAACAACAGAGATTTTTAGATGTTATTCAAACAATATTTAAGCAAAAATGTATGTTAAACGTTAGAAAACACTAATAAGGTCAAAGAATACCTAAATAAATTCAAAGATATACTATATACACAGATTGTACAACCATATATAGTTAACTTGCCAAGACTCTTCAAAGTGATTTACATAGTCAACAATTCAAATCAAAATGTCGTCAGGCTATTCAGTACATACAGAAAGGCTGAATCTAAAAATTATATGAAAGCCCATAGGAACTAGCATAGCCAAAAAATTTCAAGGAATAGAAATAAAGTTGAAAGACTCTCTCTATTTCAAAACTTAATTTACTTTTACTTTTTTTTTAAAGTTAGTTCTACATCCAACATGGGGCTTGAACTCATGATATCAAGATCAAGAGTCATACGCTCTACTGAGCCAGGCAGGCACCCTTCAGGATTTACTTTAAAACTAAAATAATTGAGACAGTATGTATTGACAAAAAGATAGATGGATCTATCAGTGGAATAGAGTTTAGAAATAAACCCACATATATACAGTCATCTGATTTTTGAGAAAAGTGCAAAGATAAATAATTGGAGAACGGATAGTCTTTTCAAAAAAATAGTGTTGAAACAACTGGACATTTATGCACAGACAAATTAATCTCAACCAATACCCTCACACCTCATACAAATATTAACTTAGAATGAATCAAGGATTGAAATATAAATCCTAAAATACAAAAGTTCTGTAACAAAACCTAGTAGAAAATTTTTTGTGACTTGGAATAAGAAAAAATTTTTGGAATGATACCAAAAGCACAAACAAATTGATAAATTAGAGCTCAACAAAACAGTATATTTTCAAAGATTTTATTTATTTGACACAGAGAGAGAGAACACAAGTAGGCAGAGACACACAGAGAGAGAGGAGGAAGCAGGATCCCTGCTGAGCAGAGAGCCCCAGGCAGGGTTGGACCCCAGGACCCTGAGATCCTGACCTGAGCCAAAGACACCGGCTTAACCCACTGAGCCACCCAGGCACACCAACAAAACAATATTTTTGCTCCTGAAAGACACTGATAAGAATGAAAATACAAGTCACAGACTAGGAAAAACTTTGGCAATTGCATATCTGACAAAAAAAAAAAAACAAACTAGTATCCAGAATGTTAAAGAGCTTTCAATTCTCAGTAATAGGAAAACAAATGACAAGAAGATATTGAGCAAGTAGAATCCCCATACATTGCTGGTGGAAACACAAAATGGTATACTCACTTTGGAAAATCATTTGGCGTGTCTTCTGAAGTTTAAACATATACTTATTATATGACCCATCAATACCATGCTATCAAAATTTACCCAAGAGTAAAAACTCATGATTGCAACGAGCCCGTGAGAATATTTACAGTAGCTTTTTTCATAACCACCAATAACTGGAAATAGCCCAACTGTCCTCCAACTGGGTGAATGGAGAGACAAACTGTGGTATAGTCATGCTATGGAATATGGCTCAGCAATAACGGGTAATGAGTAATTGAAACACATAACAATATAGATGACTCTCAAATGCGTTTTGTTAAGTGAAAGAGTCAGACCCAAATGTCTAATCAACTATATGATTCCACTTTCCATGTGTATGGTAGCTAGGAAATAGCACAAGTAGAAAAATAGAAAATAAGCCAATGGCTAACAGGGGTTATTGTTGGCAGTAAGAGGGAATTTAGGAGGTTGATGGACCTGCTCTGTATATTGATTGATGGTGATATTTATACAAATTATACAAACCTTTGCATTTGTTAAATGCAATGGTTGTTACTGACACCATGTTGATATAATAGCTTACTGATAAAACTCTTCAACTAATAAAGTGAATTTTACTATACATAAACTTTAAAAAATGAATTAAAATTTAAAAAATAATAGAAAATAGCAGACTAAATTTGTGCTCAGTAAGAGTGAACTAACATTCAAATCATAGAAACATTCCAAAACACATGACAGACCATTGCCATGAAGTGACACATAATGAAGTATGATGTGCTCAAAGACAAGCTTCCCTTCTTTACATTGTGACATAGGATAAAGTAGTGACAGATTGTCACCAGACCTACATTTCCTATCTTGAAATATCACCATCTGATGGAAATACACTTTGTCTCTTTGTATTTAAAAACACTTCAGCAATCATATCTTTAGACTAGCCACAGGGAAAAGAAGATGTAATAGGAGCTAGGGATGTGGGGTCGGGCGGACAAAATGATCATATAAGAAACCATGGTGGGGGCACCTGGGTGGCTCAGTGGGTTAAAGCCTCTGCCTCCAGCTCGGGTCATGACCTCAGGGTCCTGGGATGGAGCCCCACATAGGGCTCTCTGCTCAGCGGGGAGCCTGCTTCCCCCTCTCTCTGCCTGCCTCTCTGCCTACTTGTGATCTCTCCCTCTGTCAAATAAAAAAATAAAATCTTTATTAAAAAAAAGAAACCATGGGGAAAGTGATCGAATTTTAGTCTTTTTTCTAATAGTGTGTGGCTCAGCATAGTCTAAGGTCATTTATGCAATTCCTAAAGAAGCTCTCTCTCTCTTTTTTATTTATTGCTAAGGTTCTTTTTCTTTTTTTTTACATTAAAATGACACTTATAGAGTTTTTTAAAGTTTTCTCTCAATCTTGAAGATATGCTCTATTTGCCAACTTTACCAGCATGTTTCATTATAAAATAATTATATTCAACTTAATATTTAATTATTTCATTAGAATAAAAATAGTCAGTAGTGTAGGTACATTTAACCATTATTTGTGGCAGGTATTTAAAACGTAATTTGAAATACACAATAAAAAATGCTGTTATATTTTATCCATAGTTAATATGTTGGAATAAGCAGTAAATATTTCCTTTCCTTAATAAATAATAAATAAATAAATATATTTATATAATATATATATATAGATAGATTTTATTTATTTATTTGACAGAGAAAGAGAGATCACAAATAGGCAGAGAGGCAGGCAAAGGGAGAGGGGGAAGCAGGCTCCCCGCTGAGCAGAGAGCCCGACTCAGGGCTGGATCCCAGGACCCTGAGATCATGACCCGAGCCAAAGGCAGAGGCTTTAACTCACTGAGCCACCCAGGCACCCCAAGAAATAAATATTTTTAAATACTAATATAAAGTCATGTGCAGACACAGATTGGTATGAGTGAAATGTACTGGCAACTAAAACTCCTCAACTAGCTTGGCCATTAGTGATATGATTTCTAATGTATTCAATTACGCTGGGTAAATCTGAACCTAGATAGAGCATAATCACTCCTTCATTTACTTATTAGATTTATTTGTAAAAAAAAAAAAAGTCACTAAAGCCAGGCAAAAGTGTTTTTGTGTTGATTTACATTTTAAAAGATAGATTTTATAGATTTGCAATGCACATCACTATCCATCAAAGAATTTGAAAGTTGTGTGGGATGTGAAACCACCATTTCTTGTTTAAAGTTGTCCAACCCATGGCAAAATGTCTTTTATCTATGGCACTTAACTACTAACTGCCAGCATCACCATCATATCATTGAAACGAAATTCAGATAATTATCCCCTCGAACTGCATTGCACAGATAAAATCTCACCACCAAAACCACAGGCCTCAATTTTTCCTATGAGCTTCCAAAGCACCATATTGATCATGTCACTACTCTGCTTAAAATTTACAAAAGCTAGCCTCCAGTTTCCTTAGTCTGGCAGCTAGTATCCTCCATCTTCTGGCCCTAAAACCCAACTTCAGCTCTGCCAAGATATGTTTCAGTTAGTAAAGAATTTTACTCATTTTGAACTGTTTTTCTTTCTTTTACATGATATTTATGTTGTGCTACTCGGCTCTTGGTATCTGTATGTCTACTTTGATTTGCACATTATGTAGGCTTGGTATAGATGAATTATTCATCCTCATTGGTTTTGTCCAGAATGTTTAGATGCTGGAAATCAACTCTTAACATACACAAAATTACTACCCTATGCCACAAATATTATTCACACACCTACATCCACAAATAGAGTAATATTAAGGTGTTAAGAAAACATTCTTCTATTAAAATCTTTTGGGAATACAGTTTATCCCAAAGCTCAAATAATAAGATGTAAAAATCTAAAAATCCTTTTCAGATATTCAACTGCATCTGATCTATGACAACTTAATTAGATTTGTTTGGTTCTCAAACCATTTTTCATTAGCGAATCACATTGTCTCTGGACTAGAATTTCCACTGTGTTTTTCCTGGCATAAATGTGACAAGAAGAGATTTAAGCCCAATTAAAAAATAAAGCTTTCAGATTCAGGCTGAGCCTATGTGTATGTAGTTGAATCAAAATGATCTATTGGTTTTAGTGGGGTCAATTTGCCACAAAGAGTCTGCACGATTCTCCCAGTGACAAAGAAGCTGGATGTGACAGTCTCAGCTATATAAGACAAAATGTGCATAAGTCACAGTAAATTGGGTCTATAAAACCACTCAGTTACAGAGTGATCTCCCACAGAAATGTAGACTCAGCTAAATATACTGGTTAAACTCTCTCAAGCCCATAGGATCCAATACTAAAGAAAAATTTGTTCTCTATGTTATATATGTGTCCCTGAATTAACAATAGCAAAAATATGTGTAGTCTTAAATCTATAACTGAAAGATATAAATGAAGGAGAAAATAGAGGACAGAGAGAAATGTTGATGGCTAAAGACATAAAGAAAAAAAAAAGAGGTACTTAGCAAGTTAAAGCAAAGTTAAAGCAAAGTAAAAGGGGCATCTGGATGGATAAGTCAGTTAAGCTTCTGCCTTCGGCTGAGTCCAGAGCCCAGAGTCCAGGGATCAAGTTCTTAAGTGGGCTGCCCCAGCAGGGAGTCTGTTTTTCCCTCTCCCTCTGCCTGTTGCTCCCTCTGCTTGAGCTTTCTGTCTCTCTGTCAAATAAATAAATAAAATCTTTAAAAAAAGTTAAAAAATAAATTTGTGTATATTTTTTTGTTTTTTTAATTATATTTTTAATTAACATATAATGTATTATTTGCCCCAGGATAAATTTGTATATTAATTAGGAAGTCAGTAAATTAATGGAATAGGTTATTCGCTTCTTAATCACAAATAGGGAAAATTTGGACTGGAACAGAATGGCCTAGTAAACACACTAAACTAGACTCTCCATCCAACTCTACCACTTATTAGCATAGTGACCTTGTTCAAATTATTTAATTTTTGTGAGACTTAGTTGTACCTGATTTCTTTGGACCTTGATTTCCTTATATGAAGAAGAGTTGCTGGTCTTTAAAACATCTTGCATTATGAGAAATTCAAATCTTGTTTATGGTCTAGATCAACACAAAGTTTCCTGCTTAGGTTATTTTCAGAACTAATCTTTTAATGAGTCCTTTTCCTAAGAAAGATCTTTGTATATCACATGCTTTGGTTCACCACTTAACCACATATAGATCTGACACACTATTTTTTTTTAAGATTTTATTTATTTATTTGACAAAGAGTGACAGAGGTCACAAGTAGGCAGAGAGGCAGGCAGAGAGAGAGGGGGAAGGATGCTCCCTGCTGAGCAGAGAGCCCAAGGGCTTGATCCCAGGGGCTCCATCCCAGGACCCTGAGATCATGACCTGAACCGAAGGCAGATGCTCTAACCCACTGAGTCACCCAGGTGCCCCTGACACACTATTTTAAAGAATGACATGTTTTATTGTGTTTGCAAATATATGTGATATTTTAGCTGGATTAATTCCTGAACACTCCCAACTGGTCCTATTGACCTACTTGAAGTTTTATTGAGTTGGTTTATTTGAGTTGGTACAATAGAATTTCCCCTTCTGCCTTGGGCACTTGGTTCACATGAGAATCAAAACACAACCCTAGGCTCATTTTGAAGTCACCCTAGTGTCTGTCTCAACTCACATAAAGTTGTGAGAATTAGGAACACTCTGCTATAATACTGCTATACAGAGCATACATGTGACTACATTAAGTAAATTTGTACTGCAAAATATTTTCTCTAGCACAAAGGGAATACTCTCTCCTATAAAGTGGCATAAATGCTTATTACTCACATAAGTGTAGCAAACCAAGTTTTTTTCTGTTGATCATAAGCAAAATCAAATTTTACATATATAATATATAAATTTATATTTGTTTCACATATATACCCACATATTTTAATATTTCTGGAATGACCTAGATATTAAGATATATCTGTGATGAAAAATATATATATATACAATTTTTTTGGAAGAAGTTTGACTTCAGCAATGATGTTATACTGGAACAAACTTCCCATCATAAACAACTATCAAATCGGGTAAAATACATATGGCAACTTTTTTTAGGCCTTCACAATTAGTCTGTTTTGTCAGCTCAAGACCGCAAGTCCTAAGAAGAAAAACTCAAGATTTCCTTACTAATTTCCCTGTCTCTGCCTGAGGATAATATCCCAACTGTGATTCAATGTGCTGGAGTCCAGCATACAATGGCATCTTCTCTGAGATGAGGAACCAGAGAAGGGAAAGCTGAAGAGACAATGGAAAGAAGGCAGGCACAGAATGGAGTTCCATAGAAAAGACCCCATGTATACTTTCTGGGAGTCCACGCCCAAGGGCTGGGCTGAGTGGTTTTAAAAACCACTACACAAACTGCGTATTGTTAAAAGTAAAGCATTCGCCATTTGAAAGCAAAGCAGACTGAGACTTAAATGCACTGGAGGAACCTGCCAAAGCTCACAGAGCTGGTATGCGTTGGTGTTCATGAACACAGATGTCACTCTGAGACCTGATTGCTTCCCACTGCATGTCCTGACTCTGCCAATTTGTCAAAACTGGTCCAAGCAATGACAGTCCATGATTGCTGTAGACTGCAAATATAAAATGTTCGGATTTCACTTATGGATGTGATTTAATTATCCTTTTTTACTACTCATTTTCAGGGTTAAATAAAATGATTGCAACTTTCCTCACGACTTAAGCTTTCTTGATAAATAAAAAAAGTTTTCTTTTTTTCCCCTCAAATACTTTTATTTTATTTTTTCAGTGTTACAAGATTATTGTTCATGCACCACACCCAGTGCTCCATGCAATATGTGCCCTCCTCAGTACCCACCACCAGGCTCGCCCAACCTCCTACCCCTTCCCTTCCAAAACCCTCAGTTTGTTGCTCAGAATTCATAGTCTCTCATGGTTCATCTCTCCCTCCAATTTCCCCCCATTCACCCTTCCTTTCCTTCTCACAATGTCCTCCATGTTTTTCCTTATGCTCCAAATGTAGGTGACACCATAAGATAATTGACTGTCTCTGCTTGATTTATTTCACTCCACAAAATCTCTTCAAGTCCCATCCGTGTTGATATAAGAGTTGGGTATTCATCCTTTCTGATGGAGGCATAATATTCCATTGTATTTATGGACCATAACTTCTTTATCCATTCATCTGTTGAAGGGCATCTTGGTTCTTTCCACAGTTTGGCGATTGTGGTCATTGCTGCTATGAACATTGGGGTACATGTTCTTTGAACATGTTCTTCTTTGAACTGTATCTGCTTCTTTGGGGTAAATACCCAGTAGTGCATAAATACAGGGTCATAGGGTAGCTCTATTTTTAATTTATTGAGGGATCTCCACACTGTTTCCCAAAGTGGCTGCACCAACTTGCATTCCCAACAACAATGTTGTTTCCCCTTTCTCCACATCCTCTCCAACATTTGATGCAAGGGTGGTTCGATATTCTCAAATCAATCAATGTGACAGAACAAATCAATAAGAGAAGAGAGAAGAACTACATGGTCCTCTCAACTGATGCAGAAAAATCATTTGACAAAATTCAGCATCTGTTCCTGATTGAAACTCTTCAAAATATAGGGATAGAAGGAACATTCCTCAACTTTGTAAAATCTATCTATGAAAACCCTACAGCAAATATCATTCTCAATGGGGAAAAGTTGACAGCCTTCCCTTTGAGATCAGGAACACAACAAGGATGCCCACTCTCACCACTCTTGTTCAACATAGTACTAGAAGTCCTAGTGACAGCAATCATACAACAAAAAGAAATAAAAGATATTCAAATTGGCAATGAAGAAGTCAAACTCTCTCTCTTCACAGATGACATGATACTTTATATGGAAAACCCAAAAGACTCCACCCCCAAACTACCAGAACTCATACAGCAATTCAGTAATGTGGCAGGATATAAAATCAATGCACAGAAATCAGTTGCTTTCCTATACATTAACAATGAAAATATGGAAAGGGAAATTAGAGAATCAATTCCATTTACTGTAGCATCAAGAACCATAAGATACCTGGGAGTAAACCTAACCAAAGAGGTAAAGGATCTGTACTTGAGGAACTACAGAACGCTCATGAAAGAAACTGAAGAAGACAGTAAAAGGTGGAAAAGCATTCCATGCTCGTAGATCAGAAGAATAAACATTGTTAAAATGTCTATACTGACCAAAGCAATCTATACTTTCAATGCCATCCTGATCAAAATTCCACCATATTTTTTCAAAGGGCTGGAAAAAACAATCCTAAAATTTGTATGGAACCAGAAAAGACCCCAAATTGCTAAGGAAATGTTGAAAAAGAAAAACAAAGCTGGGGGCATCACATTGCCTGATTTCAAGCTTTACTACGAAGCAGTGATCACCAGGACAGCATGGTACTGGCACAAAAACAGACATATAGACCAGTGGAACAGAATAGAGAGCCCAGAGATGGACCCACAACTCTATGGACAAAACAGGCAAAAATATCCAGTGGAAAAAAGACAGTCTCTTCAATAAATGGTGCTGGAAAAATTGGACAGCTATATGTAGAAGAATGAAACTTGACCATTCTCTTACACCATACATGAAGATAAACTCAAAATGGATAAAAGACCTCAATGTGAGGCAAGAATCTATCAAAACCCTAGAGGAGAACATAGGCAGTAACCTCTATGACATTAGCCACAGCAATTTCTTTCAGGACATGTCTCCAAAGGCAAAGGAAACAAAAGCAAAAAAGAACTTTTGAGATTTCATCAAGATAAAAAGCTTCTGCACAGCAAAGGGAACAGTCAACGAAACAATCAGACAACCCACGGAATGGGAGAAGATATTCGCAAATAACACTACAGACAAAGATCTGATATCTAAGATCTATAAAGAACTCAAACTCAACACTCAAAAAACAGATAATCATGTCAGAAAAGGGGCAAAAGACATGAACAGACATTTCTCCAAAGAAGACATACAAATGACTAACAGAGACATGAAAAAATGTTCATCATCTTTAGCCATCAGGGAGATTCAAACCAAAACCACCCTGAGATACCACCTTACACGAGTTAGAATGGCCAAAATCAACAAGACAGTAAAAAAACCTTTCTATTTGAAGTAGTCTTATTAAATTAGTCTTATATAAAAGCAAAAACAAACAAACAAAAAACAAACAAAAACAAGAGTAAAGAAAACTGTGGAAGAGCATTTTGAGAAGAATAGTGAAAGATGGGAAGATCGTCCTAAATTTAAATTTCTTAGACTCAAAACCTAATATATCTGCCCTCCTTAATGAAAAGAAAGTCTGTCATTGGGATATTCACTTACCTAGAACATCTTTGAGGAAAGTATCATATATACTTTCTTCTGTTTCCCCAGCCCAGGTTCTGTGACGTGCTTGGCTGAGACTATTTGCACACATCCACCTATTTCCCAATAAAACCAAGCTACATCTAACAGAGTTAAATCCGAATATTCTCCCCCAATGAATGTTAAACTTATGTGGAATCCCTAAACTTAATGTTATTATACTTGTGAGTCTTAGGGATCTTGCAATCATGTTTCCTTGGTTTCTAAAGATATGCAGTCCGATGACACTAACGAACATACTATAGAAAAATTTCGTGCACACAGAACAAAGTTAGAGTCCCAAATCCTCAGGTTTCTTCTTAAGGAATTAGATTTGCTCTAGTTTTTTTCTTGTTCTGATTTCTTACTGTTGCTAAATTAGTAGTCTTTCTTGTTTTACAAACACCCCTTCTCTTTTCTGCCTATTAACAGGAGTGTGGAGCAAACCTATGTTCTTGATAGTTTCCCCAACTACAGTTTATACAAGTTAGCTATTTGTAATGGAAATTTATTAAATAAAGTAGATAATTACTATTTTTATTGCCCAGAATCTCATTTTCCTTTTTTGGGAATAGTATCCAGATGTTTCATCTTCAATATTTAGGCAATATGCTTCAGTAAAGTTCACTGAGGCCTAGATCATGGGTCAGCCATGCAGCCTCAGCTAAGCCTGACTTAACATTCCTTCTCTGAATGTCTGATACACATCAGACCAATCAGGTCAAAGGTAACAGAAGGCAGAGGTGCGTGTTGGAGGCACAAGTTGAGGTCTGAACCTCATGTCCAAAGTGGCTTCCATTTCTTAATTTTTCAGTTGATATGATCCAATGAATACTTTTTTTGCAGAAGCCAAGTTGGATAGAAGTCATAGCATCTGTAATCTGAAAAATACCATCTGATACAATGTAGGCGGAAGGGGAAGAGAATACCAGGAACAAATTAACATAAAGTAAATAAATAGCCTTGTTTATAAACATCATCTCATCACCATTATGAATAGCTCAGAGATCATCTTGTAAGTTCCATTCCAGCTCACACCATCTTTCTGGGCCCTTCCTTTTCTATCACCATTCATCCTGTTCTTTTTCCCTAAGGACTCCTCTCATTCTTCTCATCTGACAGGCTAGTAAAACTAAGCATTTTGCTTAGTTTATTATGCAGATGAGATAGAATTTTCACAGGATTGGTCAGCCAAATTATTATTATTATTATTATTATTATTATTACCATTTTTAATTTTAAAAGGCAGGACATAGACCTAGTATAAAATGATAAAGTCACCAAGGATACACAATGAAAAGAACGTTTTCCTATCCTTGCTATCTTCCATATATATATAAATAATATATTATTATTTATATATAATATATATATTATATATTTATATATTATATAATATATATTATATATATAATTATATATATATAAAAATACTTTAAAAGTATATGTGCACTTTAAAAAAAGCCATTTAAGAAAATCTTTAAACTTTTCTATGGATTTTTAGAGAGTTAGTAGATTACACTTCATAGAACATTTCAAAAAACATTGCTTTAGTTAAATTACAGTAAATCATTTTGCAAAAAAGCATAAAATAATTAGAAATATAATTTTATGCTTCTTAGGAAGTACATAGAAATTGCCTTTTTCATTTGCCTTTAGATTTATTCCATAAAAGGGATTAATAAATTTTGAGTTAAATAAAATAGAAAAATGATTTTTATCCCCTCGTTATTATATGTATTATTTTTAGGCTTGTGTGAAGGGATAAAAGAATATTCTTTCAAATGATACAAAAACATACATATTTTGAAATATGCGGATAAAATAACCACTTAAAGCTAATTGTCAATTAATCAGTGTCTTGGTTTTGTTTTTACAACTTGAGTATCCTCACGTTAAAAGTGAATTAGTCTTTATATCTCACTAATCTTTGACTTTGACTTTGAATTTTTGACTAATCTTGACTTTAAAAATAGATCAATGCTAAAAAAGCATATTTTTAAAAAGAAAAATTAGAACGTCAATGAAATGTTATAGCATTATGTTTACTTTAACTATGCCTATTTTTAGAGCTCAGGATAGCCTGGTCTAGTTCTCATACCCCCTGGGCTGTATCACATGTAGGAGACAAGGACTTAAGCACAGATATACATATACATTCACTGAACAATATAGATGTTTTATACTAATTTTCATGCAGTGCTTTTCCCTACTTCTTTTGATTATCTGTGAAATACATAAAAGTAGAATCAAAATCTTCTTTTAGTAATAAGTTACCAACATGGTTGAGCTAGTTCTGTCAGTTTTGATCTTTCCATTATTTTGCATTACTTACATTATCTTGGATAAAGAATTTATACTTTTGCTTAAGAGAATGGATTAACTTTTTTCAAGCTCCATGTAGTACTCAGTATGAGCTATCTTTTTTACCTATATATCTTATATTTTGAAATATCAAAACCACTAATAAAGTTTTAGGCTGTACTTAGATAGCAATTTTCCTTATTTTATACTTGAGAAAATTACACTGTGAAAAAAAGCACATTTTACCAAATATTAATATTCTCACCATGACAGGCTATTTTTTTGTCCCCTCATCACTGACATAATGGCTTTAATGTAATAAGCTTGAAATGGCAGGTCTCTGATGATCGTTGAAACTACAGACATAGAATGTCCATTTTTTAATTCGAAGTAGATCTGGTAAGAATAAAGAAGGGGACCGAACAATATAATACATAACAAAATGGAAATCAGGTTATAATATTCCTGTTTGGGAAAAATGTGCCTTCTGTCTCCAGCAGTATAGATATTGATTATAGTTCTTTTAAAAAAAAATATTTATTTGAGAGAGAGAGGATGAGAGAGCAAGTGGAGGGAAGGGCAGAGGGAGACAATCTTCAAGCAGACTCCCCACTGAGCATGGAGCCCAGTACAGGGTTCAATCCTATGACTCATGAGATCATGACCTAAGCCAAAACCAAGAGTCAGATGCTTAAATGACTGAGCCACCTACGTGCCCCTAGTTATAGTTCTAAGAATAGTACAGTATCATTTTCCTAAAAGAGAGATTAAAAACTGGAAAAAAGTAAAAAATTGTCAGAGAGGATTAAAAAAAATATAAGGAGACAAACCCAGATTGTGTGTCAAGTTTAAAATTCAGTGAATTGAAAAGAAAGATATACCTTCACAGATCCCAAAATCTCTCTTCCATGGGCCCAGCCACAGTGTAAGTATTTTTTTTTTATTATTTATAATGCAACAGATTGAGTCTATTTCCAATAGACCAGAAAATCTTTACTAGCCTGCATCTGGAAGACACTGAAAGATGAGTGAACTTGGTAAGATCTTGGAGGAAGGGACAGGTAATTCTGGTTGATTATTGCAAATGGACTGCTAAATGGAAGAATCATGAGGGAAGCATTAGAAAGCTCATGTGGTAAATACAAATTCGTTATAATAGATAAAAACAATTCAAAAATTTCAGCAAGCCTTAAAATGGTGTTTTATTCTTTCTACCTTTCTCATCAAGGAAGTATGCTTTTTGACAAAAGATTTGTAGATGGAGTTCAATAATAATTTCTATTTGTGCAACAATTATACTTTACCAAACACTCTCACATGTATGATTCAATGTGCTTGCCATTTTTCTCCTGAAAATTCTGCTGAATGTTTGGTCTTATAGTTCAACTTAGACTTAAGAGTATTAGTATGCTATTAAGTTAAGAATTGTCCAATGTTGCAGGACTAATCATTCTTTCCAAACTGACACTGGACTGGTGGATACTCACCAGGACTGTCAGCTTTGGCCATATTCTATTGTCCGTCCTTCAACATTTTCCTCTTTCTCCTTTTCCTAAAGAAATACAATGCCCCCCAAAGGTCACTTGTGTCTACCTCTGCACAAACCCACAGACTGTCACCAACCCCTGCCAGGTTCCTTTGACGGATAAAGGAGTAAGGCATGCAGCTCTACTATTGTCTGGACGCATGCAGCGCTAGGTCCTCCTACAGAGGACTGGCAAGATTGCACTGGCAAGATGCCCTAGAGAAAGTTTCACTAAATCTCAGTCTTTATAGTCCAGGGGATGCCCACTTTTCACTGGCACACATCAAACTCCCAAAGCAATGCCTTGATACCATGAACTGGGGTAGAATGTAGAGCATTACAACAAGTTCAGTGCAACTATTTCATTGAATGAAATGGCCTTCTTAGTACAAGTGGGATCTAGGGGGAAAAAAAGTCTTTTCTTGTTGGAATCCAAGGTATGCTTACAAGTACACAGTCTACAGCTGGTCCTAAGGCACTATCAAAAATCCAGAAATGGCAAAATGAAAACCACCAAATTAGTGAATAGTATTTAGTTAAAGTTGAATGTTCATATAAGAGCAGTTTGGGAATGGGAAGCTTTCAAATTCAAAGACTGACATTACAAGATGGGAAAGTTGTCTTAACCTTTTCAATGACTAGCTATTAAAATGGGGTTTCCAGATGCAGAGGGTTTGTTAAAAGTGATTATCTTATACCATTTTTAGGAAGCTGACTTGAGTCTCTTTCTGATCATCAGGGACATTTACAAAAAGCTGACCAAGTTAAGTTTTACTTGTTTTTGCAGAATAAGCTAAGTGAAGTTTCATTTGTGTGGGTTAAGTGGTTTTGTCCATTCAGGGGAATTTTCAAGTCTGGTCTCCATTTTGTGTATGATTTTAACTATTCCCACCATGTGATCATTTCCTCAGTATGCTGTAAGCGTGACCACCTAGGGCAACATCACTCTCAGTCCCCACTGTTGATATGGTCAGGTCGAAGCATCATATATTGCTGTTTCTGCTGGTTGAGTGTCAACACAGATAGTCATGTAGTCACCATGACCAATATTTGCCTTGTCATTGTAGACATGAGTCAGATCATTGAGTTCTTCTAGCTGTCTAGTCCTGATGGATATCATTTGATGTGTGAGTGGTTGCTGAGCATCATTTAAACCCCTACAGAGGATATAGCATACTAGACAGGTTAATATAATGAATCTAAAGAAAATAATAGCCACGGACTGAAAAATTCCCCGAAGCAGAGATCCCCAGAAGCCAAGACCTAATCAATTAAATAAAATGAATGGGTTATAATCAGATTCGGGCTTTATCTTTATAAATCCATCTACATTTTTGGGAGTAATGTGTAATTGGGTTTCATTTTTTTCTGAGTTATTTACGTAGGCACCACGTGATGTATCCACAATCACATATCTTTATGATTTCTTAAGATATATGATCATGGGGATGTTCAATTTCAGAAGATGGTATTGCAGGTGAGCTACCACCTAAAATAGGCCTCTATATGATGTGAGCAAGCAGCTAGTTTAACAAGAAGCACTGCTATAGAAACAAAAGCTAAGGTTAATAGTTCAAGCAAAGCATAAACTCAGTTTCTGAGTTTGCACAGCCCATTGAGAAAGTTTCTAGATTTGAGTTTGAAGCATTTTTAGGTGATGGGATGAGGATGTCAGTTTTAACTTGATGGATTTATCCTAGTTTGTGGTTTGACTGTCTTTAATAATGTCACTGATTTCTGCTTAACTCTCTTGAGTGGCCCATACAGCAGCAGACATGAAGATTGCCTGTATGCGATCTGTTGTAGTGGTTTGTCTGAAGTTTACAAGTGGAGAATAAGACTCAAAGACAAACTCAGGTCATGATCTCATGACCTGGGATCTCAGGTCACGATCTCATGACCTGGGATCTAGCCCGCACCGGGCTCTCTGCTCAGTGGGGAGCCTGCTTCCCCCTCTCTCTGCCTGCCTCTCTGCCTACTTGTGGTCTCTCTCTGTCAAATAAATAAATAAAATCTTAAAAAAAGACAACACGACTAGAATCTGATAATAGGAACACTACAGTTTTCTGGTGAAACCCAATTTCCTATAGTTATTTCATTTTTATCAAAGATAATTACAGTTAAAGTAAATGTTTATAAAATAAGTCTAGTCTTACTAAGCTTCACCTGATTATTTACATAAAGGTAGCAAGAATGATTCAATGCGTATTCTCACATATAACATTCTAGTCAAAGTTTTGTCAACATTCAGGAGCTTTATTGGCTCCATAAAATCAACCTTATTTCTTTAAAATTGTTTGGTAATAAGGAATCTCAGATTAGACCTTGCAAAATCTCTTTAGGCTAAGAAGCCAAGCTAAAGACTTAACCTAATTGTGTCTTACAACAAAAAGAACAGGTTCTTTTTTTTTTTTTTTTTAAGATTTTATTTATTTATTCATGAGAGACAGAGAGAGAGAAAGAGAGAGAGGTAGAGGCAGAGGGAGAACAGGCTCCCCATGGAGCAGGGAACCAGATGTGGGACTTCATTCCAGGACCCTGGGATCATGACCTGAGCCAAAGGCAGACATTTAATCAACAGAGCCACCCAGGCGCCCAAGAGAACAGATTCTTACTGACCATATGCAAATACACTTTTTGACATGAAAAATAAGAATATTTAACATAAGTTTCTGAACTCTGGAGGGATCAGGTAGGGAGAAAAATATATATGTTGCAAAACTATGCTTTTCCAGATTCCTTCAAGTTATAGATAGCCTAAAAGAAAGGGGAAAAAGGGAATATTTTAAATCTGGAAAACAAGACATTAAAGGGCCAACAGTGTTTTTTAAATGAAGCCATTAAAACTGAACTCATCTTTATCAGTTCATCCACTCTCAAGTAATTATTTCTTGTTTTGTTTCGTCTTGGGTTAACAGCTTTATGAATCAATCAATTTTCCATTCGATTTTTAGAAATTCTTACCCAGTTCAATGTTCGGATCATCAAGCTATTAGAAACCTGTGTCCTAGAATACTGGTCTGGGTCTTTTTCATGAATTTCTTTGAACATGAATCATTATTTGCCTGTAGCTGATTGTAAATATTTTCAAAGAAGAATTGAAAGTGAGTGAATAACTGACTAGAAATGACAAGACTTTAAAATAGGGGTGGTTATAGATGTATTAAGAGTTTAATCACAAAAAAAGTGATGTAATTTGCCAATTAAAAAAAAGGTAAAGAGGGCACCTGGGCGGCTCAGTTGGTTGAGCAACTATCTTCCGCTCAGGTCATGATCCCTGAGTTCTGGGATCGAGTCCCACATCGGACTCCTAGGTCCACGGGGAGTCTGCTTCTTCCTCTAACTTTCTCTCCTCTCATGCTCTCTCTCACTTTCTCTGTCTCTCAAATGAATAAAAAAAAAAAAACTTTAAAAAAAAAGATAAAGAGAGGTGGCCATGAATATACGTACCATAATTGTTTTCATAATACATGCAGTTTAAATTAAAACATTTCTATTTATTGAAACTGGAAGCTCAACATAGCAGGAAAATATACTTATGGGGAACAGACATCTTCCACTCATGCTCAAACTTGTGAACCTGAATTTATCCTAGTGTCCAAATAACCACAGAGGCTCAGCATTCAAGATGAGGGATATCAGTCAGCTAAGGCTACCTTAGGTTAAAATAAATAAATAAATAAAATCTCCAAATGCTAATTGTTCACAATAATGGTTAATTTATCTCCAAAAGGCAATTCTTTCATGGGTGAGCTGCACATCTTCATTCATTCTGCAGTGGGAAATGAGAGAAGTAATAGATCATAAGACAGCTCTTAATACTCATTAGTGGCGCAAGTTACATATTATTTATGCTCATATTCTATTTGGCAAAGCAATTCAAATGACCCTAGTCTCAATTTCATGGTTTAAAATGTGTAATTCTTCTGCAGCAAGGAGCTTGATAAAGGGAGACTGAACATTTTGAGAAGTAATATGATCTACCAAAAGAAAGTTTAGATTTCATGTATCTCTCTGGCTTTTCTACAGTTCACTGTCATTAATATGTTATTTATCTCTGACTGCTTTTATGATTTTTTTCTTTATCTTTAGTCTTCAGAAGTTTAGTTATAATGCAGCTTAGCATGGATTTCTTAAAGTTTTTAAATTTGGGCTTCTCACAGCTTCTTTAATCAGTATGTTTGCGTCTTTCACCGATTTGGGGAAGGATTCAGCAATTATTTCTTTGGTTTCTCTTTCGACCCTGGTGTTTCTCTCTTATCATTTTAGGACTCTGGTGATAAGAATTTTGGAATTTTGTTGTTGTTGTTGTTGTTGTTGCACAGGTCCCCATAGTTTGTTTTCTCCTGATAATCAGACTTAGCAAATTCTATTACAAGCATACCTGGAAGACATTGCAGGTTTTGCTCCTGATCACCACAATAAAGTAAATGTCTCACTAAAGTGAGTCAAGTGGATACTTTGGTTTCCCAGGGCATGCAAAAGTTATGTATATTGTAATTACTATATTGTAATTTATTAATTGTGTAATAGCATTATGTCTAAAAAACAATGTACATGCCATAACATAAAGCACTTTATTGCTAAAAAATGGTCAGAGCTTTCAGGAAGTTACAATCTTTTTGCAGCTGGAGGGTCTTGCCTCAATACTGATGGTTGCTGGCAGAATTGCTAAAGGTTGGGGTGGCTGTGGCAATTTAATGAAATAATATGACAATGAAGTTTACTACCTAAATTCCTTTCAGGAAGTATTTCTGTGTGCCATGAGATATGATTTGATAGCATTTTATTTACAGTAGAACTTATTTCAAAATTGGAATCAAGTCTCTCAAATTCTGCTTCTACTTTATCAACTAAGTTTATATAATATTCTAAATCCTTTGTTATCATTACAACAATGTACACAGCATCTTCACTAGGAGTAGATTCCATCCTAAGAAACCCTTTCCTTTCCTCGTCCATAAGAGGAAACTGCCCATTTGTTACAGATTTATCATAAGAATTTAGCAATTCAGTCATATCTTCAGGCTTCACTTTCAATTCTAGTTCCCTTGCAATTTTCACTATATCTGCTGTTACTTGTTCCAATGAACCCTTCAAAGTCATCCCTGAGCATTGAAACCAACTTATTCCCAACTCCTGTTAATACTAACATATGGACCTCTTTCTATGAATCACAAATGTTTTTGATGACATCAAGAATGATGAATCTTTCCGGGTGTTCGATTTACTTTGTGTAGTTTCATCAGAGGAATCAGTATCTATGGCAGTTAAAAACTTATGAAAAATATTTCTTAAATAATAAAACTTGAAAGTTGAAATTGATCCTTGATCTGTGCGGTACAGAATGGATATTTTGTTAGCAGGCATGAAAACATTAATCTCATTGTACACTTCCATCAAAACACTTTGGTGACAAAGAAAGAGTACTATCAATTAGCAGTAATATTCTCAAATGAATCTTTTTTTTCTGAGCAATAAGTCCCAACAATAAGCTTAAAATATTCAACAAACCATGATGTAAACAGGTGTACTGTCATCTAAGTTTTGTTTTTCAGTTCATAGAGCATTTGCAGAGTAGATTTAGGAAGTAACAATTATGTAGCAAAATATAGGAAAGAACATATAAGATATATAGACATAGATATCTAAAATACATAAACTTAGACTCCAAGGAGGTAAGCAGAGGGAAAATGAGGCACAAAAGTATATTGAAAATAACAGTCTAACATTTTCTAAAATTAATGAGACATTGAGCCCCAGTTTCAAGATTGCAATGAACTTGAAGCAGGGT
This sequence comes from Nasua narica, assembly GCA_028533885.1. Taxonomy (NCBI): domain Eukaryota; kingdom Metazoa; phylum Chordata; class Mammalia; order Carnivora; family Procyonidae; genus Nasua; species Nasua narica. The sequence continues at coordinate 106,329,276 of CM052810.1, read as the reverse complement.
AAACACAAAGAAAGTAAAATCTGCAACCAAAAGAAAAAAAAAAAGAAAAAGAAACCAACCAAAAGAAATAAAAAAAAGAAAAAAATAGCTAAATTAAAAGAGGATAGTGAATGACATCTTCAAAATGGTGAATAAAATAACTGACAAATTAGAGTTCTATATTCATCAAAAACATCCTTCAAAAAGGAAAACAAAGTACAGACAAATAAAGACTGGGAGAAATTTTCACCAGAAGACTGACATGAATGTAAATATTGAAGAAAGTTATTAATTCAGAGAGGAAACAACCCACAGATGGAAACACGATTAACATCGTAGTTAATGGTGAACAATTAAAAACATCTTCCCCTCCCTTGAAATTAAGAACAAGACAGGCTGCTTGCTATCATCAGTTCTATTGAACATCATACTAGAGGTCTTATTTGGAACAAAAGATAGGAAAAAAAGAAGAAGAAGAAGAAGTGTAATGACTGGCCTGTAAGAAATAAAATAGTCATTATGCATAGATAATAAATCCGTATGAAATGAAAAGCAGGAAAGATGTCTATTATATTAGAAGTCACATTAAGTATATCTTGGTGAAAAAGCTAGACGGTTGTGAGAGAGGAATTGGAAAGGGCATAAGAAAGACTCCTGGGGCTTGTTCTTTATTATGTTTTTTTTTTTTTTTTGCTTTTTTTCGTTTTTTTTTTTTAAGATTTTATTTATTTGACAGAAACAGAGAGATCACAAGTATGCAGAGAGGCAGGCAGAGAGGGAGGGGGAAGCAGGCTCCCTGCTGAGCAGAGAGCCCTATGAAGAACTAGATTCCAGGACCCTGAGATCATGACCTGAGCTAAAGGCAGAGGCTTAACCCACTGAGCCATCCAGGTGCCTCCATATTATGTTTTGATCTAAATGATGATTACATAGGCATATTCACTTGGTAAAAATTCATTTAACTCCCTAGGTTACACTTTGGTGAAAATTTGTGTACATGCATACACACATATATTCATGGAAGAAAGCAATAAATCTACAAGATTATCAGGAGCGAGCATTTTTTCTAGAGCATCCCCTTTTTAAATATTAACTGATAAAAGTGGCAGAATTTATTTACTTATTTATATTTTTAAGATTTTATTTATTTACTTGACAGAGAGAGACATAGCAAGAGATGGAACACAAGCAGGGGGAGTTGCAGAGGGAGAAAGCAGCCTTCCAACCCAGCAGGGAGCCCTATGCGAGGCTGGATCCCAGGACACTGGGATCATGACCTGTGCCGAAGGCAGACGCTTAAAGACTGAGCCACCCAGGTGCCCCAAGAGGCAGAATTTAAATAAAAGCATTTATTTAGGGTCTCAAATTGCAATTCAAGAAAAAAAAAAGAATTGCAATTCAGAGAGCATAGATTTGAGTAACAACCCAGATTGTGTACCCCTGGGAAACAAATCAAGGGTTTTTAAAGACAAAAAGGAGTGCTTATATATATTGTTTGCAAAGAATTTTATTTGGTATTGGTGGCAGAAAACTGATCTGGTCTGAATATAATTGGGTGCTAAAGACATCACTAAGCAGTCCTAGGGTAGCGATTTGCAAGTGCTTGGGCAGTGTCCTAGGTGTTTGCTGTTTAGCCCTTTTCAAAGTTCTTGGTTTGAATCCATGAGGATATTCATGAAGCTCACTTTCTTAATGGCTTCCCAGTTACATTTTAAAAGCCGTTAACATAAGTGACTCCGTGGACATTCACCTTTCACAAAAACAAGGTTAAAACTTTCATAGTTTTTGAGTCACCTATGCAAACCTTAATATTTATAATTCTCTGCCTGGTGAAATGAGAGATGGTTTTCATTACTCATTATTTATATTTTCCAGATATTTAACAATCAAAATGTATTGCATATAAAGCAGGAAAATGAAAAATTACTTATTTTTGAAGAAAAATAATTACCAATGAACAGAAAGTGAGTAACAGCCTGTGATAGAAACCAGTGATAGCATTGCCTATTGTTGGTCCAACTAAGAAATGCCAACTTGTGAAGGCAGGTTGCAGGACCCTTCTTAGCTGCTCCCACATCATGGCGTTAAGAAAATGAAGACTTGAGGCATTTTCTTTCACCTGTTGCGGCGCTGCACGGTGAGGAGCTCTAACTTACGTTCGCAGCCATGCGGTCCAGGGGTCCTCTGCAGCCGGTGCAGGTCTTCGGATGCAAGAGGATGGCCACAGCCATGGCGCACCGTAAACCAGGCAACGGTCTCATCAAGGCGAATGGGCGGCCCCTGGAGATGATGGCACCGCGCATGCTGCAATACCAGCTGCTGCAACCTGCCCTGCTTCTGGGCAAGGAGCGATTTGCCGGGGTGGACACCCGAGTCCGAGGGAAGGTGGCCCAGACTTAGCAATCCGCCAGTCCATCTCCAAAGCCCTGGTGGCCTATCACCAGAAATAAATGGATGAGGCTTTCAAGAAGGAAATCAAAGCCTCATCCAGTACGACCAGACCCTGCTGGTAGTTGATCCCTGGCGCTGCGAGTCCAAAAAGTTTGGTGGTCCTGGTGCCCGTGCTACCAGAGATCCTACCGATAAGCCTATCATGAGAATGAGGGTACATCTTTATAAACAATTGTCGGGGGGGGGGGGGAGAAGAAAAAAATGAAGACTTGTTCTTAATGAGAGAAATAAAATTAGCATCTGATATCTGGAACTGATCTGATGTTCACTTCTAAATGTCAATGTTATTAGTAGCTAGCCATTTTGTTCTCCATTTGGTCATAAACAATCTTGCAATGCACCAAACTCGGATAAGGACCAAACAAAGTCATCTCACAATTTTGTTTAAGCACAGACAAGATCAAAGTTATCCCTTCTCTTGGTTAAAAGCAGTGATTGCTCCTTTGGTACCAATTACAGATTTATCTTCATTCTAGTCTCCCTTTCCTGTCTATGAGATGTGTTGGTGATGTGGTTTTTGGAATATGGATGAGGTTCGGTGGAGTGAGGTACAAAGCTGACAGCCATGAAAGAATTCTTGACACTTCTTTGGTTCAAAAAAATGGTTTTATTAAAGCACAGGAATAGGACCCATGGGCAAAAAGATCTGTCCTGGGGGTGTGAGGGGAAATTGGCTATATACTCTGGGGCTGGGGAAAAACAATAACATTAAGAAAGTAGGGAGCTTCCTAGAAGAATAAAACACATAAGGCACCCAGGAGTGGGGTTTGGGGGGAAGTTGCAGGGTGTCAGCTTGTACTTTGTCCTCAACTAGCCTTCTGCTCCCCCGTCATCGAGATACTGAATTACAGAACTCCCCTTGATTTATGACAGCATTCAATCTAGAACAAAACCCTGTTTCTTTAGATGCTCTCCCCAATCATCTAATAAATCTTTTATTGAAATACTCGTGTTTTCCCATGGTGTGTATTGTCCTTTGACGCAACAAATAATAAACTTAACTTGTCTAGGTTTACTTTTTTTTTTAAGATTTTATTTATTTATTTGACAGAGAGAGACATGGTGAGAGAGGGAACACAAACGGGGGAAGGGGAGAGGGAGAAGCAGGGTCCCAGCCAAGCAGGGAGCCCAAAGCAGAGCTCAGTCCCAGGACCCTGGCATCATGACCTGAGCTGAAGGCAGATGCTGAACGATTGAGCCGCCCAGGGGCCCATAACTTGTCTAGTTTTAAATGTCTTCCTTGTGAACATTTGCTTAAGGACCTCGACATACGCAGAAGTTTCTATTTTCTTGAGAATTTATTGACTAACTTTATTGAGCAATACTCAAATTTGCTGAGATTTACAGTCAAATTCCTTTCTATGCCTGGCATCCTTGGTAAAACAAATAAACTATAACATTAATTTTTGCCTTTCTATATTAGTCACAGGCAGAGAATTGTTTGTATTGGTAAGCTCTATTTGTTTACATAACTCAATTAAATGCAAACATGGAAGTCATTTCTTAAAATTAGCCTATAATTAATAATATTTAAACCTAACAATATAATAGAATCAACCTGATTCAAAATTTCCAGTTGTTCTCAAGTTACTCTTAATCCAGTGATTAAAAATAAATCATCTCCACGTACGTAGGTGATCTCAGAATATAAGTACCTTATTCTATATGTGGATGGATACTTATGTTTAGAAAAGTTGTTTTTTTCAAATGACTAATTTATGAATTTTAACCATTTCTGTCAGTTTGTTATAACATATTTCCTTATAATTCTTTTTTCCCTGTTTTCTCACTATATAATTAACACATAACGTTGTATAAGTTTATGGTGTACAACATGATAAGTTAATACATACACATGGGTAAGTGATGACCAAGTTAACACCTCTATCACCTCACATAATTACAACTTTTTCTTTTTCTTTGTTTGTTTCGGTGCAAGAACTTTTAAGACCTTAACAACTTTCAAGTATATAATTCAGTATTTTTAAAGTTAGTCAACATACTATACATTAGATCTCCTGAGCTTGCAAATGACAGGCTTTCCTTCCTTTTTATGGCTGAATTATATTCCATTGTGTAAGTTTACATGTATGAATTATATATGTAATTTATATATAATTATACACACACACACACACACACTATAACACACACACATTTTCTTCATTTTCTTTATCTCCATTCATCAATTGATGGACACTGAAGTTATTTCCATGTCTTGGATGTTAATTATCCCCCGATTTAGGAAGTTCTCAGTCATTACTTTTTTAAATAAGGTTTCTGTCACTTTCTTCTCTTCTGCGACTCAAATGATACATAGATTTTTTTTTTCTTCCTCTTAAAGGTATCCCATATTTCGCATAGGTTTTCTTAACTTTTTTTTTTTCATTCTTTTCTCTTGGTTCTCTTATGAATGGATAATTTCAAAGAACCTACCTTCTACTTCACAGATGCCTTTTACGGCTTGATTGAGTCTGTTGTTAATGCTTTCTATAGCATTTTTCATTTCATTCCTTATATTCTTCAACTTCAGAATTTCTGCTTACGTGTTTGTTTGTTTGTTTGATTCCTATCACTTCGTTAAAGTTCTCATTTTGTTTATGTGTTGTTTTTCTGATTTCACTGAATGTCTTTCTGTGTGCTTTGCAGCTCATTGACCTTCCTTAAAACAACTATTTTCAATCCTTTGCTGGGAAAATCTCTGATGTCCATTACTTTGTGGTGAGTTTTTGGAAAATGATTGAGTACCTTTGGTGGTGTCATGTTTCTTTGATTTGTCTTACTCTTTGACACTTTTCACTGCTGTTTTCACTTATGAAGACGTTGTTATCTCCTTTAGTCTTTAATGACTGACTTTGTGAGAGAAACACCTTCCACCAGCCCTGTTAGAAATACTGGGGATTTCTCAAACCATTTCTATAGACATTCCCACTCCATGCTTCTTATTCCTTCTTGTAGGGGAATTCTTAAGACTGTATGCCTCCTCTCAATCCTGCAAAGCCATCCTGGGCGCCGATGACCTCCCTTGGGTGTGCTGAATGCTCAGATTTGTGTGGTTTCTCCTAATCCTGCAGAGTCAGGCCAGCATTCTACACATGCTTACCAGCCATCTGCGAAGTCTCACTCTCACTGCTCATGAGAGTGCACACAGGGATCTGGCCACAGGGTGGTGAGTGTATGAGTAAGGCACATTGTGTTTTGGGGGTGCCCATGGCCAGTTGAGGGGATCAGGAGGTGGGGGGACACTGGTGCTTTGTGTGCTACCTAATGGAGTCCTTGACATAGTTAGTAGGATCCACGTCCCTTTGATGTCAGTCAAAAGCTCTGTCTGCTTTTCTTGGTGCTACTCACCCCCGAGATACATAGCATATCTAGATGTCTTCTGAATAGGGTGAGAAAAAAGTGGGCCTCTCTCACTCTCCCATACAAGAGTAATCACAGGCCATGAAGGTGAGAGGTAACATGGGTAAAGTGAAACGATCCCTCTTACCATCTTCAGTGAATTCAATCCAAGAATATTTTGATCCAGTTGTGTCCTGCTGGACTCCTGGACTTCCACAAAAGTTCTCTTGTCAATGAGTATTTGTCTAAATGGGTGTTCTTTGGGGGAGAGACTATAGAAAGCTCTTATTCTGCCATAATGAAGATGCCTTCTTCCCTTATATCAATTATTTAAAGTAAATTCCTCATAGAATATTTAGTTCATGCCTCTAAAGTGTCATTATTTTCATAAAGAAAATAATATATTTATTTGATTGCTTTCCATGGCAAAAATGCTTTTCCCCCAGTTTTTGATTTTCAAGAGTCATGAAAATAAAGAATACAAAAAAGTAATTACAGTAAACACCAATTAACATATAGGAAATAATTCAAGGAGTAGTGTACAGATAATGTGTGGTAGTTGGGTAATAGATAGTATCCAATAATTATATTATTTTTACAGAATTCATTTAGCTGATCAGAAGTGCTAAGAGATGTTGGGTTTCATACATGGAAATAGTTACAAATATTGAATTTTTGGACATTTTGTATTTTAGACTAGCAGAGGTTTTAAGTCATTGAGTTATAAATTCTATTTCTTAATGCATCGTGGGATATTATTAATAATAAATTATATAGAAATTATACAGTACATCACAAAGTTGCAGTTCAATTCTATTTGGGAATTTTTAAATGCACAAATAAGAATAAAAATTGTCTATTATGTGAAATCCAAATATACATTATCTGCATTAATGGAAAGTTTATAAGCTAATAAGATTTTAAGATTTCTGTGTTTTTATCACATAGCTCCATTGATTTTAGATCTGATATGGTCATTTTTTTCAAAATTCCATTACGTTTATTTTTCCTAGTTCATTGGTGCATTTTCACTTAAAGAATGTTATTTTCCCTGCAGGGAGAAAATGAGATTGCTCTCCATACATGGTATTGTAATTCCCTGTAAGTACATATGCATGTTCAACAATAGATCACTCATTTATCCATTAAAGTCAATGTTTTGAAAATAACAAATCACATAATAATATATTTGCATTACAACAAATACATATTACACAATTATGAAAACAAAAGGCCACAAAAAGTTAATTCCACTATGTGCATTTGTAATTTAAAGTTAAGATTTTTGGGATCAAGTCCCGCATCGGGCTCCTTGCTCCGCAGGGAGCCTGCTCCTCTCTCTGCCTCTGCCTGCCTCTCTGCCTGCTTGTGTTCTCTCTCTGTTAAATGAATAAATAAAAAATATTTAAAAAAAATAAAAATAAAAAAATAAAGTTAAGATTTTTGTCTTTACATCAAAATGAAATGAAATGTCTGTCACTTAAGTAGTTTTAAAGTGGCAAGATTCCATATGTCATTTTGAAAGTCATACACTGGATAGATTAGTAACACAATATGAAACAGTTTCCCCTTTGGGGGAATCTATTAACCCAATGAATTATAATAGATGACAGTTTCACCACATTGCAATTTGCTGTTGCACAGTACAATAAGAAACCAAAACATTATTGGAGTACCTGGGTGGCTCAGTTGTTAAGCTTCTGCCTTATCTTGGATCATGATCCCAGGGTCCTAGGATCTAGCCCCATGTAGGGCTCCTGGCTGGGCAGGAAGCCTGCTTCTTCCTCTCCCATTCTCTCTGCGTGTGTTCCCCTCTTGCTGTGTTTCTGTCTGTCAAATAAATAAAATCTTAAAACGAAAGATTTTAAAAAATGAAATTATTAGTTGCCTACATTGTCATCGTATGTAAGATTTTGGACAATTTTCAGACTCAAATTTAAAAGTATTGGTTCTGAATTCTGGCTGATATATTGAATCATCTAGACAACTTTTAGAATTCTGATGCCTGAGGTGTTTTGTTTTTTTGTTTTGTTTTGTTTTATTTTGTTAGTAATTTTGATATAAATGCTCTGGATGTTCTGGAGTATAATCTGGGCAAGAGTACATTTTTTATTTAGTTACTGCCATAAATATAAATCATAGCCAGAGTTGAGCAACATTGTCTTAAAAGTCAGCTGTTTACTTTTAACATATTTCTAATTAATATAAAAGGTTGTTATACCCACTCTTCCTAGACCCTGCAGAATATTACCAACTATGTCTTGCTATGATACCGTAGAGCACTTTGCATTTGGGAGACAGGCAGTGTGATAAAAAATAATTTCAAAATATTGGAACATCATAAAATTTTAGAAGTGTTTCTTTTTAAGGGCACAAATGTTTATTTCTATAGGCAAAGAAATACTCTACAAAATGATATCTGATACACATTATCTTTATTTTTTTGGCTTTTCTATTAAGTTTTTTTAATTAATGATAAAATCTAAAGCTTAGACATGTAGAGTAATGATGTTGTACAAACATTATCCAAAGCCTTAGGACTGTTTACATTGACCTTTTCTTTTTTTTTCCCCAAATATGTTTATTTTATTTTTTCAGTGTTACAAGATTTATTGTTCATGCACCACACCCAGTGCTCCATGCAATACGTGCCCTTCTCAATACCCACCACCAGGCTTGCCCAAACCCCCACCCTCTCTCCTCCAAAACTCTCAGTTTGTTGCTCAGAGTCCCCAGTCTCTCCTGGTTCATCACCTCCTCTGATTTCGCCCCATTCACCCTTCCCTTCCTTCTCACAATGCCCTCCATGATTTTCTTTATACTCCACACGTGAGACCGTAAGATAACTGTGAAACACATTATCTTTAAATTAGGCCATTATGAAAAAAAAAATCAGGCCATTATGGAAACACAGGCTTTATTGTTTAATATTAGGTCAGTTACTTAACTTCCATAAACCTTGATTTCTTTTTCTCTGAATTAAAAAAATTCGCTATAATCATTTTTAAAATTAATTTAAGGTAACAAAGAAATAATTTAATAAGTACATTGTGAATGCCAGTTTTCCCCCAAAGCGTTCTTACTTTTTAGTCTTAGAAAATTAATCACACAACTAAAAGTCAGATAGCTTAATTCTTGAATAAAATATGTATGATTCTTCTTTGAAGTCCACCTAGTAATTATATACTAATTAACTCAAACTAATTAAATCAATGAAGTAAAAATGGACTACTGAAATTTCAAAAGGAGTTGTTTCATAAGTGCTCCCACACACAAATACTGCAGTACAAACCTAAGTCTCATAATATGATTTAATCAAATTTTAATTAGCTCGCAAGTTTTCATAAATATATCAGTTATGTAAAGTAAATTAAATTACATCTCTGTTTTTCAGGACAATTAAATGGTAGAAAATGTTCCTTTTGGCTTATTACATATCCTTTTTGAACTTGATCACATAATACTTCTTCATTATATGCCCATTCACATTCTTCTTGCTGTGCTATTGATTTTCAGACTCAGAGTTTTTCTCCACGGCCAATGCATTCAAAATTCTGTTGCAAATCTGTATGGTCATAATTTCTAAGTATTTTTATAAAAAGAGACAAGATATATTAATTTTCCAGAGATCCAGAAAGTCGATACTGAAAAACCCAAGAGTCATCAATTCTATAAATTAGATGTCTTTGCTCAAATGCCCAGCCCAAGAGGCTCAGGGTCAAGGCCATGGGATATCGAATGTGGCCACCTATAAAACAGGGAACTCTTTGGGCAACGCCTTCAACACAGAACAATGCTGAGCTATAGCTTTTGAGTATAAGGAACAGAATGCCTTTGTTCATTATAATCCTTTGTCATTGCCAATTCTACTGTCCAACTTTTAAGTCTACAAGTTTAGCAGGTTTTGACTATCATCATCTCTCTTATTTCTGTGGTTTGCAGAATTTCAGTTCTGTCTACCAGAAATGACCTTTCATTTTCTTTCCCTCTAGTTAGCTACACTCCATCCCTAGATTTAACTCAGTGTTGCCTCTTTTGGGAAGCCATCTCTCCATTCTGCCTGCTGATTAGTTAGAAAATCTGACCTGTGCTTCTGATAACATAGTATTTTTATTCCATATAATATATATTCCACTTCTCAGAGTCTATAGATCTCTAAGTAGACACCTGGTCCACAGGGTAGTTAATTTTCCTTGCATACTTCTTAACTGTATCTGAATCAATAAATAACCATCAAGACATTTCACAGAAAAGTCCAGATAGCTAGCTTCTCAGGAAAAACACGTATGTCCACTAACACTGGCATGGCATTACAATTTTTAGGACCAAGTAGATGCTGTCTCCCTAGAGGGGGAATGACTACAGCTTTTATAAATACCATTTTAAAACTAAACCTCCGCTTTCTAGCTAAATGTTAAAATGTGTCCTTGTAATCGTCAAGATAGCAACTCAAGATCAATATTGTCAATGTAAAAATGACACTTAAAATTCAGTGTTATTGAGGAAACAGAATAACTATAAAATAATAAAAATAGTAAGTCTGCAGAATATACATATATTTAAGACACATAAATCATTACATGCAAGGAATATTAGTGGAAGGATTGAACAAAAGCAATTCTTCACTTAGTAATGATCTAAGTGGATATAGTTTATGTGAAATAATGAAAAAAATCTTATAAGAGTAACATTAATGTGGCTTCATGATCTAAAATTTAATGATTTAATGGAAAGAAAGTGAACTCTGCCCATGGTGTCTTTAATAAAGGCTGGAAATCAAACCTAAGCACAATCAAAATAAAGATGTATTGCTCCTATCAAACTAAATTTAGCATGAAGGAGGAAAATACAACAAAATATATTATGTATATTAAATCAATAGCAAGAATACACTAGTCATAAGGAAAATCTATACTTGTAATTTATACAAAAAATAATATTGTGCCTTCATGAAAATCAAAACCTACAGAAAAACTAAGTATTGAAAAATCTTACTTTATAAAATCATCATTCTGAGATGATTCTCTATAAAGAAAGCATCTTTTTCATACACAACATTCTAATAGATGCTTATTACATAGAAGAGTATACCAATTAATATTAAATTTCACGGAGTGAGACAAACATTAGAAAATTGAAAACAGTTATCTTTTTTAACTCTATGCATAGATTGAACTGTAAGAAAAGGCAATATATACAACTAAAAACAACTTCTTAAGATTTATTATGTCAATTTTAACATTTTAAGCTTTTTTGGATGTCATTAGATTCAAGTGTCTTCAAAATAAATTCAGAAAAATGAAATTTTCATTATAAAGTTGTTATTTCTGACACATGTTTACTGTACTATATCCTGAAAGTACAAAGATGAAGATTCAGGTGTCTACTACACAAGACCAGGTGAATTAGTCTATTTTCCTTTCAGCATGGATTACCGTGTTGAGTAGCTTTTGGTTTAGAAGAGTCTAGAATAGGAAGAGGGACAGAGATGGAAAGAAAGGGAGAAAATGTGTTCCAGTTGGAACATATTATCTTTAAAAAAAGTGATGGTGTGCATATGATAAATGGTCAGAAAGCAGTTGAAAATATGTGTCTGAAAATCAAGACACAGTCCAGACCTAGAGAAAAATATATGAGAGTTATCTTTATGAAGGTATAGGAGGATTTTTGTCATCAAAGCTTTCTGCCCTCTGCCCCTTGTTTGTTTCTCCCTCTGCTTCTTTTCTACAACTAATATTTTGAACATAGCGAACAACTTATATTTCTTCAAGACACTACCTGGATTGCCCTCCATATTTTCTTCCCCCACCATAACCCTAGAAAACTTCTACACCTCACGTAAGACCCTGCTGAAAAGTTTATGTTTGTAAGAATTTCCATACTCTCTGAAATGAGAATGACTCACTCTGTTTATTTTTACTCTCCTTTAGTATTTATTACATTAACTGTAGTTACATGTTTGGTCATCCATCTGTTCTTAGGTTCCTTTAGGGAAGGATGTACCTTATTTACCAAGAACATCAGCAAATGTTTGACACATTGTTGAATAAATGGATTAATTAATTAATTAAACATTTAACATTGCTTTCCAGCTAATTCTCTATGGCATATTTGCTTCTGCAAAAATTCTACAAATATGTTTGCAAGAAGTCTTCACCCGAACTGGATACAAGTGATTCTAACTGGAAACAGGCTTGAATTTATCATAGTTGTTTTTTAAATCAGTAGTAGAGAAATTGCAGAGCAATTCATGTAACAACTCAGCAGTAGCTGATACAATTTCAAATTTGTTTCAGGACTGAGGTAACACAGCAAAA
>CM052810.1:106185735-106316687 GCA_028533885.1 Nasua narica | reverse complement strand
AAACGACCTAGTTTCCAGGTAGATATTTTGCTGAGAAGTGGTGTAGATTCTGCAGAGATGTCCCTAACAGAAATGTTTCCCCCTCAGCTCACTTGAATCAAAATACAGCTATAAATATTTCACAATTATTACCAAAAAGTATACTGAGAAAAATCAAAACAAAAATAGAGTTTCTGCCTCGTAAGACTTCATTATTTGCTGGTGGATTCGAATTGGCACTCGCATGGGGACAGAAGGAAACATCCGGAATAGAAACAACAGGCTTTCCAGGCTCTTATCCCACAATTTTCTCCCAAATACCAACAACTGCACCCACGTGTGTGTGTATGTGGATGTGTGTGCACACGTGTGCATGTGTTTCATATCTTGGACATAAGATAATTTTATGGGAGCTGAATATATTTGTGTGAGCCCATTTAAAAACTTCGCATAATGAAATCAGAGAACAAAAATTTTAATTTGGGTGAAGTATTTAAGGAAGATGCTTATCTAAGGAAGTTTTCCCAATGTATTTAGGGGATTTACTCTCTCTTTTTTTTATTACTACGTATTTATAGAGCAATAAGTCTAACAAAAATAGAAGATTATCGAAAGTTAGTAAACACAGTGAGGTCTTGGCTGCCTTTATTTGGCTTAAGATCCTGGAAATTCTTACAAAAGATGTATTCCCCAACCTCCTTCCCCTACTTGCTTCGCTCGCATGCTCCTGTAATCACACACAAGTATCCACGAAAACCTGTGAGGTATTACTCCTGAATTGTGCAGAATATAAATGTGGTGGTAAAATATTTCATTGGTTGTCAATAATCTAAATAAGATGGTATTTTCTTTTTTTTTTTTTCTGATAAGAAGGAAATGAAGTTTAAGAAAAAAAGGAATGATGGCTAGGAAATGGTGCTCCTCACTCCCTTTTCAACATTATCACATTCTCAGCTCTATTGAGGAACTCTGGCCCTCTGTATCCACTCTCATCCATTGGTTCTTTTCCCATGCGAGTTTCTGCGTTGAGGTCATTCAGAGCCTGTGTCTCAGAGCAATAGTCCCTCCTTTAACCTGGGATCTTATGATATAATATATCTTATGATATATATGATCTTATTTTCTAGTTGTTCCTGATACTGCTGGGAGTAGAGTCAGTAGAATAGAGTTGTAAAGAGTAAATGAAATATAAGGGAAAATGGGTCCTTTTAGCGAATTTGTATATAAAGAAACGGAAAAAATTATGTCAACCTTGACTCAAACATGGAGAAATAACGTGTGATTGCCAGAGGGGAAGTGACGGAGGTATGGGCAAAATAGATAAAGGTGATTAAGAGGCGTAAACTTCCAATTATAAAGTATATATATAAGTCATGGCGATGAAAAATACAGGACAGAGAATATAATCAACAATATTGTAATACCATTGTTTGGTGACAGTCACCATAGGGTGACCACACTTACTGTGTTGAGCACTGAGTAATAAAACTGTCAAATCAATATGTTGTACACCTAAAACTAATATAATATCGTATGTCAGTTTTACATCAAAAATAAAAGATATGATAGAAAATAAGTAGTAAAATGGCAAAAATAAATAAATAAGTAAATAGTTAAGCAGTGCCTTGCATTTTGTGATCTATATATACAAATATAAATAATAAATAGGGTTCCCAAGGAAGAGTCTGCTGGATGATTAATCCCTGTCATTTAAAGTAAGTCAATTCTAAAGAGAAATAGGGTACGAGAGAGTCCTGCAGACCCTGCAGTAATGCAGGAACCCCCCTTTTTAATGTAAGAAGCTTGTGATTGCTGTGTTCACACCAAGAAAATCAGTGACTATTATGCAATTCCACTTTCTCTGCAGAACACTTGGCAGTGAAAAGCAAACTCAAGAGTAATAGAAAATAATGGGGGAAATAGTAGTTCAGACTGGGAGCTATAATGTGAAATGAATTTCACTTTTACCATGTGAAGAGAAATAAAAGGCTATCGAGTGCCATGGAAAGTATCAACAAAGCAATAGAATTCCAAGTATGTACTCTATAGATGAAGACCAGATTGATACCACTTCCTGGCTTATGTTTTAATGTGTGTGTGTGTGTGTGTTTATGTCAATACACTCCTGAGTTCACGTCTGAGTTGTTATCTTAGTTGTATCTTATTAGAGTTTTTCTTTCTCCTCTCTTTTGTGTAGGGGGATATATGTACCCTTCCTTTATTAACATGAGATAATTTTATGTTCTGCCATGGCAACTGTTAAAAACCTAAGATTATGCACATGAAAAATGCACAATACTAAACATTTATGTGCCTAGTCCAAATTTGAAATTAATTTTTTAAATTCTTGAGCTCTGATTTTCTTTTGACCTTCATTTCAAGTCTGTTCAACATCTTTTGCATTGTTAATCTGTTCCCAATAATGCTAAAGTTGAAACAGAGGTATTAAATACCTGTTAGGCACAGCAGGTGCTGTGGGAAATGTTCTATGGTTATGGAGGTAAATGCAAATTTAGTATAATCTAAATTCTTCCCTAGCATTACTCTCTAGCTTGAGGAATTTTGCAGTATCTAGACTGTTTACTGAAAATGTATGCGATTGGATGCCCTGTTGTGAGCAGATGTGTCCTGAAAAAGAAATTAAGATTTTTGACAAGCTTCCTGGAAATTCTGAAGCTACAAACACATGGGGTTTTTACTTTCTAACCACAGTGGTAAAATCTCTTCTTAGAATTTAAGAAGCAAGGCAAGGGCAGGAGGAAGAAAGGTACCACTGTGTGGTTCACACAAACTTGAGTCATTCCTGAAGTATGCAAATTCTTTGAGCCCTGTGGTAGCTGATGCTAGAAGATCTGATAGGAACACAACCACAAAATATCAATGGTGCGCTTCCTTTGAAAAAATAACATTATTTTATCTGTTGACCTAAGCCTTTGAGAATTCTTTACCAATATAGCAGCATCTGTAGTTCTTAAAAAATACCTGCTAATGATGTAACTGTTTGATGCCACCAATTAATGATGTAATTTATGCCATCAAAGCCGCCACTATGAACATTTATGGAGAACAAGATTGGAAAAACAAAAACAACCAATGAAATAGCTAACATATATATACACATATACAAACATATATAAACATATATGTTTATGTAGTAATATACGTTATGTACAATATGTAATAATGTATATTATAATTATATAGAATATATATTATAACTATATATAATTATGATATTTACATGTAATTGATATTAACTCTTTGATTAATAAGATTTATTATTATTACTTTAAATAAGTGTAGTCTTTAGTCCCCATCACCTATTTCACCCACCTCCCACTCTGGTAACCATCTGTTCTCTATAGTTAAGAGTCTGTTTCTTGGTTTGTTTCTCTTTTTTATTTCTTTCATTTGTTTTGTTTCTTAAATTCCACATATGAGCAAAATTATATATTTGTCTTACTCTGATTGGTTTATTGCACTTAGCATTATACTCTTTAGTTCTACCCATGTTGTTACAAGTGACAAGATTTCATTCTTTGTTATGGATGAGTAATATTCCACTGTTATATACACCACATCTTTATCCACTCATCTATTGCTGGACACTTGGGCATTTTCCATATTTTATCTATTGTAAATAATGCAGCAATAAACATAGGGTGCATGTATACTTTCAAATTAGTGTTTTTGTATTCTTTGGGTAAATACCCAGTAGTGTGATTACTGGATAGTTCGATTTTTAACTTTTTGAGGAAACTCCATACTGTTTTCCACAGTGTTGGCACCAGTTTGCATTCCTATCAACAGTTCATGAGCATTCCTTTTTCTCCACATCCTCACTGACGCTTGTTGTTTCTTGTGTTTTTGATTTTTAACCATTCTGACAGGTGTGAGGTGATATCTCATTATTGTTTTGATTTGCATTTCCCTGATGGTAAGTGATGGTGAGCATCTTTTCATGTGTCTGTTGGCTATTTGTATGTCTTCTTTGGAGAAATGTCTGTTCGTGTCTTCTGCCCACTTTTAATTCTATAATATGTAATATATATTAGCAAGTGGAAAATTTACCCACTTTAGATTCTGAAAATAAATGTTTGTTGACACATTGACTCACTGACTAAAAAAATGTAAATGATGAATTACATATTATTTTTAGCCTTCAGACTAGAGGATGAGGCTTTGGGTTTTATGAAGGTCCCAAAAATAGCATTCCATTTACCAATCTGAATTGTGTCTGACTAAGACAAATGAATATGAAAAGTAGAGGTCAAAATATCATCTTTGTTACCACTAAAGGCTCGATATTACAAAAGATTAATTATTTGGGGGATAATTAAATTTATCTACCGACTCATCCCTAAGTAATACTGGATGGGAATATGGCTTTCAAGGTGTGGCCTTGCTCCAAGAGTCAGAGATAAGAATAGCTATGTCCTGCAAGCAGATTGATCTTCATAAAATTAACTATCACACCATGTATTTTCTATAGCTTGTGCTCTTTATTCTTTGTGTAGATCCAAATTTCCATACGGTAGTTTTCTTCCTGCAAGAATCAACATTGTTAAGGTATCCGTTCTCTATAAAATTCTCTATAGATAATATAGATTCAGTGCAGTGCTTTTCCCCCCAATCAAAAAAAAAAAAAAAAATCCCAGCTATTTCACCAAATTCTGTTGATAAATCACTTGCTGTTAGGCAAATGAAAAGAAGTAAAAGTGCAATGAGATTCCACTACATATGTATTACTATGGCTAAAATATAGACAAACTGACAATGCCTAATGCTGGCAAGTATAAGGATCCAGCAACTAGACCTCTCAAATGCTGATGTTGGGAGTAGGAAATGCTGTGGCCACTTCTGAAAAAAATGGCAGTTTCTTATAAAATAAATCATATGCTTGCCATAAGACTCAGCAATTTTATTCCTAGGTATGATTTATTCCTAGGTATGATTTATCCAAACTAAAGGAAAACTCATGTTCATATAAAATACCAAATGTACATGTTCATAGAGACTTTGTTCATAATTACCAAAACCTAGAAACAACCCAGAAGTCCCCCAAATGTGAATGCATTATCTAGATACCTCTTTGCAATGCAATATTACACAGCAATACAAAACAATGAACTTCTGATTCATGGAAGAACATGTAAATGAACTATGATAACTGACGGAAGGCCTACTCAAATGGTTGTATATTCTGATTCTGGAGAGGCATTTCTACACATAAGGAGATCATCTGGGTTGATATAACTGATTTACATCTTAAGTCAGTAGTTGTATGACTGTATTTATTTGTCAAAACTCAGGACCATATAACAGGAGTGTGGATTTTACTGTATAAGTACATCACAATAAAAAACATGAATTGGGAAGTCGGAGAATTTTGATTTTGATAGTGGGATAAAAGAAAGAGTTTTCCAGACATAATTTGCCCTATTACAATAATATTTGCTGTATTATCAATACCCACACAGCTTGCTTGCTTAAGAACCAAATTTGAGTTCAACTGCATATAGTGGCTAAAATATTTATTTTAATAAAAAAGCATTCTTGCAAAAAAATTGATAAAACTATAAAATACTTGTTATGTGAGAATTGAAGCAGCATACTAGAAAGAGCTAATTTATTATTATTATTATTATTAAATAGAATAAGTACACAAAGGAAATGTCATTTGTGAAAGACACTCTGTTGAATTTTTGTTAATTGTTGCCTTATAAAAATGTTATAAGTAAAATTATTGATTAGATTCATTATTAATCCACTCACATGTCAGCTAGTAAAAATATTCAGATCTTTTATAGGTCAGACAATACTCTTAGCATTTCTGGTTCTCTTTTCATTATTCATTTCAAATTCTATTTAAGTTATTGTCATATATGGCAGCATTATTCTAGAAGGAAAGCTAGAAATTACCTAGTCCGATCACTTGTGTGGTGTTCTTCCTTTTCACTAAATGCAGAACAAATGGACAACGTGAAGTAACATGCCACACAGATCTGTCTTTAATGGGTCTTTCAACTATTACACCATTTATTATGAGTTGTCATTTTTTAGGACCTTGAAAAAATTCACTTAAATATAAAGAAAAGTCCTTGAGCCCCAGAAACTTGGTTTTCATTTCATCTGTATAAATGACATTCCTGAGGATTTGAAGGCAAAGACACAGAGACTTTCATATGGAACTTGGAAAGACTGAGAAAAGTAAGCAAAGATATGTATTATCAGACTGGGGAGGGTCCTCCACAGGTACACTAAAGTGTACCTACAGAGTGCTTGCAAAATAACCCAAAATGAATAAATCAACTTGTCTACCTCCACAGGACTGGATGTGTGTGCCTTTGTTTACTTATTATTGAAGGAATCATGTAATATTTATCTTTGAATCAGAAGGGCTAACTTATAGTATCTACCACAGTTCAGGTTCTCAAGAGGGAACTAACTACTGCTAATTAATAAATTTAACTCAGTCAGCATACAAACCTTTTTATGACTAAAATCAAGTCTGACATAAATATGAGGGGTGCCTGGCTGGCTCAGTTAGTAAGCATGCAACTCTTGATCTTGGGTCCTGAGGTCAAGTCCCATGTTGGGCATAGAATTTAATTAAAAAAAATCTGACTTACAAATATAAATATAATACTCCCTGAAAATAGTATGATTCTGGACTTGCTTTTTCTCCAGATTTTACATATGATTAGAATAAAGTAGGAAAATTAACCATAAAGTGACTGAAATTAATTGCTTATATAATACAAAATCTCTTGTAAGTCAATTTTTCATTCCTGGCCCTGAGGAGCATTTGATTAAAACACTGAAAAACTTAGATCCAAGATAATGTAACACAGTAAGTGCTGGCCAAATGAACTTATAATAAAAGAAATATGCGTAAATAATAGTTAAATTACAAGGCAAACATACAAATAAATATAGACAGAGGAAACAAATACATCAACTATTTAAGTTAATATGATTGTTATGAGGGGTGCCTGGGTGGCTCAGTCCTTAAGCATCTGCCTCCTGGGATGGAGCCCCACATTGGGCTCTTTGCTCAGCAGGGAGCCTGCTTCTCCCTCCCCTGCTCATGCTGCTTGTGTTCCTGCTCTTGCTGTCTCTGTCTCTGTCAAATAAACAAAATCTTTAAAAAAATGTTATCTCTGAAAAAAAAATATATGACTGTTATGAGTCAAAGCCAAAAGAAAAACAAAAGGTTTTACAACTCTCATTCTATAGGAAAAAGAAGTATCTCAGTTTTGATTTAATATATATATACACATATATATATTATATAAATCATATATATATGATTATATATATATTATGACATATAATATATACTACATATTTATAAATATATAAATAAATGAAATATATTATATATTTCTTGCCTTGAGCAAAATCATGAATATTGCTTTGAGCAATAATTTGATGCTACTAAGGCATTATGTCCCTCACTATTATAACACAAGCAGATTTACTGACCCTGAGGCCTAATAAGAATTGAATATCAGTATCACAAGCATTTATAACTGAAGACCCATCATTTTTTATACGTTCTTTTTCCACCAATATATTTGTTTAATAGTTATTTGTTCTATTCTTGTTCTAAGATTGACACCATGCTAAATACCTAGAATTACTTTAGTTTCATAGAATAGAGTAAAAACCCTTCCTGATTTTGACAAAGGAAGATGAATTTTCACCTAAGATTTTTATATAATACTGTTTTGAACTATTTTCATCAGTTTTTAAACTTGATCTATTGAAATAACATGTACCTTCTAATTTATCCAAAATAGCATTCAGAAACAGTTGGAAAACCCCAGAATCTTGGATGGTTTTTCATTTTTCCTCACACCATTTCAAATAATTGGCCTTAATACAAATGTTTACTGCTGAGTACAGTGTGTTGCTGGGCAAATTAGTGGGCCCTCACTACATACTACAACTTCTCACAAAGAAATCACGTAATTATTTTCTTGAGAAATCAATAGTGTTTATGATGATTACACTTATTTTTAGTAGCAATGCCATGTAAAGGTATTCTAATGGCTATACACATATATACAAAATGCATAATACTTGTATAGAAGTTGAAATTTCCAGTATGTCAAAAGTAATTGATAGCAGACAAAACAAGGCTAGATTAGACGAGGATATATGCCCATCAAAAATAAACCCATGTCATGTGTATTAGCAGTGCCTTCCCTGGGCCATTTTCAGAGCTCTAAAGCAAATGTAAAGCTATTACATTATTGCAATTGGAAAGCAACAACCATTAAATATATATATATATATATATATATATATATATCTTATATATATCTTCCCTATGAAAAGCTTTGTTTCTCAAACACAGGTTGTTTTTGGTTTTGCTTTAAAACAAATAATTTAGATGACCTCTGAAAAGCAATAATGGAGTCACAGAAGGCAACTCTATTAAAAATACCAGTTGGCCTAATAGCTTGCTCTGTGTCGTGTGAGGCAGTGCTTTGTGAATTGAATTTCCTTTCTGCTATTTTTAGCTCTGAGTCCATCACTTAACGGGGATCATCCATCTCTTAACTAATGTAGTTTCCCCGTTCTATCTTAGCCTAGGAATCAATTGAAAGTGATTGAAAAAACAGGGAATTCTATTTGCACCTATAAGACTCTCAGCAGTTTCAAAAAACAATAGAGAAGGTCTACAATAGTCTGATATTATCCTATGTGGCCAATATTTTCCAACAAGTCCAACCTGCAATCATTTATTACAGTCAGAGTGATCTCTTTGCTGCCCTCCAAATGTGGCAGATAAATGCCCAGCTCTGTACTTTAGAGCTTTCGTCCCGAAGCCAGAGAGCCTGGATTCCAGTCCTAAGGCTGCCACTTAGTATACTTTAGCAGTTACCTATTTTGAGCCTCAAGTGAAATAACACTACTACTCACAAGGTGAGTATGGAAATTAATATATAATATAGGTAAAATTTGAAAAATAAGATCCGACACACAGTAAGTACTCTATCAGTATTTATATTCAACTCTTTGTTCAAATTCTTTTCCATCTTTTTTTTTTGTTTGTTTGTTTTGTTTTGTTTTGTTTTTTTTAAAGATTTTATTTATTTATTTATTAGGAAAGAGAGAGAGTGAGAGAGACAAGGTCAGAGTGAGAAGCGGACTCCCCATGGAGCTGGGAGCCCGATGTGGGACTCGATTCCGGGACTCCGGGATCATGACCTGAGCCGAAGGCAGTCGCTCAACCAACTGCGCCACCCAGGGGCCCTCTTTTCCATCTTTTAAGTGTCAGTTTTATGCTTTTCAATTGCCAACTTGAGCAACAATTTTGTCTAACTACCATAGTTTATTCAGACTTTGATTTCTTTTGAATTTCTAAAGTACTTTCATAATATTACATTCACGTACTTAGCGATTTGCTAATTGTTTCATACATTTCATCACTATACAAAGAAACTATAAATACTTTAAATAGGTAAGTTTTCCTTTATTTCTATGCATTCTAAATTTAGCTCGGTGCTAGGAAAAATGGACCCAAATCATTTTTTAAATGAATGACTTATAAAACTCAATTTATAAATTTGAAGACTGTATTCCATTGCAATTGACTAGAAAATGTCAGGTTCATAGATTTTCTTTTGAAGCCTCAATATGCAATTAAGCTCATTCAAGGAAACTTCTATTGCAAAACCTGTATTTTGAATTTAAGAATTCCATTTTTTTATGTTTTGGGGCTTATATTCTATATGTACTCGCTCATTATGTATATATTTTCCTTTCAATAATGTTAGTAATAACTGTTTGAATGTTTTATGCTAATTTCCACATTGTCTCACTTCTGAATGTATTTTTATTGATTCTTAATATACCTAGTTATGGGTTATATCGTTCTGTTTCTTGAAATATTCATAAGAAATTGTGGATATTATATTGTTAATTAGTATTTATTCCCTTCATTTAAAGAGTGCTATTATTTCTGGTTCCTTTCTAGAATACAGGAAGCTGGTAGAAGCATGGCTTTCATTCTTCAACCAACCAACCAACCAACCAACAAATTGAAACAAGCTACATTGTCACAAATTTTCTCAAACTGACCATAGATAGGAGGTCCCAGGCAAAACACCCAACCTGAAATCTAAGGAAAGACAAGTGCCTGCAAAAATGAAAGACAAAACATGAGCATTTACATATATCAGGCAGATGCAGCTAGACAGTAGAAGGAATTTAAGAAAAATGGCAATGAGTTGGTAAATGTAGTCAGTGTGTGGGTCAGTGAGAGAGCTCAGAAACCCTGGAGGCCACAGATGCAAGGAGAATGCATATCTATTCATAGGTTCCACTCCACAAACCTCACAGGGGCTCACACAAAAAGAATACTGGTAACTGTCGTCATACCGGGTCATTGTGGTTTATGCCTTAGGAGAGGAATAGCTGATGCTATGGGGGGAAAAAAAGCAATACTTCTCTCCACATTCTTTGTTTCCCTTTTCTCCACCAGAGACAAACAGCAATGTCTTTTCTCAGTTGTTGTTTGTCTTTCATGACCTTAATGCTTTTGAAGAGTATTGGGCAGTTTTTTCGTAAAGTACCCCTCAATCCCAGGTTGTCTGTTTTTCGTGATTGGACTGGGGATAATATGACAGGGAAGGACTCTTCTCATCTCATCATATCGGGGGTACATGATCTCAATATGACTTAAGGTAATTTTAACTTAATCACGTTGCTGAGGAGATATCTGTCAGATTTCTCCATTATGGTTAGTGTAAGTAACGTTTTTAATTATAGTGGATGCCACTTCTTGATTGGCAACATGAATTATGTAACAAATAAAATGAATTTTCATTCTTGGGCCAATAATGTTGATACTGTTGTATTTTTTAGTATTACCATGAGTTACTTATCAATTTCATTGTAATTCCTTGTGCATCTCTTTTGAGTAGTTTCATAAGCTGATCCACTAAAAGGCAAGAAAATAGATTTAGAGGAACTCTCAAAGTACTCCTGCTTTTATTCTATTATTACAGTGGGGAGATTGATGAAAAGAGAGGAGTGAGAGCAAGTTTTCTATTTAGTTTTTACTAAAGTAAAAGTCAATAAAGTCATTAGGCTAATTTTAGTATAACATCTAATCAATATTATTAACATTAATGTATTTTGTTTGTTATTTAAGAAAAATTTGAACAAAAAAATGTTTTCTTTGGTGCTTTTTATCCTCATTCAACCTCTTTTTCAAAGAACCTAAAGTTTCTGAGCCTCTTGGCTGGGCCAAGAGCATTCAGTCTTTGTGGCTGACATGTCCCCAACACTATCATCTTCCTTCAGTTTTTCCAAAAACATTCATCTACATAAGGATTCATAGCTAGGCTAAGCTCAAAGGTGTACATGAAAATTATTTGTGATTAGTATTTCCTAACAACTCACAATCTAACTGGGAAAACAAAGTTATTCAAGGAAAGAGTAGGGAGAAACCATAATAAAGGCGGTGGAAATTTAAATGTGTCTTTTATATAAGTGGAGAAAAGAGTATTTAAGAAACATGATAAAATAACTGGGACGTGGCACAAGGGATGAAATGAGTATTAGAGAGCCAAAGGAAATAAAGGGGACTTGTCACATTAAGTAACAGGATACAAAGAGATTTTTCTGAATCATCAATCAACCAGTATTTTTTTTCCCAAATATGTTTATTTTATTTTTTCAGTGTTACAAGATATCAATCAACCAGTATTATATGGAGTAAAAATTAAGTGTTTAGGGGCACCTGGGTGGCTCTGTTTTAAAGTGGTTTAAAGCCTCTGCCTTCGGCTCAGATCATGATCTCAGGGTCCTGGGGTGGAGCCCCTCATCGGGCTCCCTGCTTAGCAGGGAGCCTGCTTCCCCCTCTCTCTCTGCCTGCCTCTCTGCCTACTTGTGATCTCTCTGTCTCTGTCAAATAAATAAATAAAATATTTTTTTTAAGATTTTATTTGAGCTGAAGGGAGAGGTTTTAATCCACTGAGCCACCCAGGCACCCCTAAATAAATAAAATCTTTAAAAAAAATTAAGTGTTTAGCAATTTTATTTCCAAATGATCTTCATTTTTGTAGTTAGCTAATGTGATTAATAAGGTTTGTTAATGCATGTTAATGGCAATCTGTGATATGTTTGTGTTTTTAGGCAGTAATTTAAATAAGTGGATATGATCAATGGAACTGGATATTGGAGAAAATACTATGGGTTTGGCTATATCCAATAACAAAGAAGTTCAGAATATCTATTTATGTGTATAAACTGACTAGCCTCATCCATTAAATGTTAATCAGTACCCACTTATTATTAGGTACTCCAAATGCCTAAACATATGACACTGCTCTTATATCTAAAATTTTATCTCATTTCATTTTAAAAACTTTTAATCCAATATAGAATTCAGAATTATCCATACAAGAAACTTTTCAAAGATTTATTAAAAATTTAAAAAATAGACATTTCAGTGTGAGGTACATGATTGTAATCTTTGATTAACTTTGGATATTAGTCTTTCTCCTAACATTCAGTTAATTAAATTATTTTAATGACTCTTTTTCCAGTTAGGAGCTGAATCACTGTATTGCCTGATTATAAATGTACCAGGCATGCTCAAAGTAAAAAATGAACATGCTAACAAGTTACTAATTAATATACAATCTTCTGAATGACAAGATTTCCTTCTGTGATATCTACTAATCTGTGCACATTGGTCCCTAAAACTCTAGTTAAGATATTTTTAAATGATACACTTCAGTTATCTCTACAAAGCTAACTTAGATTTTGCTGTAAAAATCTTCTGCGGTCCATAGTAAAATTTACATATAAAGCATCTGCACAATGTTATCAAAATATTTTACTAAGAAATTATCACTGGATTCCTGCACATCACCTTTCACAGAGGGCATTTAAATATTGTCAATTTCTTTATAATTATTCTAAACACCTGGGCTTAGTGCAGTTTACTTTTTTCACCATTTCTTCATTCCTTATATATGTTTGATGTCGAGTATAGAAAAGCTCACAGGACAGAACGAATTTTGGATCCGTGTTGTCCAGGTGTTTTGTTTTTGCTATTTTATTTACTCTGTATTTTTTTATTATAGAGTTTGGTTAATTTTTTAAGAAAGAAAATTAGGCTGGCTTAGCTGTTGTTTCTCAAAATCCCATAATAATATTTAAAAAAATAAATCAGATTCTACTACTATCATTCTCATAATGTTTCAACAATTTTTGCAGTCGAACAAACTGGTACTGATGTGGTCTACAATGAACTTTGTGACGCCATCCTTCGGTCATGATCCAAGTTCATTTCACACCACTTCATTCCTCTGCCCTTCTTTGTCCACTGTCGTTTTTCAGCTCCTCACACACAGAAGTGCCCACTTTCAGGCCTTCACACACGTGTTATCTTAGCAAACTGCAGTCGCTCTTTTCTCAGTCCTCTGTTCCAAACCTTACCTGCATTCACATGTACACAAACGCATGTTTCCCATACAATGTGGGGTATGTGAGAGATTCCTTTTGCCATTGCTTTTTTACAAACCTATATAAGTAATCTCCCACCACATTATTTCGATCATTATGCCCTGTTTTCTTACTCAGTTTGCCTTCGTTACGCTTACCACATTTTTAAATCATACGATTATGGGTTTTTTAAAAATCTGTTTATCTGTCCCACATTCCAAATGAAACTTTGTAAGAATAGAGACCGTACATTTTCTAGCACAGTACTTGGTACATGTAAGTTGCTCAATAAGTATTTCTTAAGTAAAATAAATCTTTATTTCTCGCACAATCTAATGCCCGTTAAAGTTGGTCGAACCCTTTTCCAACAGACTACAGGTGCAATGAGAATAATCAAAACTTGCTGCAAATCATAGTAATCTACTATTCAAGTTCCCCTCTCACCTCTCCATTCCCATATTCCATAGTTATGAAGACTTTGGATTATATTCTTAAGGCTCCCCTTATACAAATGTATGAACCCGAAGCATATTTTCCTTTATGTAGTGCAGGGAAGTGACAGAAATACTCCAGCATATGCTACCGCTATTCTCTAATAGGCTTCTGGAAGCATCACCTTTAAAGCATGCCAAATAGCTACGAACAACACGGCAGGTCCTCTCTGCTGATATCCTGGTCCTCGGTTCAATGACCTGTACCCACATCGGCAGCCATTGTTCTTACTCTGCCTTTACTCAACTCGGGCATTTTCTATTGGGTTCAGACGATTTGTACATAGATGATTCTTAATTGTACTCTCTCTTTCAACCAAATTTATATAAAATTTCTCTTGTTTGGAGAATTTGAAGAATGTCACTGGGGCTGGTCCAAAAAGTCTGTTTAAGTGGTACCATTGTGTTTTGACTGCTTAGTAATCTTCAATGCCCTTAAAATGTGTGTTCTGACTTTCACAACTGGGTACTTTTTCTACAAACCTGATGTGAGTTCTCAGGAATTGGAATAGCTTTTATCTATAATTTTGTAATTGTACAAATTGTTTTGCCTTTATTCTTCTTTTTCATCTTAACATTGGTATACTGCAGATCTAATCAAGATTGCCAAAACCCTTCATTTTCCCTTGGGGAATGTAGGATCTTCAAATAAGTCTATATTTTTATCATTCACACTGGCCTTACCTCAAGTGTCTTATTTTTTAGGAGCAGATCTGTACATTGGTGACAAATAGCTTTTAAAAAATAAGGTCTTATCACAGGCTTGTTGAATGGATATTGTTTTCCCTTGGATTTTGATCTAGAGATATTTTGTCTTTGTGGATGTATACATATGCTTCCAGATGAAAGGTTACAATCCAATATGTTTTCTCTTTTCCTTTGTTCCAAGAAAACTAAGAATAAATTTCAGTGCCATGTTGTAGCTATCAGTTTATCTTCAAGTGTTTAGAAACATTTACTCCTTCTGTTTTCTATAAATGTATTTCATTTTGCTTAACCCCTTAATTTATTTATTCTTCCAATAATGTGGGTTTTTTAAAGAATTTTTAAAAAGATTTTACTTATTTGTCAGAGAGAGAGAAAGCACGATCAGGGAGAGTATTAGTCAACTCCCCCCTACACCCCCAAGCAAGGAGCCTGTTGCAGGACTCCATCCCAGCACTCTGGGATCACGACCTGAGCTGAAGGCAAATGCTTAACTGACTGAGCCACCCAGGTGTCCCACCAACAATGTGTTTTAAGCATAGGTTACTTAAACTCTCCTTAGAAACACATCACTTGTAAACCATACGCACACATGCACACACACATATTTGTGCACACACAAATACTTAAGAAACTGAGGCACTGGCTAAAAGGTAATAGTGACATTAGTAGAAATTGATACATTTTTTGAATTAGAAAAATGGAGGTTATATCCCCTTCACATATTAAGGAGTAGCATTAACTAAAAATTAAATTCCATGTAGATAATTGCAAATACAGAGAAGATATGAACAAGTCAGAGGTTGGATAATATGACAATTTAGTGCACATTAGTCAAGGCAGTAGCATTATAGAAAACAAATGAAAGAAAAAGTAAGAAAAATATGGGTCAATTTATAAGAGAAAGAGAATGATAATTAAGCAGCTTTAAAGCTTTAAACTACACAAATTTTATCAGAAGAAAATAATTTAAAAGATTTTTAAACCACAACTTTTTTCACTATAATTTTGAATTATATCTTTTTCCTCTCTGATGGATAGTACCAATGCAGCTGCATGATAAATTTGAAAACTTCATGTTTAAAAGAAGAAATTGGACAGAAACATTTTGTGAACCCAGACATAAAAAAGCCATCAAAGAAAACTCTAGTGGAACAGTGCAAGATAACCAGTTTCTCAAGGCTCTGTGAGACCCAAAGAATTTTCATAGGTTTTTATGACCTGTAAAGATCAAAGAGAATGTGTTTTTAAAATTCTAAAAGAAGAAACTTTGGGTCTTGTGATAGTTGCCCTAATATGACTTATTTAAATCTATATGTTATTAGATATAATGAAAGTACACCAAAATTCTGCATGAATTAAATTTTCAGATGTATCCATTTTTATAAGTGTGCCCATGTTTTGTTAGGGAAAGGGAAATCCATAATTATGTGTTATTTGAATCAAGATGAGCAGAATATGATTATTCAGAAACACAGATCCATGGTTGTTTTCCTCTTTCCTCTTATTAATTCCCTGCCAAGAACTTAGAGTTTCAACCTTTTTATGAGCCCACAATTAACTGACTTTTTTCTATTCCTCTGCTGCTTCATTTCCCCTTCCCACCAGAATGATGCATTGATGAGTAGTGTTCTAAGTCCCCAGGAGATTCAGATGGTAAGTAAGCATCCTGTGCTCACATCATGGATCAAAATGTCAGGAACCAGGAATTGATCAATCAACTTAGTAACTGCTGTTAGTTTCTCTGAAGCAAAATCATGCCAGCTTTATTCAAATTCCCACATGAACCATCACTAAAGATAGAAGCCTGCTACCATTATTAAATGCACCTTAAACATAGCTTTACTAATATTTGGGATACACATGCAGATTAGAAGAGTATACAATTTAGAATACTCACGGTTGCAAGTTGAAATAAAAAATGGATATGTGCATAATTATATTGTCCATATGGCACAGCAGCAGTATGATTTTATAAGATTAAATCTTGTATGGGGATGAGAAATGATAAGCCAGTGTTATTATTATGAACCACACAATAACATATGGGATGTGGGCCAATAGCATCACTCTAAATCAACCTTAGAATTTCATAAGCCACTGAATGTCGCAGACAGAAGCTATTATTCATTCCACCTGCTTGACATGATGAGAGATAATGATAAAAGTTTAGAAGGAAAATTTAAAGGAAGACAGCTAAGCCTCCCTGTACTCTGCTGGCTACAATTATTAGTGATGTGGTGGTTGCAGAGGTCAGAGGTTCATTTTAATCACCAAGCTATGACAAGATGATGGTCCATTAATTCTAACAAAAATTTAATAGATATCTAATTTTATAATTTACATAGTAAAAACAATGCTCATATAATCCTCCTTGTAAGGAAGATCCTAAAAAGAAGAAACTATGACAGGTTATCTAAATATATAGATGACATAGGCACCAAATATATATTTAGGAGTAAACCAAGTAGAGTTAAGGACTAACTAATTTCTTCTTAATTACATGACTTAGCACATTGTTTGTCATTTTTCTTAAATTTTTATGCTTTGGATCCAGGTTGCAGGATACAGTTTGAAATTGATCAGATGACTTAGCATGCTAACAGGGTCAATTCTCCCTAAACTGATCTAGGGATTCTCCCTAAACTGAACAACTCTCTCTCAGCAAAATTTTGGTAGATTTAGAAAAGGTCACTTAAAAATTTATAGGAAAGGGTGCCTGGGTGGCTCAGTTGGTTGAGCAACTGCCTTCGGCTCAGGTCATGGTCCCAGAGTCCTGGGATCGAGTCCCGCATCGGGCTCCCAGCTCCATGGGGAGTCTGCTTCTCCCTCTGACCTTCTCATCTCTCATGTTCTGTCTCTCTCAAATAAATAAATAAAAATCTTTAAAAAAATTTCTAGGAAAATTCCAGTGAACTAGTATAAGAAGTAGATTGGCCAAAACAATTTTAGTAAAGGAAGACCAAAGACGGAGGAATCAGACTACTTAGATTTAGGTCTCACTGTACAGCTATGGTGAATATGAAAGAACAGAATTGGTAAAGGGATAAACACATGGATTGATAGAGCAGAAAAGAGTCCAGAAACAGACCCAAACAAATATGCCCAATGGTTTTTATTTAAGTATAAAGGCAAATAAATAAAAAAAAAAAGATTGTCTTTTCAGTGAATGGTGTTACAATAGTTAAATTTGTGCAAAAAAAAGAACCTCAATTCAACTTGATACCTTATAAAAAATTAACTCAAAATCAATTATAAACCTTAGTTTAAAATATAAAACTAAAGAAAAATACATTGAAGAAAACTTTATGTCCCAAACTTTGTCTAAGACAAGAACTTCTTAGACAAGGTCAAAGAATTTGTTCTGCTAAAGATATTGTTAATAGAATAAAAAGAATGTCAGGAACTGGTAGAAGATATTTGCCAATCACATATTTAATGAAGAATGTGAATCCAGTATATATAAAAAAAATACTTAAAACTCCACATTAAGAAAGTAAACAGCTCTTGGGGCGCCTGGGTGGCTCAGCCAGTTAAGCATCTGACTTTTGATTTCAGTTCAGGTCATGATTTCAGGGCCCTGGACTGGGCCCCACATCCATTGGTCTCTGTGCTCACCCAGGAGTCTGCCTGTTCCTCTCCTTCTTCTCTTACTCCTGCTCTCTCTCTCTCTCTCCCTCCCTAAAATAAATAAATAAAATCTTTAAAAAAAGAAAAAAGAAAGGAAAAGAAACAGCTCAGTTAAAAAATGGACAAAAGCCTTGAATAGAAACTTGAATGAAGAGAATAAAAATTAATGTAAAATATTATATAAAGTTATATTCGTCCTCACTAGATATTCAAGAATTACACATTCAAATCATGATAAGATACTACTATTTACCTAATAGACTCATTAAAATAATATATTTATATCACTTATGTATATAATATACATATGGCTGATAAAAGGAAGTGCCGATGAGGATTCACAATGAGAACGGTCTTATATTGCCAGTGGGAATGCAAAATGAGACAGTCATCCTGGAAAGGAGATTGGCAGTGTCTTAGGAATTTAAATCTATACTTACCCTACGACATAGCAATCTCAGTTCTAGAAATTCACTCAGAAGGATTAAAAATTAGTGTTTACACAAAAACCTGCATATTAATATTCATAACAGCTCTATTCGCAATTGTCAAAAACTGGAAACAGTGCAAAGGTCTTTCACAAGTGACTGGATACACTGTGCTACATTCATACAAGGGACTTATCCTCTGCAATAAAAAGTAGTGAGTTATGCATCCACACAATTTGGATAGATTTCAAGGGAATTATGCCAAGTAAAAAAGTTAGTCTCAAAAGGTGGTGTACTGTATACTTCCATGTATCTGACATCCCGAAAAAGACAAAACTATAATAATGGAAAAGAAAGTAGGGGTTGATGGGGCACCTTGATGGCTCAGTCAGTTAAGCAACTGCCTTCAGCTCAGATCATGATGCCAAAGTCTTGGGACTGAGTCCCGGGTCGGGCTCCCTGCTCCCAGGGAAGACTGTTTCTCCTTCCCCCTCTGTCCCTCTGCTCTGCGCGTGATCTCTCTCTCTCTCTCTCTTTCTCTCTCTCAAATAAATAAATAAAATCTGGGGGGGGGAAGGAATTAAGGATTGCTTAGATTGAGGAGCTGAGGGAGGGTGTGACAGTAAAGGGATAACAGATAACAGTTTTGTTTTGAGGCCATGAAATTGTTCTGAATTCTGATTGTGGCAGTCATGACCACACAAACCTATGTATATGTTAGAATTCATCCATCCTGCACTAAAATATGCATATTAATTTTCATGAAAATAACTCTGAGGATAAAAGAAAATAAACTTCTCTCCCATTCCAAAAGATTTCCTCCTGCATAATATTTCATGGGATACTTGTTTCAAATATTGTGAACAATTTGACTTCTACCCTTTGGGACACTCATACTGTTTTTAAGAGGGTAACCAAATCATCTAAGCATCATGAAAGATAATATAGTAAAAAAAAATGTGGATGTTGTGGACCAATAGTTAAAAGCTTCTGAATGCGTACGTATCAGGAACTTAAACTGAAAACTTCTGTTCCAAGGGACCAAGAATATAAGCAGCAAGTAATATAAGAATATAAGAACATATTCAAGAATATAAGCAGCAAGTAATCAATGGCAGATTATATTTTCCAAACATGGCTACAGTATCTCTCATGTGATTTGCTCTTCAACTTGCCACCTCTGCATGCAAAGATGGCATCCATTCTTCTATCCCCTTAATCAAGTCTGAACAGGCCTTATTATTGCTATAACCAATAAAATATCACACAGGTCCAGATACAGTCCCTAACAGACCTGGCTCCTTCTGCTTCCTGTCTGGTGGGGCCTTCTGATAATGCTAGTCTAAGCTGTTACTTGACACAAACCCACAAGAGATCTCAAACAAGAATTCTCCAGCTGAGCCAAAAAAAAAAAATAAAATCACAGAATGCTAAGAAATAATTATAAATCGTCATTGCCACTAAGCTTTGTTAGGCTATCATAAGTAACTAGAACATATTCACTGCCTCCAAAGACTAGATTATTTATTCAAATGTACACAACTAAATGTGTTATAGTGTTACAGCTAACTCCCAGCTCCAGTCTATAGAAGAATCTGGAAAGATCAAGAGAGAAGTAGAGTACAAGAGAGGGAATTTTCATGGAGACTTGTCAGTGTGCTTCCTCAGCATTACTTTACAGAAAAGTAATGAAGAGGGCCCAGAGACACCACTGGGAGGACTTTAAAAGTATTCTCAGGAATTTGCAGTGGGCGATAGTAAGGGGGTAGGTATCTATCTCAATACGAGCAAAAATCCTAAGGACCAAGCAGTTTGAGGAAGTAACTTATAACAGCAGAGTAAAGGACTGTGAATGGGAAACAGCTATCCTCTGACCAACAAGAAGTAGAATATTTTTGTTTCAGATGGGCTCATTGTCTGAATATCCGGAGGAAGGGTGGGATGGAGAGATAGAGTGAAACACTCGCTAAAAATGAAGCTGATCCCATAAATGCCTGCTAAGCCCGGAGTGTGTCTCTGCTAACCACAGCCAATAAAATCCTTTAAGTCTCGGTATCCTGGCCATGTTCCTCACTTTTGCTGTGACACAGTGGGGAGTAATAGCCTAATGAAGGTAAAGGAGGAATGAGGCCTTCTCAAGAGAGAAGACCCCTGTTGCCCTCTTCATCAACCTCCACCCTGTTTCCATATTTCCATCTCAAGTTCCTGCCATAACGAAGTCTGAGCTAGGAAAGGAAAATGATTTTAACTCTAAGTAAACTCTGAAACTTTGGTGATAGTGTGGAACACACATTTTAATTGTGGAAATGAGAGTAGTTTTGCATCTTGAAATTATGAAAGGTTTTTTTTTTTTTTTTCCATTATTGAGAATGACCAGAAAGTCTTTCCTAGATTTCACCCCTGGGTCAGGACAGATTGTGTCGATATGGACAGGGAATAAAGTATTTTTCTGTTCATCTGATGAATCTCACTTGTTTATGAGTTTGGTTACAGCTGGTATGTTCTAGGTAAGTGTTAATTTGTCTATTTGTTTCTCAGAAACAGCCAGTAGTGTAGTCATTAATATCTTCATGAGAAAAATTGAAGGTTGGGAAATTTAATGACCAAAATTTTATAATGGGAGAATGGGAAAGCACAGTACAAGAGTTTCCTTTTAAGTCTTGTAGTAGGACTGCTCATTATCTGTGGTTTCAGGTATATCCTCTCTGAGCATTACAAGGGAAGAGGACAGGCAGTGAGAATGGCCTCTTGCAAAATCACGACTGTGCGTATTTAAGATCCTTATTAGAATGAACACCCTTGCTCTCAACTAGGAAAATTCTTTGCTTTCAGCCTTGCATCTATAAGAATACTGACTCATTCTTGAAATCTAGTCATAGAACAATTTTTAAAATAATAAATCTTTAAAAGAAAATTAAGTAGAACATTTTAAAAATATCCTTTATTTTCCTTTCTTTAACCATGGGTTTAGGTTTGGGATATTACACGTCTTGCCTATTTAGACTTCATTAATGGTATCTTTTTGAATGAATCTTATTCAATTTTTAGAAATATGTTTCCTTATATTTAGTATACACAATAACTTTATATTTTAAAGAGGCCTCTCCTCATTTATAACTTGCCACGAAATGTGGTGTTTTTTTTTATGGTCATGTGTATATCTAAGAGATATGTGAGTCTCATATGGTATTTAGTCTAACAAAACCTCACGTGCTTTGTAACCAAAGTGGTGTAATTTATTTTTTTATTTTATTTCTTTAAATATTTTATTTATTTATTTATTTATTTATTTATTTATTTATTTATTTGACAGAGAGAGAGAAATCACAAGTAGACAGAGAGGCAGGCAGAGAGAGAGGGGGAAGCAGGCTTCCTGCTAAGCGGAGAGTCCAACATGGGGCTCGATCCTAGGACGCTGAGATCATGACCTAAGAGGAAGACAGAGGCTTTAACCCACTGAGCCACACGGCACCCCCAAAGTTGTGTAATTTAATGACACAATTTTTGGTCACCAGGCCATACCTTTAAACTCCTTTACATCTCTTTTCCAAGTTGGAAAGGTTATTTGAGTAGATTTTTATTCAAAAATTAGTGCCGAAAGACAAATGCATATATTCCTTAAGTATTCACATCTGACCTTACTCATTCGGGGTGAACTCTACTTCTATGAAGTTCTTTCTTGAGAGTAGAGATATGGAAATGGGCACAAAGGTGAAAGACAGTGCTCTGGGTGCTGAAGAAGAAGGTGCTTCCCAGGGACTGCCAACTTAGGGCAGGCTAGATTTGAAAAAATCATCTTTAATTCAAAATAGCCCTGACAGTTTAGAAATTTTTGGTGGCTAACATTAAATGTCATTAAAAAATCTTCTCCTTCTTTTATTTTCTTCCTCTTTTAGCTTTGTGTCTCTCACCTCTCCTTTTTTGGGCATTATTTCTGTTTCTTACCTTTGCCTCAAGCCTGTTATTAATAATAAAAAGCCCCCAACAGTCATTGAATTCCAGGAACTCTGCATCAAGCTCATTAAACTTGTGCAGTTGCTTTACAAGTTTTAATTTAATTTATTTTTGTTGTCAGAAAAAGTAGGCACTTGAAATTGATTTTGAAACATTTCTAAAGTAATATTGCAGAGTAATCATCTTGGTTTCTCAATTATAAAATGTATTTGAGTTCCCTAACCTGCTTAATTTATCCAGTAATTGCAGGTGGATTATATTTAATAACAGAAAGAAAAAAATAAAAAATCACCTTTGTGACATCTTTCATTCTGTCAACGAATCGTGACATTTGCTTTGAAAGGCTTGATATGCTTCTCTGTGGGATTAGTTTTGTAAAATCATCTTCTTCATTTGCTTTATTGGATTTTCTCTTAAAATGTCATATAGATTTTCCTTCTAGCACAGTATAAATACACCTTGCCTCCTAAGAGGATAAATCTAAATAAATTCTTAGTTTCTTTTACATAAACTAATATGTGTGAATCATTTAATTTTGTTAAACACAAAAGACAAAAATGAAGGGTATTTTTACAATTAAAAGTTTTAAGAGCAAATGTCAAGAAGATCTTAATCACTATTGTCTAAAAATAAAATAAGTTTCTCTATACATCTACCACATTCCTAAACTAAGTGGATAGAATATTTAGCATTAAGACTTGAGATTAAAAAAAAAAAAATCTCTGACTAGATACTCTATACCATTTTTCAAATAACTACCTAAAGATTATAAGAGTTTATGTGGGGCACCTGTGTGGCTCAGTTGGTTGAGTGTCTTTCCTTCAGCTCAGGCCATGATCTCAGGGTCCTGGGATCAAGCCCCTTATCTAGCTCACTGCTCAACAGGGAGCCTGCTTCTCCTTCTTGCTCTGCTGCTCCCCCTGCTTCTGATCTCCCTCTGTGTCAAATAAACAAACAAACAAACAAGCAAACAAATAAATAAATAAAACAAATAAAAAGAACGTACACTCTATTTAAGTTTTAATGGCAAGTACTAGAAAATAAATAATAGGAAAAAAGGAAAAAGCTTCCTCTTCTACCTGAGAAATTTAAGTCTAAAAACCATGCTAAAGCTATAGAGCTAAAAATGAATATAAAAGTCATGACTTTGGCTCAGCTGTCAGTTACTGGGAAACAGGAAAACAGATTTAGTCAATAGGAAAGCTGAAAATCCTTTTTTACACCATAGCAAAATATTTGCAAAAACAGCAGAAAGATAATAGATAAGTTTTAGATAAATGGAAGGCTTACAAACTCCCTACTGAGTGTATAATACTAGATGTTGAAAAAAAGAATCAACATTTGGCATATGTTGGCTTCTTCTTGGTTCTAACACGATATTTCAGAAAGCAATGAGGTGGGGAACAAACTTCTGCCAACTAATTGAGGACAATGTAGAGAACACAGAACTTCAGCTCTTCCCAGGGTGGAAATGCCAATTGTTCCTGCAGCCTGAACAGCAAAATATGAAACTGAAAAAGACTTTGAACAAAGACCCCAGAGAAGAACCCAAAAGAAGGGGGGGTGGGGTGGGGTAGGCAGGGCTTTGAGCAATAAAAGCCCCTGAAGAAACAGCAAACAGCCCTCAGTTTTATGAGAAATACATAGATAAATAAATAAGAAAAGCATGCCGTCTTTAGTCAGTCTTACAGTTTCAAATGGTTTCAAGGTAGCTGCCATTTTGTAGGCAGGGAAAGAAGCAATGGCACAAAATATGTGAAGAAATAAAACAGGCTTAAGAACTATTTCCAGAGAATAACTGGGGGCGTGGTTGTAATTACATAGAAACACAGTTTCTATGAAGCAGCAAAGTTGAACACTATTAAGATCTTAAAACTAAATTATTTATAAAGTATGCATGCATAGAGAAAAATTGCACAAATTATAAGCTTGATAAAGTTTAAAACAGTTAAAAAAAAATCCCTGTGTAACCATCCCACAGGGGAAGAAAAGTCGAGTTATCTGCACCACAGATGTCTGTATGCCCATATTTCTATAAATAAAATAAAGAAATGTTATCAAATATATCTTGGGATATATTTTATTGGAATAGTTTAATGCGGTATTACCTATATCTGTCCCCTCATAATTTTCTAATAGGTGTGCTTTGAAAGGAAAACCTGAGGGACGCCTGGGTGGCTCAGTAGGTTAAGTATCTGCCTTCGGCTCAGGTCATGACCTCAGGGACCTGGGATGAAGCCCTGTGTCAGGCTCCCTGCTCAGCGGAGGAGTCTGCTTCTTCCTCTCTCTCTGCCCCTCTCCCTCCCCATCCTCTCTCTCTCTCTCTCTCTCTCTCAAGTAAATATATAAAAATCTTTAAAAAAAAAGTTTGAAAAGGAAAACTTGATAAGTTTTCTCTGGTTTGTCTTTTTCTATATAAGACAAGGATGTTTTATTTAAAAAATTACATATGTATGTAATATATGTATATATTTGGCTAGGATAATAAGACCATTTAGACAAAATTCATAGATATGTATCTTTTCCAATAGAGCACAGGTTAATTCTATTTAGTATGAAACAAATATGCCTTCATTAATTCTTCCTGTTTTCTTAAACTATGTTGAAAGGAAAGTGAAAAAGCAAGCCGTAAGCCGTTCATTTCTGGAAACGGTAGCGAGTGACCAGAGCCAAATTAATACCCTCTTGATCTCATCATAAGTTAGAAGATATGGAAAAAATATATCTCCATATTTTTAGGCTTAAATTAATAAAACTGGGAATCAAAATGTTTAAAATTAAAATAAAAAAGTTTAAATCAAAATTAAATTCATCTTCAAAAGAGTTAAATTCATCTTCTTATTTCTGGAGTTTCACTTAGTTGACTCACCGAACATTATGATAGATTAGAGAATCAGCCATTCTCTCAAAAATAATCAAGGTCGGGAGCGCCTGGGTGGCTCAGTGGGTTAAGCCTCTGCCTTCAGCTCAGGTCATGATCTCAGGGTCCTGGGATGGAGCCCCAAATCAGGCTCTCTGCTCAGCAGGGAGCCTGCTTCCCCCTCTCTCTCTGCCTGCCTCTCTGCCTACTTGTGATCTCTCCCTCTGTGTCAAGTACATAAATAAAATCTTTTAAAAAAATAATCAACATTGGAACAGGCTACTATAAACATTCCTAAAGATTTTTAGATCACAGGGTAGCTATCTGTCTTGCATTGTTTGGATAAACTCTGTTGAAATCAGGAAGTTGATTGGATGATAACTAGTTACTAACGTAGTAGTTAATGTCTACTACGAGCACCTAGTAACTTTGATGCAATATAAAAATTAGGGACTAAAACTTTGAATCTAGGGATCAGTTGCTGTTTATACCCTGTTCACTTCTCTAATCTCAATGTAAAATTCTAGATATAAAAAAGAAAAGTAGTAAACCTTTTATAAATGCAAGCCTGAATATTTAAAAGTGGCAACCACATACTAAAATGATGACGATTAGCAGTTGCCACATTCAAAGTGTTGGAGAAGTATTAAGAAGTTAGTGTATCCCTTTAGTGCACTTTGATGAAACTCGTATCAAATACTATCAATAGGATTTTTCACTCCTTCAAACTACAAAGAAAATCTGTCGCCAGACAATTTTCACAGCTCTAATTACGGCATTGCTTTTGCAACTCTATAATTAAGAGTGAACTACAATTTTGCTTCCTACTCTCAGCTGCAAAAAATAAAAATAAAATAAAAATAAAAAAGTTAAAAAATAAAACTTGTTCTGAATTTAACATGGTATTTATTTCTGTAATTCTTCCTCTCCTCCAAAATTTTGTTGAAGTCAAATTTAATTCATTTATAGATATTTCTAATCTGTAATAGATGTCAGTCTTTTAAAATGTATGTCTATCTCAAAATGTCAGCTTCTCGCAATGTCTATGTTTTTTCCTAAATTTCTATGTAATTATTTTCAGTAGCTCATCTGTATGAATCAATGTGTCTGGAAATAAGCTCTTCGATTTCCTGCTTTCCTGTCTTTCCAAGGTATGTGAATGTTTCTCGTTATGTTACAATGTGACATATTTTTATCTCAGATTAAATGTAATTATTTAAAAATTACATGATGTTTCAGATATTCCTCCTGCTAGCATCTGGATTCATTTTACAAGTAACTCTTGAAATTATGGCTCCAGCTATTAAGCTATAATACAATCTGTGATCTTCCGTATACCCCATGACTTTACAAATTTTTTTTAAGATTTTATTTATTTGACAGAGAAAGAGAGAGAGATCACAAGTAGGCAGAGAGGCAGGCAGAGGGAGGAAAGGGAAGCAGGCGCCCGGCTGAACAGAGAGCCCGATGTGGGGCTTGATCCCAGGACCCTGAGATCATGACCTGAGCCAAAAGCAGAGGCTTAACCCACTGAGCCACCCAGGCTCCCCAAGACTTTGCAAATCTTGATAAAACTTCCAAGTAAACACAATTCACTTAGCATGGAAATCTGGAAAACAGTTAACCATGCAGCTGAATCCAGCAATAGTGCTTTTACGTACCTCCTAAAATGGAGGTACGTACAATTCATACATCAGGAGGGAAGGACTTGTAGTCTCAGCTGAAGTCTTGGGAAGTGCCAGTTTAGTTTGCCTCCTCCAAAGATTGAAAGCTGGAGGACTTTGCAGCCCAATTTTTAAAGATACCAATGTGTATCCATATAATCAAACCCATGCTAAACCAGAGAATTGCTTTGAGTTTCCATCCACTAGGACACCAAAGAGTCACCCCTGCAGTTACTTTAGTCAGACAGACTCAGCTCCTCACTGAATACATTTCCTGGGTTTTCACCTTCCTGCTCCTCTGTATCTGCACCTTCTCTCCTCCCAATTCTTGCCTGGATTTTTCTTCTTGCAGTTATTGAACCCGCCTTTGCTCTTGTCATCTCTTCTTCCTTCTCTTTTCTGGCTCGTAACAGAGAGTCTAGGTTTAGAAGTAAAGCAAAGTGAAGGGACAAAACATTTGAATAAAAGTCTCATATTCCCCAGTACTGTGAATCTCTGAAACAATAACTCCCAACAGTAACAATAGTAGTGAAGTAGTAACAGTGATAGTTACTACTCAGCACAACTCCTTGAGGTAGGTGTTATCATTACCCCCATTTAACCTATTGGGAAACTGATTGACTGAGAGATTAACAAAGTAACTTCTCTGGGGTCAAACAGCTGACAGGAGGAGAAACAGGGATTCGGCTCTCCTCATATTTTTTAAGAAGAAATTATTTGCCCTAAAGGACGATCTAGCTACAAGTTTTCTATTACAATCAAGGGAAATATTCAACGTAAATCTTCCAAGATTTAATGGCAAAAAATCTGCTGAAAAATGCGCTTTACATTCTTGTGATTCTTAATTTTATCTCCAATTACATTGGAATCATTTCCATAGATGTGGAAATAGCACAAATATTTATACTTTATATAAATATATATTTTATAAACATTTTATATTTATATATATTATATGTATTATGTACAATTATTATAAACTAACTTTACACATAAAAGTAAAAACAAAACAAAAAAAACAAAAAAATCCATCAAGTTCCCCATAAGCTTTTTAGTAAACAGGCCTATCCGAATATGAAGATAGCTTTTGGGCCACCTGAAACTAAATATTAATAACTTTTGATGTCAAATGATCAGGATCACCAGATACTTGCCCAAACAAGAATATTTTCGGCACTTCTCAATGTGCGAATTTATCACCATTCTTTCTAAACAGCTCTTACTATTCTGTTTATTGTGATTTATTGTGTTTATCTTCTCGTTGCCTGATACAAGCTGCTATGCCCTTGCCCGGACTTATTTATCACTTGTCAAATTTATTTCAATTGATTTGTAATTTTATTCTGCATTCTGATGAGAACAAGGGCTCAGTGGTGTGGCGGGGATTGATAACCAGGAGCAAACAGCAAGCCAGCCTTAGCTCCTCCCCCAATCAGCCGTGTGTCTTTCTCATCTCTCTAGGTGTCAGCATCCTGTTCTGCTAATGAGGACTTGTAGGTGACATCACAGATCCTTTACCAATCTAACAGTCTGATTTTCCCCCTTTATTGGGGAATTAAAATGTAAATGAATGAGTGTTCTTCTCTGAAAATAGGCTGCTGTTCCCATTGTTTTTATTACTGTTGCAACTCCTTGTTACAGGAGATGAATGATGTTTAAATAAAGATCTCCATCTTGACCAAACGAGGGTTTCATTTTTACTCTAGGTTGGTATCTTATGCTTCCTCTATATCATTTGAAAGATTATGTGTCATGTCTTTTTCTGTTTAACTCAGATACGCTATATTTTATTTTCATACATAAAGCATAGTATTTATAGTATAAATAATAGCATAGTATTATCAAACATTGAATACATTTCTAAAACTCAATACCATTAATTTGAATTACCAAAAAGAAGACCTTGGGTAAAATCCTCTTTACCTCTTTACTTCATTGTTTCCTTCTGCACTATGAACACTGACTACAACCCTGTTGCCCCAGGGGAAAGTGCTAGAATAACGGCTAGCATGATCCCACAAAAATAGCTATTTATATAAAGGGGTATCAACTATGAGACTTAAACTTACCAGAATTTCCCTTTATAACACATCGTTGTAATAGTTTTATTCATTTGGCCATTCACCCAATATTTATTGAGCACCCACTTTCCCCTAGACTAGGATTATTAGCACGCACACACACACTCACATGCACACACACACACAAACACACTTCATATGTTTATATTACAGTAGAAGTAAGACTAATAGTAACAACAACAATAATAATAAAATTATTTGTCAGATGGTGATAAACATCATGAAGTATAATCAAACAGAATAAAAGACGAGAAGAGACTGGGAGAGTGTGAGTTTAGCTTCTAAGGAGTTTGAAGAAAATCTCTGCTAAGGTGGCTTCGACCAGAGTTCTGAAGACAAGGAGGATGCACAAGCCAGACAGAGGTAGCAAAATATAATGGTCCTGAGATAGCAGTACCCGTGCCGTGTCCTATGAAAGGCAAGCTGCCACCTTGGGTGATGTCGAGTGTGCAAGCAGGAAGTAGTGAGAGACAAAATACGAGTACAAAGAACATGAGGTCCTGGGCCCGTGAAACACTTGAGCTTTTGCTCTGAGGGAGATGGGCTGCCAACGCATTATTCTGAACTTTGCAATAACATTTATAGGAGCAATTAAAGCAACCAATTACACTTAGCATTTCTGTACATCTGCATGCACGTATTCTTCTAACTCATTTTATGCGTATGCTCAGCATGTTTTATTTTTTAAATATTTATTTATTTACTTCTTTTTTAGATTCAATTAGCCAAGGTACAGTACATCATTAGTTTTTGATATAATGTTCAACGATTCCTTAGTTAGTATATCACCCAATACTCATCATATCACATGCCCTCTTTAATGCCCATCACCCGATTGCCCCATCCCCCCACCCACCTCCCCTTCCACAACCCTCAGTTTGTTTCCTGGAGTCAAGAGTCTCATATGGTTTGTCTCCCTCTTTGATTTCTTCCCATTCAGTTTCCCCCTCTACCCCTATTGTTCTCTGCACTAGTCCTTATGTTCCACATAGGAGTGAAACCATAAGATGATTGTTTTTCTCTGATTGACTTATTTTATTTAGCATAATATCTTCCAGTTCTATCCATCTCAGTGTAAATGATAGATATTCATCCTTTCTGATGACTGAGTAATATTCCATTGTATATATGAACCACATCTTCTTTATCCATTCATCTGCTAAAGGGCATCTCGCCTCCTTCCACAGTTCGGGTATTGTGGACATTGCTGCTATGAACATTGAGGTGGATGTGCTCCTTCTTTTCACTACATCTGAATTTTCGGGGTAAATAACAAGTAGTGCAATTGCTGGGTCATTAGGCAGCTCTATTTTTGAAGTCCTGAGGAACCCCGTAGTGTTTTCCAGAGTGACTGCACTAGCTTGCATTCCCACCAACAGTGTAAGAGGGTTTCCCTTTTCTCCACATCCTCACCAATATTTGTTGTTCCCTGTATTATTAATTTTAGCCATTGTGACTGGCATAAGGCCGTATCTCATTGTGGTTTTGGTTTTGATCTGTAGTATGTTTTAAAAGACCACTCTATGTCCTGAGTGGATAAAAGACCATAAAAGCTCAAGAGTGTGGAAGAGGAAATTACTTGGATGGTATGTGAGAAACATATGCAATCTAATGGATAGGTGTACAT
Source organism: Nasua narica (assembly GCA_028533885.1). Taxonomy (NCBI): domain Eukaryota; kingdom Metazoa; phylum Chordata; class Mammalia; order Carnivora; family Procyonidae; genus Nasua; species Nasua narica. The sequence continues at coordinate 106,285,795 of CM052810.1, read as the reverse complement.
TCTACATTTGAGTATAAAATACACAGAACGTTCGCATAAAAATAACATTTTGAAAGTCTAAGTATATGAATAACTTCAGAAAAATATACAGCTTGATGGTTTTGAAATTCAGTAATGTATTTTTTTTAGAGATTTCATTTTTGGGGGAGTAGTTAAAGGTTTACAAGAAAATTGAGAGAAAAGCATAGAGATTTCCTGTATATGCCCTGCATCCACGCACGCATACCCTTCCCAGCATCCATAGCCCCCACCTTAGAGTTCATTTTTGGTGTTGTACATTCTATGGGTTTGGACAAATGGATGATGACATACACTAATCATTTAAATATTATACAGAGTATTTTCACAGACCTAAAAATCCTCCACGCTCTGCTTACTCATTTTTCCACCACAGCCCCTGGCCAACATTGATCTTTTTATTGTCTCCATAGTTTTGCCTTTTCCAGAATACCATATAGTTAGAATTGTACAGTGTGTAGCCTTTTCAGACTTGAGTTCTTTCACTTAGTAATAGACATTTAAGTTTCCTTCATATCTATGCATCACCTGATAGCTCATTTCTTTTTAGTGCTGAATAAAATTCCGTTTTCTGGATGTACCACAGTCTTTTTATCCTTTTATCTACTAAAGGATATGGTAGTTGTTCCGAAGTTTTGGCATTATAAATAGAGCTAGTATAAGCATCTGTGTGCAGATTTTTGGATGAACAGTAGTATTCAACTCCTCTGGGCAAATAATAAATATCCTGATTTCTGGATTATATGGTAAGAGTATATTTACTTTTCTTTTTTTAAAAGAATTTATTTATTTATTTATTTGAGAGAGAGAGAGAGAGAGAGGCAGTGAGAGGGAGAGGGAGAGAGAATCTGAGACAGACTCAGTAATGAGCGTAGAGCCCAATATGGGGCTTGATCCTACAACTGGGAGACCATGACCTGAGCTGAAATTGAGTCAGACACTTAAGCAACAAAGCTACCCAGGTGCCGAGTATGTTCTCTTTTGTAAGAAATTTCCAAACTGTCTTCCCAAGTAGTTATACCATTTTTCACTTCTATTAGCAATGAATGAGATTTCCTGTTACTCCACATCCTTGTCAGGATTTGTTATTGTCAGTGTTCCAGATTTTGGCCAATCTAATACATGTGTAGTGGTATCTCATTGTTGTTTTAGTTTGTATTTCCCCATGATATATAACGTGGAGCATCTTTTCATGTGCTTATTTACTACTTGTGTATCTCCATTGGTAAGATATATCTCAAAGTCCTTAATTCATTTTTAACCTAGATGTTTGTTTTCTTATTACTGAATTTACATGTTCTTTGTATATTTTGGGTAACAGTCTTTATCAGATATGTTTTTTCGTAAATACTGCCTCCCAGTTTGAAGTTTGTCTTCTTATTTTCTTGATGTTGTCTTTCACAGAGCAGAAGTTTTTACTGAGTTCATTAATTTTAAAGAAGTCCAATTATCAATTATTTCTTTCTCAGGTTATGTCTCTGATATTGTAGCTAAAAAGGTCACTATACTCAAGGTCATCTGGGTTCTCTCCCTATGGTATCATCTAAGTGTTTTAGAGTTTCAAATTTTATATTAAGATCTATTATCCATTTACCTTAATTTTTGTGAAGGGTATAAGGTCTACATCTGGATTCATTCCTTGTACATGGATGATGTGCAAGGAATGAATCCAGATGTAGACTTTACACCCCAGATATTTCAGCATAATAATGTATTTTAACAGTGTTTTCTTTAGTTGGAGTTTTTACTAAGATTTGTTAATTTAATTAGCAACATTTTAGATAAACTAAGATGTATTGTCATTTTTAATAGAGAGAAAATTAATACAGAATATATGAACTAAGACATATTTATGATTAATTGAATGTAGATACACTTTAAAGTAAGTGGAAGCAATACTATATATGTCTATACATTTGCACATATATAGTATACAATGTTTAGAGTGGTTTAAAAATGTGTAAATATATAGTGGTATACACACACATATATACATTCCCTAGAAATATTTAAATATGCATGTGTGTATACGAAGTCCCTACTGAAAGATTTTTAGAATGTTTTGACATATCCTGCCGCAGTTTTATTTGTACAAATAGCACAGATAGACAGCCACCCCGTGTGGACCGAAATCAAGGGGTCAAACTAGACCTTCTGTCCTCAGGTTAGCAGACAGAAGCCTCTACACTGGAGTCTTCATGGGAGCTTGAGCTACAGCAGAATTCTGGGCCTTGGATGTTGCTGGCAGAGCCAGGGACTCTTGGCAATGTAGGTGCGAGTATGTTTCTGAGTTTGGGGTGAGCGATGTTGGCAAGTCCATTGAGCTTGCAACTGCCACATTTTGGGATTTGGGCTTAACAAGGGCTTTGATAGCTTCAGCATGTGTACTCATGGCCTTGGCACTAACGGCCTATATCTTCTTCAGGTCCTTTTTCTTGTGCTTCTTGGCAAAGTGCATGTTCCTCAGGAAATTGGGGTTTAAACCCTTGGGATTCAGATCTTCTTATCTTTCTTGTTTCTGTGCCATTTTTATGACTGGCACAGTTCTTGGACTTGGCTGTGTTTGCACCAAAGCTCATGGCTCCTGAAGCATCTTGTACCTGAAGAGAGAGACTTAGAATGTTTAAAAACTTATTTCTCCATGAAGTCATTTTTCTTCTTAAAATATCTCAAATTTTCAAACATAGTGAAGGTGCAATAAAGGTAAATGATTAGTTTCTAATCACATGCTTCTGACTATTTGGATGATGCTTTCATTATCAACATTATTCCAGAGAGAAATATCTGATTGAATATTTTACCTACAAACAATTCATGTGCCACTCAGGATGCCTTTAACCTCATCTCAGATTTCTTTTTCTCTCACGATTAATAATGGAATCTAAGTCAAAAGGAGGGTGGCAAATTTTCTACCTATCAATCATTTTCCAAGTTTTCCACCTCATGGTGTGATTGTTAAATGAGATTATACACATGAAAGCACTTTGAAAAGAGCTGCACAAATGTTAATTATCATTTCCAGAAATGTTTTTTTTTCTAAATTTCAGTCCTGTTGCCTGACTAGATGCATGACTTCGAAATATCCTTAAAGTGGTTGACTAGAACTGGGGAGTTTTTTCCTCAATGTCTCCCCAATGTTTCATGTGACCTTTCTTGTACTTTATGTCTTATTTTCATTATCACCTTCTCAGGGAAGGTATCCATGACTCACCGAAATAAATAATTCACTCTTATTTTTCTCCTTCCTGGAATCCTATCCCTTTTTTCATCCAATTCACCATAGTTTGTAGGTATGTAATTTTAATTTTTGTGTGGGACTATAATGCCCACAAGACCAGAGACCATATCCATTTACCACTGTATCCCTCACACTAATCACAAGGCCTGACTCAGAACATTGACCAGAGGGAGATAAAAATGATTCACTTATTTGTATTGAAAATCGTTATGATGATCAAACAAGATTACTTATGTATAAAAGATTCACAAACTTAAAGAAATAGAGAAATTTATGGTGTTATACTTATTTTGAGGAATAGGTTTAAGTTATCTCCAACCTGTTCTCCACCAACTCCCCAATGTGAAGTACAAAGCACACAGAGGACAAGGACCAATAAATGTATATGCCTTATCATTCTTGTCTTTGACTTAAAATGACAAAGTACAATCACAGACAAATGCCAGAATCACGTGAGGAATACCTTTCTTATGGTGAGAGTAGGTAGGTGAAAGAGACAAGACCTGGAATCAAAGCAAGACCAGTAGCCACTACTGCTTATCTCCCCTACCCCTGAACTCTCATAATTCGGAAAAAAATCATTGTCCAGAGCAAAATGCCATTAATTTGAGCTATTTCATACATGAATGAAACACATTTTTATTTCCTATAATGTCTTCACGTGAGGAAAAGTCTCACTACAATAACATACTTGCTTCCATTTTGACCTTGTCTGGATCACCCTCTTTGGTAAACTAATTCTGACATCAGAATCTTTGATAAACAAATTCTGACAGCACTGTGTATTTCATACTTGTACAACGATATGAAAAATTAAACAGTTTCAATATCTGTCCACACTTTCTAAGTTTGGGGCTTTATTACAGAGTCTCCATCAAAGAAATATACACAGAGTAGTGTTTTACCTGTTGATTACTGTGCAGTTTTATGGACAATCAGAAATCTCAACTTCTCTTTAGTTCTGCAATCAACTCTTGCTGCTATCTGCTAGCACCAGAAACCCACTTTTTTTATTTTTACATTCTGTAGCAGAAAGGGAAAATATGAGGAATTATGGAAACTATTTAGGTTTTTGAAGACTGAGGAACAACTTATGGCTTGGGATTCAGCATTAATGAAGTCTGCACCCTTTTGGGGTAGCTTCTGGTGTTACAATCACAAGCAACTTTCACTATGCCTCCCAGAACATTCAGGGACTAGAGTTTAAATTTTTATTTCTATTTATATGTTGGCAGATGTAGATATTTTAGTCAAAATGAAATGCATATTCTAAGGCAAGGAAGTATAATTAAATCCAAGAAAAGGAGAGATCACTTGTGGTTTGTATGAACAGGCGACACATGTTAGAGATGATGGATAGTGATATTTAATCTGGAATGTCAAGCCTTGTGAGATCTCATCAAGTGTATGTCAAGATGAGGGATATTCTGAATACTTGAGATAAATGTCTGGTGCTTTCCTTCAGGGATATACAAGCATCTAATTTAGTACATGAAGAAGAATAGGAATAAAGAAGGCCATAAAAGTAATTTGAGTCCAAATATGGAAGTTCTTTAGTAACAAGTGAAAATACAACACTTAAAATAAGAAATAATGGATGCCTGACATATTTTGAGCCATAGATTGACACAATTAAAGCTTTAGTGAAATTTGTGTCACAGCTATAAATTAAAGTGAAGAGCAACCAGAAACAGAGGAATTGAGGTTTTTAAAAAGTCTAGAGGTTAAGTAATAGGGCCATATAAGAATGGCTAAACCAATTGTGGCTGTTCAAATAGTCTAAGACAGAACTCCCAAAAGACTTTTCATTAGAAATGTGAGGCTCAAGGTCATGTGAAAATGGAGACAAAATTAAATAAATTTGCTGAAATTATGATGTGTCCCAAAATGAAGCATTTAAGTTTCTGCCAACCCACAAATAATAGTAATTCAACAACTGGCATTAATTTAGGCAAAGTCAATACCAATGTATACTATTATGTTCTGAGAAAAACATAACTTAAGATGCACAAGAAAATTATATACAAATCAAATGAGAATTATGATAAAAATGGAGATGGCTCTAGACTGAGTCAGGAGACATTTTTTTACAAATCATTAAGCTTCCATGGCCTTCAATTCTGTAACTACATCATAATAAATGCATATATGCTGTCCTACATGGCCCCTTCCATTTTTTTTAAACCCTATCATGTATGACTCAAGAATTGGGAATTTTAAACTAGATATTCTCTAAGATTGTTCCTAGCTAATAATATGAAAATTATTTCATAAATCTATATTTTACATGTTTTTAAAAATTAAAAATCTCTTATTTTCTTAACTTTAATTATATTTACCAATAACTGGGTTAACCTTAATTGACATTTTATTGGTTGTATACATATTTTGGGAAAATGGTATGAAGCAATTTTTTCCACCATTAAATTCAATCATCTCCCCCTTAACAGCTTCACCACATTATAGTTGACATGCAATGAAAGGCACATATTTAAACTACATAGTTTGATAGGCTTTTACAAATTTATACATCCAGGAAACCATTACTACAATCAAGATGATGAGATATCCATTATCTTAGGAAGTTTCCTTGGGACTCTGAATGGCTTTCTTCTGTCCACCCTCCACTTCTTTTGGACATTGGGGTTGATTCCAGTTTGGTGATATTGTAAGTTTCTATGAATATGCGTATATAAGTATTTATTGCATTGTTTTCAACAAGAAATTGGTCACGCTTGTCTTTGTTCCTCTGTACATAATTTACCTATCATGGTTTTTAGATTTTCTTTTTATTACTGGTATGTGAAATTTTTTAATGTTTTACCTTGGTGTAGTTTCCATCCTATTTCTTGTAATTGAGGTCCATTGATAGTCTTAGATTTATGGGTTTATAGTTGTGGTCAAATTCGGGGAGATTTTGGTTCCTACTTCCTCAAATATTTTGTTTCCTCTCCCTTCACCTTCTTGTCTCCTTCTTTTCTATTACTCCAAGGACTCCAAACACACATATGTTAGGCTTCTTTAAGTTGTCCCACAGCTCATTGGCACTGTGTTTATTTTATTTGTTTGTTTTTATTCTTTTTGTTCTCTGTTTCAGTTCAAATTCTTTGTATTGCTATATCACCAATTTTATTTACCGTTTCTTCTGCAATATCTAGTCTACTATTAATGCAATGTACTATCCATCTTGCATTGTGTTATTTTCATTTCTGGAAGTTTGATTTATTTTTTATTCATATGTTTCCTATGCATACTTAAATTTTAGATGAAATTATAATGCTTTAATGACATTTTTTGATAATTCTAACATCTGTCAGTTAAGGATCAGTCTTTGTCGTCACTACGGTTTATAATTGTCCTTTTTTTTTCATCTCTGGTAATTTTTGAGTGGATGTCATAAATTGTTAACATTAATTTATTGGGTTTTGAGCATTTTTGTATTTCTATAAATATTCTTGGTGTTTCTTTTAGGACAAAATTAAGGTTTTTTTGAAAGAGTTTAAACCTTTGAGTCGTGCTTTTAAGGTTTATTAGTCAAAAACAAAGCAGTAGCCAGTCTAGAGGTAATTATTCACTACTACTGAGACAAAATCTTTCTGAGTACTCTACCCCTTGGTCTGTGAATCATGAGTTTTCCAGTCTTCCTGGTGAGAGTAGGTACTGTTCTAAGCCCCGTGAGATGTCTTATTATTATTCCCTCTCATCCTTTTGGCTGGTTTTCTCACATACATATACTGATTAGTACTCATCTGAATACTTGAGAGAACATTCTACATTTCTCTAGAACTCTTTCTTTTTTAAAAAGATTTTTATTTATTTATTTGAGAAAGAGAGAAAGAGAAAGCAAGGGGACGGGCAGAGGAAGAGGGAGAGAAACTCTTAAGCAGACTCTGTACTGAGCACAGAGCCTGACTTGGGACTCGATTTCACAACCCTGAGATGGGTGACTCAGGCTGAAACCGAAACTCTGTTTAATCAACTGTGCTATCTGAATGCCCCTGGAGTTCCTTCTGAGGGCAGCTATCTGCTATCCTGAACATTCTCTTGTGAACTCTATCTGCATCTGCTGAACTCAGGGGGTTGTCTGGCCTCTGCCAGGGTCACCTCTCCCTGTTTCCCAGCCTGGCAAATCAAGGGGGTAAGCTAGTACAATTGTAGGGCCTCATTGGTTTGTTTCCATTATGTAGAGATCACTGTCCTTCGTTGTCTGATGGTCTTTTTCTGGAAACCATTGTATCATATAGTTTGCCCATTTTTGTGTTGTTGCTGAGTGAGAAACAGTAAATTATGTTCATGTTTTATTTCATGTTGTTCAAAACTCAATTTCACATTTTTAGTTCAAAACTCTCCATCTCTCATGACTTTTAATAAGTTCCAAGAGTATTCTATTTTTTTAATTCTCATTTGTATAATTAAATAATATATTGATGTGAATCTTCCATTTGCCCAAGAGTAACAAATTTCTTACAGAGGGATATCCATAGGAAACATTTAAACCATGCTCTCTCTACTTACTGTCACCATGAAAACTGGGTAGTATCACCTAGGAAATGATCACTGACAACCCAAAGGCATCTCCCCAAGATGGCATTTAACTTGAACTTAGTTAGTACTGCCTAAGTCCCTTTACCTGGCAACTCAGAAAATGAGTCATGTCAGTGTGCCCTCACATAGAGATTCCTAGCTTCAGCTAAAAAATTAGAACATTCTACACAAAAAGAAGTAAACAAATTAAATGAAGGCCAAAAATGAAATAAACAAATGTATACTGAACAACTATTTTATGACTAGGCACAGTTTTAGGCATGGACACTGACATGCAAAAATAAAATACCCATTTGTAAGTTTACAATGAGAAGCATAATCGTTAATGGAAACCACACAGCCCTTTTGTTCTGATACGTTTGTTCTCTTTCTATATGCAGGCACTGAAAAGTCAGCATGCCTAGTGACTAAAAATTTACATGTAGAATATCATAAAATCAGTTCATTGCAAATGCATTTACCATGGTAATGTCCATAGTGAAAAACAGATTTCCAAATAGAATTAGTGTGGAATATAAATTTGAGTTTATAAAGATAGATTCAAATGCTGCCTTGAGTTGTTAAACCTTCCACTATATCTTAAACATTATTCAGTTTGAAAATCACTTCTCTCTATATTAGATTTTAAGTGGGATTTCTTTTGTAAGATGAAGATTGTTGCATCCACTGTGGGCTTTGAAAGAATATTACATTCCAGCTACTTAACTGACTCCTTCAACATATATAAATGTTTTACAAACCATTTTAAAGAAACTCAAGCAAATGTTTGTTTGAGTCTCCAGTTTGTACTTAAGATTTTCATGACACAAAGAGAATATTGAATGTGAATGACAGATATTATTATCACATTTAGATCAGTATTATAATTTGCAAATCTGCTCAAGCTTTTCCATACTTGATTCTACAACACTAAGAAGCTCTATACTTTTCTTAGAAAGGTTGCATACATCTGCATTCCTGTCTTTTCATAGTATTAGATTGTCCTTGTATTTATTTATTTATAGCACTCAGAACTCCCTACTGCTTCTGTAATAACAATGCAACAGTAACTAACTAAGTTGTTTTTTCCTTGGGGTATCTGTCTCCATGCTTCTTAGAGAAATTTTTTCTTATTCATTAAAAAAAAGAAAAAAGAAAGACTATCTTCCATTCAAATTGCTATCCTATAGAAAGAATGTCTGTGTATTTTTTTAAAGATTTTATTTATTTATTTGGCAGAGAGAGAGGGAGAGAGAGAGATCACAAGTAGGCAGAGAGGCAGGCAGACAGGGATGGGGAAGCAGGCTCCCTGCTGAGCAGAGAGCCCTATGTGGGGCTCTGGGGCTCGATCCCAGGACCCTGAGATCATGACCCGAGCCAAAGGCAGAGGCTTTAACCCACTGAGCCACCCAGGCACCCCAGAATATTTGTGTATTTTCAAACTGTTTTAAAAAGTTGAAGCATGTACCTAATGAGAACCAAGAGCCGAGGAAATGAAGCCTGGCAAACATGTCGTCAAAATAAAATTAATTAAGTTTAACTCTTCCTACTCTCAGAGCGGCAGACGTGAAAACAAGGAATCAGCTAAAGAAGTTCATTAACCCTGCTCTCCAATGTGAGCTTGCCAGGACGCTTCCAGAGTGAACTTTGGTGTTAAGTCTTGAGAATCAGGGCAGTACTCATGATAGTGCATCTCATACATGGTCTCGCTTCTAGACCCTCTCTCAAATACAGTAAACTACTTTGTTATAATAAAAAACTGTGTCAGAGAAAGAACATGACTCTTTACAGATTAAGATATAGACACCATCGGGGCACCTGGGTGGCTTAGTGGGTTAAGGCCTCTGCCTTTGGTTCAGGTCATGATCTCAGGTTCCTGGGATCGAGTCCCGCATCGTTCTCTCTGCTCAGAGGAAGCCTGCTTCCCCCCTCTCTCTGTCTGTATCTCTGCCTACTTGTGATCTATCTGTCAAATAAATAGATAAAATCTTTAAAAAATAAAAAAGAAAGAAATAGACACCATTGTCCAGAAGCCTCAAATTACCTCCCTTGCCACAACACACACAGACAAAATCAATTACCCTTTTTTGAAAAAAAAAAAAAGTTTCAGCAGAGTTAAAGAGATTAGGGGCACCTGGGTGGCTCAGTCAATTAAGCCTCTGGCTCTTGATTTCAGCTCAGGTCATGATCTCAGGATCGTGAGATCAAGTTCCATATCAGGCTTTACTCTGGGTCCATACTTCTGGGTCCAGACTCCATTGCCTGCTTAAGACTCTCTCTCCCTCTCCCTCTCTCCCTCCCCCCACCTCTCTCTCTCTTTCTCAATGAAAGAATAAAAGAGACTAATCAATATCAGTAAACTGAAAAAGCAACTCCACAGTAACAGAATTAATATACAAACGACTGTTAAAATTAATAAAATAGATATTCCTGGAATGATTCAAGAAGGAATCTTATTCTGAAATCAAAGCCAGATTCCAAAATCATAAACCACATGCTTTCTTTTCTAAAGGGAAAGAAAGGATGCTTGTGAAAAAACAGGGTAAAAAACAAAACAAATCAAAAGTAAAATATGGATAATTAAAATTAAAAAATTGAAAGCTAAGAAAACAGCACTCGGAAAATATTTATGAAAATTTTAAGGGTCTACAAAGTGATAGGTGGTTGAAAAGAAAACATGAACAAATTAGAGGTTCAACCCGTAAGAACGATGTTAGGATACCTGAGGCACCACTGAATCAGCCATACTGCCTGGGTTTGAAACCCAGATCCTTAAGTTACCAGTAGACTTACCTTACTAGTTACATGACATTGGCAGTCAGTTATTTCATTTATAAATTAGGGATAATAGTTGGAGCTTCTTCATATGATTGTAAGAAATTAAATGTTAATATTAGCAAAGCTCCAAGAACAGAACCTGTTAAGTTATAAATGCTATATCATGGGTATTACCAGTTGGTGTCCCTTACACCTTCAGTGACCTTGATTTTCCTTGAACAGCTTCAGATTTGTTGAGGTACCCTTCTGATATCATTCACTTCTGTTCAAATATCATCTGGTCAGTGAAGCAGCCCTAATCGCCATGTCCAAAAGATAGCCCCACATCCTCTCTCTTTATCCAACGTAATTTTTATTTGTAGTATTTATTTCAACTTGAAATTGTATTATAAACGTATTGATTTATTCCGTTATTTTTGTTCTCCATAACTAGAGTATATGTTTCATGAGGCAGGAAATTTGTCTAATTGTGTTTATCCCTGCCCAAAAAAAGTCCCTGGCACATAGTAGGGGCTCAGTAAATAACTGTTTATCATAGCAGAGCGGAGTGGTTAAGAATTAAGCTTTAGAATGAACCTCCCTGTGTTCAAATTCCACTTCTGCCATTTAGCAGCTCTGTGGGCTTTAGTAATTTACCTAACTTGCATGCCACTCACTTAGCAAAACTGGGATAAAAATAGCAGCACCTATTTTTTAATGTTGTGATGTTTCAATACATATAAAACTCCTTGAAGTTTGGTATCTATCACTTAGAGATGTCAGCTATCATTATTTTTAGCCTGTGTTAAGAGAATGAAAGCACAAATGGATTTATGAATGAATAAATAAATGAAGAGTATAGAGGAAAGAGGACTTTCATTTATGCACTGTCTTCCTTAATTCCTTTATGACAATCATGTTGTTCTTTGTTATCTTCATAATGCTTAGAAAATTAATTTCAGCATTAAAGGAAATAAGAAGTATCCGTGTTTTGTTTTTTTTTTTTCCCACTGTAGAGAAGAAAGCATGAGGTTTAAGATGTCTTTCCTACTTCTCAGTTTTCTCTGTCACAAGCATACTGCCCTCAACCTTGAAGTTCATTTCAGGTGGCTCAAAATGAGAATAACAGCTGTGCAAATATGCCAGTCATTCACTTTTACTCTCTTTTCTTCCCAAACTCATAATCCAAAGTTTGCCCTTCTGTGCCCTGCTTTCTAATTTGAGAGGCTGAATTCTGCGGACTGTGTCGCTTTCACTTTTTTACTTTCAGGGCTTCAGTTGGATTCTACAAATAAGAAACACGGATAGGAAATCAGAGAGAAGGAAGAGAGAGCATAAGGAGGGTGAGCTGTGTCCCCCCATCTCCACTCAGGGTGCCAACAGCATCCATCTGCAGTAATGCTCTGTGACCTATCTCTCTGTGACCAAAGGGCCTGCAGTGGGCTTGCCCCTCTTCTATAGACCCACATTCCACCAACTCTCCGCCATTGTCCTTTCCATGTAAAGGGTTTTCCCAACGTCTCATATAACCACTTATAAAACTATAGAATTGGGGTGCCTGGGTGGCTCAGTGGGTTAAAGCCTCTGCCTTTGGCTCAGGTCATGATCTCAGGGTCCTGGGATCGAGCCCTGCATCCAGCTCTCTGCTCAGCGGGAACCTGCTTCCCCCTTTCTCTCTGCCTGCCTCTCTGCCTACTTGTGATCTCTCTCTCTCTCTGTCAAATAAATAAATAAAATCTTTTTTAAAAATTTAAATAAATAAAACTGTAGAATTATTTTTTCCTGGTTCAATAAAAAAGATCTTATAATAAAAGCTGAATGTGGAAAATACAAAATTATCATTCTATTTTTAACCAAGAACTAGTTAACTGAAAAAATAAATTGGAAATATTCTAAGTGGTAAATTTTTAAGGGAGAAAGTAATAAAAACCTCCATAAATAAAACGAATACCTATTTTTTATACTTAAGAAATATATCAGTCTAGTTTTCCAGATCGATTAAGTGTCTATCCTCAGAAGAGTCTAAAATTTTACAAAGACATCTTCAGAGGAACATGAATATGGATAAATATATATATTCAACCAAAAATAATCAAGCAATCATTAAACAGATGAACACTTTTGTTCACTTTTTAGTTCCCAAAGATTTTTCTCTACAAACTCATGTCACATTGATGTCTTTAAAATACAGGAATAGATATTTACTTAGAGTATGTTAACAATCAGTGTCAATGGTTTTATTCTTCTCTAGTTATTCATTCTTAGAGCCATTTTTTTTCCTAAAAAATCAGGTATGTGGGGAAGATAGTGCACACAGTGAATAGAAGGGACAGTATCAGTGCAATCAAAATACAAAGAACCCCATTTGGCCCTTTCTGAAGCTGACATTAGGAGAGTTTGAGTGGTTATTTTCATCTTAAAAAATGCAAACCTCGGAGACTTAACATTTGCCTAGATAGAGGAATGTTTGAACATTTTTATGCCAGGTTATTTTCCCCCTATGATCATCAATCGCAAATTGTCATCCAAAATTCCAAAGAATTGACTCCTGAGAATTTAGCTAAACCTAATTTCTTTCCAGAGGTTTTTAGCAGAACAGCTTGTCGACTTAATCACAAGCAAACATCTCATTTATAAAATGGTTCGGTGGAAATGACCATTTTCCACCCACTCCCCCTTGGCTTATAACAATCAATGATGAGAAGCCTCAGGAAATGAGGAGGGAGAAACCCAGAACAAAGAATGAAGATGGCTGTGGATTATACAGCAGAAACTGAATATTCTTCGTTGGAGGGTCTCTACCTTCGTGCGGTAAGGGCTGATGGTGAACACGATGGAGATATCTCAGGAAACATAATTTTCTGACTGTTGGTCAAGAAATATAGGGGGAGTGGGAGATACAGGCTTCCAGCTGTTGAATGACTAAGTTATAGGAATAAAAGGCGCCACATAGGGAATATAGACAACGGTGGTGTAATAGAGTTGTATGCTGACAGATGGGAGCTACAGTTGCGGTAAGCATAGTGTAAAATGCACAGAGAAATTGAATCGCTCTGTTGTACCTCTAATACTAATGTAACAGTGTTTGTCAACTACACTCAAAAAAGGCTTAAAAAGAATATATGGGATGTTTAAAAGGCTTTGACTGAAAATAATTTAACGAAAGGGCTATTTGCAGGGTAATAGATACTGACTATGGATGGTGAGACACCCAGGGTTTAGAAATAACAAGAAGCCATTTACCTGGCTTCAAAAAGGTTATTCTTTGGAACTTTCTTTTGCCGGTTATTTTCTTTATCAGTTTCATGATGCCTTATTGGAATCAGCATTGAAATACATACATATATTTGTATTTTAATGAGCAGAGCCTGGAGTGCATGGGGGAAAGAAGAAACAGATTTAGAAGGAAAAAGAAGCCCAAGTGGTAGACTGTGGTAGCACATATAAAGAAGAAAGGAGAACATGTTGAGTCATTAGGCCTGCTACAGGAAGAAATGCAAAAGAAAGTAAAGTAAAATAAAACAAATGATCAAACAAACAAGGGGGAGAGCTGACCTAAGAGTAGAAAGTCTCCTAGGTCTCCCCATAGGCCATTCAGTGGTAAGGAGCAGGGAGTGAGGAAGAGAGTTTGTATATCTGAATCACTTTTAGCATACTTTACTTTATTTCTAGGTCCAGAAGCCGAGAGTCCAAGAGAGTTTCTGTCTTGCAATGTTATAGTTATCAGGACCGTGGTGACCATGGAGGGGCCCAAGATAGATGGTTAGAGGGTTCCTCCCTTCATCTACTTTGTTCACTGGCACCTTGCTGTTCATTTCTATAGCTGAAGGAAAAGCTGATCAAGAAGGAAGGAAGGAAGGAAGGAAGGAAGGAAGGAAGGAAGGAAGGAAGGAAGGAAGGAAGGAAGGAAGGAAGGAAGGGAATTGGGGGGAGAAAGGAAACAAGGAAGCAAGGAAGGAAAGAAGGAAGAGGAAGAATTAACATTTGAAGCCTCATCAGAAACACAGATCCTAGTGTGAGAATTTCATCCAGTGCCTTCTGGATGAAAAAGAAGTTTTTGACAGACAAAGGATGGAGAAAGTAAGAAAGAAATATAATACCGAATGTCTGGGAGAGTTTGAAGTAGGAGGGTAGTCAACGTGGCTGGGGAGAAAGGAGGAAAAAAGTGCAAATTTGGATGCCAAAAATAAAATTGGCTTCTTACTAACTTTTCCTAAAATGACATAATAAAACCTTATCCTGAGCACATGCAACATCTGACCACCTTGAGATGAGAAATTGCCTGAAAAAGACAGAGGGATTTATGTGCTAAGCAGAGTGTTAGAAAAGGATTTCTATCCTTCTACAGTTGTTGAATCTGTCTATCCTAGGGAACCATGGAACTTTTCCTTTAACTCTCTCTAGGCTCTGTTTTAAAAATACCTATTACAAGGCATGCTTGCAGGGCCAAGATTTCATCCCCCAAATTCTCTGACCCTGTCTGCAGAAATTTGAAGATTAAAATATTACTGCAAATTCATCAGATTTACTGAACTAGTCAGAAGGACACAAGGCAGTGGCATTAATTCATTCCCCGTTCCAGAAGGAAGGAAGAGCTCTGAAAACCAGAGTCCAAATCAACTGGATTCGAGGACCAGGTTATCTATTGTTTCAGGGTTTTTTATCAATCCTCTGCAGTTTAAAATTGAGTTAGTACTTTGTCCCTTATAATGGAATAGATTCTGGCGATCCCTAGAGGGTCTCCAGAATGAATTACTACTGCATTCATCGTTCTACCAGCCTTCCAATGATTTTGTCAAATCACCTGCTGGATTCCAATTTTCCATTTCTTCAGTGAGATATCTGACTTTAGTCAGGTGTTTTGCAGCTCCAACAGAAGGAGCTTGAACCTGCAATACATCATTGAAAGTTATCAGGGGAAGGAAGACCCTGCAGCCCTGAATCAAGACTCCATTAGAAATATGCTCGGCAGTAGCATAGAATAATAGTACCGGCGAATCTAGCATATAAGGAACAGATTGGAACATAAACTGTACTTCAGTTCTAAGATCCCTTGTGAATTCTTGGCAGTGCATGTCTCAGTTTCCTCCTGCAATAAGACCTACACACAAAGCTGAATATAAACTATGGCAACTACCTCAAGTCCTCAACTTGCCTCTATTCCTATACACTAGGTTTTTGGTTTGGGGAACGAATATCCTTGTTTTTGCCCAACTTTTAAATATAGGAATTATCTTTAATTTCTTATTTCCTTTTAATTCCCACATCCACTCATAGATCAAGTTTTGTCAGCTCTGACTCCTACATACTTCCAGAATCCGTCCTCTTTTCTATTTTCACTTGCATTTCCTTAATTCGTACCCATCTCATCTCTTACCTAGATTATTTTAATAGCACTCTAACTAAACCTTCCTTCCCAGTCTCGTTCTACGCTATGTAACCTTCACACTGCTTACCAGAATGGGTTTTTTCAAAGAAAGAAGTTAATTTGTAACAATCTCTTATTTTAAATAAGCCACAGAGATAAAATTCTAAAATATAGCAAGCAAATCTAGTCCTTTCAGGATCTGTCCTGTTTCTATTTCCTATAAACATCCTTACATACCCCCATATATGCCCTAACATCCCACATGTTGCTGAATGAGTCATTCTCTCTTTTGCTCACTCTTCTGCCTGCAATACTTTTCTCCCTCTTGTCCATCTAGCATGCATTTACTCATTCTTCGAGATTCATCTCAGCTATCACTTTTCCAGTTAATCTTTCTTCTGAATGAGCTTTTTACAAGGAGGGAAAAATGACCGCCTCTCTTGGCTTCCCAAGACTCACAGTCATGATTCTATTAAATGGTTCCCATGTATTAGTTAAATTTTCACATGTAAAGTTCTTCCCTCCAGACTTGAGCTATAGAAATTTAGGGACCACATCTTATTCTTCTGTTTTAACACAGTATTTCCTGTAGACAATAAGGATGTCGTAACTATTTGTTGAGAGTGAAATCTGAACTCTACGAAAATTTAAGGTAGTTTTGCAGGTACTGTGGCTTTTTAAGCTGGACTGATATTCCTTAATCACATGTACTGTTAGGATCTCGTTTATGAATTTCTATATTTTAATTTCTTACTGGCCTAAGCTTCTTATGAATATTAGTCCATTATGATAAATTGTTTTGTTTACACAGACCCTCCCATAGCACCAGATTCCCGGTGACTCTCAGAAGACAAGAAACCTTCCCTGGGGTATCTGAATGGGGCAGTGTTAATAATCAACATTTCCAACCGTCTTAAATTAGAACTAGCTGAAGAGAGAGAGAGAGAGAGAACTTTAACTAAGATGTTTGCCAGAGAATCATCTGGTAAGAAGCCATTTCTGGAAAATAATCTGTGCTAATGAGAAAAAGAAGTGAAGAAAAAGTGGGCTGTGAGCTTTGCTATTTTCAGCTCTTTGTTTTGCTTTCAGCAAGGTGTCTTCTAATCCTTGCCATGAATATTGTACATGCTGTCTGGGCTGCATACTCTGAGAAGTGCAAATGAAACCATACCAAGTCCCAGCCTCATGATACGTGTAGGAAGAAGAACCTAAATCATTAACGTAAAGGCAATACCTCTGGAGATAGTTCTGCTGAACACAAAAGACACATTAATTTGTTTCACTATTTTGGACATGCAGAGCTCCAAAAGGAACATTGCAAACTGAATAAACAAGCAAAAAGATGGCAAACCATGAACATGGAATTTCAATTATTAGGCATTCTGTGTTCAGATTCTAAAAAGAAGGGATTAGAGAATACAAACTCCTGGACTGCCTCTGAAAAACTCAGAAAACTACAGCTTGCATTAATTATTATTTTTTCCATTTTCTTTTGTATTTACTGTTTTATTTAAATTCTAATTAGTTGACATACATTTCAATATTGGTTCAGGAGTAGAGTTCAGCAGTGTATCATTTACACCTGCCAGTATCAGTTAAACAAATAATAAGGGAAATATTTTTCAAACAAAATGGCCATGAATTTCAGTAGACTGTGTGTAGGAAAGCTTGCCACTTATAATGTTTGCCTTAAATTATTTTCCTCTAGTCCAAGTAAGAAAACCCAAGTCTCTTAGTGTCTTCTTATTTTTCTATTCCCTTAGAGCTCACAAATAAATAAGTGGTTACTCAAACTGCTTTAATGTTTCATTTTGTACAATTTTGCTTCACTACACATATTCTAAATAAATAAACAAATAAATCACATTAGAATCCATTCTTTTCTCCTCAGATGAAATGTCTAAATAAAATATTTTCTTTCCCCCTTTTTATCCCTCTGTCATTTCATATTGGGCCACAAACTGCGCTCTAAAGGATACAATCCCAGAACGCGCTGAAGCATAGCTAATCCCTTTGTATCTAGATATAGCCTCATCCTTTAACCAAAGAAACAAAATGTGCTCAGATATCTCTTCTAGAATGCCACCCTTCCCATAATTGTTACAGAACCTAAAATAATCTGGTGAGCTTCTTCAGTGTTAGGTAGCCAAAATGTAAGAACTTTTAGATAAGGCTTTTTCCAGGTGAAGTGATTTAAGACAGAAGCATTACACTTTATAGATCTGGGAAGTTGATGGATAGCTATGTTGCCCTCTAAGTAATCAGGTTGTTCGTGGTTATCTTTATCTTCCTTTATGAGCAAAAGCACAGATGATGGTGTGGATATGTGTGCAACAGATACGTTGTTCTGCCATTTATAACCCATGTGGGAATAAAGAATTTTCATGCACAAAAAGCCAAAATTATAATTCTGTTATTAGGTTCATAACCTTTATCTCTATACCCAGCAGAGAGCATTTCTATGTCCTTAACTACCTAGCTAATCTTCACATAACCTCATCTTTTTACTAAATTCAAAGATGAAGACATTTCTAGTTTTTACTCATTCTAGTAATCAACATGCCAGCCTATCATGCATATAACTCGTACCTTGCACACTCCAGGGTAACTGACACAGCAGTCTTGCAAGGTATATGTTATATATCATTCCTGTCTTGTATCTTCCGGATGAGAAAACTGCAGCTCCGAAGTTATGGAACCTGATGGACATCACCGGGTACAGAAGTGGTGAGCACAAGATTTGAATAAAACTCTTCTCTTGTATCTACACAGTCCAGTGGGAGAGCCAGTAGCCACATGTGTCCCTTGAACACATGTTACATGGGGAGTTTAAATTGGGATTTGTTGTAAGTACAACACATTAATTTGTTTTACTATTTTACTGTACCCATCAGATATTGAAAACTTGAGATGAAACCAAAGCGTTAAATAGCTCAATGATTTGTATACTGATTGCATGTTGAAATGATATTTTTATGTATTAGGTTAAATGAAATATATTAACATTTATATCACCCATTTCTTATTCATTCTTCATAATGTAGCTACATTAGGAAATTTGAAATTCCATATGTGGCATATAATATATTGGTATTGGACAGCATTGTGTTAGACCATACTGTCTACACCTCTGTAAGAAAATTCTCTTTTGATTACCTACTAGCATTTTAAGAGAAATAAAACTTTTTAAAACACTGGGTTGTGATTTTAGCCTCAAAAGTATGTATATACTTATTTATATGTACCAAAAATGCTGATACCCTTGAAAATAAATCACTTTTTCCCCAGAATGTGTTTCCCAGTCTCAACCTGAGAGGCATCATATTCTCTGCTCTGTGTAGGTTTTTTGTTTGTTTGTTTTTTCCCTCTGCAAGGACTGTACTGTGCTCTACTATCCAGTGTCATCTGTTCTTGTAAGGATTATTTTTGCTGCAGAGCTTTCAACACCTGGATGCTCTACATGACTGGACAGTTTCTCCAGGTAATCAAAAGTATCTGGAATAACAATCTCACATTGGAGGAAGGTCACAATCAAACAGTGAGCAGCAGCTGTTCTCACACTTTGATGTCTGTAACAATGATGAAGTCAGCCTGTTAAAATGATCAATTCCCAGGTTTCTGCGTCCCTTGAGTTTGACTCAGGAAGTTTGCATAGTATTGAATTATTCATTTTTGTCAAACTTCCTTAGTAATATGATGTAGCTAGCCTATAGACAGACTCCCTTTAAAGGCACTTCTCTAGACAAAGGGCTGTGGATGCATCTGGAAGCAAGAACAGAAATATCTTAAAAATTGGGATAGATGTCAGTCATCAGAACCCAGGTCTTATTTTTATGCATTTGTTTACAAAGCTATCAACTTTTTTTTATACAGCCCTGGCATGAATCAGTGTCATGTTAGGAAATAGAAACCAATCAGAGATGGAATGATTGTGGATAGATGCAGAGGTTTCAAAGCTCTGGGTTTGAAAATGACATTTGAAAATGACAAGTCTTTTTTAATTCCTGAAATTTCAGTTTCACCACCTATATAACGAAGTAGAATTATTTACATCACTAAAAATTGCTATAAATATTGTTGTTAATTCTTTAAGCTGTATACATGAATGATACTTTAAGTAAATGAATATTTGCTAAGATCCAGTAGATAGCCTTCATTGTAGTTTGGGAAAAAAATACAACCTAAATAGAAATTCATCAGCATTCTGATATTTATTCTCTGACTCAGATCATACACAAGAAACTTTTCAAAAACATTGAAATGGGATTGATATTTTATAAATATAACACTTAACTGATAAGGAGATTTATATTATATTATATTATATTATATTATATTATATTATATTATATTAGCTTTCAGAGGGTCAATTACTGATCTTCTTGTCCTTTGGCATGTCTGATATTATTTGCAAAATTATACATAGGTATGTCCAGAACCCAAAGCAATCAGACTTTGCATTCTAAAGATAATAATTGAACTTTATAACTAATTAAATAATGTCAAAGGAATACTGAATTGGCAAAGATGTGGGATGGGTATGCTGCAATATACATGATTAGTTTCTAATAATAAAATATTGGCACATATGACATAGAAAAAATAAAGTTATTATCTTTATATTAATAAAATCTAGCAATTCATCTCAGTCCATTATTTTATTCATTCTGTCATAGGGAGACAGAAAATGTAAAAGTAAATGTGTCACAACAATTCTCTCCCAAGAATCATCTTCAGTAGAGCTGAGTGATCATAATGTGTAAGGCATCTTACTAAGTACATTATTATAGGAAAGCAAAAGTCATGGTCTGTGCCTTGCAACATAAAGCCTGACAAATAGAAATTCATTTGGACTATAGTCAGCATTCATTAAACATTTGATGAATAAATGAATTAGTGAATAAACAAATGAACAATATAAATGTAGTTCAACAGCTCTATCAAAATTCAGGGGAGAAGGGGTGCCTGCATAGTTCAGTCAATTAAGCATCAGACTGTTTCAGCTCAGGTCACGATCTCAGGATCATGAGATGGAGCCTGGAGTCAGGCTCCTTGCTCAGTGTGGAGTCGGCTTGGGATTCTCTCTCCCCTTTTCCCTTTGCTCCCCCCACTCATGCTCTCTTCATCACTCTCTAAAATAAATAAATAAAATCATAAAAAGAAATTCATGGAGGACACATCCCTTAACTACCAGTGCTCTCTTCTTGGGGTATATGAAACATTTCTTCTCAGGTATCAATAGCCACTCCCTATAATTGTGGGAAGAAGAATTCTGAATGTTAGATGTAATTGTCATAGACACAACTATGTGTAAATACTATAGCACAGGCTGAAGATTATTGTAAATAAAAAAGTTAAAAAAGAAAAAACAAAACCTCCATTTGCCAGCTATGGGAATGGAACCTGAAAAATTAAAATTATTCACTCAGTGTCGTGTTGACTACTACAGAAAATTTAGAAAGACAGGATGCAAATTTTTTACCAGGTCGTTTTTCACTAGGGCAAAGGTCTAGTGACACTCAATGCTTAAATTTGCAAATTAATGCTATTATTATGCCCTAACCATCCAGAAAAAAGACCGGTAGCATCAGACAATATGAATGGGGAAACTAAAGAGAAGGGTCCAGAATTTGTTGAGGGCTTGCAATGTGCCAGACTCTTTAATTTTGCTTATCTCAATTAATCCTAATACCTACACTGATACTAGCTATTACTCTAATTTTTCAGCAGTGGAAATTGAGCTCCTATATTCTCGACTACCTAGCAAAGCTGTATGGTAAGTAAATGGTGGGATCAATACGCCAATTTTCGTTCTTCAATTTCCTATGCTTTTTCTTCCCGCTCTGCTGCCCCTCAAGGACACGTATGGCTTTACAATCATCTGAATAATTTCTGGCATCACGGGTCTTAGTTTTAATTTTTGTTCTACTTACAGAGCTCACCGTGTCTTCTAATATTATATGCCATACCGAAAAGAAGAAACAATTATGAATAGCAAAATGTCCTGATGTTCAATCCAAATGAACTCTGCATTCCAAAACAACATGGAAGGTGCAAGTACAAGTAGGGTGGATCTATAAAGTAAGTAGAAAATTTTACTTGTGTAGGCAGAGTTTGGAACAATCTATCAAAGGAGCCACCTACCTTGCATGAATCCCCATGCTGGTCCCATTCATTCCGCTGGAGTAAATTAGAGAGGCAAGCCACTGTTCTACAGTGGCTATCAAATCTCTGAGGACAGGTACCTGGGAATCCCTTGCCTGTATGCAGAACTCACCTTTCCTGGAACTGATAGGGAATGCTGTCTATTTAGGCAAAGCCTACTCTGACTATGTCTTCCTGCTGCGGATCTTCTCCCCACCACTCCCTTTTCTTCTGGTACATGCCTGGGGAACATCTCTGTTCTTATGTTTGCCATACTTTATTGGAATTTATATGCTCATTTTCTCCCATTTAATTATGAACTCTTGAGAGCAATGACCATGTTTTATTTATTTACTCATTTCATTCTCAAAACGTAGTGCCTGGCACAACTGGAACATGTTTTTTTCAGCCACCAACTTTTCCCTATACCCCCCCTACTCAGTCCCCACTAAGAATCAGCTTCTTAGTTTCCTAACACGTGGTACTTCTTGCAGCACCAATAATGATCTCTTTAAATTACATTCCATTCAAGTTAGTACTTAAGGTTTCAATGAAGCTGAGTTTGCCCTCTTGAGAGGGCATTACAACATCATCCATTCTAAATCTATATGAATTGGCCCATAATTTGGCATCAGTGACCAGGCTTGACTTACCCATGACCGATAACCAGACATTTAGCTGGCAGTCAAAAAAATATTGCTGGCTAAGTTAATATGGAAAATGCAAGACCCCTCACAAGGATGAATGATAATATCATACAATGAAACAGAAATTAAGACTGATGCAAATCTATGCACCTAACATTAAAATAAATAAGAAGCTTAACTTACAACCTCAAAATAATTTCAAAATAATTTAAAAACATACTGGTCTTCCTTAATATAATAATTTCAGAGAAACTTCAAAAACATACACACAAGGCAAAACAACAAAATCTGTCTTCATTTCTGAAGATTCCTATGCTCAAGCATGGGGAATTATGATGTGAATTAAAATCTAAATTAGTTGTAATTTGCATGGGTTCACAAATCCTCATATGCAATTCCCAGAGCTGCAGACAACAGCATTCCCAATATGGGCTCATCAAGCTGACTTGGTTTCTAGGGTGTCCCAGTGCTTGTTTTGGATTTGTTCACACGCAGAATCAGATGCATTTGAATCTCCAGCTCAGCCCATATGGTCACCCCATGAGCATTCAGAATAATTCTCAGGTACATAGTCACTCAGCTCTAAAACAAAAGTATGAGCACGTCAGGCGTATAACTTATTCATCATCTTCGATACAGTAATTCATGAACCTTAAAAAATGGTACAGACTCTACTGAAGCCTATTAATTTTCAATTCCATTTAATAGCAGGATCAAAAGCTGCCTGTACTCTGAATGTGAGGGGCATGCACAGTTAGAGAATGGATACTCAGAAACGCTTTCACCAGCAAGCTGAGGTAGGAAGCTTCCATCTGAGTAGGAGTTCAGGATCTGTTCTGTGATTTCTGTTGCTAGGCAACCGCTTCCTTTGTCTGCTTTGTTCAGAACACTTGCTTTATTTATACTTGGTTTAGATGATGCAGATCATAATGTGAAATCATAAAAGAAAATAGGAAAAAATTATATTAAAATTGTTCCAGAAAATTTGTAATTCTGTCTGAAAACTAATGAATGTTGATGCAAATAGAGCTCCCACAATAAAAAAAAAAAAAAAACTATAACCCAGCAGGCTCCATCAACTTGATACTTTTTGAATAAGCTACATGCTAAGCTAGAGTTAACTTTCGAAATCATCTATGACTGACCAAACAAACAAACACACAAGTATTTAGGCCATAAATAATATATTAAATAATAATAAATTAAATAATATAAACTATATCTTGAGGGCAATTTGCAAGAATAATTCGTTTAGTGTAAGACGTTTGAGATGATTTGGAGAAAGATAAAATGCATTAAAATTTTTAAAAATTAAAAAAATAAACTGAGAGAATGAAGGTTAAAATAAGTAAGAAGATTAAGGGATACAGAGATGAAAGGTGTATTACCTAAGCTTTCCAAAATTTTGAAATATGTGATACATTTTCTGTATCTCTGATTTGCACATACTTTAAGATTGAACTGAATAATCCTCTTGATTGACAAAAATCTCACTTTGAATCTATCATATGTGACTTTTTTTTTAAAGATTTTTATGTATCTGACATCCCAGGGACCTGGGATAGAGCCCCGTGTCGGGCTCCCTGCTCATACATGAGTTTTTTAATGGTTGTCATCTATCATTTTAAAGATAATTTTTAAATGAAGCAAAAAACAGGCTATATGCTCTGATTCTGATAATTGTCACATAAGTTTTGCCTATGCCTTACATATTCATTCTTTTTCTCATTACCAAGTTCTTCGGTTTTTTCTTCATGCACTAGTAACAATAAACAATTGAGTGCCCACAGGATCAGATATTTTAACACTTTACAGATCTTAGATCCTTTGATCTCCAAAGGGCCCTGGGAAGAAAGTATTATTATTATCATCCCCATTGTATAGATGAGAGAAATGCAACACAGAGGTGTGAAAAAATAACGACTAGGTGGCAGAACAAGGTTTCCAACTCACGTGTCCTGATAGGGATCCTACCTGCTGAGCAACTAATTTATGAATTGTGATTTTTTTTTCCCTGCAACACAATTTTGTGACTATTTTCTCTGTAAGTACCCTCCTTGATTTGGGTAAAAAAAAATAACCAGCTAACTCAATATCTTCTATTTCCATCTATTTTTATTCTCAAGGTTATGTATCATGGGTTATAAAACATTTGAACTGCTGCATGCTAGTTATAATGAGCTCTACCTAAAATGTATCCCATTCACATCATTAACTTTCTTGCCTTTCCTACCGTTGCTTACAGTACTGAGTTCTCATGTTCTTGTTATAGACTTGCTTACTTGCATAGTTATGATTGTCTTCAGTTTCTCCATTATGCAGAAAAGTGATAAATAAATACTAAGAATTAAAGACCAAACACATAGACACAGACTATGTGTGAAGTCTGTGTTTTGATATTGTGGCTAATGAAATTTGGTCTCTTAAAGTTAAACTAAACTAAAGTCTCAGCATGATTTTATGCCCCATAATTACAAACCCTTCTTTTTTTTTTACTCTACCGTGCTATTATTCCACAAGAAAATAGTTGGACAAATTTTTGAAGCAGAAAGTTAGGTGTTACAAAGGTGTTTGTTATTCTTATGCCTAAATGAACCTTGAATTTGAGAGGTGTAAAGTTTACTTTTACCTTATGCTGAGGCATACTGAAAGGGAAACAAAAATGGGAAGAGCAGAGAGATTTTGATTTCATTAGAATTTGTCACTTTAGGGCTAACTTCAATAGAGGCTGGTTTGCTATATTCACCAGGAGCCAGTTGCATATGGCAATTGCATATGGCAATTGGCTCCTGATGAAATTTTCATCCCTAAACAGATAGTGCTCAAAACTTGGATCCCAGACAAATAGAGAACAGGGTCTCAAATGTACATTATGACCCCTTGCTTCTTCAGTGAACCAAAAAAGTAGGGCAAAACACAACAAACCAAGAATTACTGGCCAGGATGAGGGGGCATTTAATTTTCTTAAGGCTTATGATTTTCATGTGATTCCATCTAATGTTTTGAACCAAATGAAGATTATTTCAATTCAATTACAAAATTATAATTTCTAGAGTGTAAACTATTTTTTTAAAAGATTTTATTTATTTATTTGACAGAGAGAGAGCACAAGTAGGCAGAGGCAGGAAGAGAGAGAGAGGGGGAAGCAGGCTTACTGCTGAGCAGAGAGCCCAATGTGGGGCTCGATCCCGGGACCCTGAGATCATGACCTGAGCCAAAGGCAGAGGCTTTAACCACTGAGCCACCCAGGCGCCCCCAAACTCTTTAATCTATCAAGAATATACCTATCATGAAGTTATTTGTTATTAAAATTATTATCATTATGATTATTATCAGCTTTAAAGTCATAAGAAAATTTATTATTGCTCCTTAAGACTACTCTTTGGAGTAATGCGCTTAGATAATAGACTGTTTTATATGAGGTCACCTTTTTAATAGCTTTCATGATTCCTAAAGACCAAGATTTAGAAACATTACCAGTTTCTCATACATTGAAATATCTCTTTTTGAAATAAGATGTATATTATGTTATAAAGTATAAAATATACAAATAAAAGTTATTAAAAGCACATAAACTATAATGTGGAGGGTACAACAAGAAGAACCTTCCATGAACTGAATATGGGACTGAAAAGTGAGCCAACAACTCCAATAATAAATGTCTTTTCTCAGATCGCTACAATACAGAGAACACTTAGGGCTCAAACAAACACTAGAGGGATAGTGCAGAAGCCCACCTACACGTGTGACAAAGTCTCAATAGTCACTGACAAGGAGAGGCATCCTTAAATCTACATATATGCAAGGGAGGAAGATTGAGAATTGAAACTTCTCATCTTCTGGAAAAACATTAGAATTCTGCTTCTTGACATGTTAGAATATTGATCGGGGTAGAATTTTCTCTCCATAGCATCATTTAATAAGATTAAAAGACTGCAAGGACCACACGGGGTATCCAAACATTTGGGTCAGGATAGGTATTCAATAACAGGGAGTGCTAACTTTTTGAATGAAGACCTTCACATTTGTTATCTGCAGCTAGATTCATAATCAGTCTGCTGAACACAAATTGAGGGGTCATGTTATATAGTAATATGGGAAAATATTATTAATTTTATTTAAGTAAATAATAACAAGAAGAAACACTCATAATACTATTTTTTAAATATTTTATTTATTTTTATTATTTGAGAGAAAGAGAGAGCACAAGTGGGGTGAAGGGCAGAGGAAGAAGCAGACACCCGCTGAGAAGGAGCCCAACAAAAGACTAGATCCCAGGACTCCAGGCTCATGACCTGAGCTAAAAGCAAACGCCTAACCGATGGAGCCACTCAGGCACCCTTATAATACTAACTTACCCCAAGAACGAATCAATATATATTGATTAATTTAATTCATATAATAACCCATAAAGTAGATACTGTTTTATCTTCCTTTTAGAGGTGAGGCGCAGAGCAAGTAGGGAGTTGGTTCATGGTCACATAGCTATTATTAAGTATAGCTAGGATTAAAACCCATGCAATCTGGCTTAAGAATCACGGTGTTTACATTGATCTAACTTATTAATTTTGTTTTTATACTACTTTGCCTTTCAAAAAATAACGAGTTGTCTTTTTAAAAATTATTAATTAAAATATAAATTTCTTTATGTCTGTGATTAGTCAAATTTTTCTTGAAAATTCAGTAATAGAACCAAAACGTGACCACTAAGATCCATATTCCATAAATCCAACTTGATATCATAAGTGAAATCTACCAGAATGTAGACTTCCACCTCTGTTCCAGATAGAGATTCACTTAAACTTAATGAAATCTGTTTCTGTATTATCATCTATCGTCTCATTAAATATCTAATTGTCTTTAATTTTATAAAACTGATAGTAGGTAAATAATCACTTAACTTCAAATTATATCGTTAGGAAAAGAAAAACGAAAGCACAAGAGGATGATACACGTATTTCGGCAAAACAGATTATTTGTGTAATACTATGTCTGCTATGTGTATATAATACTTCTTAGTTGTATCATATATAATTAGATGTTTGAGCAATAAAAATTGACTATGGAAACGCAGTGCTTCTTCATATCTGTCGGAATATAGTCACTCAAGATTTATCGGTAACATCTGAGTTTATATCTTTATTTTTAATAAAAAAATTTATACAGTATAAGACATAAACAGGTGTAAAGTTTATGCTTTATTTTTGGTATTTTGGCTTGATTTATCTATATTTCCTCCCCCAAGCCTCCCTCGACACAGAATTATAGTGAAAACTAAGAGCACCTTGAGCAGCTGGTGTCAGAATAACACCAGCTTTTTTTGATTTCTGATTAGCATAGAGTCCCAGGATGGGGAACTCATGTAAATTAGCTTTGGTCCAAAAGAAATCATATTCTAGGTAAATAAAAGCACACACTATACCACAGTATTGCAATCTGCCTATACCTTGGAAAATAGAAGTACTAGGAACAATTATAAATGCCCAATAAATTGTGAATTTGTCATTTGTTGGTTAAAATTACTAACGAATTGCATTTTGCTCTCAAGAGCCTTGTGTTCTAAAAAACTATAAATATTGAATCAAGTAAAGATACGTTGCTATTTATATTTGGAGCCATCAAAGGGCACAGAATTACATGTCATTCATTGTCATAGAAAACCATTTCAAATATTAGATGATTGATAGTATTTTTCTCGTACTGAAGGGCAACAATGGTCTAACTGTAGAATGAGGCATTCGAATGCATGTATGTGTTTAAACCAATGGTGTTTTTTGGTCCCCAATTTTGAGGCCATGAAAATAGGGAAAGTGTCTGTTGTGACAGGTAATAAATTCATAAGAAAAAAATCCTATGGTGAGAACGATTAAATTTGAAACAGTGGGATGACAATGAAATGTGAATTCTCTGTCTACTTTGGTCAGCTCACATTATCCCTTGTTTGACTTTTTCTTTAACAGGGAAAATTAGAGTTTCTACCGGCTCGTTTATAAGTTTCTGGCACTTTGCCATAGGACCAATCTGGGAATTTCATGTTTATTTAAGTACATACCACAAATGTTTATTCATAAACAACTTAAAACTCAATTTAGAAAAAATTGCTTCTTAAACAGTATTTGATAGAAAAAAAAGGTTTTTATTTTTGTCCATAGGCTGATCAATTAGACGTAATTATGTGGTGATCTTTGAGTTATCTGGATACCCTATTGGAGCGCCACTATTCTTCCCTAGTGCTCCTTAGTTACAAACTCTGTGCCTCAAGGATTTAATGATTCAGTATTTTATGATTGTGGATTAAAATCACAGCCATTTGGCACATAGCGAAGGTTTAATGCATTGCAGGAGGTACCATCAGTAAGAACAGCAGGGGTGAGCTTTATTAAAGTAGTTGTGGCATCCTTTGCCTATAAAATTCAAGCTGTTCTTAAACATTAGTCCTGATATAGTTTGCCTCCTAGAAGTGGAATTCTTTGCAAAATTCCACAATGCAAGTTTTTCCCCAGGGCACGTCAATGGGTTTTTGAAAAACAACAAAAGGAATAGGAACAAAAAACCCTTTCTTATTGGTTCTAAATATTCTG
This sequence comes from Nasua narica, assembly GCA_028533885.1. Classification (NCBI taxonomy): domain Eukaryota; kingdom Metazoa; phylum Chordata; class Mammalia; order Carnivora; family Procyonidae; genus Nasua; species Nasua narica. Next base: position 106,256,518 of record CM052810.1, on the reverse strand, counting down.
ACATTCTTTCTGTCTATATTTTCTACTTGGCTCATAAACATATGCTGCTAGATTTAAATGGAAACAATTAAATTATATATACTTTAAAATGTGTTGTTACATTATGTGCTTTTGTTCCATAGTATGCGTTCTATCCAAGCTCCATAGGATTTTTGATTTTGGTTGACATCTGGTACTTTACATTTGTCAACCTTATTTTGACATAATTAAGTCCGTTTTTAGGAGATATTAAAAAGTTGAATGGTATAACCAGATAATACATCCAGTCACATCATGGCTTGGACCCAAGTGATTCTAGATAAATTTTTAGATTGGGCTGGTTCTTGAAGACTGGTTGAGTCTTGTGTGTTCAGCAGACTGAAAATATTGTGGATTTCTAGCTTTAGCTTTCTATTTCCTATAGATTCTCACAGCATTAAAGAAGCAAGTTGTTCCTTAGTGTTGTAAATTTTCTAGTGATGCTTTTGGATGTTCCTTAATGTGCTATGTGAAAAAAAGTAAGAAAATAGAGAGGATTGTTTGTGCCAAATTCACCTTTATATCTACCTACACACAGTGTTCACGTAGCATGGAGGCATCTGATTTGTCATCATGGATCCCTCCTGAAAAGCATCACATGGTCAAGGATTAGCTTTTGAATTTGCAATAGAGAGGTTAAAAAGAAGAATTGGAATAAAGTAGCAGCATGGGGCATTTGGATACAATATAAAGAAGGATTTTACAATCACATATAGCTAGGTTTAACTTTGTAAGAACTGAATGGCAAATTGCCAATCAATATTTCTTCTGGCTTAACCTCCCAGAACAAAAGAAGATAAGAGTGCAGAGTACTGTAAAACTTATTGCATGAACAAGTGGGATTTGGAAGCAGTCCGTTGTCCTATGCAGTAAAGCAAAAAGCACTTACGGTTTAACAGAACCTAGATACCCTTGAGAAACAGTGGCCTCACGTTACTAGATTTTGCCGAGTTTTCCCATTTCCTTGGTTCAAATATCTTCATCCCTGCGCTGGTCAAAGAACAAGAGTGCTTCCATTTTTTCCCCCTTTTGCCTTTAACATTCTCTAGTTCTGGGTCATATTCTGATACATTTTTTATCTTGATTAATTTTTTTGCAACCCTGTAATCCACAGAAACTGAAATTTGGCTCTAAGAAATACTTCCAAAATTCTGAAAGATACTACTTCACCTTTGCCCAACCCTGAACTCTGCACTTATGAAAGCAGATCCTGTAGATGCCTGAATCCTGACTATTCAGAATTTTTGTTTTGTTTTGATTTTAGTTTAATTTACTTTTTTTTTCTCCAGTTTCCTTCCAGAATAGAAGAAGCATCTGTCCTGCTTTGGTGTTTCTCTCCTTTTACCCTCAAGCAACATTGGCCCACAGATCTGAGAGCCCTGTGTGTAACACCATGCTTGTTTACTGTGAGAAACAGTAAATATGGAATCTGTTTGTGATTTTTTTGGGGGGGAGGTTAGTAAAGGATAGTGATCTTTTGTTTGTGCTCATTATCAGTTAAAAAAAGTAATAAACCTCTATTGGTCAATTATATGTGAAAAATAGAACAGTATGGGTCTTTAATTCTTAGCTTCCTAAACAAGATAAGGTAGTGAATTAACAGTAATTGGAAAGCCAACATTATTTTAAGTGTAATGATGATAATGAGAATTAAGGCCCCTACCTTGATTGAGCAGGTAAAGAGTAAGTGGAAAGAATATTGAATGGTTATTGAATCACCATGACAGGAAGACACACTGTGGTGCTATCTTACCTATTTACATGGTACCTTGAGGTCTGAGCCAGTCTCTTTGATTTTTTCTAGAAGAGTGGCTTGAGAAAGATCCAGTGCAATCTTGACATAATCGAAAGTCAAGATGCTGAATCCATCACCAGCATTCACTAGAGAAGAGAAGCCTTGACCATGGAGACAGCTGAGTAAAGGTACAATTTTCATGGAGTCCCTTTGAAGATGATGGATTGTGCAAATGCAATGCCCTCCTGTCAGCCACAAAACCTTCCTGAAATGAGAATACAGATTTACAAAAGGAACAAGTTTGTAACAGCGAGGCGAATGGAAAGAAGTGTCCTTGCTATAGGACAAGATATTTAAAACTTCTAGAAGATTTAAGCAGGAGGCTAAGCATAATACTAACAAGGTGGAAGCACGTACCTGTTGGGGATGGTGGTTCTCAACCACAGGTATATGCAGTGTGAAGTGAAGGATGAGGGACACAGTAAACTGAAGGTCTTTCTGGATTAACTGCACTACTCAGGGAGAGTTAGGCTGGAATGGAATGGAACTTTAGCATACTAGAGATGGACAATTGTTGCCTCATCAAAATGATAATAAAAATATTCTCAAATGATCCTCAATTTTCAGAGTCAAGGTTTAGGCAAAGATGTAAACGTGATTAGGATGTAATGAAATCTTAATAACCTCGATAATGTAAAATTAAAATGAATATAAATAGTATATGGAAAGGGGAAAAAAGAAAGGATTTCAGAGGCGCTATGCTTATATTCAAAAACAGGGAGTCAATAAATACTGTAAAATGTAGCTGAAACAAGAAATAAAACTGCAAGATAATATTTAAAATTATGTAAGCAATCGGTACCAATAAAATAAGTATCTAACCATCAAGCATTGAGAAAATAAGAGCTTAGGAAGGGAGTGGGAAAATGAGTGAGATTGTTATTATTTTTTTAAGATGCAGTCAGAATTTCCTGAATTAATGAAATAAGAAATTGAGGTAAAATACTATTTTTATAATTATGGATAAAAAATCATGAGAAGAAATGAAAACAGAAAGAATGAAAACAGAGAAAACAATGGAACATTGCCCAGGAAAAGAATACTGGATAGAGTTGGGAAGGGTGGTTTTGAAGACATAATTTTTTTTTTTAAAGATTTATTTATTTATTTATTAAAGACAGAGACTGAGAATGAGAGGGGAGAAGGTCAGAGGGAGAAGCAGACTTCCCGCAGAGCCGGGAGTCCGATACGGGACTCGATCCTGGGACTCCAGGATCATGACCTGAGCCAAAGGCAGTCGCTTAACCAACTGAGCCACCCAGGCGCCCTGAAGACATAATTTTAACCATAAACTTTCCTATATTAATTGGTTGATATTTATTACATTTTTTTGACAGACTAACAAAATCAGGTTTATTTAGCTCCTGAATTTAGACATTGCTCTGATGTGTATTCATTCTAAGCCACAGTTTTCTCAAGTCAAAATGTGATGATGGAGGTAAACTGTTTAACATGATGCCTCTTACATATTAAAAGCTAAAAAAAATATTTGTCATTAATGTAATTCTTTCCTTTATTAAAATCATTTTCATTGTCTCAGGGTGCCAGGATGGTTGGTAGTGAGGAAGAAGAATTGCTAGTAGAAAGTAAATCCCAGAAATCAGAAACCTAGGAGCAGGAAAACCACATTTCCACTATCATGTGTAAGACTTCAGAAGAATCTAACCAGTATGGTTTTGGATTTTCTCCCTAATACCACACAGTCACAGAGTTTTGAATTGTCCCAAGCAGAGCTATGAGCCCTAAGTCAGCATTACCATAGTGACTGTAGAGTTCTCACTCCGCCATTAGTGTCTGGCCTGTTAAGCATGGAGAGAGTATTTAAGCCACTCTGATCCATTTTATATAATTTTTATGCAACCTACTAACAGAAAAGATGTTTTGCATACTGCTTCAAATTTTAACGAAGTATTTTCCATGTATTAAAAAAAATAACTTCTGTTTTTTCATACATCGTTCTACTTAAGTTTCATTGGAAATGACATTAATTATAAAAAAGTCTAATTTAACAGATGGATGATAATGAGATAAGTTGAATAACCAATTGAGAGAAAAATAGACACTTAGAAAATGACAATGACTAGTCACTGGTCATCTGTAGACTGTATATCCAGTATTTTAAATAATCAGATTTAGAATATAAATATCTTTATTAGGTAGAACATATATACCATAAGTGTGAGTTATACTTACACCAAAATATATTATTTCAATTGTGTTGATATCATATACCTGTATTAAGACACTGCTTTTGAAGGGGCTAATAGTTGAGGCTATAATTCCATTTCATAGAATCCTCCATTAAGTTTTATATTAACTTTTAAATTTAACACTGTAAGTTCATTTTTTAATTTTGATTTTTATTTATTTATTTTTTAACGATTTTATTTATTTATTTGACAGAGAGAGAGAATGCACAAGCAAGGGGAGCTGCAGAGGAAGAGAAAGAAGCAGACTCCCCATTGAGCAGGGAGCCCAATGTGGGACTCGATCTCAAGACCCTGGGATCATGACCTGAACTGAAGGCAAACGCTTAACTGACTGAGCCACCCAGGCAACCAAGTTTATGTTTTTTAAAACATAATGAAGTAGTTACATTAATTTAAATATTATATATACACATGGCTTATATAATAAATTAAAGCCCTAAGACGCTTAATTATTTCTAATGCTGATTTAATAACATTTTCAAGTAATGATTCAGGGATTTTATACAGTTCTCAATTCTCATCAAGATAAGTGTACTCTTAATCCCCTTTATCTATTTCAACCATTCCTCCACCACACCCTCCCTTCCCTCCGGAAAACCATGAGTTTTTTCTCTATATTTAAGAGTCTGGTTTTTTACTTAGAAGTAAAAAAAAAGAAAGAAAAAATTCTGGTTTTTTTATTGTTGTTTGTTGCTCTTTTTCTTTATTTATTCACTTGTTTTAATTTTTAAATTCCATGTATGAATGAAATAATATGGCATTTGTCTTTTTCTTATATTTTTCTTATATTTATATTTCTATATTTTTCTTATATTTATTCTTTTTCTTATATTTCACTTATATTTCTAAATATTTCTTATATTTCACTTGGCATTATACCTTCTAGGCCCATTTACATTGTTGGAAATGGCAAGATCTTATTTTATTTTATTTTTATGACTAAACAATATTCCATTATATACATGTATATATATATACGTATATATGTATCTCTTCTTTATGAATTCATCTATGCTTTATGAATTCATCTATTAATGGAAACTTAGGTTGCTTCTGTATCTTGATTTAGTAAAAGTTAACAATTTTTAAGGAAGTTACAGATATTATGATGAGAAAAATTAAAAAACCATTTACGAGGAATGTGTGATTCTGCTATACGATTGTTGAATGATTATGTTCTAACTTTGTTTAGAATGGTGAATATGCTAAGCCTAAATGGTGAATACTCTAAGCCACCATTACTACCCCATAGCACATATTAAAGGTAAGGAACTTGTTTACAACACCACTCTCATTCTCTGAACACAGGAGAGTCCCGTCTGGAAGAGACCATAGTGAATATATCCACAGTCTTTTGTTAAAGATGCTTTTGACAACTCCATCAGAGTTCAGATATGTCAACAAACTTTGCCTTAAGGAATTCTTTTGCATATAATTAATCAACTAGAATAAGATATTTAAGCATGAACATAGTCCTAGAGTTGTCAATTCTGTATTAATATTTTTTAAAGATTTTCTTTCTGCATTTTGATAGTAATTTAAACACCACACACACACACACACACACACACCCCACATTCTATACTATCTTGATAATTACCTTTTAACCAGGCATTACCAATTGATTTTAATGCCTCCATCTCAGTTTAGGATAGACTTAAGAGCAGACAACACATTTTTACTTTCCCTGACTGTTGAGGAAAGGACTCAGACTTAACTCCTAAATTTTACATTTGTGTAAGTGAAATTCAAATGTTTTCTACAATGCTTTATAAAATATATATAGGTTTTTCAGTTTGATTAAAAAAACTGTTTAGAATTTCTCAGATATGACAACAAAAGCACAGGCAACAGAAGAAAAAAATAAATGGTTGGGCCACCTGGGTGGCTCAATCACTAAGCATCTGCCTTCAGTTCAGGTCATGATCTCAGGATCCTGGAATCGAGTCCCCCATCGAGCTCCCTACTTAGTGAGAAGCCTGCTTCTCCCTCACCCACTCCCCCTGCTTGTGTTCCCTCTCTTGCTGTCTCTCTCTCTGTCAAATAATAAATAAAACCTTTTAAAAAATAGATAAATGGGACTTCATCAGAATAAAAAACCTTTGTGCATTAAAGGACATTAGAATGTGTAAAGGTAACTCAAGGAATGCAAGAAAATATTTGCATATCATATATGAGTGATTAATATCCAGAATATGGGAAGAACTTCTGCTTAATGACAACAAAAAACAACTGGATTTAAAAACAGGCTTGAATGAATTAAAAAAAGGGCTTGAATGGACATGTACTCAAAGAAGATACACAAATGGTTAACAAGTAATGTAAAGATGCTCGACATCACTAATCATTGGTGAAATGCATATCAAAACCACAATGAGATAACAGTTCATGTCCACGAGTATGACTGGTTAAAAAAAAATAACCCCAACCCCACAAAGCAAACAAACAAAACCCCAAAAATAACGATTGTTGATGAAAATGTACAGAAATTGGAACCCTTGTACCTTTGTGCTTTGCTGGCAGAAATTACAAATGGTGCAGCTACTGTGAAAAGAGGTACGCTCATTCTTCAAAAAATTAAACATACAATTTCCAAGTAATACAGTAATTCTATTTCTGAGCATATACCTAAGATAATTGAAAGCGGGGACTGAGCTGATATTTATATACTAATCTTCACAGAAGCCTTTTTCGCAATAGCCAAAATGTTGAAGCAACCCAAGAGTCTATTGATAAATGAATGGACAAACAAAATGTGGTACATACATACAATGGAAAATTATTCAGCCTAGAAAGGGTAAGAAATTCCCTAATTCATGCTGTACATGAGTGAGATGTGAAGACATACTAAGTGAAATAACCCAATGAAAAAGGACAAATATTCTATGATTCTACTTTATAAGATGCCTAGAACAGCTGAATTCACAGAGATGATTCAGAGAGAATGGTGGAGGTCAGGGGCTGGGGAAAATGGTGACTTATTGTTTAATGGGTATGAAGTATCAGATGGGAAGATAAAAAAAAGTCTTAAAGCTGGAAAGTGATGGTTGCACAACAAGATGAATGTACTTAATGTCACTGAATTATACAATTAAAAATTGTTAAAATAGTAAACTATGTTATATATAATACATCATAATTTTTTAAATTAAAATAGAAAATTGAAAAAAGCTCTTTAGAGACTATCTAAACATTATAAGCATCAAGCCAAGGGAACTTTTTTTTTGAAGTTTTTTTATTTATTTGACAGAGAGAGAGATATCACAAGTAGGCAGAGGGGCAGGCAGAGAGAGGGGACAGCAGGCTCCTCGCTGAGCGGAGAGTCCAATGCAGCTGGATCCCAGGACCCTGAGCTCATGACCTGAGGGAAAGCAGAGGCTTTAACCCACTGAGCCACCCAGGCACCCCCTGAGGGAACTTCTTTAAGACAATTATTTCTTAAAACATGACATCTTAATTTGGGCAGGGATGTTATTGGTCATGATAATCATGAATATTGTTATTAACACAAAATAGAAAATGTGTTGTAGGACATACAAAACAGATTTGAAATTGACCCTTGCGGAGACTATTCTTGTTTTAACATGTTATGCCTTTCTTGGCGCAGAAGTCATTAAAAATGTGGAAGAGATATTTCAAATGCACAGTCCAAATAATTAATTTTAGATAGAAAGACATAGCAAATGCATAATCTAATATAGAATTTTGTAACTCTCAGAACTTCAAACTTCTGAAATGATTCTCTTATGTCTTTTCTCTCTGCTGGGACTCAGCCTGAGGCTTTCAAGGATATTCAGTCTTTTCTTTCCTGAACACTTCTCAGTTTTATAATCTGAAAAAAAAAAAATCTGTTCTGTTGATACCATTTTTTCCAAAAGGTTTCTAACTTCTATCTGTGTGAAACAAAGTTAGAACATAATGATCAGCTAACTTTTCTTCCGGGCATATTATGACAACATATCCTGAAACAAATAATTGAACTTAACATTGTTCATCTGAAAAACAGTGAACCATATTTTTGTGAAATCAACTTAATGTGGTATATGTTGCATAATATACAAATACAAATTGAGCCATTTTGGTGAGCAGTGGTTTTATCAAATAGATACATCTTATAACCACTAACATAATCAATACACAGAAGATTTCTATCATCTCAAAATGTTCCCCCATAATCCTGTCCACTCGATCCTAACTTCTACCTGTGATCAGGAAACCACTTATCTGATCAGTAAAGCTGTCAATTGGGGTTTTCTAATGTTTCATATGTGCAATTGTACAACATGTGCTATTTTGCGTCTGAGTCCTAAAAGTGGAGAACTTTTCAGAGGAAGAAGAGATGTGATGGGAGGAGAAATCAGAGAGATTTGAAGCACCAGAAGGACATGGATCGCAGTGGCTTGTTTGAGGACAGAGGGGCCATGTCAGCAATACAGGGGGCATTAAGGGCTTAGAGAGGCTCCCAGCTGTCACACAGCAAAGACTTCAGTCCTATGACCACAAGAAATGGAATTGTGCCCATGCCATGAATTAGCTTAGAAATAGTCTCCCTCAGGGAAGAAGACAGCACCTGATGTTAGCCTTGTGAGACCAAGAGCAGAGGAATCAGTAGAGCTCATCTGGGCTTTTGACGATATGAGTTTAAGACCATGTGGGTGGGTTCAAGCCACTAGGTTTGTGGTGATTTTTTACAGAGCAACAGAAAACAAATGCAATATATAAGGCAAGAAAAAGAGGGATAATGATAATTGCAGGAATAATTACGATAGAAAAAGGCAAAAAAATAAGAAATGAAAAAAATAGGAAAATGAGACTCTTCAAAAACACTCAGGAAAGAGAAAAACATTACAGAAAGGAAAATAAGAAACCTAAATTTGTTTAGAAAGATAAGAACAGAAATACTAAAGACTTACACTGTTGCTATCTGAATTTATTCTATGTTATTATATTTAAGACATGGTAATAGAGGCATATTTAAGAAAACTAATCATTGGAACAGAATGGAGTCTCTAAGTAGACTTACATATATACAGTGACTTTATTTATTTTTTAAAAAAGATTTTATTTGGGCGCCTGGGTGGCTCAGTTGGTTGAGCAACTGCCTTCAGCTCAGGTCATGATCCTTGAGTTCCAGGATCGAGTCCCACATCGGGCTCCCAGCTCCACGGGGAGTCTGCTTCTTCCTCTAACCTTCTCTCATGCTCTCTCTCACTTTCTCTGTCTCTCAAATAAATAAATAAAATCTTTTAAAAAAAAGATTTTATTTATTTAGGGATGCCTGGGTGGGTCAGTCGGTTGAGGGTCTGCCTTCCGCTCGGGTCACGATCCAGGGGTCCTGGGATTGAGCCCCACATCAGGCTCCCTGCTTAGAGGAGCGCCTGTTACTCCCCCTGCTTGTGCACGCTCTCTCTCGCGCTCTCTCTCTCTCTCTCTCAAATAAATAAATAAATTCTTTTCTTTTTTAAGATTTTATTTATTTATTTGAGAGAGAGTGAGAGTCAATGAGACAACACAAGTGGAGAGGAGGGACAGAGGAAGAAGAAGACTCCCCACTGAGCAGGGAGCCTGGGATCATAACTGAGCTGAAGGCAGACACAACTGATTGAGCCACTCAGGAACCCCTACAGTAACTTGATTTATAATCAAGAAAACCACTACAGTTGAGTGAAGAAAAAATTATCTTCAACCAAAAAATGGTACTCAATTAAATATTCATATAAAAAACGGACAAAACTTTGACCATTACCTCAAACTATGCATAAAAATTATTGGATCTGAGGCCTAAAAAAGAGAAAACAAGTGGCTGCTAGAGAAAAATCTAGGGCAATAAATTCATAACCTTGGTGGGCACCTGGGTGGCTCAGTGGGTTAAAGCTTCTGCCTTTGGCTGAGGTCATGATCTCAGGTCCTGGGATCGAATGCGTCATCTGGCTCTCTGCTCAGCGGGGATCCTGCTTCCCCTTCTCTCTCTGCCTGCCTTTCTGCCTACTTGTGATCTCTCTCTCGCTGTCAAATAAAATAATAATAATAATTAAAAAATATAAATTCATAACCTTGGGATAGTAATAGATTTCTTAAATAAGGTGCAGAAAGCACTGACCATAAAAGAAAAATAAAAAAATAAACTCTCTTCATCAATGACAATAATAAGACAGTGAAAAGGAAAGTCACAGCCATGCAATAAATGTACTTGAATAAAATTATCCAGCAGGCATATGAAAATATGTGTGACATCATTAGTTTTCAGGGAAATAACAAGTAAAACCAGGAAACAAACACACCGCATTACAATGGCTATAATTAAAATAACTAGTGCTATCAAGTATATATCAAGGATGTGGACATCTAGAACTCTCATTCAGTTCTGACAGGAGTTCAAATTGATTCAACAGCTTGGAAAATTGGGTATATCTATATGTAAAAATTTATCGAGCCATACATTTATGATTAGTGTATATGTCACTCTTCAATAAAAAGTTAAAAAGTAATGTAGAAAAAAGAAAGACATAAGAGAAGACTGTAGTTATAGGAAAGTACTATAAACTATATTATGAAAATAAATTTGAAAAAAATTAGTTCTTTAATCCATAGAATAATACATTTTTTTTTTAGAATAATACATTTTTAAGATTGAATCAAGAAGATATTTTGGTCTATTCAGTTAATTAGTGAAAGAAATGAGACTTAATAACTGATAAAAAAAACCTATGATTATTCATAAATGATACATTTTTAAGCACAGAAAATCCAAAAACAATTAAACAAAAAAATCCTGAAAACTTATGAGATGTTTCAACAATATAGTCAACCCTAAAATCTACATGCAAATATTGACATAAATTCATATACCAGAAACTAGTTAGATAATATAACTTTTAAAAGTCTATTCTAAAATAAAATTTAAAAAATTTAAAGATTTTATTCATTTATTTGTCAGAGAGAGAGAGAATACAAGCAGGAAGGGTGGCAGGCAGAAGGAGAAGCAGGCTCCCCGCCAAACAGGGAGTCCCATGCTGGACTCGATCCCAGGATCATGACCTGAGCTGAAGGCAGATACAACTGACTGAGCCACCCAAGCGTCCCTAAAATAAAATAAATTTTAAAAATAAAATTCTATTCTAAATATCCAAATTGTTATAACAAATCTAGAAATAAGGATATGAAATGTTCAACATCTTAAAAGATAAATTAAGAAAACATTAAAGGACATGAAAGAAGACTCAATAAAGAATGAGAAATACCACATTGAAGGAAAAAATACAACATTTTGGAAATAATAATTCTCCCCAAATCAACTAATAAATTTTAGCATATCTACAAAAAGAATATCAACATGATTTTTCATCAAACTTAACATATCTAAATCTAAAAGGCATATAAGGAAAACCAGAGTAGCCACAATATTTTGAAAAGTAGCAAGTAATAGGAACTTGTCCATCAGATTTCCAAATAATTAAAACTAGGTGGTTTCAAAGTAATGTTAGCCAAATATATTTATGATCTCTAGAGACACTAGTAAAACACACAAAAAATCATGAAAATGTAGCATAAACAGACCTCTGAATATACTGGAAGGTGATCTTGGCAGCAGTGTTATGCATCAGCAAGGAAAAGATGCACTCTTCCTACAAATTATGTTAGGACAACTGGATCTCCATATGGACAGTGATAAATTAGATGCCTAGCTCATACGCACTCAAAAATAAACTCCAGGTGAATTAAATACCTATATGTAAAAAGCAAAACATTGCAACATTTATAAGAAAATATGCGAAAGCATCTTTATGACATCAGGGCAGAGAGAAAACAACGACAACAAGAGAGACGACATTATCCCTGTAAAGTTGAAAGGAAATCCATAGTCTGAGCAAAGTATTTGCAATGCATGTAACCAATTCAATTTTGGTGGTCATTTTTCTCCTGGAAACACAACAGGTGCCGGAGAAGAACTGCAAAGAATTTAAAGGTGAAGTATTGTTTGGAAGAGTGAAATTTGGAAGTATGCCCTTGTATACATAAATAATACAGATGATAGACAGATAGATAAATAGATTTTATATGTTACCAATTTATTTAATTATTTTTATGCTTATTTTACTTTTTTTTAAAGATTTTATTTATTCATTTGAGAGAAAGAGAGAGACAGAGAGAGCAACAGCAGGGGGAGTGGCAAGCAGAAAGAGAGGGAGAAGCAGGCTCCCTGCTGAACTGGGAGCCTGATGCGGGGCTTGATCCCAGGACCTGGAGATCATGACCAGAGCCAGAGGCAGACTCTTAACCATCTGAGCCACCCATGCGCCCTGATGCCAATTTTAAACACAGTTTTAAGGCATTGTATTTTTCCCTTACAACATAGTGTTCATAAAGTGCAGTGTTATTTTTTTCCCTGTGTACATATTCTATATTCAAGTATTAAGAATGGCAGAGTATTTACTATAGCATCCCAACTTTAAAACTGCCATGGAATTTGCTACAAATTTGGATCCTTCGATCGAAAAAAAAAATTTTTTTTTTTTTTTTTTTGGTGTAGAGTAATGCTCGTCTATGGTAAAATTGACTTAATCAGCCTTTTTAATGATGGACCCAGAGAAAGTACCACCAGATGGAGGAACTCCACCTCAGGGGAAGCTCCCAGGCATTCCTCCTGGCATGTCTCTCACATTTTGGGGGTTGGCAATGGTGTGGTTGAAGACGTCCCAGCTCTTGCTGTTGACGTTCCTTCTGTGAAGTCTGATTCTTATCAAGCCAGTTGATTTCCTTACATTTGTCAAGAATCTTCTCTTTGTCCTTATCATTGATCTCACCTTCAACAGTTGCTTTCATATTGAATACATAGGGGTCAAGCAAATTCTTTGAAAACACCTTGTCAAACAAACAAACAAAAAAAACAGCACTACTTTTCATCTTCAGTTTTGTACTTCTCAGCTTCCCAGGCAATATGCTTGATTCTTCCTTGCTCTTGTACATACACATATATTTTGAGTATATATGAGTATATACACATTTGAGTATATATGTGCATATACTCTCTTTGTTGAAGTACACATTGGATAAACACATATATACACACATATGTACACATATATTCATTTATGTATATTTTTTGAAAAGCCATAAAGTGGAATACTATGTGAATTAACTGATCTGGTTTTGATAATACTCATGATCTACAAGATACTTACTGAATACATAATAAAAGTGCAATAGAGGCAAATGCTGTGAAATGTGTAAGCCTGATGATTCACAGACCTGTACCCTGGGGTAAATAATACATTATTTGTTAATAAAAAATTTTTAAAAAAATAAAAATTTAAAAAAAAATTTAAAAAAAAGTGCAATAGAAATGAGAGAAAAAGAATAGATTTTAAAAGCAAGCATAATGGGGGTGCCTGGATGGCTCAGTGGGTTAAATGTCTGTCTTTGGCTCAGGTCATGATCCTGGGGTCCTGGGATCAAGCTCTGCATCAGTGTCCTTGCTCAGGAGGGAGTCTACTTCCCCCTCTCCATCTGTGTCACTCCCCTTGCTTGTGCTTTTTCTCATTCTCTGTCAAATAAATAAATAAAATCATAAAAAAATAAACAAAAAATAAAAGCATGCATATTCTTCTCCTTTCATGAAAACTTTGAAGAAAAATCATGTATTAACTTTAACAAATCTTAGTGAGGCATACATGGATTCACTTATATTTTATTCTGTATTTTATTATTATTGTTATTATTAATTTCCAAAGTATAAAAATAAAATTACTTCAAAAGACATGCTGCATTTCATGATTAATGTCCCTTTACCTAAAAACATAGTTGTAGATGTGACGACATGAAATGTAAATATAATAGGACAAAAGGAATGGCACAAGGGAAGACAACGTAAATGCAAAAGAATTCATAATCTCAAATGGGCCTCAAAAATCATAGAATTGGGGAGGAGCAAGAGAGTGTAGTATAAGAAAAGGAAAAAAGTCAGCAACGAGCATATCACTAGGATATGTTAAGGGATGAATGAGAAGCCTGATCTAAATGGAGCAGATTTTGTATTCTGGGCTAAAGTGATAGATAATTAGGGATTTGAAAATGGTATTAGATTATGATGACCTTTGAAATGAGTCAGAGACATTAGTAGTTGATATATATATTTCTTACATGGACAAATTTAATCTTTATAATTAGACTTTTTTTGGTTGATTCACAATGTTTATGTCAAGTTATCTCCTACCGAGGATTAATCCTGGTATTCATTTGTTAACTTCCAACAGCTTCGTCATCAGTTATAGAATGGTCCAGAATTACAATTGTAATTACAATTATGATTATGCCTCTACCCTCTAATGGTATAAATCTTGCCTAACTTTCTATTCACCAAACCTCTTCCCTTAAGAAATACAGTCTGTATCTCAATGGAAGGTTTAATAATTTCTTGATGAAAGGAGCTGGAGATAATTCCAAAGAGCAGCATGTAATTCACTGGGAAAAGTGAAGCCACAGTGTGCTTGATTTCAGGATTTTTCCCTTTTCCTAGGTTTTTCTGAATTTATATCTGATTTGGATGCTCCCTAGACCTTCAGAAGTTCTCCCACAATCTTCCCTGATTCCCTCACTACCCACCCTCTTTTTGGTTTACGTTAGAAATAAATATTTTCTTCTTTTCATATAACTTTGACTCTATACCTTCCAAAAAAGTTTATATGTTTTCTCTGAAACGAGAATGCCTGGGTTGGAATGTGAGTTCTATTACTATCCATATAAGCTCAGGCATTAATTACTTTCTTAGATTCTCCATTTCCTCAGTATAATAAAGACGTATCTCATAGGGTTTTTCCAAATATTAAGTAAATTAATACCCATTAAGCACTTATAATAGTGCCTACCATATGGTAAGTATCAGAATCATTCATTCTTTGACGTTTCACTATCTCATATTTATTTTACATTTCTTCTGGTAACCTCCCACTGATATCCTTGAGGGAGCATCAGTGGTCTCTGTGCTTCTAGAGAGGAAGATTCCACTCTTTTCGCTGAAAGTGGACATTGGACTAGGCCTGACAGATTAGAGCAGCACATTCCCCTACCCATATGATTAATGGGGGGGATGGACATATAGGCTCCAACAAAACGCAATGAGAGGGAAGGGATTGGAGGTGGGGGAAAGCAGGGAGAGGTACTAGAAATGAGGCAGGTATTTTTCTCTTTTTACTTACATAAATTGTGAAAATGCCAAATGAAATTTACTGGTAGTTGTTTAATAGACTATTAATAGTTATTTAATCAGACTAAGACCATATCTGATTATATATTTCATATTTTTCTAGTTTGAGTTGTGTTTCTTGTCACGTGAAGCAAATATTCTAAATTATGTCCTTGGTCTAATAAGCTAAGAGAAGGTAGCTGTCTTTCTATACTTAGTTTAATCACAAAAATCCTTTCTCCTTAACATTTGGAAGAAGTGTTTAAGAGGAAATTGAGTGACTAGTTCTAATCCTTCATATTTTATTCATCTAAAGAAATACTAATGAAAATAAATGTTCCAGGAGTACACATGTTCTCATGCAATCCTTGCTAATGAAAACTCTAAGCAGGGCTCAAAAGGTAAAAACCAAAGAGCAGTCTAGCTACCTCAGAGAAAAAGCCCAATCCTGAGCAAGGGAGTCTTTTTCTCACCAGTCAGTAATAGTTGATATATTCATTATTTTTGTTTAAAACTGTAAGTAAGGAGAGCCTGGGTGGCTCAGTCAGTTAAGCAACTGCCTTCATCTCGGGTCATGATCCCTGGCTCCTAGGATCGAGCCCCGCATCAGGAGATCAGGCTCCCTGCTTAGTAGGGATCCTGCTTCTCCCCCTGCCTGGAGCTCTGCCTACTCCTGTTCTCTCTCCTTCTCTCTGTCAAATAAATAAATAAAATCTTAAAAAAAATCTACAGGTAAATATAGCTTGATATTTTACTTCAATATTTCACCACAGTTAATAAAACAAAAGCAGTAATTTTATAAGAGCATTTTGTTACCATGCTCATAAATAACAAAACACTGAGACTACCTGATCATTAAATTTCATATTAGAAAACCAAACAAAAAAGATATTTTTTTTCAATCTAGAAAACCAGAAGGAGGGCAATGTCTATGGTAAATCTATTCAAACTACAGAGAATCAACAGAATCTGCAGTGTCTGATTCAGTAAATTGATACATTCAGGAAAGAGAGTCAATGGAAAGGTGATCTGAAATGTGTATCTGGCTATTCCTAGGTGAACAGATTGCCTTCCTTAATGTTTAACAGGTTAGAACATTTCCAACTCCTAATGTCCCTTAAGTGTTTTAGTTTGATAAAATGCATTGCAGTCTTAAAAAAAATTGAAGTCTTTTGATTACACACTGGGATATTTTCTTGGCTTTACAATCACCTCAGCATTTTCTAGATGTGCTTACAGAAAGAAACATCTTGATTTTGATTTAAATTTTAATATACATATTGGAGTTAATACTGAACACTCAAAGAAGAGTCCCATTTTACTTACCCCTTATAATAAAAACAGATCATTCTTCTTTATTTACTCAACATGATCTTGATTTGTATGTATAGTAAGCCTGTATCTTGCAGATTAATACAAACAGAAAAATAACTTTAAATTAAATTTGGTTCGAGAACAAATGTTTATCCATTTCTTAAGTGAGCATTTTGTTCTTTACTTAAATTTTAGAATAAGACATGTTAGAAGGCTTTCTACCTCTTGTATTGCACAAATGAAAAGGGAATCTAAAATTAGAAAGCATTATACAATTAATTTTAAGAATCCTAATAATGAAATGCAAATACTAACTTAGAAATCTAAATATCAAAAATATATATAGCACTACCACCCCCAAAGCATTTATCACTCCACTGATTGTTCATGACATTATTTTAAGCTTTGACAATAAAGTGTCTTCAGTTACAATGATGCGTTACATTGTGTGTTTCTAAGGGATAGAAAATATATTATTTACTTTTTGAATTCCCCTGCTATATTAAGTAACTTTTGTGATTAGCTGATAATCACAAATAAGCAACAAGAAAGGCTATATCAACTTTAGTGTTTGGAACACCTTTCCCAATTTTATAACATGATTATTTTAATTTAATGCATTTTAGTCATATTTCTTGGCATATAATTCACATTTGATAAAAATTACCTTTTTAGGGCGCCTGGGTGGCTCAGTTGGTTAAGCGACTGCCTTCAGCTCAGGTCATGATCCCGGAGTCCCGGGATCGAGTCCCATGTCGGACTCCCAGCTCTGCGGGAAGTCTGCTTCTCCCTCTGACCTTCTCCCCTCTCATTCTCAGTCTCTCTCTCTCTAATAAATAAATAAAATCTTTTTTAAAAATCACCTTTTAAAAGCACATACTGCAACAGGTTTCGACAAATGAACCCAGGGGTGAAACCATATTATAGTCAAAATATATTTCACCTCAAAATTTCTAAGCACTGCTAATCACTCCCCTTCCCCCCATCCCAAGCCCCTGGAAATCACTGATCTAATTTCTGTCTCTATGGTTTTGCCTTTTCTATAACGTCTTATAAATGCCAACAGAAAATACATAACTTTATTCATCTGGTTTCTTTCACCCATCTAGTGCATTAATGCTTCATCTTTAATGTTACATACACCAGTAGTTCATCTCTTTTGATTACTGAGAAATATCCCACTGCATAGATGCACCACATTTGTTTATCCATTTGCACTTTGATGGTCATTTGGATTGTTGCCACTTTGGGGCAATTATGCATAAAACTACCGTAACTATTCATGTACAGGTCTTTATGTAGACATACATTTTCATTTTTCTTAAGCAAAGACATGGAAGTGGAATTTAAGGATCACATGTTCCGTATATTGTTAACTTTATAAGATAACTGCCAGACTGTTTTCCAAAGTATTATATTATACTGCCTTCCCAAAACAATGTAGGGAAGTTCCACTTGCTCTGCATCCTCACCAGGATTTGGAATTGCCAGTATTTCTACATTGAAGCATTATAGCAGGTATGTAGAAGTAGCTCATTACCAGTGTAATTTGCATTGCCTTCATGACTAATGATGTTAAGCATCTATTCATGAGTTCATCTGCCATGTATATGTGCTCTTTTGTTCACATCTTTAGCCATGTAATTCACTGGGTGTCTTTATTCTAATTGTTGCATTCTAGTGCTCTTCACACAGTTTATTTAGATGGAAGTCTTTTATCAGATATGTGTTCTCTTAGCATTTTCTGCTCATCTATTCTATATTTTATTCTTTTTACAGTGTCTTCTGAAGAGCAGACATTTCTAATTTTGGTGTTGAAATTATTATTTTTTTCCTTGATAGTTCATTTTCTTTTTGTTCTAAGAAATCTTTGCCTAATTCAAGGTATGAAAATGTTTTCTTAAGTTTCAACTGAAATTGTTATAGTTTCATGTTTTACATTTAGTTCTATTTCTTTAAGCTAATTTTATATATAGTGTGAAATAAGAGTAAAGTTTAATTTCACTCTTACATATGAAAGTCTAATTACTGTAGCACCCTTTATTTAAAGGACTAACTCTCTTTTCCCCTGTAATTATTTTTACCTCTTGTTAAAAATCAATAATTTTCTATATGTGATTGTATTTCTGCACTCTGTATTTCATTTCATTGATGTTTACGTCTTTCCTTTTACAAAATTACACTGCCTTGAATTTTCTCAGCTATTGTTTTCTGAAAATGTCTTCATTTATAGGTAAGTCTTAAAATGCAATAGTCTGTGCCTTCCAATTTATGCTTTCTTTTAAAAAATTGTTTGGCTGCTCTGGTGCTTTTCCATATAAATTTTATAATTGAGTGGCCAATTTTTTTAAAAAGTGTGGAATTTTGATTGAGGTTGCCTTGGTTCTTAAGTCATTTTGGAAAGAATTTGATAACTGAACATATTTTTCTCTTCCAATTCCCAAACATCATAGTGTTTCTTTTTACTTAGGTCTTCCTTATCTCCACAATATTTTATTGTTTTGATATAGAACTATAGAACTATAAATCTTTCATCTTTTTTGAATTATTATAAAAGATATTGTTAAATTTCAATTCCCAATGTCCCATTGCAACCTTCAAATAAGTCTTCTTTCTTTCTAAGTGTGATATCCCTGAGTAGATGGGAGATGGAGGTTAATGTATAATGGAGAGACTTGAGTTAAGATCATAAAGTATTTATAAAAGCTGAATAAAAAGAGTAGCCCAAAGTAATAGCTATGATCTTCTGTAACTCTAACAGTGAACTCCAATGGAAAATATTACTTTACATGCTGGTGTTAGTTATTCTTCTCCAACAAGTGGTAAAAAATTGTCAGCAGAGGTAGGTTATTATAAAAAAAAAAGTCTACATTATCTTTCATTCAAATATTAGTAGGTTATCACTAACTAATTAATATAGCTTTAATGTGTGAATAATATCACACTTGTATTCTGGCATTTTAATGGATAACATGTTTTTGAAGAAATAGCTTCCATATTTAGAAATTGATAATGAAACACCCTGGAAACTGAAAGTAGTATAGAAATTATGCAATAGCCTCTCAGTGCTTTGAAATAAAATTCTCATCAATCTGTGTGTGAAATAAAGTTAACTTGAACAAATCATCTTTCAATAACAAAAAAAAGCATCATAAAATAAGAATCTAGGTATGTAGAAACATCCTGCCATATATTAGAAATAATAATTACAGATTTGATAATCTGTAGTTATTTCAGCACATAAATTTTTGGTCTATGTAAATATAAATATTTAACTGACTTATATTTTCTAGATCTGGGGTATTATAATATTCTCTTCTAACCCATATTCTCCTTCTGCCATTTTTATGGTTCCAGATTATTTTAACCAAATGATGATTTAAATAACTAAATATGATCTAATAATTAAAATGATTTAAATTATTCTCAAAGCTAAAATATGATTATGTTTGTATTCACACTTTGTTTTGGTTGAGGGAATTTGAGAATCTAAATTATAAGTCCAAATATCATAAAAGAAATAGGACAAAATAATGAAAGAAAATCTCACCAAAATTCTCCAAAAATTGAATATATGAAAAAAATAATTCATTTTGCATTACCAATTCATATTAATATTTGCTAAAAGCAAGAACAAATCTTTTTCATTATAAAAACAGACCAATCCCATATAATAAACAGACCAATCCCATATAATGAATCATATATATAAGATCCCTCGATCCTAACTTATACTATATACATATTTTTTTCTTTTAAAATAAATCAAGGTGCCATGGAAAAATCAACAGTTCCAAAGAAACAAAGTGAGCCTGAAAATTCTCAGTATAATAGAAAGTAAGGATGCTTTCGGGGCGCCTGGGTGGCTCAGTGGGTTAAAGCCTCTGCCTTCGGCTCAGGACATGATCTCAGGGTCCTGGGATCGAGCCCCACATCGGGCTCTCTGCTTGGCAGGGAGCCTGCTTTCCCCTCTCTCTGCCTGCCTCTCTGCCTACTTGTGATCTCCCTCTCTCTCTGTCAAATAAATAAATAAAATCTTTAAAAAAAAAAAAAAAGAAAGTAAGGATGCTTTCAAGACTACTAAAGATATAGATGGTAACCTGCCTCCAAAAGGGCTGCCAGTGACCTGCGTATTTTATTAGTCATATGGTGCTTATCTAGTGCCCTCAACAGTGAGGAGAGCAGACCCATGCAATCAATAAGATATGTGAAATAATAAGATATGTAGAAATAATTCTGTGTGTATTCTGAGTCTAGGTCATAAAAGACATTGGTACTTGGGCCTTGCTCTTTCTGATATGACTTGTTCTAGGGGAAGCCACCTACTCTATCATAAGAGCCCCTGGAGAGACTCATGTGACTATAATTGAGTCCTCCTGCCCTCAGGCAACACAAACTTGCCAAGTATGTGAGTGCACCAACACAAAAGTGGATCTTCCATTTCAATTCAAGTTGTCATATGATTAGGATTCAGGCAAACGTCTTCATTGAAAGTTCGTAAGAGATCTCAATCCAGAACTACCCAGCTGAGCTATTTCTGAATTCCTGACACACAAAAACTATGTGAGATGGTGAACATTTTTGGTTTGTAGGTACTGTTTTTTTTTTAAAGATTTTATTTATTTATTTGTCAGAGAGAGAGAGATCACAGTAGGCAGAGAGGCAGTCAGAGAGAGAGGGAAGCAGGCTCCCTACTGAGCAGAGAGCCTGCTGCAGGACTTGATCCCAGGATCCTGAGATCATGACCTGAGCTGAAGGCAGTGACTTAACACACTGAGCCACCCAGGTGCTCCAGATACTATTTTAAAGTAGTTAGTAATATAGTAAGAAGCAAAACAAAAGTTCAAAAGAAGTAAGGAATCAATTAAGTTGGCTTCCATTATCCAAAGATATATCCAAAGAATAATTTGAGCTGCAATAAGAAAAAAAAGAAAAAGTAACTGCAATAGGCTGAATCACTTCAAATATATTTAAACCCATATGATAATAACAGCAAAACAAAACAAAACAAAAAAACCTTAAACTCTTATTTTTCCTTTTGGAGCGTTCTAGATGGCCATCTAGGTGAGCATCACACTGAAAACTTATAAATATGAGGAAGAACGCAAGTATTTATTCTAACCTTCCTGTATTAGCTAAACATTATGGTAAACAAATATTTGGTGATGGGGAGTGTTACAGATGTCTCTCTACTTCTGCAGATGTCAGGAAATCTCCATAATAAAAGTTAAAGAGCAGGGTGCCTGGGTGGCTCAGTTGGTTAGGCAACTGCCTTTGGATCAGGTCATGATTCTGGAGTCCCAGGATGGAGTCCAGCATTGGGCTCCTTGCTCAGCAGGGAGTCTGCTTCTTCCTCTAACCCTCCACCCTCTCATGCTCTCTCTTCCTCTAACTCTTTCTCTCAAATAAATAAAATATTTTTTAAAAGAGCTAAAGAACAATTCTTAATCATGAAAGGTGATGATATTTTAACTTAACAGTTCTGTTTGAAATATATAATAAAATAACTTTATAAGACTTCAGCTTCAAGGAAGATGGACTGGATTTTGCTTATTCCTCCCACTAAATATAACTAAAAAAATGGAGATTATATATGAAATAGATGTAAGGAAACTCTCAAGGGTAGACAGGAGACAATAGATGGGAGAGGGACCTAGGGATCTAAACAATGACACAGTGGTGAGTTTACTGGGTGTACTTTTTACTTCTTGTGTATCAGACATGGGGATGAAAAAACTGGCAACAAGAAATGCCAAATAAGGGAAAATCAAAGACGCACAAAAAGCCTGCTTTCTCCATCCAAAGGACCAGAAAAGGAGCATTTTTGTAAGACAGAAGTTTTAGACAATACTGAATAACTGCTCTATTTCAACCAAACAATTAAGAAAAAACTGTGGCCCATCCCCATGCATGACAACAGAAGCTGAGTGGGGAACCCAGACTTCTACCCCGTGAAGGCTGTTGGGAACCCAATTCTCCAGCTGGTAGAAAAAGGGGTCTGGGGGAGGATGATGTCAGAGGAGAATGTGTAGAATGCTGGGACTTTCATCCACACTGGGTAGAAATGATGACCTTCTGTGTGAGTGGAAACCACTAGGGGAACCTGAGCTTCAAGCCCCAGCAAGCAGTAGTGAGGCACCACACTTCTGACACTGGTGTTGGAGGAATCCTAGAGAAAGTCAGGGTTTCCTCTTCAACATAAAGGTTCTGAGGCCACTTCCCACCAGTTGGTAGTGAGGGTATATGAGGAGTAGTAAGGAGGCATTCTTTACTTCTCAGCCAGTGGAGACCTACTGGCGAGCCAGAACTATTACCTCTACGTGGTATCAGTTGAGATCAATTTGGGATCTGTACTTCTATTCCTAGTAAGCAGTAGTAACAAGGCAGACCCCATTTCCCTGCCAGAGCAGTGTCAGGGAGAGCCAGCTAAAATGCAAGTTTTAACAAGATCCAGAGTCTCATAATATAATACCCAAAGTGTCCAAGTTTCAGTTGAAGACCAATTAGGCTTCCAAGAACCAGGAAGACCCCAAAATGGATGATAAAAGGCACTCAATGCTAATCCCTAAATGACAGAGATGTTTGGATTATCCGACCAAGATTTTAAGACAACCATAATAAAAATGCTCAGTGAGAAATTATGAATTTTTTTGAACAAAATAAAAAGTAGACTCTTACCAAATAAATAAAAAGTCTCAGCAAAGAAGTAGATGATATCAATAAAAAGACAAAAGGATATTTTAGAACTGAAAAAAGACAATAACTGAAAAAACACAATAAAAACACATGAAAAGTACTTAAAGAAATAATGGCTAAAAATGTTCCAAACTTGAGAAAAGATGATTCTATAGACAAAGGAAGCTTAGTGAATCCCCAAAAGGTAAAATTTAATCCACCCCATTTCAAGACTCATATAGCTATGGTAAGCAAAATTACAGCCTTTTTAATAGGAGTGTTAAGCCAAAAAAAATTAATCTCGACCTACCTACACCTCATTCCTTATGCATACCTTATACCAAACTGACTCAAAATGGATCACAGACATACATATAAAAGAGAAAACTATAAAAGTTCTCCATAAAAACATAGTACAGAATCTTCATAATCTTAATGCAAGGCAAAGTGTTTTTATTTTTTAAAAATATTTTATTTATTTGTTTAACAGAGAGAGAGATCACAAATAGGCAGAGAGGCAGGCAGAGAGAGAGGGGGAAGCAGGCTCCCTGCCGAGCAGAGAGCTGATGCGGGCCTCGATCCCAGGACCCTGAGACCATGACCTGAGCCAAAGGCAGAGGCTTTAACCCACTGAGCCACCCTGAGACCATGACCTGAGCCAAAGGCAGAGGCTTTAACCCACTGAGCCATCCAGGTGCCCCAGTAAAGTGTTTTTAAATCTGACACCAAAAATAGGATCCACAAAAGAAATATCAATAAATTGGACATTATCAAAATTACAAACTTTTGTTCTGAAAAGGCCCATATAAAGAAGAATGAAAAGACAACATACGAACTGAGACAAAATATTTGCAAACATTATATTCAACAAAGGATTACTATCTAGTGTTTGTAAAGAATTCTCAAGACTCAGCTAGTGGGAGGATGGGCTAACCAAGTGAAGGGTATTAAGGAGGGCACTTGTGATGAGCATGGTCTTCTATGTAATGATGAATCACTAAATTCTACTCATGAAAATAATATTACACTATATGTTAACCAATTGGAATTTAAATAAACACTTGAAACATTAAAAAATAATTAAATGTGAAAGTGGACAGAGACTCGAACCGACATTTCTTTTTTTTTGTTTGTTTGTTTTTAAAGATTTTATTTATTTAACAGAGAGAGAACACAAGCAGGCAGAGGCAGAGAGAGGAGCAGGCTCCCCACCAAGCAAGGAGCCCGATGCGGGACTCGATCCCAGGACACTGGGATCATGACCCGAGCCAAAGGCAGCTGCTTAACCCACTGAGCCACCCAGACGTCCCTTGAACTGACATATCACTGAGGAGGAGGGTACAGAAGGCAAATTAGGACATTAGAAGATGTTTGACATCATTTAGCCATTAGGAAAATGCAAGTTAAACCTTCAGTGAGATACAAGATACCTATTAGGATGACTAAAATAAAAAATAGCAACCAAAAAAATGTTGGCAGAGATAAGTAGGGATAAAAACAAATGCTGGGAGGGAATCCTAGTCAACCTATACATTGCTGGTGGGAACATAAAATTATACTACTCTGGAACACAGTTTAACATTTTCTTTAAAAACTAAACACGAAGCTATCATAAGACCTAAAAAAAAACAACAAAAAAAACCCTGTGTTCCTGGGTAATTACCCAAGAGAAATAAAAGTTTATGTCCACAGAAAAATCTACACACAAATGTTCACAGTAATTTTATCCATAATAGCTCAAAACCAGAAACAACTCAGAAGTGTTTCAAGGAGAGAATAGTTAAGCCGTATTAATATACATACATGGAATACCACTTAGCAATAAAAGGAACAAACTTTTGATATAAGCAACAAACAATTAAGTGAATTTCCAGAGAATTCTGGATGAAAACACCAATCCCAAAGGTTACATTCTGTATATTTTCATTTATGTAACATTTTTGTAATGACAAAATTATAGGAATGGAGGACAGGTTAGAAGTTACCAGGGGTCAGGGGAAGGGTGGACAAAAGGGATGTGGATGAGGCTCTAAGAAGTCAACATGAGGGATCCCTGTGGGGATGGAAATGATCTGCATCTTAATAGAGACATATGAATGAGATCTAACTTATGCACTTGGAAATATACTGGTAACATTTATTTATTGAAAAATATATATATTTCATGTATAAATTAGACTGTAGAGATATGTGCCTCGTGGATCCTCATGATATTATTGTAAGGCCTAGAAGATACATCGTGTTTACAGTGCTGGTTTGTATATGACATTATTAGTATTATTAATAGTATCATTTATGTTAATGATAACCATTCAATTTTAATAAGCATTTTCCCAACGACTATTACAAATATCAGTATTTATTTGATGAATATGTTTCTCCATATTTATTCATGCTTTCTTCCATATTTTTCATTAGCTGTATCCCCACAAAGAAAATTTCTCAGGGGAAAAAAAAAAAAGAAAATTTCTCAGGGGATAAGTATTCTTTAATTTTGGAAGTATAATGCAAAACTACCCTCCAGAAAGGCTGTGTCATAAAACATTTTCAACAAGACTGTGTGAATGTTCCCACTTATCCAATATTAATTGACCTCAAGGAATGGATACTAGCCAGGAAACTCTCACTTTGACAAGCCCAGAGCAAAATTATTAGCTATTATTTTGAAAGAGGCAAGGGCCTACTCAAGTAGTGAAAACTTTTATTCGAGGTTCAATAACACAGAGTAAAGCCGAGAGATGGAAAGAGAATTTACACTGTTCAAAGGAACAGTGTACACTGTTCAAATTACACTGTTCAACTTATGAAGGAACTCAAGTTAAAAATGGGGTAAAATCAATATTGTTTATCATAGGGTTGCCTTTCTGAAGGCAACATACGATTTCATTGCTTCAGATAAATTATTATAACAAACAACAATCTATGTATTACTGTTTCAAATTAATAATGTATTGTACATTTTCTACCAATAGTTTTGGGAACATATTCTGATGAATTTAATTTTAATGCCAAATGATTCAGATGCCCGTTAATATTGACCAATATCCCTCTCCATTCCTCCTAGAGCTGTCTACACATAGCTCTAGGTTTTATGTCCTGCTTTGATCCACAGAGGAGGCATTTTCTTAGGGTGAAGAAATTTTATTTTATTTATTTTATTTATTTTTTTTTGAAATTTTATTTTTTTTAATTTTTAAAAAATATGTTATTTATTTGAGAAAGTATGTACACAGGAGTGAAGGGGAGGGGCAAGAGGGAGAGGGAGAAGCAGACTCCCCTCTGAGCAGGGAGTCCCATGTTGGGTGTCCATCCCAGGACCATGGGATCAAGACCTGAGCGAAAGGCAGATGCTTGCCAGACTAAGCCACCCAGGCTCCTCAAGATCAAGAGATTTTAAAAGGAACAGACTTAATTGTAGCTCATCAAATCCCAGTGAAGACAGAAAAATATGAAAGTAAGCTCCCCAGCTTCAAAAAATGTCATAAAAAATATCATCAAAACAAAGCCTTTGATTCCTCATATGTAGTAGACAACTTATAGATAAACAATCTAGAATGGATTATTTTGTATGGATATAGCTGTTTTAATGAATTAATTATATAGAAATGGTTTAGATAATCCTAGAAAATGAATTTAAAACATATAAGTTGCTTTTACATCATTATGCTTAGAAAAATAGATTCATGGAATAGAGGTTTGAGTAGCTTATGAAGTCGTAAGCACAGTCAGCTAGCCCTGCGATGTAATCCTGACTCCTCCCATCCTTTCCCAGCATATGACATTAACAAACCTCTTTAATCTTCCTTTTTCTTTATCTGTAAAAGGCAAAAGAAAACCTGCCTAATAGGGTTTTTGTGATAACTAGAAATAATGTCATATACAGTGCCTGATACAGAAAACACTAGTCAATAACTCTTATTTATGGTGACTATCATAAAGTTGGTGACTTAGAGGACATTTGAGCTAACACAGTGAATTATACTTAGGTACTGCATATCTACATTGGCCAACTAAAGTGGGAGTTCTCAGAGGTGCCTCTGTGGCTCAGTGGGTTAAGCCTCTGCCTTCGGCTCAGGTCATGATCTCAGGGTCCTGGAATCGAGCCCCGCATCAGGCTCTCTGCTTAACAGGAAGCCTGCTTCCCCCTCTCTCTCTTCCTGCCTCTCTGCCTACTTGTGATCTCTCTCTCTCTCTGTGTCAAATAAATAATAAATTATTTTAAAAAATAAATAAGGTGGGAGTTCTCTGTACACAGTGATTATGTCTTATCCCTGTGCTCTATTATCTAACACAATGGTTGTTGCTACATAAATGTTTGCATGGATCAACTGAAAAATTCCTCAAGATTCTGAAACCATCTCATGTCAGATACAGGGATTATTATAATCAATTTTAAGGCTATGAATAGAATCTTTATGTGAATAATTAAAGTAGACCACATGGATTTTATGCAATTCAGATCACTACTGAGTATATTTTTAAAGCCAATCAGTGCATCTAAAAATCTATAGTTCATTCCTTATCACTATTCTTAATATGTAGTTACTAATATCCTGAAGCTTTATAGGCCAGGGTTTGATGAATTGATAAATGTTTCCGAAATTAATCCTATATGTATAGCCAAATTTATTAAAAAATCTCAATAATTTCCTGAAATACTTTGTCACGTATCAGGAAGAAGATAAACTGCATATTAAAAATAATAAGAGGGTTCCCCTTTCTCCACATCCTCTCCAACATTTGTTGTTTACCGTCCTGTTGATTTTGGCCATTCTAACTGGTGTAAGGTGGTATCTCAATGTGTTTTGATTTGAATCTCCCTGATGGCTAATGATGATGAACATTTTTTCATGTGTCTGTTAGTCATTTGTATGTCTTCTCTGGAGAAGTGTCTGTTCATATCTTCTGCCTATTTTTTGACATGATTATGTGTTTTTTGAGTGTTGAGGTTTTTTTTTTAAAGATTTTGTTTATTTATTTGACAGAGAGAGCAAGATCATAAGTAGGTAGAGAGGCAGACGGGGGGGGGGGGGGAAGCAGGCTCCCCACTAGCAGAGAGCCCAATGTGGGGCTCAATCCCAGGACCCTGAGAGCATGACCTGAGCTGAATGAAGACAGAGGCTTTTAACCCACTGAGCCACCCAGGTGCCCTTGAATGTTGAGTTTGAGGAGTTCTTTATAGATCTTAGATATCAGACCTTTGTCTGTAGTGTCACTTGTGAATATCTTCTCCCATTCCATGGGTTGTCTGTTTTGTTGACTGTTTCCTTTGCTGTGCAGAAGCTTTTTATCTTGATGAAGTCCCCAAAGTTAACAAACTTCTGATGCCAACTGTTTCTACCTCTTATTAACCTATCTACATTCTATGTGTCTCATTGCTTGCTGTTTATTATCTCATATCATATTATATATAGTTATATATTATAACATAAACATATATTTACTGTATTAATATTATGCAATATTAAAATGTTTTATATGTTTATCAGGTACATGTTATTTCTTATTACTTTTATACATTGCCTAACATTCACTTGCCTGAATACTCAGCATGGACCCACAATCAAAGTACGGACATTTTTAGATCTTTTTGACCTTCGTTTTCTTTCTTGTGAGCTTTAATTTACTCATCAATTCTGCTATCATTTCATCCCTAACTTTCCACATTGTGTGTCTATTTATGTAGTTACTTGTCTATCTGTGCCCCCACCCAAACTTCCAGTAGAGCCAGTTGCTATTCCTGAAGAAGGGTTCTCACCCTCTGCCTTCCAAATCCAAATGGACGTGTATGATTTCTGCTTCTAACATCCTGCCATCATAGTATGTTTCAATGTGATGATTAATGTGATAGCCATACTAATGTGTTCTGATAAAGGACCAATAAGATTCCTCCCCATACAGATCATTTCTGTGCATTTTTGAAGTGACCTTTTAGAGGAAAATCCATCCACTGTGCCGAATGTTTCAGGCTAGAAGGGAAGTGAAGTTACCTTTATGTCAGTTGCACCATCCAGTCAACATCAGCTATCTGGAAACACTCAAGTAGCTTCTTTCCTCATGTGTCCACATGGATAGCGTCCAGGCAATCACAAGGTTGAGGCAGTTTTCTGTTTACACGGTTCCTAACGACTCCCTTGATCCCACTAGCTTCCTTCTACCTGAGGAACTCATCCCCTGCCTGAGTACCCAACAGATGCTTTGCGGGATCCTAGTACCTGAGTCCTCCTACTCACCTCTTATCAGGGAGATTCCTCAGGCAATCACACCATGCCATGACCTTGCTAAAAATTCCTCACTGGTTCTCAACAACTGAAAGATAAATCCCATGTTTACTACATGACATGCGAGGACTTTGTTGTTTGGCCCACTTTCCCACCACCATCACCTGAACTCTACACTACAAAAATGTGGAGTTATTTGCAATCTCCAAATCACAATGCACAACCAGAATGCCATCTCTGCATTTGTTGCTCTTTTTCTTGGAAATATTCAACTTGTCTTTTTTTTTTTTAAGATTTTATTTTATTTATTTGGCGGAGAGAGAGAGATCACAAGTAGGCAGGGAGAGAGGGGGAAGCTGGCTCCCTGCTGAGCAGAGAGCCTGACGTGGGGCTCAATCCCAGGACTCTGAGATCATGACCTGAGCTGAAGGCAGAGGCTTTAACCCACTGAGCCACTCAGGTGCCTCTCAACTTGTCTTAATACCAAAAAAGCCTTAGTCTTCTCTCAAGTCGTAGATTCATGTTGTCTGTTTGGTATACTCTATGTGATTTTTCCAAATTAATCTAAAATCATCAACTGTTTTCCCACCATATCTTGTACATGATATTCATTATTAGTAGTATTTTCACAATTTTAATTTGCATGATTTTCTTCCAACCAGCCTACATACTTTTTGAAGATGGAGACTAATTATTGTGACAATAATAACAGTAACACTGTGTTGTGTTCCTAAGCAGCAACATAGCCATGGCACATATTAGGATCTCAATAAATATTTGCTGAGTATGAGTGCAAGAAGGTCCTGGGCTCTCACTCACATCCTAACTGGGTACATTAATGGCTAGCCCATTCTGTAATCACCCCATGTGCTTGTTTTTAATATACATGGATCTGAGAGGGAAAGCTCAATATAGATCACCTGTTTTTTCTGTAAGTAGCTGCCACTCAGCTCCTACTCTGTTAGCACGAAGTACCCACAGAGAGTTAAAGTGGGAAGGGGAAACATGGTCACTGTTAGTGCTTAAATCATATTCTTACACCAAAGAAACATTAATATTATCTACTGCTTATCATTTAAAATTCTCTAATACATAATATTTCTAATAATATTATTTAATGCTCTGTAGCCTTGGAAATATTCTAAAAATTGTTCATGGGTTAACTCAATTGATGTGTAAGTGCTATAATTATTATGATTTTATAGATGAGGAAATTGAGATAAGACATGTTCTTAGCTTACCCAAGATCTTACCGAAAGAGGGTGAAGTAGCAGGGATCCAAACATAGGCAGTGTACCTCTAGAGGTCCGTGTTCCCAAATATTACACTATATAACCTTATAATTGACGATAGTGCCAAAAAATTTTGTTTATTTCTAGCCTTGTCTGATGAACGTTGGTAACCAGGAGTTATTTGCAAAAGGGATTATTTTTAACCTCAAAAAAAATTGGGAAGAGATTTCTGTGCAGGTGCCTGGGAGAACTGGAAAGGAGTGTGGAAAATAGCATGGTACCTTCTTGGGTAATAGTTCTCCAGCAGGGACAATGAACTTGTGCCTGACGCTTAAGAAGAGAAGAATTCTCAACTGAAAAATAAAAAGCTGTTTGTACAAGAAGCACAGGGCACAAACCACTCTCAGAACTCCAGATGACAACTCTGGGGAGATTAGCATTTATCTCAGTTCTGCATAGAGCACAGCAAGGATTTGGCCTCTTCACACTTAGAGCAGTGCTTCTAAAACTTTAGTGTACATAAGACACCCCTGTGGGGTTGTTAACATGCATTCTGATTCAATAGGTCTGGGTGGGCCTGAGATTCTTCATTTCTAACAAGCTCCAGGCAATGTTAATGCAGCTGGATGAGAAATTGCACTTGGAGAATGAGAAGGCTCCAAGGAAAAATTGAGGGACTTTGCTTTTAAGATCTATCCTGTGAAAACCTTGGTCAGCACGGACGTATGGCCTGCCTAGCTGCAATAATGATGAAGTTCTCTTTGGTAGTTTTGCAGGCTGTGGTCACCAGCAAGGGAGCTATTACAACGACAACAACAATAACAACAAAATGGGGGAAGACTGCAAAAGAACATGGGAAGCAAATACAAAATACAAAATTATCTGACTGAGCTTGGAAATGATCTAGATTTCCTGTGTCTTTAAGCAGCAGTGGGAAGTCCTCCTTCAAACATAAGCAAAATTCTGATAGTTTATATTTTCACAGCAACTTTGAATTACCAATTCTGGCCTCTACTGAATTAATTCTTACTTCAACCCCTCCTTCCTTTGGCCTTTGTTTTCTGCTTTACAATTCTGACCCAGATAGACAGTTGAAGCACTTTTTCTCATTCCCGCCCCCCCCCAAAAAAAATATTGCACTCAAAGTTTTTAATGCACAGCGACTTTCAGTGACACTTTTGGGGCAGTGAAGGATTTTTATTTATTCATTTATTTATTTTTAAAAGATTTTACTTATTTACTTGACAGAGGAGAGAAATCGCAAGTAGGCAGAGAGGCAGGCAGAGAGAGAGGGGGAAGCAGGCTTCCTAATGAGCAGAGAGCCCAATGCGGGGCTCGATCCCAGGACCCTGAGATCATGACCAGGGCCGAAGGCAGAGGCTTTAACCCACTGAGCCACCCAGGCGTCCCAGGACTTTTATATATATGAAAAGCATGCATCTACTATTTTTTGTAAAAGTTCTTTGGCCTCCTCACGTCTGGGCATTTTTCTCTTGCCGACTTTCCTCATAAGACCAACCTCATGTGTCCTGTTTCATGACTACTTCCCTCCGACACCCTATTTCTCCTGGCTGGTAGCAAATTCCAAATTCCTTATTTTATGAATAACAGTATGGTTGTTACAGCTGACTCTTGAACAACTTGAGTTTAAACTGCGTGGGTCCACTTCTATGTGGATTTTTGTTGATAAATACATTATATCACTGTATATATCTTCTCTTCCTTATGATTATGGATTTTTTTAAGAATTTTATTTTATTATTTGAGAGAAAGAGGAAAAAAAGAGAGAGAGAGAGAGAGACCACAAGCAGGCAGGGAGAGGCAGAAGAAGAGGGAGAAGCAGACTCCCACTGAGCGGGGAGCCTGATGTAGGACTCAATCCCAGGACCCTAGGATCATGACCTGAGCTAAAGGTAGATGCTTAAGCAATTGAACTACCCAGGCACCCTTCCTTATGATTCTCTTAACATTTTCTTTCCTCTGGCTTGCTTTGTTCTAAGAATACGGTATATAGTACATATAACATACAAAATGGGTGTTAATAGACTATTTACATTGTTGGTAAGGCTTCCCGTCAACACTAAGCTAATAGCAGTTAAGTGTTTGGAGAGTCAGAAGTGATACATTGATACTGATTGCGTCGGGGTCAGCACCCCTAACCCACACATTGTTCAAGGGTCAGCTGTTCTTTGTTTTACATAGACCAAGCCATCCAAAGTCCAGACATCTGAGCCTCCCAGAGCTGCCTTTCAAAGAAGCCTCCCTAAACTAAAAATAAAAGATAATTTTTAAAAATTCCTTCTTTATAGAGTCCCCAGTGGTAGAAATTAAAATACCTTTTTCATCCTACTACCTATGAAAGTATATTTTTCATTGATTGTCAGATATATGGGTAGTATAATCCTATGTGAGTCATTAAGGTTTGCAAAGAATTCCACTAGCTTTCACTAATTGTTTACATAGAAATTGCCCCCACCAAGGCTTTTAAAGCACGGTTTAATTAATTCATGTTTTTTAATTGATTTATCTTAGCCATTTAAATAAAAATACAATTATTTATTCTTACATATATACTCATGTGTATTTAAATTTACGTGAATGAATAAATACAACCGTATACCAAAATGTTTTTCGTTTAGCACAGTATTTTTCTTTCTTTCCTTTTTTGTTTGTTTCCTCCTTATTCCTCTTCTCCTTCTCCACTCTCTATTTGAGTCTTATTCTCATCATATTTGTTAGAAAATAAGTACATCTTTCTGTATTATTCATTGTACTAATAGAAACATACATAAAGCCATACACTTATCACACACATGTGCACACACCTACATGCTTATGTACACATATGCAGAAGAGGAAGACTGCTCATTTTCTCAAAAATACATCCAGGGAGTGCCTCTATATAAATTCATATAGCTATAATTAATTCTTTTTAATGACTATGTTTAACTTACCATTTATACATGAGTGGAAAATATGTCTGTCAAATGACCCTTTTTCAAAGCAGCAAATTTATCCCCAACTAATCAGCAAGAGCAGTCAATAAAACCATACCTTTTATAAACTTTAAATTATTTTATAAAAGCAAACATCCAAATCACTAAGACAACTTCAGAATTGTGCCATCAGGGATCTCACCATACTTTGTGGGGTAACAACCAAAAATGAAAGTTGTTGGTTATTGTTAAATTTACTAGGAGAAGGCGAAGACAGTTTCTCCTGGAAAGGGGCAGTGATTTAAAGATCCAGCTGTTTACAGTATATTATGAAGCCCACATGTGGAAGACTCATTATACTTTTTTATATCGACATAAGGAAGTTGGGCAATATTTTTTTCTTTTATGAAACAAAGATCATTAAGTCATTTTTCCTACATTTATAACTTCATTACAAACTCATAATGAACCACAGGCATCGTGAGTTGAATGCAGTATGGCTTCATACAAAGACTCCTCTGCATGCTAGCTAGTATTAATAGCTCAGCAGGCACAAGGCCAATTAACCTGCATGACCTAAATGGAAAAGGAATATAGGTTGCATTTAAATGTTAGAACAATGCAGAAGACTGTGCTAAAATGTCAGGCCAGAGGGTGATTATAGAAGGGGAAAAAAGGAAGATATAAAAAAAGAAAACGCATCATAACCGCCAGAGTCAAATAACAATGAACGCACCTGTTTGTACAAGACTTTAAATAATGGACATCTCGTGAGCAGTAAATAATGTGCCTGCTTTCCCTTTTGCAGCAGGAGTCCATTATTAGAAGTGCAATACAGATATTCACCTGGTCAGTAAAAGACTATCTGTTTCTATCGTATCTCAATGCCTATTTCTGGAAGCCCTTTATATCAGATCGCTGGATTTTTGCGCAGAGCATGTCAGAATGTGCTGTGTGTTGGCATGCCGGAGAGTAAATGGCATTGCTACAGAAGTCTTTTTATCTAGAATCTCTTGTCCTGGGTCCTGGCTTGGCCCTTCGTCTTTCTTTTCACAGTAGGAAAAACTGCTTTAACAATGCTATCTTCGCCTCAGAGAACAGATAGAACGCACCATTTATTTGTTATTTATTTCTTGTGTTTCTGCCCAATAGATGCTCTGTGGTGCTGAGACCCTGATCTGCAGTAACATCTTTTACTTCAAAAACAACCAGACTCCAGCAATAATAGTCTGGTAACAATAAGAAAGACGAGGGAAGGAGAAAGGTAGGAAACTCGGTGTGGTGGAAGTGAGGTGGAAGTGAGAGGAAATGGAAAGGTAAGAAATGAAGTGACACAGAGTGCAAGAAATAGAAGATGAAAAAATAATGAAATCATTAAAAATGTAAGGACTTCTGCTGAGGAAAAATTTTTTAAAATCTTGAGGCTGTTTATTTGTCTTCTTGACTCAATAAATCGGAGTGATCACCTGAAATCTGTACTCCTGTCCCCAAATGTCTGTATCACAAATGCTGAGGTCTGTAAGTAGGATTAGAGAGTGTTCTGTTTGTGGTTTCCATCACCCACACACTGTTGTTTGTTCACACACACACACACACACACACACACACAAGAAGTTTTCATACTGTTATATTACTATTTTAAAATATGTATTGCACGTGCTAATTATGACCTTAGACAATTTTGCAGAAAAATACATCCAATGAAATTTGGACAAACTTACAAAGATAAGCAGGAGGCAAATAAAACTATTAAATCATACCAAATTTGCATATGATCTTTGTTATCTATCCAAAGTAGTACAGTATAAAGCTCTAATCACTATTACTGTTTTATTTTCAGTTCTGTTTATGCAATTTAATATAGTTCTTATACTGTATTTTCATTTAGGACAAAGTACACATTCTTCTCATTTTATCGATAGTGTGGTATTTGTTATAATTTATCCTCATTTTGTTGATTGCTTGGGAGAGGTTTTTTGGTTTTGTTTTGTGTGTGTGTGTGTGTTTTTTAACTCTCATGTAGTATATTGTATGGTGTTCTTTGCTAAAAGAAAAAAAAGTTTTCTTTCTTCAAATATATTTCCAAGGTATGGACTCAAACATGAAATTGCAAAGTCTAAGTTTATATTTGAATTTAAAACTCATTATTTCATTGTTCTAGTTTATAAGAATTTATTTGAATCTCAACATTATCTTAATTCACATTCCTTTTAATGGTAGAAATATTATGTGTTCTTATGATGACTTAATATCTGTTTGCTTTGTGTTAAATTATTTATCCAATTTGAGGACTTGCTACCTTTAAATCTATAATAATCTAGATAATCTGGTCATATCATAAGGACAAACAAGTAGATTGATAGAACAGATTTGATAATCCAAAAATAAACCTTACATTTATGATACATTGATTTTTCGCAAAGGTGCCAAAGCAATTTGTTAGGGAAAAGATAGACTTTTCAACAGAATGTCCTGAAACAATCAGGTACACACAAGCAGGTCTTTATCCTTATCTCATACCAAACACAAAAATTAGCTCAAAATGAATGACAGACTTAAATGCAAGAGCTAAAACTATAAACTTATAACAAAACATATGAGAATATTTTCATGGCTTTGAATTAGTGAAGATTTCAAAGATGTGACACTAAAGGCATGATCCGTAAAAGACACAAACGATAAACTGAATTTCATAAAAATTAAAAACATTCATTTCTAAGGACACCATTAAGAAAATAAAATATTTACAATTCAGATATAATAAAAAACTTTATATTTTAAATATATAAAATAATCTTAGCCCAGGAAATGACAAAAATCTTGGAATTGATAACTCATCAAAGGAAATAGATGCTTGGACACTAAATACATGGAAAGACGTTTGATGTAATTAGTTATGAGGACATGTGCATTAAGCCAAGATAAGATATGATTTCACAATGAGAAAGATAGCTATATAATATATAGTCATATAGTCATAAATAATTATGTAAACACAAATATGTGTGAGAGTGTGAGTGCATGCAATTTTCCATGAATTTTATGTTTAGAACTGCATAAAATGTCTCTGGAATATTGTGATTAATAAGTGTGTACATATAAAGAATATTTTTGGATACATAAAAAATGAACTGTCCATAGTCTTTGCCTCTGGAGATGGAAATGAAGCAGTTCAGTGAGAAAAGTGTATATGACACACTTTTCTCTATGTAATCGATTATAAATTCTGCATTTTATACTGTGAAATTATGTCAACTACTTGAAAAATATTAACCAAAAATATTAAGACTCAAATTGTATCCAATATGCTATAACAATTACCTTCAGGTCATTAGCTGGAGATGAACAGTTAATTTCCCTTTAAATCAAATATGACATTTTCGAGTGGTCAGATTTTCTGGAATTTCTTTAAACAATTCTAGGTATCCTTGTAGTAATTATAAATTAAAAACAATGGTCTCTGCCAACAGCTATGACATCCTTTATCTGTTTTTTAAAATTCTATCGCTAATGTTTCTGTTTCTCTTAATTATTTTGTAGAGTATCACAGGTATATGACTTCTTTTCTTTCATCAATGTTGGCATGAACTTGAAGACAAGAATATTATTTAGATCAGTCATATTGCAGTATATGGTACTGCTTTCAAAAGCTCAGCAATACAGCACTTTTGTAAAAATTAGATAAAAGAACTCTTTCTGTAAATACACACTGTAGAGAGAAATTTCCTCTCTGGTCTGAGCAATTAGACAAAAATGACAACCATCTAGGGCACAGCGCACAGTGTACAATATATAAAAGCACAGTGTACAACTTGGTGGACTGTGCAGAGGCTGGATATTAACCTCCCAGCCAAAACACAAACCACCCAATACCATGGGGAGAACTGCCTTGACCAGCCGAAGGATGGAGAAGATTCCAGGTACAGTTCAGGACTATTGGTTTACTTCATATAAACTAATATAAGTTTTGTCAAAGAAAACTGACATCTTGCCCGCCTTCACTAAGAGTGAGCTGTGTATTAGAACTCATGTCGGAAAAAAAAAAGGACTTTGTTCTCTCAGATAAATCAATATAAATAAATAAATTCTCCTCCAAACAGAGCCACCCCATCTTCAGTTAGTTTCAGCCCTCTAAATCAATGACACCTTGAGATTTTTCTGAACCCTCACCCAGGAAGAGAGAAAAAAACAATTTACTGATTTTAGAGGACAAATGTCTGAAAATCTGACAAGTCTTGCAAATATGATAATTATGTGGAAAAACAGCTTTTCATCAGCAACTGGTTTCTGTCAATAATCTTGCTATATGTGTAGATTTTTTCCCCTTTATAAATACCTAAGATACTTTTATTTGGTGAGCCAATACGTCTTTTGCCTTTGTCTTTGCAAGTAAACATATTTTTTTAATTTTCCTTTTCATATCTGTCTTAGTTGACATTTATCATTTAGATGATGCTTTGGTGGGAGAGCTAGAGTTATGCAATATGTATGGACAGTCTGATATATCATGTGTTATGTTAAAATTACAAAGGCCATTGTATTCTATTATACCAGTAAATCCAATAAGCTCTCTTGAAAACCATTTAGATCACAACCACTTCTCCCTAAATCCACAGCTGCCTCCCTGGTTCTTCTGTCATTATCTCATGTGTAGATTCTTGCAGATGCCTCCTAAGTTATCTCACTGGGCCATTCATGCCCTTTATCAATCAAAGCAAAGCAAGCCGGTGTGATCTTAGTAAAATATAAATGAGATCGATGTCACTCTTTTGCTCAAAATTTTGCCAATAACTTCTCATTCCACATCAGTAAAGTCATTGAAAGACTCCACCCGTCTTCACACATGGTCACTCCCCACCACTTCCCATTACTTCATCTCACCCTCCTCAGTTATCCCTAGCTGAATTGTCCTTGCTGTTTCTTGAAATCAAATCATCAAACATGTTGATGCCTTGAAATATGCCCACTTTCTAGAATGCTCTTCTCTAAAAGAGTGTCTGGGACCTCCTTCCAGTCATTATTCAAATCGCACTATCTCAGGCCTTCTGGGTCCCCTCTCTGGCACATTCTATCCTTCTGACATTCTTAAGGATAGCATACATCAGTCTCTGCATATCATATATTTTACCTATGTGTTTTATTGATTGCTTATATTTGCAACACTGCAATATAGGCTCCGTGAGAAAATGCTTTTTGAGTATTCTGTCTTCTGTCACATGTATTTGTTCAGAAAATACATTCATTTC
The DNA here is from genome assembly GCA_028533885.1 of Nasua narica. Lineage (NCBI taxonomy): Eukaryota > Metazoa > Chordata > Mammalia > Carnivora > Procyonidae > Nasua > Nasua narica. Next base: position 106,217,689 of record CM052810.1, on the reverse strand, counting down.
ACTCATTGACCAGGTCCTTGCCTACAGTAGAAGGGCACTGGTTAAGCTGCTTAATGCCTCCGTGTGTCAGTATCTTCATTTTTATCATTTTTTAAAAGTGAGTTGTACTGCCAACATGGAGCTTGAACTCATGAGATCAAGAGTCTCATGCTCTACCAACTGAGCGAGCCAGGCTCCCCAATATCTTCATTTTTATTAGGAGCGTAACAATTACATTTATCCCATTGAATTCCTCTGATGATTAAAAAAGAAAAAATGCATGTAAAAAGAGTTGTTATTATGCCAGACACATAGTAGGGCTCCGTCAATAATAACTACATTAATAATTATGGTGAATGATAATGATTTGCTACATGATTCAGGGAATATTTAGTTGGATTTGGTTTCTTAAAATACAAAAGACAAAACCAAAACCCAACTGCTTATTCCTTCAAGAGCTTAGCCAATAAAAGGCTAATTGCCCAACAAACTCTTGGGTTCTCAGAAGTTTATTAATGTATTTGCTTGCCATTTGGCATTCACCAGGACAGTACACTTCAAATCTACCATTTCATCTCTTTTTCTATCTTGCCGATACACTTTATTGTAATTTTCCTGTCTATATATACCGTTCAGCCAAAAATCATCTCATGAAACAAAGGATTCTCTTTTCCCTGGTTTTATCATTCAAGCTGTGCAGTCCAAAATGTACAGGCAAACATTTCATCTTCCCAAGGCTTTAATTCTCAGAGGGAATTGCAGCCTCCAATTCATTCATCCCAAATCATTTCACTTCTTAATATAATTTCTGTTTAGATATGTTCCATTTCCTCTAAATCGCAAACCACTTTTCCTTCCACAATGTTGGAGTGCTACTTATACATACCCAGTTTTTCTTGTTGTCATCCTTAACTGTATGCTTTTACTCTTTTGCCACATGGTCATTCCCCAGAGAACTAAATACTATTTTAGGAGCAATTTAGTGATACTCTTATTGCTTCATCAAAAGCTTTAAGAATACAAATGTCAAAATTATTAGGTATTACTATCTGCAATCACCTCTATCTAAAGATCACACTGATTTTAGGTATACTATAAAAGACATCATCTTAAATAAGTTCCATACAAATTTTTGTATTGAATTTTGCAAATTAAAATTTCAATATCAGATTTGAAAACTGAACTAAAAAGGTGAAATACATATACGGCCCATTTCAACAGTTTTACTCAACACCATTCAAATATAAACCACAGAAAAAGTTACCTTGTTTTTACCCAGGAAAAAATGAAGATTTTTAAGGCCGCAATCATAGAAGTTTTGTTTAAAAAAAAATAGTGAGGCAAGCCGAGAGAGAGTCAATTATCATATGGTTTCACTTATTGGTGGAGCATAAGGAAAAACATGGATGACATTGGAAGAAGGAAAGGAAGGGTGAATGGGGGGAAATCGGAGGGGGAGACGAAACATGAGAGACTGTGGATTCTGAGAAACAAACTGAGGGTTTTGGAGGGGAGGGGGTCGGGGATTGGGTGAGCCTGGTGGTGGTTATTGAGGAGGGCACATATTGCATGAAGCACTGGGTGTGGTGCATGAACGATGAATCTTGAACACTGAAAAAAATCAAATAAAAATTTAAAAATAATAGTAATAATAAAATAATTAATTAATTACTTAAAAATAAAACAAACAAGCAAAAGAACCAAAACAGAAATAGATTCATTAAATATAAACAATAAACTAGTGGTTGCCAGAGAGGATTGGGCTTTGGGGCAATGGGTGAAATAAGGGAAGGGATTAAGAGATGCAAACTTCCAGTTATGGAGTAAATCAGTTATAGGAATAAAAAGCACAGCATAGGAAATATAGCCAATAATATTATCATAACTTTGTATGGTGACCGATTGTAACTACACTTTTTATGGTGAGCATTTTGCAATGTATATAATTGTCAAATCCCTATGCAATAACCTGAAACTAATATAATATTATGTGTCAATTTTCCTTCAAAAAGACTAAAAAAACTGGTGAACTAAGCATTGTTCTTATTGGTACTTTGAAAGTTTAATTGTGCTTTACCCTTATCACAAAGAGATATGTTTATAGATTAACTCAATTTTAAAAGTGCTTGCTGTTTGAAAGTAATTATTGAATTCCTTGGTGGAATGGACTTATATGCACAGGTTTGTATTGATACTGGAGTTTCTTCTATAGGATATGACTTTAAGGGGAAATGAAAAGCCTAAGTTATCAAAGAAATAATTCCTGGAAAAATCATTCCCTTGTAATGAAGGCATTATATAATCTACATACTTTGATAGAAGATACAAAAAATAAATTCAAAGCATGGAGGAGAAATGCCATTTTGTTTTTTTGGAAACAGGATAATGTTTAGACAAACATTGTCATCTTCTTGGATGCCTGGCTAGCTCAGTTGGTTAAGCATCTGCCTTTGACTCAGGTCATGATCCCACGATGCTGGTTTCAAACCCCATGTTGGGTTCTCTGCTCAGCAGAAAGCCTGCTTCTGCCCGCCACTGTGCCTGTTTGTGATCTCTCTCTCTCTCTGTCAAATAAATAAATAAAATCTTAAAAAAAATTATCATCTTCTTATTGCTATTTTTATGGGAAAAGCAGTATCACATTTCCTTTTTTTTTTTAAAGATTTTATTTGTTTATTTCACAAGTAGGCAGAGAGAGAGGGGGAAGCAGGCTCCCCGCCGAGCAGAGAGCCCGATGCGGGGCTCGATCCCAGGACCCTGAGATCATGACCTGAGCCAAAGGCAGAGGCTTTAACCCACTGAGCCACCCAGGAGGCCCAGTATCACATTTCTTGATGAGTTTTTATAAATTGTTATCCAGTTAAGTGTGTTAAAACGTTCATAGTTTAGTTTGTGAGCTTTTGTGGTGGCAAGGGTAGCGGCGGCTGTTATGTTTTCTGACTTACAGAGGCAGGCTATGGGATAAAACTACATGAGCCTAGTTATTCAGCAACCAGTTGTAGACAGAGTATGATTGACGACTTCATCTATGGGATCTGTCAAGTCGTCCTTTGCAAAAATGCATGTGGGAAGTTAATTTTCTTCTTTTTTCTTTTTTATACAATACTATGCTTGCCAGACCAATCCACATTGTTATCTGTGGTCTAGTTCCTTTATTTTCATTGCTTTATAGAATTCAATTACATAGACTTATAATTTATTTTTCCTTTCTACTGTTGCAGGACATGTGGGTTTTTTTGTTTTTTCAATATTATAGGCAATGCTATTATGAATATTCTTTCATGGTTCCTGGCATGAATGTGCCTAAGCTCCTCTAGTGTATGTATGAAGGAGTGAAAACTGACTGCAGATGGAGATATCTTTAATTTTAATACACAAGGCCATATTTTCCTATGAATTTTTCTGTACAAAAATAGATGAAATAGGGTGCCTGGGTGGCTCAATGGGTTAAAGCCTCTGCCTTTGGCTCAGGTCATCATCTCGGGGCCCTGGGATCAAGCCGGCATCAGGCTCTCTGCTCAGGAGGGAGCCTGCTTCCCCCTCTCTCTCTGCCTGCCTCTCTGCCTACTTGTGATCTGTCTCTCTGTCAAATAAATAAATAAAATCTTAAAATAAAATAAATAAACGAAATAATTGTCCCTCACATCATTTTGCCTACAGAGTCAGCCCAAATTCTAAGTTCAGTTAAAACACAATGTAAGACCTTTTAAGTTACATAGTTCTGTTTCATTTCTCTGTTCTTTTAATTTGATCATACTCTTGTGTTTGCTTTTTAAAATAATTTCACTTAAATTTTGCGATTCTTTGTATGTAAAAGGTTACCTCAGAGTCTTTGTGGTTAAGAATCTAAAAGTCAGAAAAAAGAGTAAAATAAAAGATTAATAAATACACAAATAAAAGGGATGGATATTCATAAGGATATAAGGAAGGGAACATATTAATTTCAATAAATAGAAAATTAGATATGTATATCTGTTAGCAGTGTTTAGGTATACACACACACACACACACACACACACACATATAACGTATGTATGAATTGCAATAAAAGTCTCACTTAACATTCTGGGTAAGATCTGACTCAGAAATATATATCTCTTCTTCAAGTCATTTTATAAATCTCAAAACTTTTTTGGACTGAATAACAATGTAATTCTTGAGCTACCCGGACGTTTGTGTGGAGTGCTACATATTTGATATTTGATATTTGATAGTTTTTTTAAAGATGGAGAGAAGAGCAGAAGACCTATTCTGGCAATTTCTTGTTGGCCTAGATTTTGGGGAATTTTTCTGCTCAGATTGTTAAATTCTTTTCAGAATCATCATAGTCTCTAAACCAGACAGAAAAAAATACCTCATATGATCCCCATCCCTTATTATCAATGCTTTTATGTAATCTCTGGACTTGAGTGTTGGAAGGACCTGTGGTTGGCTTAAACAGAATGACTGTGGCAAAGCTGATAGGATTTAGATGGCTACATAAATGTGACACATAAGAAGTGTGACACTTGTCTCTCTGTCCATTCCTGGCTTTGAAGAAGCAAGCTGCCATGAATCCTATAGCTCCAAGGAAAGCAATATTTCTTACCTATCTTGATCATATTACTTCTAAGTAGGAGAGTTATTTAGTGCATAACTTAATTATTAGTTAAAGATAAGCAGGCCCGTATATTTCTCACCCAAGAATGGAAGATCACAAAAGTCATTTTAAATAGACTTAACAGAAAAATAGCACATAGCAACGAGAGGGCATAGTTTCTGTTAGAAGCTACCATTGTGTTGATAATGAAAGGAATGAAGATTAAGGAAGAGTTCAGTGGGCTTATATCCAAAACCTTCTGCAGGATGGGTGGAATTGTAATCACACACCGATTATTACCTGAGGAATGTTTTCTTGTACCACAGTTCTGGAAGAAAATATGATATATCCTCACTGGCATGACATTAACTTCTATTTGGAAAGTGATTATGGAAAAGAAAATGGTTCTGCAGTTTGGCAAATAAGATGTTATCCATTTACCGAAAAGAATTATTGACAATTCAAGTCACAGCATGAAGTGAATGGTTTGAATCATCCACATTGTTTACACAGAGGCCTGGTGCAGACTGGAGTCACTGAATTTACTGCATTACAATATTAGTTTCCTCCTCTAGACTGAACTGAAATTATTCTATGACCCAAGTGTCTCATTTGTAGATAAATTCAAAAGTAGTCTTCCTAATGTGTAAAAAAAACCTCAGAGTATTTTATCTATTTTTTGTATTCTCTTTCTACTTGCATATTAATTTTGAAATCACATATATATGAATGCAGTCATCTAAAATAATGATTGTTGTCTCTTCCCTCTCAAAGAGCATAATTTTCACATTTCAGACTTTCTAGAAATGTATATGAATATATATATACCAAAATACATTAGATCATTTATTATTTTGAAATAATCTAGTTGTTTTTTATGTATTGAATGGACATGAATTCTAACACTAATTAAGCACCTGGCTTAGTGATTTGGCAGCTTAGTGTTTTTAAAAACTGTTTTGAGATGGAGTTTGGCTGAATAGTTTCTTCAGTATTGTTTCCTTTTTTGGTTTTTGCCAAGCCAGCTGCCAATAAGCATTTTCAGGAAAGTCCAGAAATGAATTTCCTCCAAGAAAGCCTCTACACTGAGGAATTGTTCTGAGAGAAAACTGAAAACAAACCTGTTAATCGTACCAAAATGTGTCTGCCACGTTTAATTTTTTACTAGATATAAATTAAACTTGAATTATATAGAGAGACTAAATAGAGGTTGGCACATGTCTAACCTAACCAAGCAACTCAGAGAACATACACTGTATCAGTGTTCACTATTCCAGATATTGATTTGGGTGATCAATTCAATTCAATTTCTACTGACATTCCCAGTGATCTGTATGATTTTGAGGAGATCAAGATCCATACCACTGATTGCCTATGCCTTCATTTTTCTTTCCATAGATGTAAGAACTTATCTATAAGTTAAAATCGTAAAGGGGGCAACTGTGATTTTCATCTCATCAAAGCTCACACAGTTACAGGGATGAAAATATATGTGATTTATATGAATATCAGTCCATGTGTGGTCTACATTGATGGGTCACTATGCTGAACACCTAGGTTGAAAGAAAGGATCAATGTGTAAACATTTATTACTTAGTGAGATGTCTGATAACAATCAAGTTTTTATTTCTATGCAAGTAGTTACTGGAAAAATATATTTTACTGCATACATTTTAAGCTCTAGTAATTTGAGCAGTGAATCATTAATTATTAAACTTTAAATAGTGGAAGACCTATGATATTATGTCAAATGACTCCAGTTTATTTGCCAGCATTGGGTATTGTATTTTTTTATTCCATCTTGCAGCAGAGATAAATAGGAGTCACTCTTCTGAAACATGTTCCTGATTCAAAATCACCTCCTGACGAGCAAGTGTTCCAATACCAAAATTGTTGCTTTCAATCTTTACTTCTTTACAATTTGCATTTTAGCATTGTTAATTTAAATCAAATTAACGCTCTTAAATGTAACAGAAAAAAAAAGAATGAGAGGAAATAAACTTTCAAATAACACCTTCCTTTGGGGAATGGTTCAGGTAATTTGGAGTGCTTGATTGCAATGGTTGAATAAAGAGACATTGTGTGAAAGTCTAATGAGATCTAAAAAGATCTGAAATTATTGGTTCTTTGGAGAATTGCTGGTTTTCTCCTTCTTAGATAAAGAAAACCACATAAATGATTTCCTTTCTTTTTTCCTTACCTGCCAGGAATGAAATATTACATTCAGTTATACCATCTATATTAAACTTTGCAGTTAGAATATATTTTTTCCTTTTTTTCTCATTTCTATTATATATTTGCTTTTATTAATATTTTCCTATAATATTTTGTAAGTCTCATAAATTCTTTTTCTGGGGGATGTAAACTATAAATAAAGCTTAATGAAAAATATATTGGTTCCAAGGGAATGGAAATTGTGGAGTTCATTTTTCCCTAGTATGTATGTTGGAAGAGCCAACTTTCTAAAATATATCTCTGATTCCATCATCCTTTTAAAACTTTAGAAGTTGTCTTTAACATAAAAACCCAACTATTTTCTGTGGGTTACAATATCCTTTATGAATAGGCCTCTACTTACCTTTCTAATTATCTTCCATATTAATCCACATCTCACATCCCATGTTCTAGTCATTCTGAACTACTTATATTTGAAAAATATAATAAGGTTTCCAAACCCCATGATTCTATACACATCACTTCCTTTACTTCTCTCCCTTTTCATTATCTATGTAATTTCCTCAAATCTCTGAAAACACAGTCTTTGTATTCCTTATAGCAAAATACTTTTGAAGATCTTCTCAATTTCTTTAAACTTACCCAGTCCCACCCACACAGATCTGAATTGATCTACCTTCTTTCTCAAGCCTCTACAGTATCCTCTCAGATATGTTTCAAAATATTTAGAACAGTATATTTTAATTAGCAGTCTATAATGCTTAAACAAGAGCTCCCCCTATATAAAAAGCCTGTTTGACAATTTGGAAAGTTTTAGTAGGACATTGGAAAGTATAGTAGGACAAGTTTTAGTAGGGAAAGAAACCAAATAAATTATGCAACCAGTGACTAAAACATAACTTACTGGTTCAGAATAGATTATTGATACGAATACCAGTCATTCACAGTTTGTGCTCCATTTCACCTCCAATCAATATTTTGATTCTCATCTCTGGGCCTCTTAAAACTGCCCTCTTAAGACTATATATAATGCATACTTCCTGAAGCAATTTTTTCCCTCCAGCTTGGTCATTAATAATGATGTTAACAAGATATTAATAAGACTAGAGCTTATAATCTTTTAATTAATTTAATTAATCCTTACTTTTTAAAAGAAACTATATATTCCATTCATCTCAATTCCCAATTCCCACTATCTCAATTTACCATATAGATAGCACTTAATGTCTCCTTTATAGCTGAATATCAACTCTGTAAGTCATCCACAATGGAAAAATGCCTTGTGTTAAACATGAGTCTTATATTAGTTCAAAACAAAACAAAACAAAACAAAACAAAAAAACTGGTTGGACAACAAAGTTCAGTCACATATCCAAATCTAGATATTTTAGGTAAAGGTGGTAATGTGAAATATGAATCCAGAATCTGATGTTAACATATTATCGTACTACAAATTTTATGTATAAGGAAATAGAGAGCCAGTGGAGTCAAACTTATACAGGGTTAAAAAAATATGACTCTATAATATAATTAATTGTCTCATTCTGCACATAACTTCCCTTTAATATATCTTGTTTTATAAAACTGAGAAGTCACTCTAGCAGTGAAGAGGGGAAGGAGATAAAAGTGAATAATAAAAACAACATTTATTTAGGAATGTTCAATAAGAAAGTAAGCCAAAAATCTCATTAGACTTCACAATGGGCTATAGGGTAGAGGACATGCTACCTGCTTCATTTACAAAAATAAACCTGCATCTAAGTGACATTTTCCATTTTGCCCTTCTCATTTGGTTAGTCACTAAAATTTAAACCTTGATCAAAGTGCCAACACCAAGGACCCACCCAGAGTCTCTGTAAGCAGTTCATTGATCATTTGGTTAAAATACAATGGGATTTATTTCTAAAATTAATTTCTAGGTTATAAGCTTTCAGACATTTTAAGGGTTTATGTGGCATAGTAATATTTATCTGTCACCAGAATACTGACACCAGCTTTTAGGTTGATCTACTGAAATTTAAACCCACCCTTAATAATGTTTGAAGATCAAAGGGTGGGGTGGCCAGTCAAGAAAACAGTGGACTTGATATTCAATGTTCTGAATTGAACAGAACATTGAAGTTATGGATACTACTGTCAATCAATTTCCTGAAACCGTTCTGCTTTTATTTTGTTTTGTTTTGTTGTTTTGTTTTTCTCTTCTATAAAGAACTATAAAATAAAACCTGGTCAGACATTTGCTCACAGGCTATGATAAAAATAGATTCCTAAGGGAATAATTAAATAATGTCTTATTAAATATGTTTCTTCACATGGATGTCATTAATGAAAATAAATGCCTGCCCTTATTTTTTAAATCTACATAAAATATATTTATATTTGAGGAGAAAAGTAATTTTGTTCAAATTATATTCTCTTTATATAAAAGAGGATAAATAAGAAAAGTGAGGTAGTCAGAATACTGACCCCTCAAGTCCACCTCCTAATCTCTGGAACTTATGAATATGTTAAATTACTTGGCAAAAAGGACCAACATATAGGATTAAATTAAGGACCCTGACATGGGAAGCTTATTTTGAATTATCTAGGTGGGCCCAGCGTAGTCACAGTGGTCTTTAAAAGTAGAAGAGCAAGGTAGAGGAGTCAGAACAAGATGTATCCATGGAGGAAAGGCACAGAGAGATTCCATTTTTCTAATTTTAATGATGGAAGGAGGAGGAAACCAGCCAAAACTGTGGATGGCCTCTGGTAACTGGACAGATCAAAGAAATGCATTCTCTTCTAGAGCCTTTAGAAAGAAAAACCTCTGTAGGAGCATACCGATTTTAGCCCAGTATACCTATGTCGGACTTCTATCTACAGTCTGTAAGTTAATAAATTTGTATTATTTATGTTGCTAAATTTGTGATAATTTATTATAACAGTGACAGAAAACTAATACGGCTAACTAGGTTTTCTTCTCAAAGTGGCAGATCATATATAAGCATTAATCTCTGATGCTTCCTGAAACCCTGAAATGGAAGGCGTTTAGAGAGATTTTAAAGGCATAGCAGAGCAAAGATGTCAGGAAAAGGCACACTTTCCTTTGTTCTAATCAAATCAACTTGTTGACTGCTCTTTCCACATCCTGGCAAAAAACCTGAACATTTATTTTTGATTGAGGGTGAGACTTTATTTAGAATTCAGGACCCTATGTACAGCTGAGGATGAGGATGCTGTCCTGAAATCCAGGGATAAACATCATCTTTTCCTGAACTCACATGGCTCTCAGAACATTGGTCACCAGGGACCTCTTCTGCAAAGAGATAATTAAAAGAATCTTATCAGGGCAATGTTATTGACTTAAAAGAAGCAGCTCAAATATTTTGACTTCAGGTACATAGTACAACCCTGTCACTCCACAGTGAAGATGGTGGTTGAACTTACCCCATTATTTGCACAAAGCCTTAATCATCTTTGTAATTGGCCCACTGGAAAATAGACTAGAAAACACATATATTAAAAAATACTAGAAACAGAATGTAGGAAAAAAACATTTAAAATACACTATCATCAATAACTTGAAAGACCCAAGTTCCTTTATCCATGATACAAGGGGAAAATCCTTTAAAAAAAAGAACATGTAGAGAACAAAAAATTTTTTTAAATCTTGAAAATTAAAATTATTATATAATAAATGGAAATCTTGGAAGATAAATGAAATCAAATAAATGGACGTAAATGGTTATAGATGATAAAATTAAGAAAATCCTTAAGAGAGTTGAGAAAAAAATGCAAAGGGATAACAAAAGTGGAACTATGAGACTATTAGAACATAATTCCAAGAATTCTAGCATCCAAAGAAGGAAAACCTTAGAAAGGCAGAAGAGAGGAAAAGAGAGGGGAGTAAATAAAGAAACTTAAGAAAATTTCCCTGAAGGATATGAGTTTTCAGATTGAAAAGTCATCACTGAATGGACTAAAGTGGGCTCATACTTAAGCAGAACATTGTGAAATTTTAGAACACTGTGGAAAACCAGCATATTCTAAAACTTGGACGGAGAGGAATGCTTCATACAAGGGACTGAAACTCAGAATGGGATCAGACATCTTAATAGCAACATTAACAACTAGAGAAAAAGTAAATATGTCCCTGAAATTCAGAGGGAAAGAAATTTCTACACTAGGTCAAACTATTAACATTAATTATAAGGAAAATATTAATTTATTTTAAGATCTTGAGGACTCAAAAAGTTTACTGCCATATTTTCTTTGTCAGAAACTCCTGGAAAATGTGCAGCACTAAAAAGAATAAACTAAAGAAGATGAAAGCCTGTTTCCATGAAACAGGGAAGGTGAGTAAAGGAATCCTGCAGGATGATGACAAAAGGAGATCCCAAGACAAAAGCTGCACAGATTTAAATTTACATAACTGAGCAGGTCAGAATGCTTTGGGAGAGATTTCCTCAAGAAGCCAAAATTGTTCAAATATTAATGTGTTTGATGAATTAATAGGAAAGAATTTCTAACTGGGAAAGACACTGTGGCTGAATTAATGATAAGTATACATATAAATAAGCAAAGAAAAAAAATAATTATTAACCCTATGGGGGAAAATGCTGTGAAGGGTGAGAAAAAGGACTAAAACACATGGGCTCAATGGTGATAGGACTGATGACAACACTGGCAATTAATAAAAAATATAACAATGTTGGAAATTTAGGGTAGGGTGGGGTGGGGGAGGCATAGTTGGTAGCAGGAGTCGAAATTGAACTAGATCTTTATCTACTGTGGTAAAAAGCAAATAGATAATGCCCCCCAATGGAAAATCAAGAAGAAACATTATAAGAATGGCTAGAGATTTGCATATAAATAACAACTGCACCATCCAGACAGCAGGGACTACTCTTGTTTGTGGATTTAATTTAAGGAAAAACTGGCTCAACAGCCTCTCTGAGAATCAGTTTCTTCAAGTGTAAAATGGGGATAATCTCTACCATGCAGAATCACTGTAAAGACTCAAATAATGCGTGTAAATCACCATGCAAGTGATTGACGCAGGGAGCTGGGAAAGAATAAGAAGGGGCTAAGGATGGGATTTTTTGTTGTTGTTGTTAATATTTTATTTATTTATTTGACAGAGAGAGGGAGTGAGCACCAGCAGGGAGAACAGAAGGCAGAGAGAGAGGGAGAAGTAGGCTCCCCACTGAACAGGGAGCCTGATGCAAGGCTCAATTCCAGGAACCTGAGATCATGACCTGAGCCAAAGGCAGAGGCCTAACCCACTGAGCCACCCAGGCAGCCCAAGGATGGGATTCTTAATAAGCAATGAGGAGCTAATGGGCCTTACCATATATGCTGTTTACAGATAGCATCCCTTGTCATGTGAAGCCCAATTATTCTGAAACAGCCATGACTTCAAGGCAACTTTTTAGGTAAAAAAAAAAAAATCAGAATTTGGAGGAAAAAAAGTTCTACTTACTGAATGATGAGGCGCACGTTCTTTGAATTCCACTAGGCCAGAAGCTTCGGGAACTTGGCTGTTTAAAATTACTTCTGTGAGGTGCCAGGGAGCTGGACACATTAAATATCACAGAACTCGTCTGATGCCAAATTAGGAACATTTTTTTTAAGGAATATTTTTAGGAAAAGTAACTCAACACTTTTTAAAAAGGTGGTTTGATATTTAAACAAAATTCAGAAAATTATGTATTTGACTACTAGACTTACTATGGCTTTCGAAACACCGATTCAGCCAAGGGGAGGATGGTCGTGAAGATTCCTTTAAGAAATGCAGGTCTGAAATAGTCTGCATTATTATGTGCAGGTTCCATATTACTGAAGTACCCCACCAATAAAGAACAACAACAAAAAGTAACCCTCAAGGAATGAGATGTGCTGGATTGAATCGTCTTTTAGGAGTGAAGAGTCTCGTGATAAACAAACTGAAGCAAGGACTAAGAGTAATTCACTGTCGGAAAGTGGAAAAATGATGAACACACTCTAAAGATTAAACCCAATCATGTTTTGAAAGTTTAATATGGTTTTTATAAAACTGAACTTTCAGTATTGAGTACATGAATTTATATTTTTGTACCCTAAATGATCTTGCACATTTAAATAATTAATTGCATGCCAGAAAATGCAATTAGCTTGATTCTAATTTGAATACTATGTACAATGTAATTCAAGCACAAATTCTGAAGTAGAGCCCACAGAGGTGCTGTGCAGTCAAGCTGAACTCTCTTCATAGTATAGAATTGTAGAAATTTGTCATAATACAGATAGAATACAAGCCACCTTCTTCATAATCTCATTCTTTCCCCAACAGAAATAATCCATTTTTGCCCCATCCTCTCTAGACAAATAAGCTTTTCACTACTGAGACAACTAAATACATTTCTTAGTATTTAAAACTATATATAGATGAATTTAAACCACATAAGAATTTTTCAGAAATAACTAATGATAAAATATCCTTATTTTTAATTTGTATATATTTATAAACTATTCACATATTGCTGAGAAGAATGAATATTTCAATTGAAGATAGACATTATCAAAATAATTGTATTTCTTTTATTCACATCATTTGCATAAATAGAATGAAATATTTTACCATGACAGGAGCTATACCATGAAAATCCCACAAAAGGGACTAGTTTCCAGTTGTTAAGCAGACTTATTCAGTTCAATGAACCTATTACATTTTGCTTTCCAATAGTCACCACATTGGTGGGCTGACAATTATCCTGACTTCAGTTGACTTTTATTCTCTTTGATTTGAGCTCCTATAACTTCCTGAAATGGAAATACCAGAGACTTGTGTTTTATTCAGTCAATAAAATTCATAACTTTTCACTGCTGAGAAAATATGTCATATACAGAATGAACAAATGTTACATGAAATCACTTTGATAAGAAGTCCTGAAGGCTGAAATATATGAAATGGAGACGATCTTTCTTGGAATGATCGGTGTCAAAAAAATCAGCAAAAAGAGAAGAAAAAGCAATTCTTTATTTTTATCCAAATATATCAGACTTCATAAGTTAGTTTCAACAAAAACATAGAGTCACCATATAATGTATCATCCAAACGAGGACATTCTAAGAGTGAAAGGGGGCTATTATTAATTACACAGGTACGACAGGTATAAACTGGAGCTCTCCCGGGTAAACTGGGACCTCTGATCAATTTAGCAATACAGGCTAAACTGCAATTACATGCAGAAATCATACCTTTCCCATACATATGTGGAAAAGATAAAGGAATAACATCACTGAGAAAAATTAATTTTGGCAAGAGTGGTTCTTTCTCATTATTCAGATGTCTGTTGAAATATCACTCCCTCCCTAAGCCAGTCACCTCTTCTAAAATAATCAATTCTTATTCCACCCAGTCATTTTCCATTTTGATGTCCTGTCTTTCTTATCTTAAACTGATATTTTGAGTATCTGAAATGATCTCATTTGTATTCTGTCTCCACAGGGCCCCTCCCCACTCTCTAACCAATATGCAGTGTTCAAATGGGCACGGACCTCCTCTGACTTAGTCATAGCCAAATCTCCACAACCTAAAACTGCCTAGGACATAAAAGTCATGCAAAAATTTTGTTGAATGAATGAGTGAATACATTCAGAGAGTTTGTTTTTGGTCCCATATTCTCCTTGGTACCAAAGACAAATTAGAATGACTCCTCAAATTAAATTATGGCTCTATTTAGTTTTAAATGTTTGGACTAAATGATCTGTGGAGTTTCTTCCACTGATAATAAATATCTCATGTCCCTTAGACCCCCTTCTCTCTCTGCTACTATTTCATTTTCTATAACCAGCAAATGGGATCAAGGGGTTGAGCAACTAGCTCTATTCACAGTGGATGAATGCTCAAGGTTGATCATTTTGCCAGTAACTATTCCCTGGGATATGTTTGCACCTACAGAATTTGGTTGATACAGAGGTAGCCAGAAGGTATTATTGTAGTTATGATAGAATTGTCGATGTAATAATTTTCCATTAAGAAAATCATCACAGGATTGCTAAAAAATGGGAAATGATGGGACCCCAAACCAGCCATTAAGGATTTAGATATTAATAAGGAGAAACAGCTTAATTCTGGATGGATTTACAATGCAATGCCCAAAGAAATTTTATAGGAAAATCCATGATATTTTGATAAGGAGCACATATATAAATTTTCATAAAAATCTCTGCATTCCCAAATCTTTATTTTGTAGGTGTTCTTCTGAGCAATACTTTTCATTTCCATTAATGAGTAATAAATATCAGACCTTGGGGTTAGAAAAATAGTACAGCTAAAATTACTTTGGTAGGCCAGGGATTCAAGACACCCATAAAATCAGTGTTTACCAAACAAACAAGCAAACAAAAAAGCCCACATGGGTAAAATATTTTCAATTCATCTAATTTAAAATTCTCTCAGGTATATACATAACATTCTTCTTGAATAGAGTGACAGGCATGGGTGGGACAGGTTCCCCAGATGTGGAAAAGTCTTGTCCTGATACAATAAATGCCACAAACAAGAGAACAGCATTAAAAAAGAGACTCATTTAGACATACATATTTTAAGCATAAATATTTATCGTCTGTTTCATTGTATTGTTGTATCTTCTCAAGAATAAATTATTGGTTTTTAAAAGGACAGAAATTCCAGAAAAAGAGTGGAAATGTTACCAATTGACTCATTTTGAAACAGGGACCACTCATTATGTAATTTCAAGCAGATTCTGATATATTCAATGTAAGTTGGCTACTGAAGATTACAATGATTCAGCATTTGTTCAGAGCTCATGTTTGTGTTAGATCATTTACAAAACAGATTTCCAGATTTCAAGTAGTCCAGAAAAGGACCAACTCTCAAATTAATCAATTTTTCTCTAGTATTAGCAACTTTTAAAAATCATAAGAAATTTTTAGTATATTGGTATGCTCTAAAATTTACAAGTTAAATATATAATAGTTATATTTATGCAGGGCCATAAATAGCATAGACTTTTGTGACTCCCTCATATAAAGTACAATTGATAACCTCCCAGGACCTTAAACAGCAAAAAACATTAAATCAGATTTTAAAATGACAAATAATTTAAGGCTAAAATATTTGGTATTAATAATCAATGCCAGAAGCCTTCCTAGCCTAATAAAGTAAACATGCACAAGAACTACAAGTTTGAACAAAACATCACAATTTTATCGGATATATATGTATGTATGTGTGTGTGTGTATATATATACACTTATGTATATATATACACACACATATATATAGTTTTATCGCCCTGAAAGCTATCCACTCATGTTTGGCTTAATACATATGTTAGAAATGTCATGAAGAGTACCACCTCTTTAAATATATATATATTTTTTCCAGAATATACAATATAAATATACCATATATAAATCATGCCATAAAACTAAATGCAAAATTTGCACATTATTGCATGCTTGATGTGATAATACATGCCCGTTAATAAGAACTTTCTTAAGATGTCCTCCCTTCACACAACTTTTGCTTTCTGCACAGTGGCAATACTTGGGAAGAAAGCGTTCTCAAATATGCATATATGACTGCGGGTAAAATGTACCTTTCGGATTCCTTCAAGAATTATCTCATCAGCCAAATATTGGACTATTACTAAATCATACAGTAAATAATGCCTATGGGGGTGTTTTGTTATGTGAATCGATCAGAGTTCATTTTTCTTAATTTGGCTGGGAGATTCCCTTCCATCCTGGCTGCGCCTCCAGCCATCTTTTGTAGCTTTGGTGGCAAATCAGCTACTGACTGGCTCATGGGGTCAGACAACATCTTGGTGGTTTTAGATACCAGTTTTTCTTCTGAGTTGCCAGGAACTGAACTTATTCGTTGAAGTTTCATGGGCAAATCTCCCAAGCTATAGGCTTTTTCTGAAGTTGTAGAACTCATCCTCAATAGTTTTTTGGGAAAGTCTTCTCTTCCGGTAATTTTCTGCAGCTTTGATGGAAGTTTTGTAGTAATTTCATCTAGTCCATCTAAGCATTCCACAGAATTATGTCTTTCTTTGCTGTTAGTTATGGCTGGTGCTATTAAAGGGGATGACATAAGAAGCATCTCCTCCTGTTCTTTCACACTATAAGGTGGGGTGGGGACTTCAAATGTCGCATGGAACTGGGAGTAATCAACTTTAAAGAACCCTTCTTCTAAGGAAATCACAGGAAAAAAACGATGACCCCAAAGAACTTCATCTTCAGTGTAAGATGTTCGAGCTTGACAAGTCATCCCTATAAGCAAAAAGAAAATCTTTGATAAATTATGCATAGTAGAAGGAAATATAAACCGGTTGGGCCAAAGGAATTCATTTTGCTTTCTTATTCAATCTTTGAACTCTTTATCTAAGTAGACTGGATAAAAGAATATGTTAAAAGTTTTCATGTTAATAGTTTTGTTACATATACTTTCTTCCAATGAAAAACACGGAACTTTTACTGTACTGTTTGGAGGGCGGTACATCAAGGCATAATTAATTGCTTTTCATCCAAAAACCCAAAGTAAAAATGGCACAGACCAATTTCTCAACATACGTAGCTCTAGAAGAAGTGGAGAAATCACAAAATCATCTTCCCTTGCTCACAAAGCCAAGTGAGATATGAAACAAACCTGACTTCGCATCCAAACTTTACCACTGTGTAAACTTTTTTTTTAAAGATTTTATTTATTTATTTATTAGAGGAAGAGAGAGAGTGAGAGAGAGCATGAGAAGGGAGAAGGTCAGAGTGAGAAGCAGACTCCCCGTGAAGCTGGGAGCCCGATGTGGGACTCGATCCCAAGTCTCCGGGATCATGACCTGAGCCGGAGGCAGTTGCTCAACCAACTGAGCCACCCAGGCGCCCACCACTGTGTAAACTTAAGAAAGACACGTCACAGGACTGCTGTGAACATGAGATCCAATAACGTACTAAAATGTAAAAAGTGTTATGTAATGTCTTCTTAAAGGAAAGCAAATATAACTATCCCAAGTATTTGCTTAATAAATAAAAGTTGAAAATATTTTTATATCAGATAATGGAAGGTCATTGTGGTGGTTCTTTTCATATGGACCTTTAAGGCCAGAATGAACTTTTGCTCAAGTCTTAGAAATCCATACTCTAAAATCAGTAATGGGTGCAACATGTTGTTTCTAATTTTATTCCTGCTATAGGAATCTCTGAGAGACTGGATGCTGGATATCAGATCTAAAATTTTGCTATTTATGTTATGTTACTTGGACATCATTTACCTCATGCTACTCTTTTTTACTAAACCTTATTCTCTTCACAAATTTGTGAGTTAGAGTAAGTTACTATTAAATCAGTCAACCTCTGATATTCATTAGAGATGTGAACACAGGAAATAAATGAATACACTTTACATATATTATCAAATTTCAATCTTATTTTATTTCTGTCTTTTCCCCCTGACTGGTGATCACACATACAATGCCTGGAATTAGGATAAATGCATTACTAAAAAACAATTTGAAGATGATTTCTTCCTTGAATCTTTCCAAAATCTTGCCTTGTAACTATTAGTGATATATCACCTAGGAAGCAGTTGTTACACTTACATACCATCTATTTCTAGATGTTTTTAAAATAATCGAAGCAGAAGATAAATGCCTATCATATCTCAGGCACTTACTTAGGTGCTCTCTGTATATTATTTCTAATTCACAATATTATCCTAACAAGAAAATATTTCTATGTCCAATTTAGATAAGGAATATAACGCACAAAGAAAAGATTATCTCTTGACCTTCCTTAGGCACAGATCTAGGAAGCTGTAGAGAAATGACTGTATTATTCTAATTTCTGGGGTTTGGTCTTTCTTTTTACTTTGCCATGATGTCTCTGTAATTTTAGTTAGGAACCCCATTCTAAACAAACTATCATGTTACCTTGTCACGGTGAAAATCTAATACTGGTCAAATACTATGAATAGTCAACATCTTATCCGGAATAGTTCCCAGAAACATTTATATATAAGATAACAAAATTAGTTTAGGGGTGCCTGGGTGGCTCAGTGGGTTAAAGCTTCTGCCTTCGGTTCAGGTCATAATCTCAGGGTCCTGGAATCAAGCCCTGAAGCTTCTCTCTGCTCAGTGGGGAGCCTGCTTCCCCTTCTCTCTCTGCCTGCCTCTCTGCCTGCTTGTGATCTCTCTCTCTCTGTCAAATAAATAAAGTCTTTAAAAAAAAAAAGTACCATTTTGTTTCTGTCTTGTAAATTTTTTATGTATCTTTCCAGCCCAGAATATTAATTTAAATTTAAGAAAAAGACCATATATATATATATATATATTTACTACTAAGTGGTAGTACTTCCTTTACAACCCCACTTTAATTTTTAAATATTATTCCACTAAAAATTGAAGGTGGATAGAATTATCTGAAGCAAGGGCACACAATCAATATAACAGTGCAACATAGGTTTGTAGGTTTGTTCTTTGGTCACTATAAATGGATGTATATATTAATAGCTGAAGTAAATTCAGATCCTAAACTTTGTTCAATTACTTATAACAGTGAAAGAGTAAATATTGAAACAAAATTTTATTACTATCACCACCTTAGCTCATTTCATTTTAGTGACTTTTTTACATTGGGAAAGGAAGATGAAACTAAAAATCAAAATTCTGTCCCCATTATTTGTCATTATAACATACCACATTGCTGATCTCCAATGCTTACTTCCCCTGAGTTGTTGCCTGTGAAGTTACCAGAAATCATAGAAAAAACACTAGAGAAATTTAAATGGTGGGGGAAAATAGGGGAAATAAAGTCTTATAAAATTTTTACCTTGGGGAAACAAGCATTGGATTTTTAAGGTGCTTAAGGTACAATGATATCTACAATGTCAATAGATATTTCAAACATTTCTTCACATAGGAGTACCTGTAAGCATTGTTACTCAAATGCCAGTGGATGACTCTGACAGAAGAGTATGGTGGGAAGATTTTATTCTACTATATGAAATTGACTTTCTTTCATAGCAAACCACTACTTGCGATGCAGCATCTTTATAAAATTGAAAAGTATATAAATTTGGCTATCAATTCCGTTACTTAAGTAGTTGTGAAAATTTCCTGAAACTCCCTGAGCTTCAGTTCCCTCTTCTACAAAGCAGAGGAGAAGTACCCTCTTATTAAGCCATTCAGAGTTTGGGACAAGGGCACAAAACAGTGCTTGGTATTTAGGCAGTGCTTAATAATGACTGTTGGGTTTATTGCTCTGTAGTGATCATTTGCATTTCCTATTGACCCTGAAAATTAGTGTTACTGAATTAACGTAAGTGGAGAATTTTGAAATATTAGTAATTTGTGCCATAATTAGCAACACAGAAAATTAAATTTAAAAATAGTTTAAAAAATGGTTAGACACCAGATAGCAATTCTCTTTTTGGAAATGATTGGTTAATATTCAAAATGTTTTGAAATATAGAAAAACATACATTACTCATATTCCCAACTTTTAGGGTTTCTTATTTTCCACCTAAGTATCTCTAATAGTTTGGGAGACTGAGTGTAGAAGCTTGGGGTGTATTAAAAAGGCCTGCAGCAAGGTGACTAAAACCATGACAGTACTATAGTAATTATACCAAGAACATTTGCCAGTACTTTAACCCTTGTTTGTGTTCTGCTATTTGTTTTACACTTTACGTCGGTACACAAATATAAACATTTCCAGTTCAACAACATCATAGTTTTTTAAAGATTTTTTTTTTTAAGATTCTATTTATTGGAGCTCCTGGGTGGCTCAGTGGGTTAAAGCCTCTGCCTTCGGCTCAGGTCACGATCTCAGGGTCCTGGGTTGAGCCCCGCGTTGGGCTCTCTGCTCAGCAGGGAGCCTGCTTCCCCCTCCCCCCTCTCTGCCTGCCTCTCTGCCTACTTGTGATCTCTCTCCTCTGTCAAATAAATAAATAAAATTTTTTAAAGATTTTATTTATTTATTTGAGACTGAGAGAGCGCAAGCAGGGGGAGTGGAAGAGGGAGAAGCAGGCTCCCCATTAAGCAGGGAGCCTTATGCGGGGCTTAATCTCAGGGCCCTTGGATCATGACCTGAACTGAAGGCAGATGCTTTACTCAACTGAGCCACTCAGGCACCTCTAAGATTTTTTTTTAATTTTTTAAGTTTTTATTTAAATTCCAGTTAAATAACATATAATGTTAGTTTTATAGCAGAATTCTGTGATACATCACTTATACACTCAGTGCTCATCACAAGTGCCCTCCTTAATCCTTATCACCCATTTAACCCATCCCTCTGCCCGCTTCCCCTCCAGCAACCCTCAGTTTGTTCTCTATATTTAACTGTCTGTTTTATGCTTTGTTTCTCTCTTTTCATTCCCCCATGTTCATCTGTTTCGTTTCTTAAATTCCACCCAGAAATGAAATCATATGGTATTTGTCTTTCTTGGACTTATTTCATCTAGCATAATACATTCTAGCTCCATCCATGTGGTTGCAAATAGCAAGATTTTGTTCTTTTTGATGGCTGAGTAATATTCCATTGTATGTATATGTATGTACATTGTATGTATATTGGGTCTTAGTATGGTGGGACCTCCATTCCTCCTTTCTGAGCCCAAAACCAATTATCCTCTTGCTGCAGATGGGAGGAGTGGGTCAGCGTTGGGAGGAGAAACTTTCCTGGGCCTGTTAGCTGGGCCTAGCGAAGGCCCATGCTGGGGCCCTTGGGATGCTACTCAACCCTCAAGGGCCTGGTCCTGCCCCTGAACCACCCCTCAGACTCCTGGCACTTAAGCCCTACCCCAACCCCTGCAATGCCTTTCACTTTTTTTTTTTTTTTAACCCTGAAATCCAGGAGGGTTGGTAGGGCCGAGTCCTCTCAAGAGGCATCCAAGGGAGAGGAGGGGACAGGCTCTCAGGAATCCTGTATTCTTGTAGTGATAATAATACTAACAGTGGGGAAATGGGAGGAAGAAAACCAGGCCATTAAAGCTGCTCATGCTGTAATCCCCATTCAGGGTCCTCTTTTTATGTGACCTGGACATTGTGGTCTTGACAGGGAGGGGGCAAGAGTCAAAAATGAGTCAAAAATGACCAAGATAGGCAGGGAAAGAGCAGTCTTCCTCCATCTAGTTCTTTGTGGTGCCTTTTGTATCCAGAACACTGAGACATCTGCTCATACTCCTCACCTACCCCCTAATCCCTGAAAAAATATACAATCCAGAAATGACTAAACACACACACACACACACACACACACACACACACACCCCACCTCTTCTTTATCCATTCATCAGTCGATGGACATTTGGGCTCTTTCCATAATTTGGCTACTGTTGATAATGATGCTATAAACATTGGGGTGTATGTCCCTTTGAATCAGTATTTTTGTATCCAGCGTCATCATTTTTAAATCTGGTTTCAACTCAGAATATTAATGTGCAGTCCACATATGGATAATGATATTAAAGCACTGTAAGTTGGATAACAGAGAAATGCCTGTGATGGTCATTCTGCAGTATGGACAATGTTCTAAGATAACACATAATTGACAGACTACTTCTTCTTACAAAAGTTTTCCCAAAATGATGTTAAAAAGATAAAATACAATTGAAAAGATTTAAAGTAAACATAATTATGTTTCCTAAGAACAGGTGCATAGTATAGTATTCTTCGTACATTGTTTTCTCTTATGCTTCTTACTCTAAACCATTTTTAAGTCATCCATGCTTAGATTCATAACATGAATCTAATAATGCCATTTGAATCAAAATAAATGCAGGTAGGTGAAGAGCCTTATTCACTGGGGATACTACATGATTGCAACTCTTAACTGGCAGTGTGGTTGTTTGCGTATTTTAACCAGATTCCAGACTTGAACAAATGTGATGAAAATCAACATGAGCTCATCTCTGTGGAAACTGGTAAAGCAACAGATGCTGCTACTGGAAATAGCTGGGACTTTTGATCCTCAAATGAAAAACATTTTGTGAAAAAAAGATTTATTCTCTGCATTAATTCTTAGATAAAAAAGCTATTATTGCTGCTTAATGTATTCCAGCACCAGTGTGTTGGTCTAAAATGACAGAGGCAACGGAGTCTAACCTTTTTCCTTTTGACTCTCCCCCCTTCCTGATTCTACCTGTAAGTTCCTCTTTAACTGAACTGGACACTCATTCAAATAACAAGTCTGAGAGCTTTTTGAGTGAAAATGGTAAAGCGAGTTGTTATTTGACAAGTCCTTAATGAAACTTTCAGAATGCCTCCAATTCAGTTATTCTTTATTGTTTGTGCTGGTCAGAACGGTCGCCTACATGAGGTGGGTACGAGACGGTTAAATACAAAATAACCACAGGCCAAGAGGATGTCTGGATGCTGTGACACAGAAAACATCAAACAATCAATAATTTCTGCACAGCAGAGGCTTTATCTAAACCTTAATATAGAAGTTGCTGAGAGAAAGAGAAAAAAAAAAAACTCCTATTAGGGTGGTTGTGTATTATGTGTGCACTAAACAAAAGGGGAAAAAAGAGGAAGTCTCCTTTCACTAAGCCATGTAATAACAATGATGGGTAATAATAGTAAGTAATAGTCCTGTAGGGCTCACTGTATGCCAAGAGTCTTTCTAAGCACATTATACATGTTATCTTGACTTTTCACAACTCTGAGGAAGTACTTGAACCCCAGCTCCGCCACTACTTAATGTGTGACCTTGAAAACAGCTATTAAATCTCTTTGATTCTCAGTTTCATCATCTGTAAATTAAGCCCCATTCTACTGATTTTACATAGATATTGGGAGTATTAAATGAAATTAGGTGATAGGTATAAATTTCATGTACAATAAATAATGTTCATTTTCTTCCAGAAGAATCTCTAAATGGAACTTATCTGACTATGCTACAAGTTTCATTTATACACATATGCACACACAACTTAAAATTTTAGCCAAATAATATATTGTTTTTATTCATCAAATCTGTCCTTTTGTCTTTTTTCTTTTTTCAAATTGGCAGTGGTTTTTATTACTGAATCAACTAACAGTTTAGCATGTGAAGCATGCGCTATTATCCGTTGCAATCTCCTAGACTGCCCTACGTTATTGCTCGGAGGATTACTAAATAAAGTCTGTAGCCACTTCCTTCCCACAGAACTCTCCAAATCTTGCCCATCCCCCAAGCTATCATAACTGTAAGGCTTTCCTGGCATTCTTTGTGTTGCATTGAGCTGAACCCAAGTTTAAACTATAAACTTTCTGAGGAAGTATATGATGTTTGTTGTTTTTTTTTTATCTTGTTTATAAAACAAAGACACTCTGTCCACCACTGTTCAATAATACTAAGGTTATGGAATCAGGCTCCTCTGTGATATAGGTTGCAAAGCTATTAAGAATATATAAATTGCTTCCAGAAACTGCAGTTTTCAAGTGGATATAATCCCTTTAAAGCACAATATATTCTGCTCAGACACTTTTAGAGAAGAGTAGAAGTCTCTGGCATGCATTCAACCTGATATTATCCCCTATTATTTACAAGCACTTGGTCTTACAATGTGTTCTCAGACATAAGCTTGCCATTATTGCTCAAGCTAGGTCAAAAAAAATTCTCAAAAGATTGAAAGATAAAAAGAAGAAGAAAACGTCAATTACGCTTGTTAGAAAATAAAATGTCAATAAGAAACTTAGCAACAAAGATTGCAAATGTAATACTTTAGGTTTCTCCGTTTCCAGAAGAACAAAAGAAAGGACAATAGATTTTTAATGACAACAAAGAAAATGTTAGACTACCAAAAAGGAATATAAACGCAGGTGTGAAGAGTTAGTGGCAGGTAGAAAATATGACAGATAATTCATGTCTTACTGCTGAAAACATATTGAAGAGACCCAGGCTTATATTAAGCCAAAGAACATGAGCTTTGAATATTGAGGTTGCTGTGGTTTTAACCAGACACTATTAGTAAGACCTTAGGCATATTATTGAAATTATCTGAACCTTCGTTGTTATAAAATATGGATAGTTACAAGGGATAAAAATATATAATTTATAAGGTTATTGCAATTATAAATTATATAATCTATTTAATGGGTCTACTATATTACCTGGTAAATAATAAAGGCTCAATAATTTGTAGCTATGATTAATCATCCTTGGAGTTCCAATTGGTTCGAAGGTCATTTTAGATATATTCTGATTCTTTAGTGATCATCCCCTTTCTCAGAAATAACTCCAAGCAAATGAAGTAATTTTTGCACTTTAATTTCTATTAATTTGACACAGACTATGGTGTCCACATTTATCTGAAATAAAAGGAAGGCCCATTAGGACATACGATATTAACAGAGTAATGTCTGGCACTGTGAACACGGTCTAGCTTGCACCAATGTGTCTGACTTTACAGTAGCAAATACTTCCCTCGAAATAAAATTAACTTCTCTGCTGTATTAACAAGGCACTACCTTGAGCTTTCCACTCCCACTTCATTCGGAAGCATTATAGGATTTGACCTATACACTTTCAACTGATTATTGTTTCCTAACGATCATATTCTAACAGGAGAAAACTCTAGAAGGAATAGATTTAGGCAGCTATTTTTCCAGTTCTGTAATTGTCAGTGCAAGGAAACATGCTTTACTAGGTACCACACAGGAAAAGAGAAAGAGATACTTTCAGAATGGAACACTCTAGAGTTTTCTCCTGTTAAAATATGATTTTTAGCTTCTAAAACATCTTAATGATGTAGATATAATGGAGCAGAGTTACTGTTGGGGAATACTCCATATTGTAAGACTGACATCAGAAAAGATGTTTTTCAAAGGACAAATGTAATACATTTCTCACTTAAAAAAGTTTTCTCACTTAAAAAAAGTAGAACATTTTTCAGATAATGCTGAAATTTAATTATTTTGAAGAACATTATCTCTAACATAGGGAAGAAAACGTTTTGAAATATTGTCTAAAGCAATAAAACACATGTCAGCTTTTAAAACTATTACATATAAATTACAATAATTAAATGCTTATATTATTTCCTACGTTTTTTTAAATATTTCTAGAATTTTATTTTAAAATGTCATGCATAATCACTTTGTATGGGGTTATGAACTGAATGTTTGTGTCCCCTTAATATATAGGCTGCAATCCTAACCTCTAATGTGATAGTATTAGGAGGCAGGACATAGTAACTTTTAAACTATGAGATATTTAAACAAAATAAATAAGTAAAATTTACATAAGAAATAAGAAACAAACACAAAACTTGCCGGCATAGCTTCCTAGTTCCTTCAAAATCTAAGTGTCCATTATAATTTTATCTCTTTAAAAACTCTTAACAATAACTACAACACATAGTAAAAAATATATGCTATATCCAAAGTATTTTCTGCATATATTATAATTGTCTCCACCATTCTATGAAGTATGTAGTCTTTTTCTTGTATGATAGATAATAGTACTGAGGTATTGGGAGGAGAAATAGCTTGTCTAATGTCACATGACAAGACACGGTGGTAGTCAAAGTGTAAAATGAAGCCCTCCAATTCCAGGCTATTCTTTTTAACCCCTATGCTATTCGGCTCCAATTTTCTTGAATGGATGGCTTTCCCATTAAAAATTACTATGTTCCACACATCTTACTTGGTTCATGTTGTATTAAATGCTTGAAATGTCCTCTTTCCTCTCTCCACCTCTTAACATAATTCCTCATATTCAAAGCTCAAATCAAATGCGATTAAATGTATGAAATCTTTCCTGATTTTTCTACTTTAATTTATTGTCTTTGAAATATACCATATTAAAAAAAAGAAATATACAATATTGTGGGGCACCCGGGTGGCTCAGTGGGTTAAGCCTCTGCCTTCAGCTCAGGTCATTATATATCTCAGGGTCCTGGGATCGAGCCCTGCATCAGGCTCTCTGCTCCGTGGGGAGCCTGCTTCCCCCCCCCCCCTCTGCCTGCCTCTCTGCCTACTTGTGATCTTTCTCTCTGTCAAATAAATAAAAATCTTTAAAAAAAAAAACGAAATATACCATATTGTAATGCACACACACACATGCATAGGCACATATACCCACATTTTTCACCCGCTAGGTACTATAAATATCACAGTGACATGCATAATTAACTTCATTCAGTAATAATTCTTAACATTTATTAATCTGTTAAACATCTCCTTTCTGCCAGGCACTCTTCTACACGCTGAACGACAAGATGCTATGACAATAGAATGAAGGATCAACCCACTCAACCACTATGTTTAAACCTAGTCTCGAAAAATGAGTAGTAATTTGTTACACAGTCCCTGTCTACCATGTGAGAAAGACACATTCTGGGGTGGGTAAAGAGCATATGCAAAAGCACAACCAGCCGCCCCTGAATATAAGACACAGTTTCTATTTGTCCATGTGCTGTGATTACAGACACATATCAGACCGGAATAAGCTTCTTAGGGGAGCTCTTATCTACCCTGCATCTCTAGCATCCAGCATTGTGCCAGGTATTAAATGCTCAATGCATTCTTCAGGAGAGACACTAGGAGGAAGGGAGGAACAGAAAGAATGGGAAAGTTAAAAATGTGAGTGCTGGAGAAATCAACTTCTTGAATGACACAGAACTCCCATACTGGTCGGTAATCTACTAGATGCCAGATCCACTGGAGGAGATCACTAACATAAATGCAAGCACGTAATTATACTAAGAACTTATTATGTTGATTACTTAAGTGGGGCAGCGGAGAATATAAAAATAAATTATATATAATCACTATATAAAATATGAATGACTCTTGCACAAAGAAGCAAGAGACACTTGCTCATAAATCACATTCAATGATAACCAGTTGGTTTTTTCTTTACACTTTTTTTTATTTTTAAAGATTTTTATTTTATTTATTTGACAGAGATCACAAGGAGGCAGAGAGGCAGGCAGAGAGAGAGAAGGGGAAGCAAGCTCCCCGCTGAGCAGAGAGCCCGATGTGGGGCTCGATCCCAGGACCCTGAGATCATGACCTGGGCCGAAGGCAGAGGCCCAACCCACTGAGCCACCCAGGCGCCCCTTTTCTTTACACTTTTGTGAAAATATATGCAGATATATGTCTAGATATGTTTTCTAGAGAAGTTAGATTTATTTGCATTTAACCATTCAGCCACATGAAAATCAAATTATTGGACATTTTGCTATACTTGAATACATGACCTCTAGTTAAATCTAAAGTTTTGGTGAAATTTTTATCCCTCATGCAACTGTAACTGTTCACATTAGAAAATGCAGTATATCCATTTTTACCTGACAATTTAAAACTTGTTTTCTCCCAAAGTCCTAGGCTTATTTTTTGTATAGGCTGCTACATCTTTTTCAATCTTAAACTATAGCTATTTTTTAACATTTCTCCTTTGGCAGAAATTCAAGTATTTTTTTGTTTGCTTGCAGGCTTAGAACAGAGCCTGGATAAATATTTGCAATTCAGCAGTTATTCTGGTTCCATGCTTTGCAGTAAAAAGAGAATTTCACTTCTAATTTTTGCTCTTAAGTTATTTACAGAAACTTATTGAAATGTAAAATAAAGTCTCTACAATTTTATGGAGACAATTACTGAGTGGCTTTTATTCTAGATGTGAAAATGCCACCCTGGAGTAATAATCACAAACATATTTAGCACATGTATTTTAAAAGATTAATGAATGATCGGCTTGAACATGTACATACAAGTCTTATGAAACAATTTAAACAGGTGTTTAAAAAGTATAGTATTGGGCGCCTGGGTGGCTCAGTTGGTTGAGCGACTGCCTTCGGCTCAGGTCATGATCCTTGAGTTCTGGGATCGAGTCCCGCATCGGGCTCCCAGCTCTGCGGGGAGTCTGCTTCTTCCTCTAACCTTCTCTCCTCTCATGCTCTCTCTCACTTTCTCTATCTAATAAATAAATAAAATCTTAAAAAAAAAAGTATAGTATTAAAAGTTTCCCTACCAACATCACTAATCATCAGGGAAATACAAATCAAAACTACAATGAGATATCATACCTATCAGAATGGCTAAAATCAAAAACACAAGAAACATCAAGTTTAGGCAAGTATGTGGAAAAAAGAACGCTACTACACTGTTGGTGGGAATGCAAACTGGGGCAGCCACTGTGGAAAACAGTATGGAGGTTCCTCAAAAAAATTAAAAACAGAATTACTATATGATCCAGTAATTGTGCTATTTGGTATTTACCCGAGGAATAAAAAAAAAAAAAAAACAGATATATTTGGAAAGAGGTACACATTCCTATGTTTATTGCGGCATTATTTACAATAGTCAAAATATAGAATCAACCCAAGTGCCCAGCAATAGGTGAATAGATCTACAGGGTATTAATGCTAAGTGAAATAAGTCAGTCAGAGGAAGATAAATACTTCATGATTTCAATCATGTGGAATTTAAGAAACAAAATAAATGATCAAAGAAAAAAAAAGACAAACAAAAAAACAGACTCAAAGACAGAGAACAAATTGGTAATCACCAGAGAAGAGATGAATGGAATATGGGTAGTGAAGTAGTGAGGAGGATCAAGAGTACATTTATTGTGGGGCACCTGGGTGGCTCAGTGGGTTAAGCCTCTGCCTTCTGCTCAGGTCACGATCTCAGGGTCCTGAGATAGAGCCCCACATCGGGCTCTCTGCTCGGCAGGGAGCCTGCTTCCCCCTCTCTCTGCCTGCCTCCCTGCCTACTTGTGATCTCTCTCTCTCTCTGTCAAATAAATAAATAAAATCTTTAAAGAAAAAAAAAAGAGTACATTTATTGTGATGACCAAAGCACTGAATAATGTAGAGAATGACTGAATCACTGTATTGTACACCTGAAACTAACATAACACTGTACATTAATTATACTCTAATTTTTTAAAAGTTTCCCTAAACTACATGGTTTCTCAGCTTCATCAACAGTATTTTAATTCTTTTAATTTTTAAAAAAGAAAATCACTTTTGAAAAGCCACAATATAAAAATGTTGAGGCAAATAGTATATGGGATATAATAAGAAACTTCCTTAAGTTTGACATTTTCTAAAAGGAAATGATAACTGAACTCTCTAAGTTTATCTTAAAATATAGCTGAACTCCTAAGGTAACTTAGATTTTCTCCCAGATTTTAAAGTGAAAAATGACCTGTCTACAAGCATTCTGTTAATTGTAGAGAGCCAGGGTATACAGGCAAAATTTTTATCTGACCTGGTGATCTTTGGGGGAAATTTTATCTTGTATATCTTTGCAGAATACTTTGACACTTATAAATAGAATTATTTATATCATATAAATAATACTAAGAGAAACAATATATAATAATGTCTAATATTCAAAGGTTTATTAATATTACAAAACAATATACCCAAGGTCTAAACAAGGAAGAGAGACAGAAGGAAAGAAAGACAAGTGAATTAATCTACTTGGAATAATGGAAATCGAGCTCTCTGTCCAGATTCCCAAATAAAAATCATAAGATAGAATTAATAACTGGTGAAGAAGCTTGCATTTTGTGGCCATACATATCCACAGGTATCAATTTTCATGTCATTCATAATCAGAAACTGTATTCTTATACATATTCTATCAATTTTAATAAGTTTTGAATTAGTGGTGTTTATTCTTAGATATATCACTTTTGAACAACTGAAAAAAAAGAATTGGGAAATAATTTAATCATGCAGTTATTTTTCTCTGCCTAATAAACATTTCAGAGTTAATGAGGTAATCCTTCATTTGATCAACCTGAAAAGTATAGGAACTGTGTGTGATTAAATCCATATATATGAATTTAATCATATATATTACATTATACATATATGTATAATAAATCATATATATTTAATCCATATATATATATATATATATATATGAGAGAGAGAAGTAAGTATCTAGTGTCATTCTAAGACTGTTTCATTCATTAATTCAAAAATTCCATAGGAAAAAAATGACAAAATTTGTCTGCATTTAGGGGGTGAATCGAGAATAATAGGAATATTTTAAGCCAAATCAAAAAGAAGAATACTGAGAGACTAATTTATTTTTAATGGGAAAAGAAGCTGGTTCATGGGTTGGAGTGGGGAGAAAATTGCTTCAGACATGTTATGAAGTTAAGCAGATAGTTCATAACAAAAATATCATCTAATATTTACTTATATCCTAAGGCCTATGCTAAGATACCTAAATGAATTAGTTTATTTTCAAAATCCCTGTGGAGTAGTTACTATCTTTTTTTTTTAGTTGATAAACATGTCCCTAAAAAATAATGGGCAAAAGTTATGATCAGACCCTTCATCAAAGAAGATATACAATGGCAATTGATCATATGAAAAGATGCTCCACATTATATGTCATTATGAAGCTGAAAATTAAAACAACAATGAGATACCACTAGATACCTGTTAGAATGGCCAAAATATAGAACACTAAAAACAGCAAATGCTG
This sequence comes from Nasua narica, assembly GCA_028533885.1. Lineage (NCBI taxonomy): Eukaryota > Metazoa > Chordata > Mammalia > Carnivora > Procyonidae > Nasua > Nasua narica. Next base: position 106,186,534 of record CM052810.1, on the reverse strand, counting down.
GTGAGGGTACAGGAAAACAGGACTGCTCATTCATTGCTGCTGGGAATACAAAATAATACAGCCACTCTGGAAGACAATTTGGCTGTTTCCTACAAAACTAAATATACTCTTACCATACGATTCAGCAATTGGGCTCTTTGGTATTTACCCAAATGAGCTGAAAATTTATGTCCACACAAAAATCCGCACACAAATGTTTATAGTAACTTTATTCATAATTGCTAAAAGTTGGAAGCAACCAAAATGTCCTTAAATTGGTGAATGACAATGGAATATTATCCGGTGATTAGAAGAATGAGCTAACAAGCCACAAAAAATCACAAGTAACCATAAATGCATATCACTAAGTGAAAGAAGATAATCTGAAATGCTACATACTGTATGATTCCAGTTACATGACATTCTGGAAAATGCAACTATGAAGACAGTATAAACATCAGTGATGACCAGAATTTGGGGATGAATAGGTTAGGGTATTCTGTATGATACTATAATAGTGGATACATATCATTATACATTTTTCAAGACTTAGCATGTACAACACAAAGAGTAAGTTCTAATATAAACTATGGACTTAGATTGATAATGACCAGCCAATGTTGGTTCACTGATTGTAACAAATGTACCACACAGGGGCTCCATGGTGATTGGGGGGGGGAGCTTGGCAAGGGAGGGGCTGCAGGGCTGGGGATGTATGTACTTCCTGCACAGTTTGTGAGCCTAAAACATCTCCAAAACATAAGGTCTACTGGTAATAGATAAATTAAAAAGTCAAAAAAAAATTAAAAACAAAAAGGTC
>CM052810.1:106042368-106185235 GCA_028533885.1 Nasua narica | reverse complement strand
ATACCCTTTATTTTTTGAACTTTCTGATTAAATTTGTTTGATGGTTTTGTCCCTTCATCACGCCTGCCAACTCATAGTCCGAGCAGCCCGTAGCATGAGAAAAATAACCATTCTCATCTAATCATGTGCCATTAAACTAAGAACAATTACTTCCAACTAAACTGTCTCTCCATTCTGCTAAACGCAAAGGAAATGTTATGACCGAAATGTCACCTCGAATCTCAAGTTTCTATATCTGGCATTAATTTCATTAATTACAGCTTCATTGTTTTACTCCTGATCTGCTGACAGAGCACTGGCTGGGTCTCAGCCAACTAATCAGATTAAATACATTGTGTTTGAAATACATGATGTGCATCTTAATGAATTTGTTCTTCCTAGGCTCCTTTTCTAAACAAACAGGTATCAATAACCTCACGCCAATTTGGTGACGTTAAAATATGTTTTTAATGGAAGCTTTTAACTTTCCTATAATCAACAGGAATCTATTGGAGTACAGCCATAATTCACTCCTTTTTCAGAAATATAAGAGCAAAATAGACAAAGAAAATGTACGTTATCAAGAGCTTTGATGAGACAAAGAATTATGTCTGCTTTAAATTGAATAACTTTATTGCCTGAATAGTGCAATTAGAGAAACATCTAATAATTTGAGCTAGAGAGGCCTTAGGAAACATAATTTAAAACACTAACTTGTATCAAAGAGGATAACTGTGGGGCCCCTGAGTGGCTCAGTGGGTTAAAGCCTCTGCCTTCGGCTCAGGTCATGATTTCAGGGTCCTGGGATCGACCCCTACATCGGGCTCTCTGCTCAGTGGGGAGCCTGCTTCCCTCTCTCTCTCTCTCTCTGCCTGCCTCTCTGCTTCCTTGTGATCTCTCTCTCTCTCTCTGTCAAATAAATAAATAAAATCTTTAAAAAACAAACAAACAAACAAACAAAAAAAGATGAAGAGGATAACTGAGATACAGAGTAACTGACTACTTATTTTCACTTTTTTTTTTTACCTATTTTCACTTATTATAGCACAATTTGGTTTAAAGATGATGTCAACACTAGAAAGGTGAAATGAGAACATGGGCTCAATGACCAGATGATCTGAACACAATCTAAATCCTTCCTTTAAAATGAGAAAGGTTATTTTGCCTAAATTCGCCATATTAATTTAATTCTCTGTATAGGTTTGTCACATTCTGAGCTGCCCCTTATTTTAATTAACAGCTCTAGTTGCTATTAGAACATGTGAATGGAACAGCCATCTGTCTCTTTCTCTACTGTCATTTTAAAATAATATTTGTGTTTTGGTTCTTGGTATACCTATCCTGAGGTCCTATCAGCTCCTTTCAACCCCTACTTAACTAGGGCAAGGAGGCAAGTCACAGAACCAAGATGGTGTGATGGATTAAAATACACTATCAAATAGAGGATTTTTTTTAGTTTATTACTTTAGACCTAAGTATTGCATAAAATCTACTATATGAGCGAGCATAATAATTTTTGATATAGTGATTTGGTTTAAAAAATCTGTTTTCTACTGTCTTCTGCTTAAAAAAACTCTAATATTCTACTCCTAAATCTATCTATCTAACAATAGAGAGCAAAATTTCTTGATTTTGAAGGATATAAAAGTGTACATGTCCAAAGGTATGGACAAGAAGCGAGAGTAACAAGAAAACTTCCACCATTGCCAGAAGGTTCACCACAGAAAAGAACAGCTTAGGTGCAAAGCTTGTGTTTTCCACATTGGAATAGAATAATTTGGTTTTACTTGAGCAAAGAGGCCACGTTTATCTGCTCTTCTTATCTCAATCCTCTGTTGATGTCTCTGAACCCTGGTGGTCCTAAGTCATCTGATTACTTCAAATCCCCTGACCAGTCTTGACAAATCACCTCACAGAAATGCCAGCCTTCTTCCCTCACCCAGCAAACTGATGATCTTGAACATATTGAAAACTCCTAACTCAACCTTCCTTCCTTCCAGCATTTGGGAATCCACCTTTCCCTGCCTTGGTTGTTCTTGCATGTAGGAAGTGGACAAGACTGAGATCACTATGGGTCCTAGTAGCTACCTAAAGCTCTTAATAACATATTCCAACCATTTGGGTAGGCTGTCCAAAGTTCAGGTACATAAGGTTTTCATATGATGGCTCTTGTCAATGAAATCCACATATCCAGTGATCTTGTGAAAGCCATGCTTTCTAATTTTTAAATGCAGACGATAGTAGATAACTAGTTAGTAGTGATTTCAAGTAGTGACTTATTGTATTCTGGCTGTTTATTTAATCTTCCAGGATTTAATTTGAGCATAACTACAATGCAAATGTCAAACCTGTATCATCTATTTAATATGAAGGAAATAGAGCATTGAAATGCATTAAAAATCATATTCTTGAATCTAACATATTAGACTATACTAACATATAACATGTTAAAGTGTGTATATACATATGTATACACACGCTGTTACTGATATATGCACACCAGTGTATGTACCCACTGTCAAATATATTATATCAGAAAGAGCTAATATAATAAAAGCCTAGTTAAGAATTAAATATTTTAAATGCACATGTTTAATAAAATTGATAGTTTTCTGAACATTTATAGAAAGCACTTTATAAATTTGTCTCCAATGTGTTTACCCCTCCCCACTCATCCCATGTTCTCCAAATCTCACTAACTTGTGAGACTCCTAGAGATTTAGAGCCTGCTGTAAATTGTATTGCAAGCAGAGACCATCACTAGAAAGGGACAACAGTCTCTTCCTACTTCTCAAGTAGAGACAGTTTCATTAACATGGGGCAGCCCATTTAGTAAAACATCTGTTAAGCTGATTTAGTAAAAATATCCTTCAGAAGAACTAGGGGGGACTTTCTAGGTTACAGCAATATGCCACAGAAATGGTGATGGCTTTTATCAACACACATCAAAAGGAATGAGGGCCTCTTTAGAGAACTTCAAGATATATACATATATATATATATATATATATATATGTATATATATATATTTTAAAATACTGCAAGCCCCCCCCAAAAATTTATTGCAAGCCTATGCATAGAACATGCCTCCAAAAGTTAGATTTTCTCAGCAAATCAAAGAGAATATAAATTAGTTAAAAAAGCGCTCATGACATACTAGCGGAATGGGAAAGTAAAAGGAAATAAAGGCAGATTTATTTCGCTGGAGGAATGAAGGATTTGATTTGTCATCTTAGCGAACAGATAGTACCAGTAAGACAGGGAAATGGGGATCTTGGAGGCTCAGATAAATAACCACAGAAAGACAATGGAGATATACACTCTTTAATCTGCTCTTGAACATGAAACTGTACGAGATGCCTAGAGGCCCCCAAATCATGTATGCTGTTTGTGAACAGTCGCCAGAAATAAATGCAAATTTATTAAGTTCAAAATTCTGTTAAATGAAGGGCACATGCTTTCAGTAAAAATGAAGTTGTAGAAAATATCCCCCTACAAACACACACGCGCGCGCACACACACACACACACACACACACAAATATAGAGGTAGCTTTATTAAAAAAATAAACTGGTCAAAATATGCATCACAGAACCGGTGCTCTCTGGATTCACTGTTCAGCATTCTGTAGCACGCTGGAGTATGGTGTATTGCCTGAACTCATCATATCCAATCTAAATACTATGATTATCAGGGTGCTCTTGTGAAAAAGAAACAACTATTCAAAAGTACCCGCATGTATTTATTTCTAGTTCAATATAAAAAGAGCTTTAACATTATGTCTGAAAAGCAAATTTTAGTGACAATTCTTAACAAATTATCTGTGTGGATGCATTAAAGGTTTTTCCCATGTTAAATTAAACTAGCAAAACTCCATGAACCAACACTACTAGTGACTGACATCCTCACTGAATTCCCTTTTGTATAAGGAAAAAGAAAATAAGGGTTAAAAAGTCTTTAAATATTTATAAGTATCTGAAAATTTTCAAGTACAAAGGTTAACATTTCAGAGAAAAAAACAAACATACAAAGGTTTGTTTTGGCCTTTGTGGCCAAAATGCTATGTTCTCTAAACTGTCCATGGACATTTGGACATACCTCACTGGACAGACTATTTCCTATTCATCTGTGCCCTTTCTAATGATTAGTTGAGGCTGGTACATACTTGGCTGTCAACAAATAATTCATGAATCTTGCTTGAGTAGCAATCTACCAAGTGACCAGGGATAACAAGGGGAAGACAGGGCCTTTGTCTCTCTCACTCAGTCTCCCCTCTAAGACAAATATGCACCATGTCTACCCTATAAGATCAATAAATAGAAGAGAAGTATTGCTGAGCATTTTTTTTCAACAAAACAAATAGTAAGTTCATGTCAGTTAATTTCACCACTGATCTTTGACATACAATTTCTGTCCCAGCCCAGTGTTGTTGGTGGTGTGTAAATGTACAATTAAGCTTATTTGTAATAGGTGATCAGTAATGGAAAATTTTGCACGGGCCCCTAGGACCCTGAGCCTTCATTCCTGAGATTAACTTCTCAAAATTGCTACTTGCTACTTAACATTTCTCCAAATATTTTAGTTATGTCATCGATATATTCATTCACACCTGTAGCTATTGAGCACTATATGAGGTACTCAGTATAAACTGGAGAGCAAAACAGGTTTGTTCTTCGCTCTAGTGGATGTACGAGTGTAGAAAAGAGTAAATTTTTAAACACAACATTTCACTTAAGTGTGATGAATTCCAGTCCAGGCCCCTTTGGAACACAAAGCTGAGGCATTCACCCTGGTTATTAGAAGTCAGGGAAAGTGAGTTTCTCAAAGTAGATAATACATGGAAGGATAATAAAGAACAAAAAGTTGGAGGAAGACTGGTCCAGACCAAGAGACGTGCATACTGAATGCTCAGAGGGGAAGCCAGAAAGCACCTCAAGTATACTGAAGGAAACCAGTCATGGACAAAGAAAGCACAGGCTACTAAAAAGAAGGGAGAGAGAGACACAAACTAGACAGCGATGTTCCACAGGGAACAATGAAACCATAGTAATCACACTGAACTGTAAGAGAATATGTAAGCATCAAAGGATTTTAAATATATCACATATCTAGCAATTCATCTGTGCCTTTCAGATTTGTTTCCCTTTTCAAAGATCTCCTTCAAATCAAAGATCTATTCAAATATAGCCTGTATAGCACTACTGGTACCAAATATATTATATGACTATCTTCCCATAAAGGAGTTTCACATGTGCTTCACTGCAACCCTTTTGAAAAGACCCCATTATGGTCATTGGTTTACAGTAATTGCTTTGGCCTGCATCCCTGGAGAGGTTAGCTCTAAATGTGTTTTTGTTATAAGCCGTCTTGTAGCTACATGATCCCTCATCCGGCTCTTGCAACATCCTTTCCTTGTGGCTAGATTCTGCTTCTTGGTTTCCATGCATGAAAAAGTGTATATGGCCTATGTCATACAATTTAAAAATATATACAGCTTTCCCATTTTGCAAATGCATTTGCATTTTTCTCAATAGAAAGAATACCATCACAAGTAAGAGGTAGACCCTAAGCTTCTTACAGATTGTTCACTGGTTTCATTTCAGTGAATGTATGAACACTAGATTTTAAATGACTTTGAAAGGAATCAAATTTGATACCGCGTGAATTAACGTCAATATTACAGTGATACAAAGTCAAGTGTAGGATAATTTAAGACAAATATACTTTCCTCGAATTCACATCCCTTTAAAGCCAAAGCAAAGAAAGCACACTTACCATGATGAATACTGAGTAATATATAGAACTGTAGAATCACTATATTGTACACCTGAAACTAATATAACATAACACTATATGTTAACTATACTGGAATTAAAATTTACATAAAAACAAAGAAGGCAAATATTGCCCACCAATAGGTTTTACTTCTGGGAAGGGGCAGCTCTTCAATCATCTACCTATACATTCAAGAATTCCATGATGAATGTTTTCACTCATATGTGGAACATAAGGAATAGCGTGGAGGACCATAGGGGAAGGGAGGGAAAACTGAATGGGAAGAAATCAGAGAGGGAGACAAACCATGAGAGACTCGGGACTTCAGGAACAAAGCTGAGGGTTACAGAAGGGAGGGGGGTGGGGGGGATGAAATAACCAGGTGATGGGTACTAAGGAGGGCACGTGTTGTGATGAGCACTGGGTGTTATACACAACTAATGAATCATTGAACACTATATCAAAAACTAATGATGTACTAGATCTGGCTATTTGAACATAATAATAAAAAATAATTAAAAAATAAAATAAATTTAAGAATTAAAAAATAGCTAATACATTCTGATAAGGTTAAAAACAAAGAATTCCATGATAAGCACTTCTTTTATGCTAAACACTAAATGATAGTAGTGAGACCAGAGATGAATAAATGACACAAAACTCTCACTCCATGCAGATCACAGCCTCATATAAAAGGCAAAATTAGATACAAATTCCTCTACAAAAAAGCAATATGAATAAAACAAGAAATGTACATATAAATATTGAGAAAACAGAAATAAAATAATTAATATTGGGCATTTGGGGTGAAAACAGGGATACTCAAGAGGGGGCAATATACGAGCTGATACAAATCAACTTATGATTGCTAAGAGCAAAAGAAGACAAGGGATAGATAAATGGACTAATGAAGGCAGTGAGATGTGATTCTAGATGTGAAAGAGATGGAGGCCACATGTGAGCTGTAGGCATGAGGATCTATGAGATCACCAACTTACATGTTTTAAAAAATATTTGTTGAGATAATAAAAGACTAAATAAAATCATAAGTTATCACCAGACTTTGGTCATTGACTAGATATGGGAAGAGAGACTGTGGGAAATCTCTACGGTATCTCAGCTGTCTTTATTTACCCCGGCCTTTGGTTTTCCTTCTATCTATCTTCTAATTCTGTATCGGCAGTAACTGTTCCTTATCTTTTTATCTTTCAATTATTATTCATATAATTACATTAATGAACAGTAGTAAACAGGTAAAAATCAACTCAAAGTTGCATATGCATGATTTGTATACCATACTTTTTGTTAGAGTTGTGTCAATACTATTTTGCAATATAAATATTAGAAACAGCTGTTAAAATTCCAAGCTATCAAATAAAAGCTATCAAATAAAAGCTATCATTTACTTCAGTAAAATAATATCCTTCATGTTAGAAAAGAACTCTAAACTAGTATTTCCACAAAGTATCTAATGCCAAATTTAACTTAAAGCTTCAGCTACTGCATAGTCAAGCTAAAAACATTTATAATTATAGCCCTAAAAATTATTTTTCTATCTACTACATCAGATTACTTTATCCTACTCTTTATTTCTATGCTTGTACACTCAGATGCTGATACTTGTAGAAAATATATTTCATTTTAATAATTTGAGCAACTGAAAATATGTTTTAACCATAGCTTGTTAGTATATTAATTAAAATAAAGATTCACTTACTTGGAACAATTAGAACCTTACTCTTGTAATCTCCTACGGATGTTCTGTTCCCATTCAAACACAATGTCCATTATTACACCAAAAAGTTCAGAATACACACTATATGAATTATCAACACACAGGCTAAACTATTACAGTTATCTTGTCAATGAAACAAAGGCAAATGTAAAGATGTCTACTTTCTGTATCATAATGAATGGACAGGTTGTCCTGGGCCCAATTCTTCTGTATGTGCCACACTCACTATTTCATTTTGCAAAGACAAAAACTAAATAAAACAGATTTAAATGTTATCCTAGGTCAGTTAGAGCTACTCAAATGCCCCAGTGGTTCAAGATAATTATGAGGCACACAGAGGGCAGATGAAAACATTATGAATACATCTAGTATTCATAAACTAGTATTGTAGTTTAAAATTTGCAGATTTAAAAAAACTAAGTGATCATATATACGACTCATTCCACCGCAGATATTTGAAAACCTGCTCAGTCTCACTTGCAAACATCTGCAGATATCATACTTCACACCCAAATACCGGAGTCAGGAAAATATGACTCAGCTACTTGTTTTCCATGCTTTATGCAGAACATCATCATTAAGCCTGACAAGAGTAGTGTAGGTCGTGAGCAGTAACAGTGGCCTGGGAGGTACTCTGAGTCCAAAGTAAGAAAGTCGCATGACTGCAGTCTTTGGTGTAGTTCTGCTGTCAGAGAGATGCATACTTGTTTAAAAAACTTGCATATTCTCTTTTGTTTTTTGGAAAAGTTTCAGTGCTAGCATTCCCATTTAGTCACCGTAAGCTTCTGAGGTAGGTTTTTCTTTCTTGAAACTAGAAACCCATCCCAAGAAAGGTGCAAGATACAGCTCATAAAATCTTATTAAAGTTACTGTGCAGAAAACGATTTGGAGATAATCCGATTTTTGAGGGCCAGAGAAAATTTTTTTATTTTGTGTATACAAACTCATTTAATCTAAGCAAGGGGGTACATTATAAATATATACATATTAGAATATACTCACGCGCGCGCGCACACACGCACACACACACACACACATACACACACATACATATATTTCCCCAGTGCTTTTTATTGAGGTATATTTGATATATGGCATTATATTAGTTTCATGTGTACAACACAGTGTTTTAATATTTGTGTACATGGTGAAATGGTCACCACAATATCACAATTATCAGTTGTCCCAATATGAAGTTATTATTATTGTTGAATATGTTCCCCATGCTACACATTACATTCCCATAACTTACTTATTTTATAACTGGAAGTTTGTACCTTTTTAATCCCCTTTACCTATTCTCCCCCAACCCCCCCTCCACTCTGGCAATCACCAATATGTTCTCTGTATCTATGAGTCTGGGTTTTGTTCTGTTTGTTCTGTTTTGTTTTTAAGTTCCATATGTAAGTGAAATCATGTCCTATTTGTCTTTCTCTGTCTGACTTCTTTCACTTAGCATAATAACCTCAAGTCTATCCATGTTGTCGCAAATGACAAGATTTCATTCCTTTTTATGGGTGAGTGTTATTCCATTGTGAGTGTGTGTGTGTGTGTGTGTGTGTATGGACACAGGTTGAGGCTCTGTGCTCAATGGAGACTCTACTGCTCTCTCTTTCTCTCCTCTCTCTTCCTCTGCTCCTTCCCCCACTAGTGCTCTCTTTCTCTAAAATAATAAATAAATCTTTAAAACGAAATGAAACAAAAACAAAAAACAGTTGATTACACCTGAAAGAGCTGCAAGATTCAGACTTTCTCTGAGGGAGGAGTATTTAGGGAAGCCCCAAGTCAACAGCAGACCAAAACAAACAAACAAACAAAAAGATTTGAGAGGAATTCAAAGCCTCTGGCAAACATTAAACACAAATTAACTTCTAGCCAGATTAATTTAAATCCTCACAGTAAAAGACTATCTTTTTCAGGGTCCCTATATATGGGAGATACACACACACACACACACACACACACACACAGGATCCTGGGCTTTTTGAAGAATTGGCTCATTTGAGGTCTCAGATAAGAAATGCACAAGATGAGAATCTAACATTTTGTTACCCTGAAAAACAAGAAAATTGTCAGAGGAGGCTAATGGAGTTGTAAGGAGAGAACACAAAAACCAGGTTGTGAGCTAGGACCGATGAGAGATGGGGAATTTCGTCGTGAAAAAGAGTAATGAGTGCAATGACTGGAAACAGTGAGTATATACAAATGTATTAACTCATTTTAAATAATTAACATATTTAAAAACATATCTATAGATATAAAGAGAGACCAAGTCTTCAAAGAAACAAAATAAAAGAGAAAAATAAAATCTCTGGTTGTCATTGGAGGTAGCTGGAGTGCAAAGCCTTTATTTTAAAAAATTAGTAAAGGGAGCGAATTAAATTTCAGCGTGTTATAGATTGAACTGGATTCCCTTACAATTCATATGTTGAAGCCTTAATCCCCACTACCTTAGTAGCTGACTGTATTTGGTGACAGGTCTTTTAAAGAGGTAATTAAGGTTAAAAGAGATCATAAGGGTGAAGCTCTAAGACAGCATGACTGTGTTCTTATTAGAAGAGGAAGAAAATCCAGATTCACAAGCACAGAGAAAAGGCTACATGAGGACACAGTGAGAAAACTGCCATTCGTAAGTCAAGGAGAGAGACTTCAGGAGAAACCAAACCTGTTGACATCTTTTATTTAGTTTTACCACTCACTGACATCTTGATCTCTGACTACCAGCCTCCAGAACTGAGAGAAATTGCTGTTTTTAAGGCACCCAGTCTGTGGTAATTTATTAGGGTAGCCCTTGCTAACTGAGCCTAGGGCTCTCTGTGTATTATCCTCTTCTGATAAATGAGGATAATACACAGGGTAACTAAATAATTTTAGCTGTTAAGGGCAAATTTTTTCTTTGCAGTGTGATTCCAGATAATAAGTTATAAAAGGAACACAAAATTAGAAAAATTTCACCATTTTGAAATCCCAAATGAAATAAATGATTAAGGCAATGATTATCAGTGGATATGAAATCAAAACGTGAAAAGTTGATGAGGGAATTTACAACATAATAACCTCACTGCGAACACCTGCAGCCTCAGCCTATCTCCACCATTTAAATGGGACAAGCATGCCCTGATGTGATACAATAATAAGCACACAGCATAGGCCTTGAAGTATTTTTCTCAAAAAGATGAACGTAAATTGAAATAAGCCTTTTGATACAACTTCCAGTTCTCAAGAAAAATACTGGATCTAGGTACATATTCAATAAGCACCATTAGGAAGCAGTCAGAAAATTCAAAATGGAGGGCATTCTACCCTTAAATTATTTTTTATAAGTTTATAAGGGCAGGCAAATATGGACTGTAAATTAAACAAGGAGTCCTTTGAATCCTGGAATAAAAAGAGCACCAGTGAAAAAACAGGTGAAGTCAGAATAAAGTACATAGTTCAGTTAATAAACTTTTATAATTTCCTCGTGTTATTATTAAATTATTAAAGTTAAAAAAGTAATAATTTCCTCATTTTGATTATGGTTATATAAGATGTTGATCTTAGGGGAAGGTACGTGAAGGCTTTTCTGCAACTCTCTTGACGATTTTTGCAATGTTTCCATAATTGAAATTATTTTGAATTTAAAAGGATATTAAAAAAAGAGAAATGCAAGAGCACATATCAACTTATGAGGGGACTTTTTTTTAAAGACAATCTAAGAAATTCTCATATGAATTTAGTATTAGATAAACTGAATTTTATAGGTATGAAAATGGTACTGTGCTTATAGAACAACTCCTGACTTGGAAAAAAAAAATACAAAAGCACATAGTGATAAATATTACAATGTCAATAATTTGACTTTAAAATTCAATAGGAAGAAAAAAAAAGAAAACAAGGTATTGGCTATTTTTCACGGATAGATTTGAATCTGGGGATGGTAAATGGGAGTTCGTTATAACATCATTTTCACATTTGTTTTTCTTTGCAAACAAGAGAAAGCTACTAAAAAGTGTGTCTTCTATAACTTTTGCTTGGCCATGCCACTACAACAGAGTTCTGGGCATATTCTCAGTGTCTACCCACAGTGTTCACTGCTCTGTGTTGCCGAGTGGGATAACTGCTTCGAGACCTTGCTATGGTGAGGGCTGCCTGGCACCCTCTCTGCCTACTCTTAGGCTTGCAGGAGGATTTCACAAGACAAAGAAAGATTTTGCAACTAAAGCTGAAATGCAGGGCACCTGGATGGCTCAGTGGGTTAAAGCCTCTGCCTTCAGCTCAGGTCATGATCTCGAGGTCCAGGGGTTGTGCCCTGCATCAGGCTCTCTGCTCGGCAGGGAGCCTGCTTCCCCTTCTCTCTCTGCCTGCCTCTCTGCCTACTTATGATCTCTCTCTGTCTGTCAAATAAATAAATAAAATCTTTTAAAAAAAGGGAAAAAATAAACCTCAAGTGCTACAGGATTTCCATCACATTTAGTACGCTACTGAATTCTAACAAAACAGAATGGCAAATGCATCCATTGTGTTTTGTCCACAATTATGATTTTCAGAAGTCTGAACATTCCATGCATGGAATCAGAGTAATTAAAGAAGTACAGTTTCTTAAACATCTACACACTTAGTAACATTAAGTAATAATGACTCCATGTTAATTCTGTTCTCAAGAGAGAAAAACAGATGCTTCTGTTGGAACAATGCTGGTCAAATAATAGGCTATAGATCGCTGATTTATGTCCACTTTAAAAAAAAAGTATGTAATTTTCCTCACTAGCCATCTCTGTCAGAAAATATTTTCAAAGTTAACTCTAATTTAAGACCCACGATCAGGGGGATTTCTGAGATTGGGGTAAGATACGTTGTTCTCCATAAACTAGAGGAGCCCAAAGTCATACGTGGCATGATAAAAGCATACTCTGTTTCCTTGTATCTGTTGTCTTAGTCTGCTTGGGCTACCACAACAAATACCACTGACTGGGTGGTTAAACAACAGAAATTTATTTTCTACTCTTTAGAACCTGAGAGTCCTAGATCAAGGTATCAACTGATTCTTTTCCTGGAGAGCGCTGACTTCCCAACTTGTAGACAGTCACCTTCTTGTCAAGGCCTCCCAGGACCTTTTCTTTAAGTACACGTGGAGTGCGAAAAAGATCTCACCTTTCTTCCTCTTCTTATGAAGCCATCAATCCTACTGGATTCAGCCCTACCTTTATGACCTCATTCAACCTTAATTACCTCCTAAAGGCCCTACATCCAAAGATAGTCACACTGGGGATTAGGCGTCCAACATATGAGTTTGCGGGAGAGGGGAACAACTCAGTGCACAGCACATGTCTTGGAATATTTGTTTTAACTCTCTCTCCACCACAAAGGAGCTGGGTGGTTGGGGGGGGCAGCTCTGATTTTTAATATAAGGACATGGAGGCAGAGACGATTATATAAAAATGATTATCTCAGTTTCTAACAAATGAAATCAGGATATCTCTTAGTTGATGAGTAAAGATGACTTTGGTTGGACAAGTTTTTTACCCTTCATAAGTTTTCCTATTGCCCACATTTTGAATCTCAAAAATGTAAAACTTAGAGATGTGGGCTGAATATAAGGCACAGAAACAAATGGACAGTAAAACAAAGGTTAAAATAAGAGAATAGCATGAAATTAAAGGGGGAAAGATGTAGCAATTAGGAAGCACTTTCCAACAATGAAATCTATTAGAGCAGGGAAAGTTCTCCTAGGGGAAGTATAGAGGTCTTATGGACCAAGTCATTTCAAATAGACTAGACAAAATAATCAAAAATGGCATTAAGAGAACAGTTCCTCAAGAGAAAGACAAGGGTAGGAGGTTGATTAGATAATCTAATAGAGCTGTCTCATCTTCAAATTTCCTTGAGTCTAAAATTCTATGAGATTTTTTAGACAGTTTGATCACCCAGCAGAGAGATTTTAATTTCATTTTTTATGACATATCTAATAGGTGAACAGCAGTGATCATTCAAGCTTGGCCTGGCTTGCTCTCTGGGGCTTGGATTTCTGGCACGGCACTAACTACAGCTCTAACATAAACCTCAATGAAACCAATAATTACTAAGTAATCCCTGTGCAGAATTTCCATCAGACATCTAAGGCTCGTACCAGCACTGCTAATGTAGAATTATTGAAATTTAAATCAGAAGTGTTTATCCAACACTGTGATGAGATAAAGTGATTTGAGACTGCTTATCATGATTAAGCCTGCAGATTGCAGGTTATTATTAGGATGCAAAAGGAATATGAAATTAATGGGAGGAAAACCAAACATAGGTTCTTATTACCAGAGAAAAGAAAAAGATTGTGTCTTGGATGCAATTAATGCACTAGAATGGTTTCTCCTCTTTCCTCCCATTAATCACTTTTATAACCAAGGACTGGCATGGGTATGACACAATGCCTCAGGGCCAAGGGACTTGCCAAAAGAGCAGAAACAACGTCCTAAGCTGTCTAAACTCTCTCCCTCATAGGTTTCATCTTTTAGATACAAAACTATTATTAGTGACTAAAGTAAATGCTGATGAGAAATCACAGTAAGGATAAAAGGGCAGACTTGGAATTACACTTTAAATCCACATTTCTGAAATATTCCTATAGAATAATTATTCAGACTTAGATAAAATGTCATCCCTGGGGAATTGCTTTTTCCAAGACTTACATAAACTGAACATTTAATGGTAAACGTTATCATGGTGACATCTGCTGATGTATACAGAATTTTCTAATACTTTATAACCCACTTATAAAGAATTCTGTGGAGTCTACCAATTCATAATTACCTACATTTATTAAAAAGTATGTGTATAACATATTATAGTTCATTGTTAGTGCTTTTATGTTTTCAACAGCTAATATTTGTAGATGTGCTTTCATTTCTAACTACAAAAAGATCTCCTTTGGCTTAGGCATCTCATTCATCTAAATACCACATTGTGTGATGTGTATACAGTAGGCACTACAAAATATGTGTTGTATGAAGGGAAAAATTTAAAAACAATTCGAAACCAAAAACAAACTATGATTTTTTTTCTTTTTCATCAGTGACAACCCTACTATAGTGTACAAACTATTTTTAGAAACACATAGGTTTTGAAAAATATTGCTCAAGTCCCAACAATCAATATTCCCTTTCATATAGTAACAAACAGTAATTTCACTCATTGTAGCTTCTTCATAAGAAATTCCTTTGTTTCGGGCGCCTGGGTGGTGCAGTTGGTTAAGCAACTGCCTTCGGCTCAGGTCATAATCCCGGAGTCCCGGGATCGAGTCCCACATCGGGCTCCCAGCTCCATGGGGAGTCCGCGTCTCACTCTGACCTTCTCCCTTCTCATGCTCTCTCTCACTCTCTCTCTTTCCTAATAAATAAATAAATAAAATCTTAAAAAAAAAAAGAAATTCCTTTGTTTCGTTAGGTTAACTAATTTACTCCCTTTTATTTAAAAAGTATTCTGAATTTCTTGTAAAGAATTGCTTCATCATTTCAATATAAATAATTTTGAGAATCCACTATATGCCAGGAAAAAGAACACCTCATGAAATTCATATTCTAATAGGAAAGAGACAGAATATAAAGAAAGAATTGAATAACATCATACCAGGGAGTGAAATGCTTTTCAAAGAATAATAAAGCAGTGTGGTGGGGGAATGCATTGACATATCGGGCATTAAGAAACACCTCCCTATAGATGTATAAATAAAAGGAGCAAAGGAAACTATGAAATTATCTGGCAAAACAGGGTTTTTGCAAGAGGACAGTAAATGCAAAGGCCCTGGGTTAGATGCAAACTTGGCAAGTATGAGTAACCACAGAGAGTTCAGTGTGACTAACAGGTAGGCAGTGAGGCAATGAATACTAAGAACTGAATCAGAGAGTCTGCTGGAGTAGCCCTTGTAGAATGAAGGAAGGAGGTGCAGGGTATAAGGAAGACAGGAAGGGATCTTTCCTTAGCCAAAATGTATGGCACTTCATATATGCCTATGCATAAGTACACAGAAGATCAATACTGGGTTGACTTATACATTTCCCATCTATCTAACATCGACTCCGGTGAACATGGCATTTGTAATAAACCTATAAATAAATTACAAAGAAGAACACTGTAGAAAGCTGACAAGATACAATCAATACTCATATCTAATGCAATTTTTAAAAGAAAAAAAAGAGGAGGAAAAATAAAGACCTGAATAAAATAAGCAGAACCTGTTGGCTATTACCGGTTACTAGTAATGACTTTTGAACACAGTTAACTGTTGAGATTTCTTTTTTTTTTTAATTCCTGCATATTCTTTATAGCAGAATTAAGAACCACATGTATTCACCTTTTTAGGACTGAGAAAAATTCAAAGCATATGTTGAA
This sequence comes from Nasua narica, assembly GCA_028533885.1. Taxonomy (NCBI): domain Eukaryota; kingdom Metazoa; phylum Chordata; class Mammalia; order Carnivora; family Procyonidae; genus Nasua; species Nasua narica. The sequence continues at coordinate 106,169,385 of CM052810.1, read as the reverse complement.
GAAGCTAAGAAGAGCCTCTTCTTAAGAAGAAAAAAAGTGATACAGAGAAATAATTTATCTAGAAATAGGGCTTTAAAGGAAATGTTTATATCAGATATAAGTCAAATCAGGCCACTCTCCTCTCCTATCTGCCTGACTCTGAGGGGCAGCCCCAGCTATTCTGGTACACCCAACCTGCCATAAATACACAAGCCTCGCTTCTGTTCTGGGTAAGTCACGGTGCCTGCTTTAACTGTCTTACCTATTTATGGCTGTGATCTTTTCCAGACTGGCTCTCTGGATCTGCAAGTAGTTTGTTAAATTGTCATTCTTACCATAAATCCTTTTGTTATCACTTTATCCTTGGGATTTAACAAAGATTCTAAAACGTTTCCGGGTGGCCACCTTTCACAATAATGCACATACCATCACGGATTATCAAGTTTCACCTGAAGGCTCTGGGAGGTGTTTCCACTTGGATCATTATAAAAGAAAAAGATTGAAAAGGAGGAAAAACTAGTTTTTATCAACTTAACATATTGAAGGGTGGCCTCCCTTATCAGACGTTATTTTTTATATCCTGCACATTCACTGTGACTTACACTACTGTCACACCAGGCACTATATATTTGAAGCTTTGCTAGTAACGCATGGGATTACATCTGCCCCTGGGAAGGGAGCGATGTCATCTTTGGTCAAAAGTCAGACACGTAAGTCAGAACACGTAAGCGAGTAAAAAGTTGAATCATTTAATTTAAAAAGTTAAGATACAACTTTAAAAAAAAAGTATATAAGAAAATAATCTTGACAGAAGTGCTGAGGCATTTATGACAGGATGGGAGAGAATGTGATGAGAACAGAACTGGTGACATTGTTTAGTTAAGAGACATGTGGTCATTGCTCAGTGAGTGGCAACTATGTAGACCTGGTTAATTATTATACACATCTTTAAAAGCTGTAAGTTGTGACTATTCATCTGGGGCAAGTAAGCTCAATTTTTGGAATATATTATAGGGGCAATGCATTTATGTTATTTCTATATGAAGAAGATGCTGACACCATCAGATTTTATAACTCAAGCCCTCCACAAATCTTAACATCTTGTCCTTAGGGCAAAAAGGCTGAGTTTATAAGATCAATATGAGGAGTTATATATTTCAGTCTCTAATGTGAAATCTGATTCAGCTCGCTGGATGATATCAATACCAAATGAAAGTTCTTTCATATTTTGCTGAGCAATTTATAAAACTGGTCCCAAATAATAACAAATTTGTCTTGAACAGTGGCTAATTATGTATCTACCTAAACCTACACTCTACTAGTAGGCAAAAACATGTAAGAAAAAAGGAGAAAAAATGAATTAAACATTGGATCATAAAAGAAGTAAACTCTGCCAAATAGAGTGTATAAAAGATAAGACAATGGAAAGATGATTCTGGTCCATGATTCCAGGGATGGTGCAAAAGCATGTGGGTGAAACAAGTGGAGCAGATGTTAGAGATCCATGAACAATGTGCTCTATCTTGGAGAGGTCATGGACAGTGGGTTCTTAGCAGCTGTTCTTGGCTAGAGTTTTAGAGGGTTTCCCATGATTTGTTCTTGGAAAGACCTTTGTGCCAGGCAGAAAAAGAGGCATGGCGGCAAGGTGGTTACTAATGTGGGCAAATAGGCTCACAAAAAGAAGGTGGACTGCCCCTCCCAACTTCTAAACATTGCTATCCAATACACCACATAGAAGTGTGAGTTCCAGCTACTTACTAGCTGTGTAACCTGGGTTCATGAATTAACATCGAATCCTTACTAACATCAATTTCTGAATCTGAAAAACAGGAATAATAATAGTAATATTTATTTTGTGAATATCGTCTGGATTAGTGGAGACACTGAATATAAAGCCCTAGAATATATGAGACACACAGGAAGTGCTCAATAAATATTGGTTAAGATTATTATTAATATCCATAACATCTATAATGAGGCTTTTATTGCCCTTTTTCTAGGCTCACTAACTCTGTCATATGACAGGCAATCTGACATACAATCTGGCAAAGTACATTACAAACTATTTTAATATCTCCTCACCAGATTATGGAGAACTGTAATAAATCAAAATTTTGTAGAGTTCACATCAATTTCCAATATTGTATCATGTCTACAGGAATGAGAAAACAGGAAGATCCCAGATGTTTTGATAAAAAAAATATTCTTTAGATTTGTACTCAGAAAACTATAAAGTACTCGTGAAAGAAATTGAGGAAGACACAAAGAAATGGAAAAATGTTCCATGCTTATGGATTGGAAGAACAAATACTGTGAAAATGTCTATGCTACCTAAACCAATCTACACATTAATGCAATCCCTATCAAAACACCGACAATTTTTTTTTTCAAAGAAATGGATCAAATAATCCTAAAATTTATATGGAACCAGAAAAGACCCCAAAAAGCCAGAGGAATGTTGAAAAAGAAAATGGTGGCATCACAATTCCAAACTTCAAGCTCTATTACAAAGCTGAAATCATCAAGACAGTAAGGTACTGGCACAAAAACAGACATATAGATCAATGGAACAGAATAGAGAACCCAGAAATGGACCTCCAAATCTATGGTCAACTAATCTTCGACAAAGCAGGAAAGAATATCCATGGAAAAAAGACAGTCTCTCCAACAAATGTTATTGGGAAAATTGGACAGCCACAGCAGAAGAATGAAACTAGATCATTTCCTTACACCACACACAAAAATAGACTCAAAATGGATGAAACACCTCAATGTGAGACAGGAATCCATCAAAATCCTGGAGGAGAACACAGGCAGCCACATCTTTGGCCTCAGCCACAGCAACTTCTTCCTAGAAACATCACCAAAGGCAAGGGAAGCAAGGGCACAAATGAACTATTTGGACTTCATCAAGATCAAAAGCTTTTACACAGCAAAGGAAACAGTCAACAAAACCAAAAGACAACTGGCAGAATGGGAGAAGATATTTACAAATGATATATCAGATAAAGGCTTAGTATCCAAAATCTATAAAGAACTTCTCAAACTCAACACCCAAAGAACAAATAATCCAATCAAGAAATGGGCAGAAGACATGAACAGACATTTCTGCAAAGAAGACATCCAAATGGCCAACAGACACATAAAAAAGTGCTCAACATCACTCAGGATCAGGGAAATATAAATCAAAACCACAGTAAGATACCACCTCACACTAGTCAAAATGGCTAAAATTAACAAGTCAGGGAACAACAGATGTTGGCGAGGATGCGGAGAAAGGGGAACCCTCCTACACTGTTGGTGGGAATGCAAGCTGGTGCAGCCACTCTGGAAAATAGTATGGAGGTTCCTCAAAAAGTTGAAAATAGAGTTACCCTATGACCCAGCAACCACACTACTGGGTATTTAACCTAAAGATACAAATGTAGTGATCTGAAGGGGCACATGCACCCGAAAGTGTATAGCAGCAATGTCCACAATAGCCAAACTATGGAAAGAACCTAGATGTCCATCAACAGATGAATGGATAAAGAAGATGTGGTATATACATACAATGGAATACTATGCAGCCATCAAGAGAAACTAAATCTTGCCATTGCAACAATGTGGATGGAGCTAGAGGGTATTATGCTAAGCAAAATAAGTCTATCAGAGAAATACAATTATCATATGATCTCTCTGATATGAAGAATTTAAAAGACAGGGTGGAGGGTCCTGGGGGGTAAGGGGGGGAATGAAACAAGATGGGACTAGGGAGGGAGACAAACCATAAGTGACTCTCAATCTCATGAAACAAACTGAGGGTTTCTGGGGGGTTGAGGGGGTAGGGAGAGGGTGGCTGGGTTATGGACATTGGGGAGGGTATATGCTATGGTAAGTGCTGTGAAATGTGGAAGCTTGGTGATTCACTGACCTGTACCCCTGGGGCAAATAATACATTATATGTTAAAAAAAAATTCTTTAGTTTGACACAGGGGGTTACCCTGGAGACTTACATTATCCTAGAGAACCATGGTCTCACTATGAAATCAAGGTTCCACAAGAAATATGAAACGTTAGAAAATTTCTAATTTATCTTCTCAACAGAATTCAAAAGACTTTGCAGCTTTCACAGCACAACCATCATGATACATGAGGAAAGCTTAGAGATTTTTTTTAAGGTTGCTTCAAAATTAAAAGTATAAATATGTATGCTATATATAGATATGTAACCTATTTGTTAAAGTTTTTGTCCTCACTTTTCTTTTTCAACTAACAAATTGGATACATTCTGTGTGTTACACACTATGATAAGGCAGTTTGTCAAAATTTCGTTGATTATATAAGCGTCGGTTTGGTTCTACTGTGCTTTTGATTAGAATTGCATTAATTTTCAAGATCAATGTAAACAAAGTTTTCCATTTTTAATATTGATTCTTCTCATCCAGGACAATGGCATTCAAATTTCATATAATAAACAGTCGATAAGCATTTATGAAAGAAAGAAAGAAATGCCACCCAATTACTTTTTGCAGTGTTCTTAAAAAAAGTTCTTTACATTTCTCTTCAAGGTTATTTCAAAGCAGTTTGTGTTTTTGGTAAATTAAATCTTTTTCCTCTCATAGAATTTTCTATTTAATTGTCAATATTTACCAGTTTAAAAGATGCTGAGCAGAACTTTCTCTTTTGCCCAACAATTGACGCCAGGGGAACAACTTTTATAAAAACCCAAAGAAAGCTGTAAATATTTTCTGTTTTAAAGAGAACTTCATGGGGCACCTGGGTTGGAGGGTTGGAGCCTCTGCCTTCGGCTTAGGTCATGATCTCAGGGTCCTGAGATCGAGCCCCACATCGGGCTCTCTGCTCAGCAGGGAGCCTGCTTCCCCCTCTCTCACTCCCTGCCTCTCTGCCTACTTGTGATCTCTCTCTGTCAAATAAATAAGTAAAATCCTTTAAAAAAACTATATAAAAAATTAAAAAATAAAGATAACTTCATGCAATAGAGCTAGATCCTTCCACCAGACTAATCAAGTGTGGCAGAATTGGATAAAATATCACCGGTCTATCCCGTGAGCCTACAGTTCTCTTCCTACTATCCTGTTTCTCTAAGATGGCTAAAAAGCACATTAACAATTACTTCTTACCTGGACACTTCTGAAGAAGGAAGTCTTGCTGGAGCAACTCATGCGGGAAGAGACAATGGTGTGGTGGATGGAAATCTCACCTTATCTGACAGGAGCCAAAGGGAGACAAGCTGCTCCTCTCTAAGGAAGTGGAAGGACTTGAAATAAAGTTCAAAACTGTTCCCCAAACACTCTTCTTATCTTTCCTGAGGAAGCTACTCCATTGGCAAAGACTCCAAACACATACAGAACCAATTTAGAGCCAACACTCTCTCATTCCTATCACATTTGACATAACCTGTTATGTTATATATAAACCCCTATTTAGCACCTATCATTACTCCTGTCTTTCCTTTGACCATGAATTTTAGGAGATTTAGAAGGGGAGGGGGAAGAGATTCCCCAAAAGACACTTTTAACCATAAGACTCTGAATGAGTACACCATGGCCTTTCCCTACTCAGGTCCCTCACCTGAACAGGACTATGGCTGGGTTTAAATGGGTCATTATTTATCTGTGCTTAGAGTAGTGTTTGGCACTTATTAAATAGACAATAAATGTAATGAATATATACAAGTGAAGAAAGTTACCCAGACTTTTTCTCACATAGGAACAACCCAGTCATCCTATTTCTACTCTGGACAAGAGAATGCAAAAGACATCACAACAAAATGTTCTAAAATAACATTTAACTCGGAATAGTGAAAGAGCCACCTATGAGCAATAGCAAATAAAATGTCTTCATTCTGACAAAGTTTTGTAACCGTTTGAAACCAAAACTCTGGCCAGGAAAGAAAGTCTTATGTATTGAAATCTCAATCTGTATCTATTATAGTTTCTTTTCACTGGTCTAATAATGGCCTCACCACACTGAACTCAAATACTTAAACTACATGTCCATCTAGTTAATTTTGGCTTATATTTTACTTTTTAATTCATCTATACTTTAATTTAGTAGATTTTCTGATATTTTTAAGTACATAATCCCTTAATCTCATAAATTGCTTTAATAATTGCCTTTATGATATCCTGTCTAATAAGATATGATTTTTTTTAAGATATGATTTTTAATGTGTCCTTGTCTTGCTGTTTTTCTTACTCCCTGGCCTTAATGTGGAGAACACATTTTTTTAAAGCTTTTATTTATTTATTTGAGAGAGAGAGAGATCACAAGTAGGCAGAGATGCAGGCAGAGAGAGAGAGGGGGAAGCAGGTTCCGTGCTGAGCAGAGAGCCCGATGAGGGGCTTGATCCCAGGACCTTGAGATCATGACCTGAGCCGAAAGCAGAGGCTTTAACCCACCTAGCCACCCAGGCGCCCCTAGAGAACACATCTTAATCATTTTAAAAACCCTATTTAGTACCCTGCACATATGAATGTTCCATATATGTGGTACCGAACTACATTTTAGAAAAATGTAAGTAAAATAAATATGTGTATGCATGTGTGTGTGTATATCTATAATTTTCAATGATGTGTAATTTCATATGCATTATGTGAAATCAATAATGTTATTTCTTTATAAAGATTTATAAGAGGTATAAAACGTGTATAAATTTGGTATGCAACGCTGGCTCTTTGAATACTAGACAAAAACAAAATATTATTGTTTTTGGATAAGACACTATTCTACAAAGCATGTTGCTACTCTGTATGAGTACATCATCAAGATGGCTTTGGGTTTCAGTTTAAAATTAACATTCAGATACAACTGACCCTTCTACTTCTGCTGGAAAATTGGCAAATAAAGGAAAAATACTAAGCTAAGGCTCTCTGTGGTATGAGGTTAAACAAAAAAATCTGACTACTCTTTTGTCAATACAATGCTACTTATTCTCAGCCTTCTATGAGTGTTTCTGGTAATTGCTCTGTAGCCAATTCACTTTGCCTCTCAATTTGTTAATTAACCTGATTATCTTAGGTAATTAGCTAACTCTAGCCTAGTCATTTTCACAGCATGGTTGTAGGTGAGATCCTGCCCTCCTTTCCCCAGTTTTCTGCTTATTGAAATGAAGTTTTAATTTCTCAAAGGTATTGGGAAAACTCCTCTCGCCAGTCTTACTTCTCTGAATGCTATGATCAGGGGAAGGAACTGGGTTTTTGATCAGGAATGGCAGATATTCTTCCTGCTGCCCCTCTGCTCTCACACTGAGATGCCCACGCCTGGACACAGCTACCTGCGGTGTGCAGGGTTGCCTGAATACGCTGGAGGGAGGGCAGCCATAAGCTGTTATTATTGTAAACGGATCAGCCACCCTCCCGCCACATCACTGTGGCCTGTGAACCTAAATTATGTGTATGTTCAGCCTTTGAGATCATTTACCATTAACCATCTGACAATGGTGCACCTTTTATCACAAAGATCACCCAACATTGGGTCAACAGTCAAGGTATTTAGTGGACATTCCACACTTCTTTCATCCTGAAATGTCAGTATCGCTAAGAAGTGGCATGGTTTAAAAATAAATAAATAAACTGAGCAGATTTCTGACTCCACCTCCCTCACCTACTCCTGATCCACATACCTTAGTTAAAGCGATTTGTTCACTAAATGTGGCAGTTCCCCCAAAATGGTTCTTTTCGTGGTCATCTTCTGAATAACGACCAGGATCACAGGGTGGAGGAGTTGTACTGACCTATTTTGAAAATTTGGGATTCCACTCTACCATTCCTGGCCACGCCGCTTCTTTTTATCCCTTAATAACTGCCTCAGGTCGGCCTGGCACATACTCTGGGGGGCATCCTGGCCAAAACGTGGCCTACAGAATTCAAATTTAATCCTATTTCAGCTACCTGAATTCTCTCGTCGGGTTGTTGCAGTCATATAGCTTGTAATTACATTGATTCTCGAGTGCAAGGCAGAGACCCATGTTAGGCAAGGTGGGAGGGAGGGTAATAATGCATCTCAATACATTTTACTAAGATGCTCTTATCCCCCTTGCATATAACACCCCAGCTGAGAGGTCTGGGTACAGGGAAATGATGACGGAGAAAAGGTGTATTTAGAGCTCCTAGAATGGGACATACTAATTTGGGGGAGTACAGGGAGAGCAACAACTCTGACATCTGGGAGGGAACACCATAGAATCTGGGTGCAGGGAGGAACACTAATGATCTCTTTTAGAACCATCCTAGAACCTTTTTCACAGAGAAAAACATCTCACTGCAGCTTTCCCAAAAGATAGCAAGCTGCTTAATTCAAATGATACCTAGATCTGCCATCCTGACCAAATGGTGGTGACTAGGACTTGATCCCCAGTCTCTATAACTTTACTGAGCAGTCAATCAGCAATATTAGGGGGTGACCCCAGATCCTGCATCTCCCATACAAAATGATTGTCAGCCTCTTTAAATGTCTTTCCACCTCTATTCCTATCTCTACCTCTGTTCATGACATGGGATGGATGATGGCTCCTAGCAGGTGGTACAGACAAACCCTCTATGTCAGACTGACTGCCCTCATGCAAACCCTCCAAAGACACAGGCTGAACCAGAATTGGGAAAACTAATATTTACCAGGTGGCCAGAAAGGCACATTGGAGACTGTTAAGCCATGTCCCCTGACTCATGTGATCATATTTGCAGTGAACAATTACTGCAATTTAACATTTTCCTTCCAGGAGCACCGGGTGTCTCTGGGGCTGAACTAGGGACTGAACTACTTCTGTGGAAGCTAGTCATTAATTTGTATGTACTTGCTGTAATTTGTAGCTAAGGAGTGATCATAGGAGCTCTTCAAGTGTTTAAGAAAAGACCACCAGTAGATCATGTGGCTCCCAGATAACTGTGGAGATCTCTCTGGAATAGGATACCCTTAGGTTATTTGAGGCATTCCAGAAGGGATAAATCACTCACTGTATATGCACTCATTGGGTAAGTATCCCTACAATGGGAACCAATCAATCAGAAAAGGTGGTAGGAAATGTGTCCCCAGACTTCGGCTGAAATTATCAATGATACCACTTTGGACACAGAAGGCATTCAGGTAAATTTCAACTCACTGGCCAGAACTGCTATGGAAGACAGAATTGCCCTACACATCCCTCTTTTGAGACCACAGTGAAACCTGTGCAATTACTTATACATTGCTACACCTGGATTAATTCTTCTGAAAAGGTGGCAAGGTTAGTGCAGAGACTTAAATAGAAAGTCACGTGTCTTTTTGTCTTCATGTTTATGGGATTTCTTTAGCCTGCTTTGTCTGGGGCCCTGAGGGTCATGACTGAGGTCAATACTGCAGGTTGGCTCCACCCTGCCACTTGCAGAATTACTAATAGCAGCTTTAATTAAATGTTGTCTGAGACAAATTGAACAAGTATAGGTCTAGTCCCTATTGATAAGATTAATCAGAATGGCCACTGAGCAGCATACTCCTACGAAAATTTGAGTTCGTCTAAGAATGTGTAGGGCTAAGGGGTGGTTTTTGGGAGAGGCAGTCTGCCAGGGCTCTGAGCATCCCTGCATATTCTTGCTGAGTGAGCCAAATTGGAAAGCTTACCCATCTCCTGATACTGAGCAGTTTTTTCTAGCTTGTCACATAAGCAACTAAGTAGGCCAAGTCCACTAGAGTGTGACAACCATGTAACTGCTTGTTTTCCTGTGGAAGGGGAATCTGTTTTTTTTGCCATTTGCTATAATGTTTGCTGCTTGCTCAAAAAGTGCTTTGGGCCTGGGTCCCTCAGTTGTGAAACAAACCCACTCCATGTGCAGCATCTATCTGGGCCCATGGCACAGAGTCAGTGGAACTTGGGAGGCAAGAGGGGCCAGCAAATACGCTGGTGTTCATGCTTCTGGCTGTGCCAAGAGTAATAAAGTTCTTTGTCTCTGACCCAGGAGTCTTGAGTCTTCTGCCAGAATGCTTGTAATGATGGCTGGCTCACTTGTTGGCTTGCAAGTAGGGTAAAATCAAATCGTAGAATGTTTACAGTTCTTGAGAGAAACAACATGATTTTGAATGGGATAGAAATGTATTCTATTTAAACAGCTCATAATCATCTTCCAAATATTTTAAATATATCCTTTCAGTAAATAAAAAGCACATTAGCTGGAAAATAGCTGGACTAGGATTTGAATTAGGCAATATGGATACAGAGCATGTTTTTATTCTCCTGTATTTCTCTATATGTTGATTTTGTTTAAAAGCATTGGAATATTTTGCGTTTTATTTAGTGAATTTCCCATGTCTCTTTTATGTGATTTTGCTTATAACTCATTAGCCATCAAATTTTTCAAAATCCTCTATTCTAAGTTGGTAATCACTTTAAATTTGACAAATCTGATCATTTTCTTTAACTTGTGTAGGATAAACATTTTTAAAACAAACTAATTATAACATGCCCATGTTTCACACCATAACTATCACTTAAATATAATGAACTGTAAAAGGCAGGTTGATTCCATATTAGTTAAAAAATAATTTAAATCTAGTTATATCATAGCCCTTTAGTTGAAAATTCCAGCAATTTAGATGTCAAAATTTTACAAAGTAAAAATATAATCTTTTAGTTACCTTGTTCCAATTTGTAATTCATAGGATGTGCCCACTTTGAAATTACTCCTGTACTATCATTTACTAATTAACCAGGAAAAGAAAATACAAATTTAAAATAATTTCAATGTGTTATGAAAATGTTTTCTGAAACAGAAAAAAAAAAAGACTTACAGATACTCTATTTATGAATACAAAATACCCCAACTTCCCAGGACTTCTCTATCTCTTAGCCTAAGGCTATTCTCCTCAAGTTTTTGCTCCTATCCAGCCACTTATACTATTTCAGCAAATGAGCTTCCCCTGAGCGATGGCACCAAACACAAGAATATCCTGCCCCAAATTCCCATCACTTCCTTTTTAGCCTTTTCTCAGTCTGCTAGGTCAGTGTTTTTATCAAATACTGCATGTCTACCCTTATTTTTAAAATCATTCACCACCAGTTATTAAGTCCACCTCTTCTGTACACACACCCATAAATTATGACTTTCCACCTACACACCCATTCCAATTGCTGAAAGGACTACTTAAGAAAATTGTTCGTTCTTCTCAGAATTCCATTTATTAGTCCTTCAAAGTAATCAGAAAGTCGCTTTTGGAATTTTACATATCTTGTATACTTCTTTATCCCTTCTGATTATACTAGCTTTTCGTCAACTTTAAAGACAATTTTAAATTTTATTTCTATCTTCATCTTTAAAAACTGATTTGGAAATGAACTTTTGGGACATAATCCATTTCTAACTTGGGGACTCCCTAGAATTTTATATTAAAATATAGAAAATTTTCAAATGATATAATAATGGAAAATTGATAATGTGTAAATACTTCATATTATAGGATATAATATGGAATATTATGTCTAATGTTTAATAAGGTTAGGAACACACCAAACATTGTCAAGCATTTCTCTAACTGGGAATATGGCTTTGAGTTAAACTGATCCAGATCTTAAGATCAATGCCACTACTTTTTAGTATGTGAACATGAATAAACTCTCCCTCTGTTTTGGGTTAATCATCAATAAATGCGCAAAACACCTAGTTTACAGGGCTGGATGCCATGTAAATGCACCTTGCACGATACCTGTCATTTGTCACAGTGGGGGAAGTAAATCCAACCTATTATTACCTGATGAGAAATTCAGCAGAAAATTTATCATGAGAATATGGTAGAATATGGTTCTTCCTTCACTCTTACTCATTTGACTACTTCTTCATATTGCAATAATGTGAAATACTTGCTAGACAATTGAGAAAAAGAATTTTTGGAAATATGGACAATGAAGGAAAATTAAGAAGTCTGTGACTGAAAAGCAAAGCAAGTGACAAAGTATCAGAAATAGCTGTACAGTAAATTCCCTTGACTAGTTTTTTATTTAAAACTGGCATTTTCGGTGCACCTGGGTGGTTCAGTCTGTTAAGCATCTGTCTTCAACTCAGGTCATGATCCCAAGGTTCTGGGATCAAGCATCAGGCTTCCTGCTCAGCAGGGAGTCTCTTCTCTCTGCTCTGTCCCCTTCTTGTGCTCTCGCACTCTCTCTCTCAAATAAATAAAATCTTTTTTGGGGCCCCTGGGTGGCGCAGTTGGTTGAGCGACTGCCTTTGGCTCAGGTCATGATCCCGGAGTCCCGGGATCGAGTCCCACATCGGGCTCCCAGCTCCATGGGGAGTCCGCTTCTCACTCTGACCTTCTCTCTCTCACTCTCTCTCTTTCCTCATAAATAAATAAATAAAATCTTTAAAAAAAATCTTTTTAAAAATTATTAAAAACTGAGGGGCACCTGGGTGGCTCAGTGGGTTAAAGCCTCTTTTATTTTATCTTATTTTGTTTTTGTTCTGTTGTAATTCTAGATGTAACACAAAAGAGGAGCCTGGAAAAATGGAGGGAGATAAACACAATTCCTTCCTGACACCCAAAACTAGCAACTGATATATGTGTTCTCTTTTAAAGTTGAGTAAACAGAAACAAGTAAATACAAACTCTGGGATCTATAAATAATTATAAATAAAATTAAGAATAAATTTGCAGGGGCGCCTGGCTGGCTCAGTTGTTTAGGCATCTGCCTTCGGCTCAGGTCATGATCTCAGGGTCCTGGGATTGAGCCCAGCATCACGCTCTCTGCTCGGCAGGGAGGCTGCTTCCCCCTCTCTCTCTGCCTGCCTCTCTGCCTACTTGTGATCTCTATCTCTCTGTCAAATAAATAAATAAAGTCTTTAAAAAAAGAACAAATTTGCTCACATGTATCATTCTTACTATTTGTCAAACATTTTTTTCAATATTAAAATATTTTTATCATTTAATCCTGACAATAACCCTCTGCAGTCGTGGCACTTTATCTCCATTTCTTAGATCAGAAAAATGAAGCCGTGTAACTTACCAAATTAAGGTAAGTGATTTGCCTGGGGTCATGCAACAGACCTGAGTAAGTAAAAGTGGAATTGAACTCAGGCATCTGGCTCCAGAGGAGAAAGGCTTAATACTTACTTTATCTTCTGTATCTGTGGCTTAAAAAAAAAAAAAAAAAGAAAGGAAGTGAGACTGTCTAAGACAGATTCTAAAACACTTAGTGGGCACCTCCTCCAAGTCAGTGAGGGACGGGGGCCAGATAGGTGGGAGGCTGTTGGAGACAGAAAGGTAATGGGAGCTCGCTCCTCTGAGAGGAAGGATCTGACCAAGGGTCCTGCTTTCACACAGCCACCTTCCAATTGGACTCATACTATTTACTTAAAACATAATCTATACAACAAGAAAAAGCTTTCTCTAAAGGCAGTATGAAAAAGTACAACAGTAAAAAATTATCTTAAAAATAGGGTTCAAAACACATTTTTGAAAATAGTTATTTGATAACATCAAAATGTGTCAAGTTCTATGAAACAAGACAATGAGCCAGAAGGAGAAGACAAGCTAGAATGAACAAGATATTATGAAGAGGTTGGCAGAAAGAAGGGAAAAAAATGCAAAGTATCTTAAACACTGATGCTCAATTAAAAACTGTTTTGAAAGCAATAAAAAGCAGAATTAAAAACTGAAAATTACAGATGTAGAGGAAAAACATATGAAGTACTCTGAAAATAAAACAAAAAGAAAATCACTGAAAGAAAAGCTACAAAAATATGACAGATGTGAAGGAAAAGAATGGAGAGCAAACCTATACTTTCATTCCCATTCCTTCATTCAACAAATATTTATTTTTTCCCAGGACTGCTCAAAACCCAAAACTTCTTGCTTCCAAAATCATGTTCAAAAAATAAAATAAAATAATAGAATAAAGGGGTGCTTGGGTGGCTCAGTCATTTAAGTGTCTGACTCTTGATTTCAGCTCAGGTCAAGCTCTCAAACCCCACAATCAGGCTCCACACTGGGTGGAGAGCCTGCTTAAGATTCTCTCTCTCCCTCCCACCTTCAGCTCAGACATCCTCTCTCACTCTCTAATAAATAAATAAAATCTGTTCAAAAAATAATATAACATCACGTCCCTATTTTTATAGAATCATAAATTGAGAGAAGCTGACCTCTCACCCTCGCTTGTTTGAATCGTGGTGGAATTCCAAGAGTTCTCATAGAAAGAACTAGAAAAAAATTAAGCTATATTCAGAGATATAAACAGTAAACTCTCCAGAGCTGGGAGGCAGAGAGGACCTAAAGCTATAGATTGAAACAAGAGACTGAAAACCAGACAAATATAACACAAAGGAGTCAACATATACATATTTTCTTGACTTTTTTTTGGAGTTTCAAGAGTAATGAAAATACATTTTTTACTGTAGAGTCTAGCTATATGCACTGCTAATCGCCTTGCCTCTTTCAAGCCAAACACAAATGTCACCTTTTCATTGATTCTTCCTGACCATCCTATTTGAAACTACAACCCACCGCCAACTTACTCCCACTCTTCTGTTTTTATTTGTCCTTAATACTTAGCACATGTTAATATGTCATATAATTTCTCATATGCTATGTCTAGGACATAAGCCCAATGAGGAACTGAACATTTTTGTGTGATTATGGATAAACTCCTAGAGAACAGTGCCTGACACATTTTAGGTATTAATTGTTAGTTTTATTAAGGAGTGAAGTGTCCACAAAGGGGACAGACACAGGCAAAGGCTACATACACAGAAGAAATATCAGGCCTCGAGTACCTACACTCGAGAGAAAAACCAGAAATGTGGTTGCAGTGGCAGGCAGAGGTCAAATCATGAAGAGGGGTGTTTTAGTCTAAGAAATTTGGAGACAGTTGTAGAGACAATGCGATTTAGATTCTAAGCTTTCCTAAGTAAAAGTAGAGCTGGTGTTTGAATCCAATAGGCAGAGACTTAGGAACATCTGGGACTTGAATACACCAGTGGCTTCTCCATCCCTATTCAATCTCCCTGTCAATCTACCACAAACTCATAGAATCATACACAGAATCCTCAAATACTCACCATCTTACATTATTCAGCCTTGTTTCTCCCCAATCTAATGCATACACACCCACCCACCCACCCAGGCACACACATGCGCACACACGCACAGCTCACCACATACCACATGCAAGATACATGGTAAAACTTCAAAGGTTTCCAGACGAAAGTTCAGTATTTTAAATACGTCAACTCTTCTAAGATATAGCTGAAATTCACGGCAATCTTAAGCAAAATCTCAACAACTTTCTTGTTTTTTTTTTTTCTTAGTGGATCTTGTCAAGTTGATTCTAAAGTCCATCTGGAAGAAAAACGGTGCAAGAACAGCCAAGATATTTCTGAAAAAAGTAGAATAATAAGGGAGGACCAGCCTTTCTTGATATCATAACATACAAAAGGTTGCATAATTACGATAGTGTGGTTTCAGTGCAGGAATATCTCAATGAAAAAGAATAAAGTCTATGAATATTGGAACCTGAGATTTAGGATAAATGAGCTATATGACATTTGGTACAACTTCATTTAGTGTTAAAAACAATAGATGCGGGGGCGCCTGGGTGGCTCAGTGGATTAAGCTTCTGCTTTCGGCTCAGGTCATGATCTCAAGGTCCTGGGATCAAGCCCCGCATCGGGTTCTCTGGTCAGCGGGGAGCCTGCTTCCTCCTCTCTGCCTGCCTCTCTGCCTACTTGTGATCTCTCTTTCTCTGTCTGTCAAATAAATAAATAAAATCTTTAAAAAAAAAACAATAGAGGCAACCTAATGTTCAACTTAAGAATGGTTAAATAAATCATCATATATTCCATAAAATATAGGGGAGAATGCTAACAATATAACTTTCAGGAAAACAAAGAAAAATACAGTATATGACTATGTATATATACATCTATGTATATATACATATATATAAGATATACATATATACCCAAATATGTATGTATATATACGTATATAAAATATACGTATATATACACACATAAAATATGCTTCTATTTTTATAAAATAACACTAAAAACAGCAACAACAACAAAACAAAAATATTTTTGCCTGTATGCATGGACATGGCTAAAAACATCAGAGAACACAGTAAGACTGAATGGTGAGGTTTGGGAAGGGGGATTTTTCACTTTCTATTTTAGAGAGCTTCGTATTACTGAAAATTTCAAATAAGGAACATATTTAATGTTTTACTTTTCTAATTAAATGTGTATTTGTGCATGTATCATGGTATCAAATTTCAGGCTTTTAAAAAATATCTATGATCTAATTTATTTTATATCAACTTTGTGAAACCAAGCCACACATTAGTATTCAATTTTACAAATGAAAAAAGAAGTAAAATGAGATGCTCCATAAAATGTAATCGGAATTGCGTATACACTGGAAAAGTGACACCCCTCCTTTGTATGCCAAGCAGTTAGAACATTAAGTGATGCATGATATGTCTTAGTAAATGTTCAGTGACATGAATAAGAGACAGACTGTTTCTAAAAGCCAGGAATATAAACACCGAGTTTGAGGCTCTTCCTCCTTCCACTCCCTGAACAGGTTAAGCCCTTTGCTAGCAACAACTGAATGGCAATGTGCCACAGACTTTTAGTCAGCAATGCTACCATTGAATGAGCTCAAAAATGGGTCTAAAATATAGAAACAACTCAGCTCAGGTATAGCCATAGATTCTAAAGCAAGAATTTTTAAAAAGACTTTTCTGCTTTTAAAAGAATAGTTGATACAATTGAATTTATGGCTCCTCCTAATAAATATATTCTGCAACTCTTAAATACCCTTCAAATTTAAAGTAATAAACAGCAATAAAATTAACAATCATTTGGTAACCTAGGTAACCTACTTTATTTTTTTTTAAAGATTTTATTTATTTATTTATTAGGAAAGAGAGAGAGTGAGAGAGAGCAGGTCAGAGTGAAAAGCGGACTCCCCATGGAGCTGGGAGCCCGATGTGGGACTCGATCCCGGGACTCCAGGATCATGACCTGAGCTGAAGGCAGTCGCTCAACCAACTGCGCCACCCAGGGGCCCCGGTAACCTACTTTAAATGGTGCCTGCATAAAACCATTCAACTCCGTAATACAGTATCTTCTTTCCATAATTATTATCACAAAGAAAACTTTAAAACATGATTTGAATACAGTGACTCAAAAATTAATCAGCAACACAGACTTCTGTTTTGGCTTTTCAAATGTTGAATACTATGCCTGTGTTTGATAGGAAAACATGACCCAGGAGCCTCAACTGAGTTAATAGCCAAAAGGTGTCACTTTATTGAACAAGGTGGTTAGTATTCAAAAAGCACAAAACAAATTATTATGTCAATGTATATCCGTGAAATCTCTAAGAGAAAATGAAAAAGGCAGGTAATGGGAATACTTAAACATTGTCTAGACATAATTGGAAAAACTGCATTTTTCACTTTTGTAAGAAGACACTCTGTGGGATCTTTTTTTAAAGATTTATTTATTTATTTGAGAGAGAGAGAGAGCACGAGCAAGGGGAGGGACAGAGGGAGAGAGAGAGGGAATCTCCAGCAGATTCCCTGCTGAGTGGGGGAGCCCTACATAGGGCTCCCTCCCATGACCCGAAGATCAAGACCACAGCCAGAATCAAGAGCCAGATGCTCAAGTGACTGAGCCATCCAGGCGCCCCTCTGCAGGGTTTTTTTAAACCCACAGAATTCCACAGGAGTTCTATTGAGTGCCTATTTGACTTGGCATCTCTTCTTTTCTGAATATATTCCTTGAGTGGCATTCCTAGAATGAGTCCCTCTGTTGTAGATCCTGTACCTTAAAGATAGACTTTGATTTCTTCAGATAACCTCACAGGATTATGCAATTTAGCATTCCACCACAACCTTCGTTTAGCCATTCCACCAAGTTGTTGCTTAATCATCACCCATGTTATGCAAGCGATAGCAGGAGAGAGGCCAATGAAAGAAAGCTGCAGTTTGGTAAAGAATAACAATGATCCAAGGTTTTGTGTATTGGTCTGCAAGAATATTCCAAAGGACACCCTTCTCTTAGAGTTTGAGTTACTGTCATTCATACTCCAGTGGGGAAATCCAATTCTTTAAAATCCAATTTCTCAGGTAGAAATCTAATTCTCTAAGTCTTTTCCTACTCTGCAATGATGCCTTGGGCTCCACATCAATTTAATACGGAACATAAAAAGGAAAGCACCTCACAAAGAAATGCAAAACTAAAACTACTCTTTTAGGACCCCAAAAAGGCCTGCTTTTCAAGTGGATATTAGACAAAAGTACCGTTCATAATTTATTTCATTTATACAGGTAGCAAATCAAAATGAAACTTTAAAAAGACTTTTAGCCTATTAGGTGTTCTTAATAAGCTAAAAAGCTTGAAAATTTTTAAATAGGGAAAAAGTTACATGTGAAGATAGTAAAAAAATGAGTTTGAGCATTGAAATTTTCTGAAACATTCATAAAAATTTAATAACCACTATTATTACAGTAGTGAAATAGCCAAAGGGAATTAATTTTAACAACTGATTGTCCAGGAAATGAGAAGCACTATATATATATATATATATATATATATATATATATGTGTGTATATACATATACTCAGATATGTATGTAAGTAGACATATACGTATATGTACATGAATGCATATATAATATACATACATATTAGAGGCAGTAAAATACAACTTCAGCTCTTTTACAGAGGCAATTTTACTCGATTTTTGTTTTTCTAGGTGACAGATTATAGATCTTGATCTCTAACTTTTAAAACTCATTTTCCTTTAAAATTGTGGAAAATACATCATAAATGTACACTAAGCCCATCCAAAGGAAAAATGAGAAAGTCAATATAATAGGCTTCCTTAGGCATAGAATGTAAGAAAAAAAATTAACAAAACTATGCACCGATGAAACCAACATATCTATTTTTTTTCCAACATATCTATTTTTTAATACTATAAGCCTGAATATAATCTCCTAAAGATTCACGATGTCAACCAAAGTTATTTACTGAAGAGCACTGATTTGTGACTATGGACAATAATGCATACTCATTTGCTAAACTTAAAATACAAGCCTCCCAGAGAAGATAAAAGGAAATTATGGTTGTTCAAACAGTAGATCGTCCAAAGCGGCCGCTTTAATCAGATTATTCCAAGATACCTACAAATGTTACTAAGCAAATAGCCTTTCTTGAAGTTTCCTTAATGTCCTGTAGAACATTTCTCTTAGTATTACAACTCCTTACTAGAGTTTCCTGATGGCCACAACATTGTTTTATTTTTTTCTGTTTTGGAGGATTTTATTTATTTATTTATTTAAGAGCGAGAGAGCGAGAATGGGTGCCAAGGAGCAGAGGGAGAAGGACAAGGAGACTTCACACTGAGCCCAGAGCCCAACACAGGGCTCCATCTCACCGCCCTGAGATCATGACCTGAGCAAAATCAGGAGTCTGACACTTAACCAAATGAACCACTCAGGTGCTCCCACTGTTTTATACTCATTTTTATATTTCATTACACCGTGGCTGGCGTATAGTTTGGGTATTAGAAAAGAAAGCAATACATTGTACTTGTTTTTTTGATAAGGAAAGTTCTGGGCAATGTTTGTGGATGTTCGATATGTCATCATTCACTTATACTTACTAGAATACCTACTCTGTGCTGAGCACTGTGCACATATTTATGTGGACTGAACTAGGAGCTAAATTACCTGTGATTGGAAAGGATGAGGTGTCAGATGACTCCTTTATTTTTCAATAACGTTTAGTGCTTCACATAAATGGAAATATTCATCAAAAGTAATGATCGCACTTGTTCATAAATTAGATTCATTACGACTTGGAGGGCAAGATGCCATTTGGCAGGTTAATCCCCTCTGCTGGGGAAACGAAAAGAGAATTTAGCTGTTAGTGCTCTTCTAGATATATTTATTCCTGGATCTCTTTCTCTCCTCCACTCAGTCATATTGCAACATATTGCATACTGCTTTAACTTGGAACCAGCACCAACTTCAAAATTCAATTTGGAAAACCTTAAAAATAGACTGAACATACCATGACAAATCAAACATTTTGAAATAACACTGTTGGCAAGGTGGCTTTTACTTAAAATTGAAAATGTTAACATTTTGCAAGAAGGTGAATTATTTTTCTTGGCAGATATGTTTTAAAGAACATTGAAAGAAAAATACTGAATAAGAACAAAAGTTTCTCAAGTAAAATCAGTTCTCTGAAAGGAAATAAGAACATCAAAGAGAAATGACAACAAAATATATGTTATTTCCTGTCTGACAAAAGCAACCCTATTCGAACAAAAGCTCCCTACCAACAAGGAAATTCTTACTCAATAGCCCAGGATTAAAATTACAGAATATATTCGTCCAAGTCTTCCAGTTCAATTTGAAATGTCAGCTTTTAATTCAGTAAAACCAAGCTTTCCTCATAGATTGGCTCTGAGGAGTCTCTAGGCACCTCCACCTTATACTGCTGAAAGTGAATGCATTAAGCCCTGACTGTAGCAAGGCATTGGCTTGGGGGTGGGGAGGGGGAGGAATTACCATAATGTTTGGGCTCAGAGTCAGCAAGATGAGTGTCTAGACACATTTCATCCAAGCATCTATATTCAATCCACAGCCATTTTTCTTGTGGTAATTTTCACTTATTTACTTGTTCAACCAACAAGTATTTGTGAAGTGCCAGGCCCCTGGGCTAGTTGCTGACTTTACAGACATATGTACTGTAGTTTAGTCAGCAATCCCTGAAAACTTCAATCCCAGCCCTGTGTGTGTGTGTGTGTGTGTGTGTGTGTGTGTGTGGTATTGAAAAGAACTATCCAGTAGCTGATACAAGACAAACATAAAACTGAGAAGCTTAAGATGTTCAATACATTATGTAATGCTCTCATTCAGAACATGTCTGTTCATAGTTTTTAACCCACAGATATCGCTTCATGAAATCAGTTTAGAAACATTCATATGTGTAAGGAATAGAAAATAGCTTGATTAAGGACCATGGAGTCACGGTAAAGTGAGTCAATCACATCTTTCTGAATTTTTGTAGTACAGTATAGTCCTGAAAATCATATTTTTAAAGAGGACATTAAAAGGCAGGGCACCGCAACACCGCCGTGCGCCTCATTTCCACCTGGTCAGACATACGCCTGTGGGTTCCCGAGCTCGCCATCAAGTGACAAGCTGGTGCCTACAAGGCACAATCCTGACAGAGTTTATGCAGTTACCCTGATTACTCAGAACAGTTCAGTGAATCAGTGGATATTTTCCAGTGAGCAAAAAGTAGATTAAAGGTATTAGACTTCCTCAAAGAGAAAGAAAATACAGTGCAAACTCACCAATATAAGGCTTATGACGCTAACTTCCAGTTTTCATTAACACACTGATTTGCCCAAGAACTTGAAGCGTTTTCCTTCCAAGTACTGTAATATAAACCCTCAGAAGCCACATTCAATTCTGAGGGAAAAAATACCTTGAATCAGCCTGGTGCCTAAATCTATTCTATTTCCTTAAAACTGACCACTTTAAGAAGCACTTCCCAATGTTCTATTTAGTACAACTCCAGGTTTTCATTTCAAATAAAACTGTTTTATTTTTAATTCCCATCTGAAGATTTATGGTAGGGATTTATGGTAAAGATTTCCTTTATCTCCTTTCTACTTCTATGATCTTTATTTATAATCATAAAAGATTACCTTGTTCGGGAGACAGTTTTCCATTTGAGTGGGTTGAAGTGTGTTTGAAAGCATGATGAACTAAGTTAATATTTTTAGATAGGATAGTCATGTCTCTAAAAGCCATACCAACACCTAAAAGAGAAATAAATAAGCAAGGACAACCATTCTGTGAAGCCGCAGACCTCTGCCTTTGGCCTTGGCTGTGATCAAAATAGAGGATGAAATCTCTAGGTCGGCACAATCACTTATGACTGATTCCATTGCTCCTAATGGAATTTTGTTGGAATTTTACACTACTTATATAAGTATGATTATGGAGAGGAGAGCTAGAAGCAGGAAAATCTATACTGCAATACGTATATGAACTAATATGTTAGCTTGTCACAGCCCTATGGATTCTCGCAGAAAACAGAGGACTCCTCGATCGGGGACATTGGAACTTATAACTCATGGCAAGGACAGAAACCATGATGGTGTGGTTCCCTGAGCCCCCAGTGCCACAGGATAACCCAGAGATCGATATGGAGGCTGTGAGAGCAATGAGGTTGTGCTGCCAGCGAGGAGCCTTGAGCTTAGGGACTCTGCTACTTTTAGAGCAAGCAGTAAGCAAGCCTCTGTTTTGTTCAGAGGGAGACCAAAAACGCAGGATGCATTCTTGAGATGCACTTCCTCACCTTTCAGAGTCCCCTGCTGTACAAACAATCCTGAGGGGGGCACAGGTAAAGGAATAATGTGGCACCCTCTGCAAGACCCATAAAAACACAAGTGGGCCACAGCGGACTATCTTGCAACAGATCTGAAAAATATTTCATATGTACCCAAAGTTGAGAAGTCTTGTGCCTCTAACTAGAAACATAAAACAGTTAAAAACAAACCATTTACTTCTACTTCTGCTTTGGCCTCCAAAGAAGCTGCATAAGGATGGGGCCTTTATCTGCTTTTCAGGCCAATATAAGCTCAGGACCTAATACAGACGTTGGCCCATAATAGCGGTTTAACATATTTTTCTTGGATGAATAAGTGAATTCTGCTTGCCAGTGTACTTGTCCCATTTTATTAGACACACTGCTGACTGACGACTTGGATCTGGTGTATTTGCTACTTAGACTGCTATCCTTTGCTGTAAAAAAAAAAAAAAAAATGTGGCTTGTTCCCATAAACTAATACTGAAGACTTTCTAGTCTCTGTTCCCAGACCCTTGCTCTAGTTCTCCTGCCCTTTATCTACCCCGGAGCTTTTTTACCACTAGCCTGGTTTTGTTCTCCACATTTGTGCATCCTTACCTCCTACTCTCCTGGTTCTGACACCCATCCATACTGCTGCAAGGGGCAGACTGTGTGGTCAAAATCTGGCTTCAAAACCTGGCTTAGTCATCCGCTAGCTGCAGGAGCTATGTCCTGCTCTGCAATCTCTCTTGGAACCACATTCTTTAAAATGGTAATAATAATAGAATCCACTTCATGAGAATCAAATGAGGTAAAGCATGTGTAACCAGTTTGCAGAGTAGGCTGGACTCAGAAGCATTCAATACAGAATAAAATTTTTTTTTTCTTTTTTAACATCCCGGGCTTCTAAAATTCACTTTGGAGCACCATTTCTTCTCTGGACAAAGTTTGGTGCGTACTCGAGATTTTTACCCACTTTCAGAGATTAATTAATGAACAGATCTTATACTATATATTTTAAGCTACTAAAATTTTTACCTTAACCAGTTAAAACCGACACACTACCCTAGCTCAGGTACAACCAACACATTCCAAAGGCCAACACTGGAGGCAAGACTTAAGGGTTGCTTTTTTAGTTTGTTTGCTTTTCAGTATGCTTTTCCTTTAAGCCCCAACTCTATGTCTGAGCCTCCACCTCTAAACATCTTCTAGCTCTCCAGATTGTAGAAGAGGATAAATGTGAGGATAAAATCAAAGGCTTATTTAGCTAGAGCTGTTGAAATCTAAATACTAGTAACCTCTACTGGGATATGTTTCTGAGTTATTCAAAGACCTCCCTCTCCTTTCACTGAGTCCTCCCACTATCTACTCCCCAGCGGAAGGGCAAAACCCCTTTGACCAGACTCCTCAGGACTCTCACTCAACTTCTGCTATATATTCCATACAGCTTCTTTCAGCCATTGGATTTGAAAACATATGCCTTCCCCTTGAGAACTCATCCTAAAACCCCCAAGATCTTAGTTATCAACAAAAAGGAAACATTCTCACATCTTACAACAATCTTTATCAACCTGTTTGATTTCTTTGAGGGGAGGAGCAACTTTCTTCAAAGTACTTCAACCTCACAACAAAACTGCGGTGAGAAATGAAAGACAAGCAAAATAGTTAAACATTAATGTAGCTATCATCATACTCACTAGTCACTCATTTGGGAAGCCTCAGAGTAATTGGAGAGTGTCAGATTCAGGACAAGTATGCAAGAGGAGTAATGAAAGCAAGTGGAGGAGATAATTGAAGTTCATGCAACAATATAATTAGGGAATCATTAAAAGTGTCAGAAGAAGGTTCAAGTTTTGTTTGGCATCTGCTGCTGTTTCCCTAGCAATTTGGTTGTCAGAGTAAGACTTACTGAAGTTAAGCTTTGTTCTACACATGACTGTCTTACCTATAATGGCATAACACATACTCTAGGATATCTTTTTAGTTCTCTGTATTACTTGGAACAATTTGGTCAACTTTTCTTAAAAGTTGTGCTATTTTTGGACTTCTTTTGAAACAGTATCTGTTATCTACCAGTCATGAAAGGGAGCAAAGGTCATGCCCGCAAATGAGAGTAGTATTCATGATACATATCAGATCAGTTGCCTTCCCGTTTTCCTACATATAATAAAACAACTGCTTGTTATCGATCAGACTTGATGGAAACTTATTTTTTTTAAAGTTCTATCTATTTATTTATTTGTTTGTTCGTTTGTTTGTTTATTTAACAGGGAGGAGAGAGATCACCCATAGGCAGAGAGGCAGGCAGAGAGAGAGGGGGAAGCAGGCTCCCTGCTGAGCAGAGAGCCCAATGCTGGGCTCATCCCAGAACCCTGAGATCATGACCTGAGCCAAAGGCAGAGGCTTTAACCCACTGAGCCATCCAGGCGTCCCTGGAACCTGATTTCTATGAATTCTCAAAAATCATAAAGTATTAGAGGATGCTAATTACATTAGTCATCATTTTATATTCTTTTATTTTGCTCCAAATGCTTTCTGTTGCAAATCTCTATTCTCGTCCTCACAACTTCTTTAAACTTTCTTTATCTATCTACCTATTTATCTTTGAATATCCAAAGCCTTTCTTATTTGGGCACTTTAGCATCAATGCTACATATTTAACCACAGAACGTCAACAAAGATTTTAGATTCTAGATAATAATCTAAAATACCTGGGTGAAAATACACATCTGTAGATTTGAGGACAGAGGATAAAGGAAATTAATTTCTCTATATATCTTTTTTTTAAAGATTTTATTTATTTATTTTGTTAGAGTCAGTGAGAGAGAACACAAGCAGGGGGAGTGGCAGAGGGAGAGGGAGAAGCAGGCTCCCCACTGAGCAGGGAGCCTGATGCGGGACTCAATCCCAGGACCCTGAGATCATGACCTGAGCCTAAGGCAGATGCCTAAACAACTGAGCCAGCCAGGCGCCCCTCTATATATCTTTTGTGGAAATCGCTTTATCTTGCCAGAAGAGTTTATGCTCAAATAAACTAATAATATCTAACATTTGGATGGTGCTTTGTATATTCTAAAGCATTTTTTATTCTATTATCTTAATAATCAGAGTGGACATCAACACCATACTGTGAAGTATATTAGAAGCATAACGTGTACAGTTAGTATTTTCCAAAGAAAATAACCCTGATTTCTGAGTTCCCTTGGCCCTGGTAGTTCCTAACAAAGCCTCCCATAAAGCAAACTCACACAATTCAGATTCCATGGTGTTCTCTTCACATAAAAGCTTCATGACATTCCGAAAAAAAAAAAAAAAAAAAGTAAATTCAAAGAGATAGTGGGTTTAATTTCCCCTGGGGACACAGTCTTCATTTTAAGCCTAGCCTGATTACTGTGAGGCCTTAGATACATAACTTCTGGGTTTGTTGGTTAGTAGGAAATCTAAACTCAAAGATCCTTGTACATTGTCTTATTGCAATATTATACAGCTCAGAAAAATATCAGCCACCAAATCTCTGAGCCCTCAGCAAATTAAGGATTATGGAATTAATATAACACAGGATAACTAACAATAGCAAAAGTTAACATTCATAACAAAAAGTTATTGACCACCTGGTCAAGGTTTTTCAAACCCTAAAACTGAACTTCAGAGTAAAAATCACAAATAAGTCTGAGTCAAGAGCAGATTACGTAGGTTTGTTCAGAACTCTCATATCCACACCAAAACAAATTTAGGGTAACTTTTTTTTTTCTCCAGTACATCCTTATTTTTCATGCAACATGTTACCTTATTTCTTGAAAATCAACTGTCAAATATGTTTGACTAGTAGTTCTCATACTTGAGTTGAAAAACATTTCAAACTCAAACAGTGACATTTCTTCATTCATCTTAAAAACTATAGCAATATTAATTGCAGGAAACATAAATATATTTGAAATCAAGATTTTAAAAATAGGAAGAACGGATGATTATGTAAGCCACATGTCTATAATAAATATTGCTAGCTATTTTAAATTTTTCCATCAACATTTATTTAAAAGACTAGTTTTGCTAGCAGACAAGCAGTTGTTGGTATCAAAGGAATACAGAAAATGACAAAACATCCACTTAGACTCAAGAAAACTCTATTCAGGGGGTGCCTGGGTGGCTCGGGATTAAAGCCTCTGCCTTCGGCTCAGGTCATGATCTCAGGGTCCTGGGACCGAGCTCTCTGCTCACCGGGGAGCCTGCTTCCCCCCCTCTCTCTGCCTAATTATGATCTCTCTCTCTGTCAAATAAATAAAAATCTTAAAAAAATAAAAAAATAAAACTCTATCCAGTAAATTTTCTTCTTCAGCAAAGTGAGAAAAGACTGCCACGTTTCTCAGTTGTAGCAGGAAGCACCTGAACTCAAATTTGAAAATACTAGCAATCTATGGCATACACCAGCACCACATGCTCAGTCCGTAAGCTTACATTTAAGTCGCCCCTTACTATCAAAAAGCAATGATATAGAATTATTTGAAATAACTTTTACTATTTTCTTTATTACATCTCAATATTTCTACTTTGCCAGGTGTACATTTTGAATATACTACACGTACGTAGAGGACATTTACCTTATAACACGGTAAAGAATATAGATACATGATATCTGTGTGTTTCTTCTTACTCTCTCTGATTGGCCTCCTTTTATGTATCTTAAATATTGGTCATCTTCAAGACTTTGTCCAAGCACCTCTCATCTAGCTTTTATGCATTTTGTAGCAATATCAGCCACTCTACTTCTTAAATTTCCAAACTGTAGAAATGGGTATGGATGAATGTCTAAGTATCTTCCTGAACACTCTTCCTTTCCACTCAAGGAGTTTTGGGCCAATTAACACAAATGTCTGTTGCATTATATTATAAAGAAGGGTAAGATTATTGTCAAAAAGTATTGAATTTCAGGGGCACCTGGGTGGCTCAGTGGGTTAAAGCCTCTGCCTTTGGCTCGGTCATGATCTCAGGGTCCTGGGATCGAGCCCCATATCGGGCTCTCTGCTCAGTCGGAAGCCTGCTTCTCCCTCTCTCTCTGCCTGCCTCTCTGCCTACTTGTTATCTCTCTCTGTCAAATAAATTTAAAAAAATAAAAAATAAAAAAAAAAAAAGTATTGAATTTCATTTAGTTGGAAAGCACCAGAGAATGATAGTTAGAATACTTGAAATGACTAGCAAAGGATGGACAACTTTTCAAAAGGCAAAGATGAAAGATGTTGTTTTCCACTTAGAGGGAAAATCATAGGGGGGAAAATCATGAATGTGGAAAGACACAGGGTAGGTTTAAGGAACCTGAGAAGCACAGGTTGAAGAGTGGGTAGGGTACCCTATACTATCTACATCTAAATCCACCCAGATATGGCTTTTCCATTTATTTACTACTGCTTGTTATAAGAATTGGATTGGGGGAGTTTGAGAAAACAGGAAGAATAACAGGGAGTAAATAAACATCTCTGTAATGCTTGGAGTAGTCAATTTCTATGTTGCTCCTGGTTCACTAGGGTTTCCAAGAAGCCCTCAGTGGTTGTTACAGTGGGAGGGAGGCAGAAAAGGAGGGAAGGGCCCACAGGGTTGACTCAATCATTGGGGCAGAGCAGCTCCATAAAGATATGTTGAAATTCTAGTGAAATTCTTATTCAAAAAGAGGGTGAAAGGGCAAAAAAGAAAAAAATATATACTTAAAATCAATTTCTTAGAAAGAACACTAGGAGAAAGAGCCATTGACACATAAAGGAATGAAAGATCAATGAGAGGAAGACAAGGTCATGTCAGTAATACCTAATGTTATAGAAACACAAGGAAAGTGAAATGGAACCTTAATTCCAAAACAAAATTTAAAAATATTATTTTCCTTCATTTTCCCATTATAAAAGAAATCTTTTTTTTTTTTTTTAAGATTTTACTTATTTATTTATTTGACAGAGAGAGAGAGTACAAGCAGGGAGAGCAGCAGAGGGAGAGGGAGAAGCAGGCTCCCTGCTGAGTAGGGAGCCTAATGCAGGGCTTGATCTCAGGATCCTGGGATCATGACCTGAGTCGAAGGCAGACACTTAAGAGACTGAGCCACCCAGGTGCCCCTAAAAAGAAATCTTTTTCATCTCAATTTACTTTTTAGCTTTTTTTCAACTGGCACACATTCTTTCTAGTGGCAAAAACAAAACAAAACATTTATTAGAAGATTCCAACTAAAAAAGGCAACCAATATCATTCATAAACAGCAGGTCTCCACTTGATACATCAAGATCTCTCTAAATTGTATAGTAAACTACATTTGAAAACAACAAAATAATATCATCTGGTGCATATTTGCAAGCATAACTGTTAAATCTTCTGCTTCCCCTCTAACATGGACATTATGTCTAACACGGACATTATCCTCCGATATACTTTGGCTACTTCAATTCTGGGTTTGCTCTTCAATTAAAAACAATAAAATTCATAATTCAGCTTTTGGTAAATGCTGTATTAAACAAAGGGTATACACACTGTCTTGTTTTTTTTTTTAGTTGACTAAAATGAAGTTATTTTTATGATGATACCTTTACTACAGCAATCCTGATATTATCTGAAAATATTTTGATTTGCTTTGTTTTGGCCAGAATAAAGTAATAAATAATAACAAAGTCGTGTATATGTATGTGTATGAATATATATTTCTCTGTATTTATTATTTATATTAAGAGTCCTCTCTTTTTCCATCTATATGCATATATGTATAGATACACACATCTCATTGGTACAAATTACAGTAGCATCAAGTACTAAGAAACAATTTGACTGCAAGTAACGTGGGGATGACATTTCATTTCTCATCCAAACTATGTCCAATAACCAATTATTAATTCTATAGCTTTGGTTGATAACACTAATGATCTTGAAAAACATTTCTACGGTCCAATTTCTAATGCCCAGAAATTAGTGAAATATTTATAAATTCGAGTAATTTTTTTTCAGGAAATCCTTGGTCCTCAATGTTCACTATGTTCCCAGGGGTCTATAGAGGGAAATATTTGTAAATTTCTCCCCTTGGTTCTAAGTGACAGTATAAAAATTTCATCAGAAATTAATTGAAAACTGAAGGGACAGCTGAATTTTCTAACTGGTGATTATTTCACTTGTAAATATATGGAGTCAAAAGTCCATTTCAAAATTTTCTAACAGATTTGGAACTCTTTAAAATAGCTTTGGTCTGATTATAGTATAATCAATCCATTTCCTTAGGAGATAACCTTCGTATCACAACAGGCAATCCTAAAAGACACATACCCATCAATTTTAAGATTGAAGCATTCAAAAGAGATGATGACATTTCACAGTTGGTCTAGACATTTAGTCTCTGTTTTTCAATTCCTTTGTTCCAAATGCAACTGTTATGGGCTAAACTGTGTTCTCCCATAACGGTTATGTTGATGCCCTAAGCCCCACTACCTCAGGATGTGACTGTATATGGATATAGGGACTCTAAATAAGTAAATTAAAATGAGGCTATTAGGGTGGGTTCTAAACCAATCTGACTGATGTTTTTATATGAAGAGGGAATTTGAAACACAGAGAAACACGAGGGATGAGTCCAGACTGAGGAAATCCTTTATGAGGACATAGTGAGAAAGCAGCTATCTGCAAGTCAATGAGAAAGACCTCAGGATAAACTAAACATGCTGACACCTTGATCTTGGAGTTCTAGTCTCCAGAACTGCTAGAAAATTTAAAAAAAAATAATTTCCTGTTGCTTAAGATATGCAGTCTGTGATATTTTGTTATGGGAGCCCTAACAAACTAATAAATGATTTAACCATACATCGTCACCACTCACATGACAGAAAACTGCACATTTTCTTTAGTCATTATAAGTTCTCTATGAGAGAAAGGTTGATAGTTGCAACATTTGGAGTATATTTCACTTATGTAAGTGAAACATTACTGTCTCACCTGCTATTTAGTATATTTAGATCACAGTCCAGTAAAGCTCTTCTCCTTCTTCTTCCTCTTCCTCCTCCTCCTCCTCATTATCACCACCATCACCCCAACAACACCAAAGTCTAACTAGAATGTGGTAGGCACTAATCTAAATGCTTTATATATGAAACCATTTAATTCTCATGATTCTACAATTACCATATGCATTTTATCAACTGGGAAACAGACCCAGAGAGGTAGGTTAGTTGGCCAAAGACACAGAGCTAGGATACAAATCCAAGCAAACCAACCATAGATCATTCTTTAACCATGACTTTATAGAGTTTAAAAGCACCTCTCTGCCATTTAGAAAGTGAACGTGTCTTCCATTTTGGCTCATTTACTCTCCTTGGGTAATCTGAATCTTTATTTCAAAAGTCTTATCCACTTTTCACCCAAAGGTTTTATATAATCCCAATAGCTTTTTGACTGAGATAGATAAATAAGCTAAAGCTAAACTTTGTTCAATTTAGAAATGGTCATAAATAATATTTCTATGATACAAGATAACTTTTAAATATTAAACACTGTTTGAAAATCCTTGGTAAATCTACCATTTGGAAAACCAAATTTACCTTTGCCACAATTATTCATATATCATTAAAGCACTACCTTAAAATATAAATCAGGTATATTATAAACCTCAAATTTTATCTCCCAATAGGAAAAAAATTTAAATTAGATTTTTCTTTAAAGCTTATTAAATGAAAAGAGTAGCAAACTCTTCCATCATTCACTTATAAATCAATGCTAAATGTCATTATGATATGTGTTTGAGAAATTGTTTTCTGCCACCTAATCCAATCAAATAACAGCAATCCAAATACATTTTAAGGTTACAGCACACATGGAATTTAAAGTAGGCATTTACAAAAAGATAGAGTAATGGAAATAGTTATCATTGAGTTTCTTGTATGGAAAAGAAAGTGTCTTTTGTAATTCAGAAATATCGAGTAAAGGTTACCTGAGCTGAAATCTGACTCTACCACTTTGGAGCTGTGAGATCTTGGACAAGTTCTTTAGTTCTTTAGCTTAGTCAAGAACTCAGCAAGTTCTTGCTGCCTCAGTCTCGGTGCCAATTGTAATGGGCACCTCAGAGTTTTTAGGAAGATTTAAACAGTTAATATTTATAAGTCACTTAAAACTATAACTTGGTCATAGTATCTTCCACATATGTTTTAGAGATATGGAGAGATTATAATTTTGTAGTTAACCCAAGATATCCATAGTGACAGAAACACATGTAGTAAGGAACCATTTCCTTACTATTTCATGAGAAACCACATCCCCAATGTTTCTTTGTCTCTGTATCATTCCAAGTGAAAGAAAGAATCCAACAAAAAGGACTGGATCTATGAACATTATTAAAACTCACATGAAAAAATCTGAATCATGAAAAATGCACCAGGGGACGCAAATAAAAAAAAAAAAAAAAACACCTCTAAACATCCTTAGCTATTCCAACACTTAAAATCCAAGCTACTTTTTGTTGCTCCAGTGTCACTTCTGGAAGTTTCTTCACCAAAAACATACTGAAAGTATTCTTTCATGATTTAAATGTGGAGCTCTTGGGGCGTCTGGGTGGCTCAGTGGGTTAAAGCCTCTGCCTTCGGCTCAGGTCATCATCTCAGGGTCCTGGGATCGAGCCCTGAATCACATAGGACTCTCTGCTCAGCAGGGAGCCTGCGTCCCCCTTTCTTTCTCTGCCTGCCTCTCTGCCTACCTGTGATTGCTCTCTCCATCAAATAAATAAATAAAATCTTTTAAAAAAAATAAATGTGGAGCTCTTCATTCAAAGGAAATATGAAATGTCGTCTGTAAGTAATGTAATTTTAACCCTTATTCTCCTTTTGTACCTTTACACACACTTATCAATGGAGAAAGTAAACAAAATAAGGATGGAATTCTCTGTGCTTTGATCTGAGTAAAACACTACAAAGAAGCTGTATCTCTCATCCAGATCTTTTCACTGAGGCAGACTGCAAGGAAACGTGCTTTATTAGTTCCCATGCATGGCACCAGACAGGCAGCTGGGGATATACTTTTACGAGTAGATATTTTATCATGTCAGTCATGATAAATAGTCATTTTCTGATCTATAAATGGTATGCTAGAGGTAAAATTGTGTGTGTGTGTGTGTGTGTGTGTGTGTGTGTGTGTGCATGTACTTGTAGGAAAATGAGTATGTATGTAGGATGGATGGATGTTTTATAACAGTTCAAACTGTATGTTTCACTCATTTTTAATCACATGTAAATAATTGTAGCTAGCATTTATTTAGCACCTACTATGAGCCAGTCACAATTCTGAATACCTTCATTATAGTAACTGATTTAATCCTTTCAATGTGCGAATGAGATAAGCAACACTGCTATCCCCATTCTACATATAAGGAAGGATAAGGAATTTGCCCAGAATCCCAGGGTGGGCAGGCAGGAGAACCACATGTAACCATACACCAATTCTGCCGTTCTTCCCAAGCACCACCAGTGCTTCTCTAAGCTACACCTCATCAAACAACACTTCCTAATAACCAGGATGTGCATAAGCAAAATGTAGCTCCTAAACAACCACTAATGAAACAATGCTTTAATTTCACTGACGGGCCAAATAATTA
This sequence comes from Nasua narica, assembly GCA_028533885.1. Classification (NCBI taxonomy): domain Eukaryota; kingdom Metazoa; phylum Chordata; class Mammalia; order Carnivora; family Procyonidae; genus Nasua; species Nasua narica. The sequence goes on along the minus strand of CM052810.1, from coordinate 106,136,469 downwards.
CAAGAACAGCTGAAAATGCATCAAGAATTATGTACCCACTTCAGAACATTTCTCAGCACTCAAAGCCACTGAACATTCTGTCCAGCAGGACATAGTTTGCCACTCACCAGTTCGTCTGACCCAATTCAACACTGAACTAAAGCAACTGAATTTGTTAAGGGCTTACTGACCTCCTACTAAGTAGAACGTATGCATAGTGGGAGAAATAAGAAGTCACAGATGTACCCAACATTTACATCATTAATATCTGTATGAATTAGGTATAGCAATAGTATAAATTATCAAATACTTCAGGCAAGTAAGAATTAACCAAATATTGATTTTTTCCCTTTAAGATCTATTTTTATCTTACTATATCACCAGTAGCCAAGAAGCAAGCCTATTTGAAGCCAAGATCTTGCATGCTATTGAATTCTACTACCATTTCAGTAAACAAAATGAATATTACTTAAGTACAAATTTCCAAACAGACTCTCATGGCTAATTTTTGCATCTGTACTTTTATTTCATTGGGTACTACTTCTTTTTTGCTTTTTAGACTGCTTTTTTTTTTCTAATAGCAAAAGACTAAAATTCAAAGCTAAAATTTCTTCGGAAAGGTTGTATATGGTGTTGTAGTACCAATGTATTACTTGCATCCTTAATGTAAATAATTGAGCACAGGATGATAGAAAAAAAGTTAGTCTTTTTTTTTTTAAAGATTTATTTATTTATTTATTTATTAGAGACAGAGACTGAGAATGAGAGGGGAGAAGGTCAGAGGGAGAAGCAGACTTCCCGCAGAGCCGGGAGTCCGATATGGGACTCGATCCTGGGACTCCAGGATCATGACCTGAGCCAAAGGCAGCTGCCCAACCAACTGAGCTACTCAGGTGCCCGAAAAAAAGTTAGTCTTAAGGCTCATCTATGTTCCAGGGGTGAGCTAATTTCTTAGGGCTACTTTAACAATCATCACAAATGTAGTGTTTCAAACAAATTTATTATCTCACAGCTCTGTAAATCAGAAATCTGAAATGGGTCTCTCTGAGCTAAAATCAGTTATGTTGGCTGGGCTGCAGTCCCAACCAGAGCCTCTAGGGCAGCCTCCATGTCCTTCCTTTTTCTTCTTCTAAAGACTACCTTAATTATTTGGCTCATGGCCCAATTCCATCTTCAAAGCCAGCAATGGCTGACTGAGTCTTTCTCACATGTCATCACTCTGACCGACTCTTCTGCTTTTCTTTCCCTTCCACACTGAAGAACTTCTGTGGTCACGCCGGGCCCACCTAGATAACTCAGGATACTCTCCCTACTTTAAAGTCAGCTCATTAACAACATTATCTCATCCACCAATTTAATTCCTCTTTGTCACGTGATATAATATAATCAGAGGTTCTTGGAGTCATATGCAAACATCGTTTGGGGGACCATACTCTGACTACTTGCAAGAGGCTATTCTTTCTTTGATATTTAGACATCATTCCTATCAACCTTTCTTTCGAAACAGGAGTAAAGACTGAGAGTTTCTAAATTGATATGAATCATACACTTGTATGACATATGCATAGTAATATGTATAAAACAAGAACATTATAACCACAAACTTCCTGAGAGAAGTTCCTCTTCATCATTGAGCTCAAATACTTGTTATAAGTAAATTCTTCCCTGGCCTTTCCAAAGTAGGATATTTTTTCCTGTGTATTCCCTCAAATGTAAATGTATAGTAGTGAAGTGTAAAATGTAAATATATAGTAGTGAAATGTAAAATGTAAAAAAGGTAGTAAAATGACACATTTACTACTCTACTAGTGAGTTTACCGGATTATTCTTGAATATGTATTCTTACATCTCTCTCTCTCTCTCTCTCTCTCTCTCACACACACACACACACACACACACACACATACACACACACACTCTCTCCTCTCCTCTCTGCTACTCTCTTTTCTCTTCCTCTCTGCCTGGGATTTGATCCCTTTGAGAGCAAAGGCTATACAGTATACAGTTGCCATTTTTCAACCTGTTCAACATGTAACAAGCTTACTGGGGGCACTTAAATATTTGTGAAATACAAGTTATTTTTTATTATTATATCATATAATGTTATATATGTATTCCTATTATTAGTATTTAGTTATCCAAACTTACTTTTCCTTACAGGACAGTAGTGCTGAGGCATATTTTGAAACCCATAGAAAATAAAATTCCAATACTTCACCATAATCCTAAATGAATAGTCAAACTCTTTGGGAATCTGACTCTGGGAGCTAATTTGGGACATTTCCTAACCAGTGCATTATTCACACTAAGAACTGGCCTGATAAGTCACCAGGTATTTAAGCACATTGGGTTGCTAGTGGTAGCTCCCATATTAGAGAAGCAAGCATCGTCAACAACTTTAGGTTTCTAGGCATCACCTGGTGTGCTCTCTTCTTATCAATTGCTTTACACAAGGTCCACAGACACCAATTCCAGAAGAGAGATACGTAACTTCAAAATGACATACATAAATTTCTCAAATCATTCTGCATTCAATCAACCTCCAAATTACACAATGTGATGAATGGTCAGCATACAACAGTTTCCTCTGTACCACATAAAAGTAGAATAAACCACTAATAGATTAGTAATAAATTTTCTTTCATTTTTGAAGAAGTAATGCTATGTTTTATTTGATGTCTATTATGTTCCTATGGAATTTGCACACATTTAATCTTTATGGCAGGTTAATGAGAGGCATACTAGCATCCCTACGTCATAGGAAGAAACTATAGTTTAGGGTGTTACTCCAGCCCTGTGTTGCTAAGGTCACACAGCTTTAGTCCCCTCCAATGACTAAGCACATGCACTTGAACTGCAAGCTTTTCTACTTCATGGGAAGTGAACCTGAACAAATTAAGTAATAAACCTCTCTCTGACATCAGTAAAGGAAGAGAAGGGAGAATATACCCAATCTCAACTATATAGTCAGATTATTTATTGTTCTCTGGAAGAGACCTATGCATACATAGTATAATGATTAAATAAATCAATAATAACAATCAAATAAAATGATCTCAGTTCCTAGAGCTATTATATCATTTACATGTTTACATACTTAACTGTCTTAAGGGAAAACTATCTATGCCTAACACTGTAATAAATCCCATTACAGGCTAAAAGTTTGAAAGAAGGTTTACATTTTAAATGGTGAAAAACAATATTCCCTGAGTGATACTGCATAAAACAATTCCTATTCTGGATATTTCAACCTACCAGATTAATAGAGTAATCTATATTACTATTCAGTATAGTAATCTACATTATTATTCAATATAGTAATCTTGGTAACAGCATACTAACCAGAAACTGTGCCTGATCATTAACTCCGTTTTAATTTTTTTAATGAATTATTTCTTTATATTAACCTTTTGAAATTTACTTTTTTAAAAAATACAAATTCTCTCAATGACAATACAAAATAAGTCTTTCATTGTAAAAATTTGAGGAAGCCCGTAGTGTTTAACTGTATTGTGTAAACATAAAGGTTCTTCAATAAAGAATCAGAAGGAAACAAAACTTTACAGCTATCATGCCTAGTGTCTTTCCTTTATGTGCTTATTCCTCTTCTTTGTGAAGAATAAGTAATAAAGAATAAGTCAATGAACACACTAGGGAACATCCACTACATGGCATGTAGAGTTTGTGGATGAAGTGGTTCATTGACTTCATTCTTGGCTCTTTGCCATTAAAGCTCCACCATTAGAGTTCCATATTCATGTTGATGTTTTATTTCCTAATGGTACCATGAAGCCAGTCACCTTTATCTCCTCAGTTTTCTTTTGTCAACTTAGTCTATAAATTAAATTTGTTTAATTGACTCAGAGTAGCTGAAGTTGAAAAAATCAGCAGGTTTATACAACAAATCTTTTTTAAGCCTTTGGAAAAAGCATCACTGAAGAATGCACTTCAAACGAAAAATAAAATAAAAGTTAAAATACTCCCAAAGTCACATATATTTTAAGAGAATATGCCAAACAGTGGGGTTCAGAGGAAGGGTGATTGCTGATTCAACTAATAAAATTACCAATTTCTGATACCTTACACTATGCAGAACTATAAAAAGTATCAGTTCACTGGCTGGAAATGGAAGAGGGGAAAAATAAAATTTAAAAAAAATAGAATTTTGATAGAAAAGAAGGAAGATAAGTTATGAATTTCATAGGATTGTTGATGCCTGTATAGTTTGCACAAGGTCCAACAAAGCCAACCTAGCTAAACCAAGAAATGCAAGTGATGTTCACTAACAATGAAAAACAATTAAAAAAAAAACCACTTGCTTAAATTTGACATAGCCACATGTACATACACACTCACTATACACACATCCATATTAAAAAAAAAACAGGAATACATAGGAATATGATGTAGTCACAGGGAATAACAAAGCCTATCACAATTCAGTCCACACATTCTCAATGCAAACTATTTGTAAAAACCCTACTTACACAAAACATTTTTATTTATGTGTATTGTGTATGAATAGATGTTTTCAGTGTGGGTTTACTATTTTGTTACATCAGAAAAGTTAAGTTCATGCTTCAACTACATCTTTCCAATTTGACGACCTGTGTGTGTGCATGTGTGTGGGGGTTGGCAATGGAGAAGGATAGGGAGAAAATCAGGTGAGAGATTTTTGGAAGAGATTTTCTTTAGCACATTTAGAAAATGAGTGATTGATATGTGTGATGATGCCATTTTAAAAAAGAATACTAGAATATAATTCCACTGTTCTGGACTTCTTTTTTATTTAAATCTGGAGGGTGGGCTTTTGCTGTTGTTGTTTTGTTTTGTTTTGTTTTGTTTCTATTTATTGCCAAAGGATTGCTAACAAATGTGAAAATACAGGACAAACAATAATAAAATATCAACAATCTTGTGGAATATTGTTAAATGTCTAGTACTGTCATCTTTTTCTTGCATTATCACCATTTAAGTATAATAATTTTTAAACTGATATTATAGATATATACTTTTCTTTAGTGGAACTAAGGTATTAATTCAACATATTCAAGAAGTTTTTTAAAGTACTTATCTGTCCTTATTGAATCATATTATACAAATATGACCATGCTATTGAAAGAATGGCTCCTATATTAGTTATGTGACAATTTCAACAATGGAAAGGACCTTGTTTTATAAAATATTGTGGTTTGAAAATTACCATGAAATGTCTAAAATCTTCAGCTTCAAATGCATTAAATTGAATTAAATAGTTTATGAATTAATTCATTAATATGTATATCAATATATTATGCATATTGTAGGGGCTAAGGGAGGCCACTCCCAAATGTGCCACTTTGGTATGTACTTTATGCTGACCTGAAAACAATCAAGGCCCAGAAATCCTAGGAAGAAACTCCTGATACTGTCCCCTTCCTCACAATAGCCCAAAAGAATTTAAATAGAGAACCTGCTTTAGGAAGAGAGCTATCAAGACAGAAAATTACATTATAATATGAACTAGGTGTGGTAGACAGGGAGGTACCTCCCAAGGCCACTTTAATCAAAGTCCCCTTTGTGCTACTTTGTTTCCATATGAACCAACAAATATTTGTTTACCAAACATTTACTCTTTTTCACCATCCTAAGAATTGTAGTCATTCCCTATAAAGTCCCAGACCACTACCCTACTTCTCCTTAGTTTAGGATGACATATATACCTCATTATGTTTTACTGTCTTTGGAATCTCATGTCTGTGTGGATTTTCCATACCTACGGAATGAAATTTGATTTTCTTCTATTAATCCCTCATGTCAATTTGATTCTTAATTCAGCCAGAAGAATCTTGAAGGGTAAAGAAAACATTTCCTCCCCCACAGAACCTATAGGTCTTTATCATAACCAATAGTGAACCACTGCTTTTGTTAAGGTCCTTCACCATTTAATCTCCAAACTTTCAGGCAGATAGAGAGGGTGAAAAAGGGAACCATGAGAGTGAAAGAACAGAGCACCAAGTACCCCTTCTCCTGAATTCCTTTTTAAAATGTTCATGGCTTGACAAATAAAGAAGCTACTATGAACACAAGATAAAATAAGAAAAAAGCAAGCTCAGTATTTTGGAAGGAATTTTTGTTTGCCTCATAGACAAATTGGGTTTATCTAAACTCTGGTTTCTCCCTCCTTCCTGGTACTTCTTTTTTCTCCGAGGTGGCCCGAGCCTAGGTCTCGCTTTTTCAATGTTCACTGTAATTACTTATGCCCAAATCATTTAGCTGATTTATTCTATAAAATCCCAAAGGGACAGGCAGGTTTGCTATCTGAAAGTATAGCATTCTTATGAAACCTTTCATAAACCAAATGGTGTAAAGCAAAGAAGCAATTACCATTAATTTATATTGAAAAATTTTGAGCATTCTCAGACCCAAAAAATAAACTTTCTTGGGCTTTTCTTATACCTTAGGACACAACTTGGTAATGATGCACAAAATAAATTGAGATTAAAAAAAAAAAAAAACCCGATGGTCACAGATATACTTCAAAACTATGGTGCCTTGATGCTCATACGCTGAGTGTAGTAGCCGTGCAAGGAGCTGTGTGGTGCCATTCTTCCTGCTTCAAATGAGTGCTGCCTCTGTAAAGGCTTGCTGCAAACCATGCTTAGTATTTTGGTTTTTGTTGTTTTTGCTTTTTTGCCTTTTTTAGTAAAACAGAAAATCCTCTTTGGATTTCAGTTAGTGAAAACATGTACTAATGTAGGTTTTTCATAGAAGCAAAGTGGTATAAAGTGAACTTTTGAAAAGCAAACTTTTTCAGGGTCCTCATACTGAGCCCCGCATCAGTCTCTCTCTCAGCGGGGGCCTGCTTCTGCCTGCCTCTCTGCCTACTTGTGATCTCTCTCTCTCTGTCAAATAAATAAATAAATCTTAAAAAAAAAAAAAAAGAAAGAAAAGAAAACTTCTGAAAAGCAGTACACTGTATACTGACTTCCCTTGATTCTAAAGTGAATGTTGTTACATAATGACATTTGTAAAAATGTGTTCTAAATTCAATAATATATCTAATTAAATAGTATTATTTATTTGATTGTTCTTGATGCGGACTTATCTCATTAAATGTGCTATCAACTCAATTTTTTATATTTTAGCAGTCTGTGATATTTAGAAAAGGGGGAAATAAAACAGATTATATATTTGGGAAATATTCAACATAGAATAAGACAGATACCCAAATTCTGTGAAGCAAACAGCACTGTATTACAGAAATAGAATACAAAAAAAAAAAAAAAAAAAGATGAGCGGTCTAGCAAAAACTGTTTGGCAAAATCCTGGTTCCTGAATAGCAAAAATAAATTGGTCAAGTTTTTTTCATGATTTTTAAAAATTTTACCCAACTAGAAGGATACACAATTTTCTGTGATATTCCGTAAATATTATGAAGAAGGCCATTCTTTTATCTTTAAAAAAAATAAAAGCAAAAATAAAATTCAACAGATGAGGTTAAAAATTAGAGGAATAACCGCATGTGGTTGTTTATCTAAATTTAATAAATACAAAGTGTCCAATTATATTGTGATGATGAAAGCTAAAATAAGTCATCTTTTTCTTGATCTGTCATTATGATCAAAGGCTAATCCAAAAAGGCTAATCATGGTTTTTAAAAAAAACTATCTTTTCCCTTTTTCTAACAAGTTCATAATTCTAAGTTTTTTCCAGGTATTACAGAATTGCTTCCATACAATACTTACAAAACTGGTCATTTTAAGTGGAGTGCTTGGCTTCCATCAACCGCTTATTATAGTTTTAACCATTTTATCAAAATACTTGCCCCTTTATTACTACAGCTAATCTCTGAACCAATGAAAACACATCATCGATCTAAAATAGTATTTTCACTATAATGATGACTTTATTTATTTATTTTAATTTATTTATTTGTCAGAGAGAGAGGGAGCACAAGTGGGCAGAACAGCAGGCAGAGGGAGAGGGAGAAGCAGGCTCCCCTCAGAGCAGAGTCCAATGCGGGGGCTTGATCCTGGAACTCGGATCATGACCTGAGCTGAAGGCAGATGCTTACCCCTAGGTGCTTCTATAATGATGATTTAAATAATTAAATCTCAAAGTAAGTTAAAGATATTACAAGAAATTATAACATTAGTCAGTTCTGAATATAAAACATTAAGCCAATCAACTATCTTATATTGGATACTTGTATTACTGGGGTAGGATAAATATTGCTATGTGTAAAAATATCTGATGTAAAATATTACATTGACTCAACTGACCACAAATCACTACATTAAACTGAAACACTGAAGTAATGCAAGTAACCAGGAGATAGTACAGGAATGCAGCCTTCTTTTATCTGAGTGTTGTTAAACCATTCTTGGAGATGAAATGAGGCAGAGTTTACAGGCATGGAAATTAGTTTCTATTTAAGGGAACTAGTTCTACTTTCCTTTAAAGCATTTGTCCTGGACCAGCGAGTTTTTTTTGCATTGGGAAGATATGCGTCACTTTAAACCTTATTTGCTGGAAGCAAATTGTGATTGGCAAATGAAAGTTGGTCTACTTGGAGGTAATTAAAATCTTAAAGCATTACTGATTATTTCTTTTTATTTAATAAAATAGGAGGCTAACATTCATCCTTGGTCAACTTAATTTGTCAAAACTACATCTGATGACCTTTTCTGCAGCTCATTGGGATGCCATAAATAGAACTATGAACTCATAAGAAAGAATTAAAGAAAAAGATTTTAGCAATCATGCATTGGTGGTATTAATAGTTGCATAGTAAGTTTAAAAATAGCTGAAGACTAATGAATTTGTATCTAAAAACTCATTCTCTGATAAAGCCTTAAGAAATAATGTAATAAGACTATTATCATATGATCTCTCTGATATGAGGAATTTGAGAGGCAGGGCAGGGGACCATGGGGGGCAGGGAGGGAAAAAATGAAACAAGATGAGACCGGGGAGGGAGACAAACCATAGGAGACTCTTAATCTCAGGAAACAAACTGAGGGTTGCTGGGGGCGTGGAGGGGGGGATAGGGTGGCTGGGGGTTATGGACATTGGGGAGAGTATATGCTAAGGTGAGTGCTGTGAATTGTGTAAGCCTGATGATTTACAGACCTGTACACCTGAAGCAAATAATACATTATATGTAAATGAAAAAAGAAATAATGTAATATCACAATGATTACACAAATGTTTTTAGCAGGTATAATTTACATATTAAGACACGCTTTCAGTATGAATATGAGATATTCGATCACTTTAATGATTCTTTAAAACTTCTAAAAGTGCATAAAGGAAAAATGTGCAACCAGAAAAGGGATAGTTCTGAATTATTAAAATAACACTAAAATACAGAATACTAGTGCTATCCAAGTCAGAATAAAAAGGCATTATTTAAAACAATTTCACATGATTGTAGCTCAACAGTTCTTGACATGTGGGAGAAAAAAATCAATTTGGCAGCCCCATAGATCTGCTCAATATTGTAAAGGCAAAAATCATCTCGAGATCAATCTGTCCCCAAATTCTAGGTACCTCATATCCTAAGGCTGTCCTCAAACTACCCTCAAATTCCTATTTTCAGAATCACGCTTAAGCCAAACACTTAGTAAAACAGCCATGGTCCAAAGATATCCCAGATTTAACACTACCCTTCATACACACAGTCTTAAAAATCATATTTTGGTGTTAATCTCAGCAGCTATGAAGAAGCAAGTAATCTCATGGTGTCATGCTTGGAGGAAATACAGTAAGTCATTCAAAGAGGTATTTATAGATTAAAAACAAAGACCAAATGTATTAAAAATAATTAAAACAATGTAAATTAAAAGTTAATTTCAATAGTTAAAATATGTCATTCCCACCATATTAATTGTGGTAACTTTTAATCTGGGGTCTCTACTTAGGTCCCCAATTTAATGCATTTAACTGCCCTGTTCTAATCTGTTTACTGGAATTTGCTACCCACTTCTTAAGGACCAATGGATTATATTTTACAAAGCATCAAAGACTCCAATAATGGGACTACTGAGTGGCTCATATCAGTCCCAGGGTCCTGATACTGAGTCCCACATTGGGCTCCTTCCTCAGCAGAGAGCCTGCTTCTCCCCCTACCTGCCACTCCCTCTGCTTATGCACTCTCTTTCTCTCTTTCTCTCTCTCTGACAAATAAATAAATAAAATCTTAAAAAACAAAAGACTCCAGTGATTTTCATGGAATACTAATAAGGTGAATTTAAATTTGAAACTATTATTTTAGTGCAATACTGGGTTAGTAAAAGCACTTTTGTGAAAAAGAATTCATCATACTTGGTTAACTGCACAGTTTGAATTATTAAAACTTTCTGAGCTTTTAATTTTTTTACTTTTATATTAAATGTCAATTAATATACAGTGTAACATTAGTTTCACATTTATAATTTAGAGACTCAACACTTCCATACATCACCCAGTGCTCATCAGGACAAGTTCACTCCTTAATCCCCATCACCTAGTTAACCCATCCCCCCACCCAACACCCCTCTGGTGACCATAATTTTGTTCTCTATAGTTAAGAGTCTGTTTCTTCCTTTGCCCCTCTCTTTCTCTCTTTTTTCCCCTTTTGCTCATTTGTTTTGTTTCTTAAATTCCACATATGAGTGAAATCATATGGTATTTATCTTTCTCTGACTTATTTTGCTTAGCATAATACCCTCTAGCTCCATCCAAGTGATGCTGAGATTGGTAAAGGCAAGAAGGCTTGAAAAGTTTGCCATTTCTGATCCAACTTGTAAGAAATGGCCTCTAAAAGCAGAAGTTTAAGGATAAAAATTAAGAATGAACCTCAGATTTCAAATAGCTCTGATTTTCTAAGTTAATGTTTAAATTCAATCAAATATTTTAGATTGAGGTGACCACGCAGTATCATACTGTCAAAAATTACACTTTGAAAACAAAACCAACTGCTAACTAGATGTAGATATTATATTACTTGTGTTACAACCATTCCAAACTCCAGGATGTATTTTTAATACCCATGAATTGCACATTAGAATTTTCTTTATTCCAGCAGCTGGTAACAAATTTAAAAAAATGAACTGAGATAAGAAACTGTTATCCATAGACATTCTCATCTTTTATTTCTTGGTCTCTCTCAAGCCCATGGAGAAAATAAATGTAAGGCAATGAAGATGGGAGGATACGACTGATCCCCTGAGTATATTATGTTAAAAGTATCCTGCATCTCTGTAAACCATCAGAAAGACATTTATCACAGTTAAGATTCTCCCCAAATTCAAACTTTCGTTACAGATGATTGGTTGTCAATAGGGGCTTAAGGCCTCACTCAGAACCAGTCCTTTCCCAGGACTGATTTTTTTTTTTTTTAAGATTTTTTATTTATTTATTTGACAGAGAGGAGAGAGATCACAAGTAGGCAGAGAGGCAGGCAGAGAGAGAGGGGGAAGCAGGCACCCTGCTGAGCAGAAAGCCCGATGTGGGGCTCGATCCCAGGACCCTGAGATCATGACCTGAGCCGAAGGCAGAGGCTTTAACCCACTGAGCCACCCAGGCGCCCCTCCCAGGACTGATTTGAGCATTTTTAGTGGCCTGACACCAGATCTTCTTTCATTTACATCTCTGCATCTGTTCTACCACACGAGGGGCTAAACTTCTAAACACCAAGTGTCTTTTCTGATTAATCCCCAGCATAAGCAAGAGGAATTCAAGCTACTAAATTATTCAGATACTTATTAATAATCCACGCTTTGTGAAGCTACTACTAATATTAGGCTTCAAATTCCTGATCTGATAACATGCATAGCTCACCTCACTAGTATCAATTCCTCCTCGAAGGATTTTGAGTCCAGCTCCTGACCTTAACCTCAAGCTATAGCCCTGCCAGCTATTAACAACATTGTTTGGTACCTAGTATCTACTTCCCTCTTTACCAGTGTCCATTCTTTTTCCACTGGACTTGTAGAGCCTTCTAATCATGTGCGAAATAGTTGCTATCATCTGCAATGGAGCACGACTTCTTGATAGCTGGCCCAGGGTATAATGGGTTCATCCTTATAAAATACAGAATCTATCAGCCATGTGGTTGAGTTTGCCCTATTTTGCCCTTTCACCCTTATTTTTTCATCCCAGACCAGTAGTTCCAAACTTTCCTGTAGATTCCTTCTCACTAGCATCAAATGAATGTTTCACAGTATGATTCCATATTTACAAAAATTCCATATTTACAAATTCCCCTAATGTTTTTATTTAGTACCTTAATGTTTTTAATGTTATATTTGAATATTTGATATCTTTGCAATTTATCTCAGGTAGGTGAGATATGGATCCAAATTTATTTTCCTTTCCACATGAATGCTTACTTGTCTCAACATCATTTATCAAAAAGTCTTGTTTTGGGACGCCTGGGTGGCTCAGTTGGTTGGGCGGCTGCCTTCGGCTCGGGTCATGATCCCAGCGTCCTGGGATCGAGTCCCACATCGGGCTCCTTGCTTGGCAGGGAGCCTGCTCCTTTTTCTGCCTCTGCCTGCCTCTCTGCCTGCTTGTGTTCTCTCTCTGTTAAAATAAATAAAATAAAAAATCTTTAAAAAAAAAAAGTCTTGTTTTGTTGTTATTGTTGTTGTTGTTCTGTGGGGGATAGAATCACTAATGTTTTACCCCCTTTTTTTCATCTTCCAAACAAATTATATTCAACAAATAACTGTTAAAAATCATCTTTTTGAAATTTACTGTTTATGAAAGGAAATTTAATATTTTAACCATTACAAACATATCACATAAATCAAATTCTGTTGGCACTTGCAAAATGATGGTTTCAGTATCTCTAAGAGAGCACATCCAGGGACTAGAGTAAGGAATAACAAAACTGCTTCTGATAAACTAGTTAATGAAAACTATAGGATCTTTATTGAGTCTTATGATTCCTAACCGACCTCCAGTTCACTATTTCCCCAGTACTAAAAAAAAAAAAAAAAAAGACAAATAAATAAATAACCAAAAAACTAGTTATAACCAAAAATAACCAGCAATGGATGACTGAAGTAGACAGAGGACAACTCCCTTATATCAGAAAATCATCTCATTAGCAATGGCATGAAATGATCAAGATACTACACAATAATACATTTTCAAAACACGGCAGGCAAGAAAGAAAAAGAAAAAAATATTGAGGCAAAAAAATCCTATTTCTCAGTTTCTTCAATCTGCCAAATATGCTGCATCCCACTTCCAAGAGCTGTTCTGGAACAGAATTTAGGACTAGGACAACTTCTACCCACATGACTTCTATTCATCTTTCCAAGAAGTTTCAGTATACAGATTCCTAACTAGCTAGCTTGGAGCACAATGTCTGGAATTTCAAAGAGAATTGTTGACGAGAGCAGTGCAATGCAAAGATATGAGAGGGTGTGAGAAAGCAAAAGAAAGCTCATTATTACACGTATTTTTTGTAAATGTGGTTAATACTGAGAATTGAAGACTGTTGAATTTTCTCTAAATGACACAGTTAAGATGTGGAACTCATTCTGAAATTTAATCTATCATTGTAGTACTTTCCCAGAACTAGTAATAATACAAGTTTGAAGATATAATCACCCTACTAGATGTCTTTTAAAAGGCTTGAATTTATTACTGAAAATTTTTGCATTAAAACTATCAATGGAGAAATGATATCAATAAGCAAAGTTTATTAATAGTTTCAAGAGTCATAAAGCTTCCTTTTCACCCATCTCTACAGTAATTTATATCACCACAGAATGTTGGGATTGGTCTATAGAATCCATTACAAATGTAAAGAATGTCCTGGTATTAAATAAGAGTTAAGCTAATAAATTTGATTTAATTATAATGACATTTACTCCATCTATGGCACAATTTAGTGAAAGTTATTGAAGAAGCAAAAGCAAGTAGATTTGGAGTTTAATGAAAAGTGATAGTTAAGGCCTATTCCAAATAAATTCTCCTGAAGCCTTATCTAGTACAATCAAGTTATTAATAACTTACGAGTACCTCAGGAGCCCTCTGGTAGATACAGTGCTAAGGTTTAACTGAAAACAATAGCTTAATTTCAGTCTTAACAGACAGAGAGACACTGTGAAAATGAAAATATAAAATAATATTTTTTTAACTTAAATTTCTTCCTGTTTTGAGTAATCCCCAAATCCTCTAAAATCAACCCCATTTTCTTTGAAGATTGAGCTTCAACAAAGTGGCAGAGGGGGCCCCTGGGTGGCTCAGTGGGTTAAAGCCTCTGCCTTCAGCCCAGGTCATGATCTCAGGGTCCTGGGATTGAGCCCCGCATAGGGCTCTCTGCTCAGCAGGCAGCCTGCTTCCCCCCCTCTCTCTCTGCCTGCCTCTCTGTCTACTTGTGATCTCTCTCTCTGTCAAATAAATAAATAAATAAAATCTTTAACAAAAAAGTGGCAGAAGAAAACCTGCAGCCTACATCCATTTTAAGTTTCTTATCATATTTTCTTTTCCAAATCATCATGATGCATCACATCATAAATACATTACAGTCAGACCACTTAAAATATGTTACTGCTTATATAAGGAACTAGAAACTAGTGTCTATAAAAAGAAAGCATTTCGAATGGAAATGGTTAAACTGGATAATGCTAAGATTTCCCAACTGTCTCTTCCTATCACTCCCTGATTGCCTTAGACATTTTTTTTTTAGTCCTTTGTCCAAAAGAAATATCTAGTTATCTATTCATTAGATATTTCATTTAAACAACTTACTAATTATGTTCTTAACAACTTGGTAGTCATTTTAAAAACTAGTAACAGAAATCAAAAGAGAAATGATATTTTATTCCATTTTCAAGTAACCATCATTGCTTGTTAATGGCATGTGTCCACCTGTTTGTCACGGAACCATTTCTCAAATCCTAGATCAGTCTGAACATTATGACCCTCCTAATCTGTTCCATATTGATTTTTCTTATGGTACTTGCTTTGTATCACAGCAACCCTCAAAAACCTAGCTTTGCAAAGATATGACATCATCGATAGCAATGTGATAGCTTTAACAGTAATTGAGCCCAATGTTGAAACTGAACTAACTTAAGTTAGTAGTCTGCAAGATATATTGCAAATGTTACTCTATTTTCCTTGAAAAAAATTAAAATATTCCACAGCTCCTGGGTCTGGGAACCACAGGGTTAAAGATTATTAAAATGACAATAACAGAACTCAAGGTTGAGACCCCAATGATTGCAAAGAATAACTAATTTCAAAAAATGTTAATGTTATATAGTAGGAAACAAAGAGAATCCAAATCAAAGTTCAATAAATTTACAGATGCATAATGAGTGCGAGATTTATGCAAGGTGGTATGCTAGGCACTAGGAACATAGGGCAGAACCATGGAAGCAAAAGTTACTTCCTCTGTGGAATTCACATTATAGCAATTAAAACAATTAATGCAAAATATGCAAATAAGTAATCATTCCATAATTTTATTTGTGGTAAGTCTTTTTTTTAAAGATTTTACTTATTTATTTGACAGAGAGGAGAGAGACCACAAGTAGGGCAGAGAGGCAGGCAGAGGGAGAGGACGAAGCAGGCTCCCCACTGAGCAAAGAGCCCAATGCAGGGCTGGATCCCAGAATCCCAAGATGATGACCTGAGCCGAAGGCAGAGGCTTTAACCCACTGAGCCACCCAGGCGCCCCTATTTGTGGTAAGTTTTATAAACGAAACCAATAGACAAACAGGATAGGCTGATTTTAGAATAACGGGTGGAAGGAACCAAGTTATTTTAAGATGTAAGTCTTCCCTCAATAATATTTGAAATAATATTTGCAATAAACTCTAAAGTAGCCATTCTCCATTGAGGGTGAGTTTGTCCCCCATGGGACATCTGGCAGAGTTTAGAGACATTTTGATTGTCGTGAATGGAAAGTATGTTATAATCACTCTAGTGGGTAGAGGCCAAGGATGCTGCAAACACCCTATAATGCATAGGACCGTCACGAAGCACTACCACCCCCAACAAAGAATTTCTGACCCAAAACACTAATAATACTGAGAAGACTTTAAATAGACAAAGGTATATATGTGGGTGTACATTTGCAGGTAGGGGGTATCAGTAAGCATTCCAAGAAAGGGAATTGCACATGCAAAGACCCTTAAATGGTAAGAATATAGTATATCTAATGAACCAACAGAAAGCTACTGTAGGTGGAAGCTAGTGTAGAAAATTGCAATGATTCTGGGACTGCTAGCAGCCGAGACCTGTGCAAAACCACCTGAAAAAGACAAAATAAGAGGGCTACATGGAAAAAATCCAATGGAGGAGACAAAGATTCCAGTTATTTCTTTTCCACACTGCCCTGGCTTCTAAAGCTTAGTAGGTAACCACAGGCAAGGAACTACATTCATTCTGGTAGCACCATATAAAACAAAAAGTTATATTCTAAAGTATTTAAGCTTTCAATAACTAGGTGAAATTCTCACAAAATTTGTTGTCAGAAATTTAAATCCCAAAGTTACATATACAAACATATTGGACCGACGAGTATTTTCATTTTATTGCTTTACTTTATCCCCACTACAGATCTGCAAAGCTTTAGGATTATCTTAACATTACAGAGGAAGAGATTAAGTTTTGGAGAAATTAAGTAATTGGCCTGAACAGATAATGCATAGTAAAATGAACGCTTCTCTGCACTTTACAGCAAACCACTTGTGGGCCATTGTTCCCCATCCCCTACCCTCCACTGTACCCCACCCAATCTCCCACCCTTCTCTTTCTCTAGGCCAAACAGCTTAAAGCTTCCCAGTCCTCTCAATAAGCAAGAGAGTTTACTTACAATATTTTCAAGTCAATATCTGATGTAATGTAATGGCCACAGTTAGGAAGGATCTATTCCATTTTGTTTACCGATTTGTTTCCTCTTTCTTTACTCTCTCCCTTTGTGCAGGCCTTGGGAAATAGAGACCTTCTTAACATATCCCTCTGAATATCACTTGGCAGTTTATATACAAGATCTGACTTGTTCTTCCTAACAACTCCTGGAGGTAGGGGATGTTGTAAATCCTATCGTGTGTGTGCATATGCACATATACCCACATGTTCCCAGGAGGCGAACTGGCTGGGAGCACTTCGTAAATAAGTGACTAGCAGGTCTTCAATTGTCTACTCCAGATATCACTTACTACAAATGACTGCCTTTCATATTCTCAAACACGCTGAAGCCCCAGCCACTCTCCAGGGTACTATGGATCCATTCCAGATGAACAATTGGTAATGATGACCCATCTCTATATGCCTGAACTCCTTGATCAGCTTCACCAAAATAACAAACTTTTAAAAATAGATACAACATTTGTTATTTGATACATAACATTAAAGACACTTTCTCCTACACGCTGGATCTGATCAGAGCCTTGCAAAGCAATTTTATCAGAAGGCTTATTTGTTTCCTATTGCTACTGTAACAAATAACCACAAACTTAGTAGCTAAAATCAACCCAAATTTACTATCTTACACTTGTAGAGGTCAGAAGTATAAAACTAATGTATTGGTAGAACTAAGTTTCCTCTAGAGGCTCTTGGGGAGATGCCATTACTTGCCTTTTCCAGCCTCTAGAAGCTACACACGTTCGCTGGCTTGGGGCCACACCAACCTAGCCTCTACTTGCATCAGTTCCAATTTTGTCTCTGCCTCCTACCTCTCTCATTCACTTATAAGAATACTTGTGATGACATTGGGTCCACTTGGAAGAACCAAGACAGTCCCCCTCCCCCAAGATCCTTAACTTATGTGTCTGTGAAGTCCCTTCTGCCATGTCAAGTATATATTCACAGGTTCTGGGGATTATGACACAGATATCTTTTAGGCATCATTTTTCTGCCTTCTACCAAAGGTAAATTTTAAAAAGCAAGTATCAAAATAATCACATTTTACATAATTCTCCCAGGCTCTAACGTAATCACTTCAAGAAGTAAAAAACCAAAAAAAAAAAAAAAAACCTAATCTAATTCATATTTAATGATAAAAACTAGAAGCATGAAGCATTCCCTTTAAAGTACAGAATAGGAATAATATCAATGTCAACAAATGTCATCTGCTATATTTAATATGCATGGATGTCCTAGAAAGCATAATAAAACAAGAAAAATGTAAACCATATAAAAATGGAACGATTATGAAGTTGCAAGTCTCCCAAAATAAATCTAAAAGTTCAATGAAATTCTGATCACCATTCCAATAAGATTTTTTTTTCTTAGAACTTGACAGGCCGATCCTGAAATTATATAAATGATGAAACAACCAAAAATAACATAGGGACACATGCCTTATAAGATCTCATGATTTATTTTGAATCTCTAGTAATTAAAATAGTGGAGACTTGGTACAGGGATAGACAGATCTCAGAAATAAGCTAAAAGACTAAAAACTGATGCAAATGTAAACAAAAACTTGTGAAGCCTGAAGTGGCATTTCAGTTTGGGAGAGAAAATATCTGATATTTCTTCTATTAAAGTCGACCATCCACATGGAAAAAAGATGAAGTTAAATCATGACTTCACATAATATAAATAAATGAATTCAAAAGGAATTACAAACCAAAAATAGAAAATAAGGATTTACAATATTTGGAAAAATAAAAGAGAATACCCTTAGACTATTAGATTGAGAACAGATTCCAAAGATAAAAGCAAACTAATTTTAAAGAAAAAACCAAATTTAATAACAACTTGAAACCTACTGAATAATAAAAACTCCTCCATAAGTGTTTAAAGCCAAAAACTGGAAGAAAAGAGTTATAAAACACATATTGCATAAAAGGTTATATCCAAAATAATCAAAGTATGCGCCTGCAAATCAAAAAATAATAAGCAATTTTGGCAATGTGTTACAGTACTTAGAAAATCTGTTGGAGGTGCACTCCCTACCACCCCTCATTTCCTTCTCCAGTTCTGTAGCTTGTACAGCTGTCTTATCTTTCTAAAATGATACTCAGTTCAGCAAGGCTTCGAGTACATGAAACTGGAAATGAACAATCCATCAATAAAACACTGATGAATGAACATTTTATTCATACCTCGGAAGACTACAGAGCTGCTAAATGCATGAACAAATTCCAAGTTTCCAAAACACAAAATGAAGTTAAAAAAAAAAAAGCAAGTTACAAATGATATAATTTGTCTACATTTTAACAACAGAAAAATCACTTTTATAAGGATGCCTATAATATGATGAACATTTAAAAAAAAACCTGTTCATGGTATTAATACATGTGATTTCAGATTCATAATTTCCTTAGAGGAAGGAAGAAATAGAAAAAAAATATGTTTAGGTCTTAGTGATTTGTGTTCTTAAAACACAAAATCTGAAACAAGTATTTCTTGATGTAAACAACTGTTAGATTCTGAGTAGTAGGTACACAAATGTTTGTTTTTACCCACATGTTTGAAATATTTTAAAATTAAATTAAATTGAATTAAGACCAATATGAAGAAAGGCCCTCTTAGGTATATTGCAAAAGGAACCAGCTCAGATGGCAAATAGCAGACTTCTAGAACCATGCTGATATCAAAGGTACAAAATCCTGGTATATCTGAAAGTCATCCTCAGCTCAAACAGATACCTGGACTAAGGTATCTGTTAACTCCACAAAGGACTAAGAATTGACAATAGTGTCCCAGTACTGTGAGCTTGTTCCAAGGTTCAATCCAATTCCACACAAACCTGTACTTTACAGCCCTGACACTCACTCTGGGTTGGGCACAGACACAAACATTATAAAGGAGAATTTAATGGAAAGATTAGGAGCACCATCTGTTCATGAGTCAGCAAAAACAGAATTTCTATCAAGCATTTTAATTATTTATGAAACTTGTTTTACTTTTGTCAGAGGCCTCTGAGGCAAACCCAAGAGTCCAATCAAGTCTAAATTGCAAACTTGAAATTACTAAGCATAATGCCCTGAAGAAAAAGCTAAAAAAGAACTGGCATGACAAATACTTTCAAAGCACCCTTTTGCTTTCAACTGGGCTCCCAGTATATCCAGCTTATTATATAATCCAATAAAGGGATTAGCATTTGTTTCACATCAGAAAGGAAGCTTTTTCCCTTAACACATTTTACCTATTGTCCAAGATGGCAATTCCTCCAGGGACATCCAACAATAGTATGCAAATGTCCTTGGCTAGGCACAGCTCTTACACGACTGACTACCCTGTGTGATTTATATCTTATTCAACAGCATTTAACTACCACCTCTTTGGAAGTCAACATTGGGTATAAATTCTAAACAATGTGCTGACCAAGTGCCATTCTCACCACACTAAAAACAATCCTTATCCTGGAATTCTGATTCTCCACCAAAAGCCCTGTAAATACACTCAGCTTAAACGGAAAAAAATAATTGTCAAGAGATTTTCTATTGTCAAGAGATTTATAGGACCTTCACTTGGTTAAGATTATGTTCAATAAGCTTGAAATGCTGAGTAGTTCTCCAATCTTAAGCAAAGAATTTTTTAAGATGTCATCAAAACCAGAGATTAAAACCAAGCTTACAAAATAGAGCAAGCTATCTAATTTTTTTTTCTCCTTCATACTACATAGTGATATCTCACAGGGAGAGATAAAAGCCAAAATGTGCGTATACATATAGTTGGGAGATACAGAAAAGAATTTAAGGAGGGAAAAGGGGCAAAGAGTTTACTTGGTTGAGTGAAAATTATATTTTAAGCTCCTATTCCTACTTTTGATAGTCTAGAAACACTATTTCTGATAAGGGAACAGCCTGAACCAGCTGTCGCAATACTAAACCTTCCTCCCAAAAATATTCACTTCACTTATAATACTGCTCTACTGCTCACAAATACAAAATCAGCAGCTTTCCTTAGTTGCTCATCTAGAAAAAGCCAAAAAAAAAAAAAAGAGAGAGAGAAAAGGAAAGAACATTTTGTTGCACTTAAATATATCTTGATTTATACTATTTTATCTATTAATATGTTGTAGTTTACTCTGAAAAATCCATATTTGCTGTGAAAATATTTATATAATACGTTGACATTTGAAAGTACCTTTTAAATTCATTATTAGTGTCTTTGTAATGGCCTATGAAGTTATCATCATCATTTTTCTTTTTACCTATTTCACTTGCAAGGATGTAGAAGCCTAGAGATCTTAAGTTCTATAATTTTTCCAAGATCATACAGTTCCCCAAAGGGAATCCGAGTCAAAATCGTCTCACATATATCTTGAACACTTTCTACTATAAACTTCTTACATGTTAAAATTCACAAATTTATTTTTGTCTTAAATATTATATTTGACTGAAAAGAAAGGGCTTTGTTCTCTTATATCACATATCAAATTTAATGAAAACACACTACAAAAGCATTTTGAAAATGCTTTGTAATTTGAAAAAGCACTATGAAAATATAGCTACTTATAGCACCAGTTTTATAGAAAGCTAATGCAGATATTCTCAGTATACAAAAATATAAATTTATTTGATATTCATTGAATTGTGAAACATGTTTCACAATTAGGCGAAAGGATATCAGTACTTGAATACATAATACAGTGGTGTTTTGAAAAATAAAATAGCATGCATAAAGTTCTTAAAATAGAACTTTCCAAATAGGAGGTAATTTATATATATATACATACATATATATATATGATAATATATATATATGATAATTATTACAGTCACACCATTAGCATTTATATTCATGGCTAATCACTAATTCCCTTTGGTATTTGTACCAAGTTATACTGCATTTACACAAAATGAAGAAAATAAGAAAGTTGTAGAATGGAGGTGGCATCTCTACCTAAACACCAAATTCCCATTGATTTGATGTGAGAAAGACAGAGATTAGATTCTAGGATTGGTCAAATGCTGATAAGAAAGAGTGTGCCATGTATGCTGTTTATATAAAGATATAAATTTTCCGGAAATCCAGGAACCATAATATAAAATGATGAAGACCATCAGAATGAAACAAAAAAGAGAATGTGCTCAAAGTGGCATCTTTAAGGGCAAATAGTGTGGAAGAATACCAGCATACTTAAAATGTAACAAAAAGAGTCTAGTGATAGACTCTTCCAGATATCTATATCAATATTAATTACCACCAACTCATAAATAAATATATTATATATGTATATATATGCACTAACATATAATATTATTTATTATAAATAAATGAATTAACTTAACCTAATATCAAAAAACTAGTAAAAGCCAGAAACAAACTCCAAATCCAACTGTCCAATCTAACACACTAACCTTTAGATGGAATTATTCATTATATTTTTATATTCTTTTTGTGTAAGTTCAATTCCATGTAAACTTAAGAAGCAATAAAGAACATGTCAGTCTAGATTCAATATCAAACAATAAAGAAAAGCAGGTTTATGAGAAAAATGTGAATGAGAACCTTCGGATAAAATAAATATCTATGTTTGCCCTCACAAGCTTTATGAACATAAAATGCTGAGCATGATGAGAAACAATCTAGTATACTATAATAAAAATAAAAATTATTTGAATTTGACTATTTTCTGTGGCCACATGTATTCACAGGGATTCTTCATCTTTTGGGTATGAATTTCTTAGGCAAGATAATGTTTGTAAATACATAAAATATCAGATAAAATAAAATATTTGACTAACCAGGAATTTAGCAACAAAACTCTAAAAAAAAGTTTATGTGACAAAGTTTGTCAGAATAAAAACTATATTTTTTGTAATATTTTGAATTTGAGGAAAAGTCAAGAATGTACAAAAATATAACAAATCAACCTGAAGAAAAATTAGAAGAAAAAAATGTTAATAGAAGAAGCCAATGGTAAAGATGGCAGACATACAATAGAGAACCTCAATAAAGTCAAAAGTTTATTCTTTGAAAAGCTTTAAAAATGTTGAAAAACCTCAAGCAAGACTGATGAACAAAAGGAGAAGAAAAGACACACTACCAATTACAGGTAGTAAAAGAGAGGCATCATTATAGATCTTACAGATATTACAAAGATGACACAAAAATATTATAAACAGCTTTGCATCGATAAATTTGACAACTTAAAATAGATACACAAATTCCTTGGAAATACAACTCACTAAAACTGATACAAGAAAAAACAGAAAATCTGAATAGTGCTGTATCTGTTAAAGAAGTTATATTTGTAGTTAACAAATACTACGTGTCCTACAATCGATGAATGAATAAAGAAAATGTACACACACACACACACACACACACGAATATTATTTAGCCATAAAAACTAAGGAAATCCTGCCATTTGCCACAATGAGATGAAACTGGAGAAACCAATAACTGGCCATTAATAACTGGCATAATTAATGCTAAGTGAAATAAGCAGATTTCATACAGAGAAAAAAACTTGCAAGGGGCAGGTGTGAGGGGGAAATGGGATGATGTACGTTAAAGGATAATACACATTTCAATTACAGGAAGAAGTTCTGAGGATACAATGTACAGAACGGTTACTGCTGTTAATAACATGGTATTGTGTATTTGAAAGTTGCTCAGAGTAGATCTTAAGCCTTCTCACCACAAAAAAAGAAAAAAAAGTTAACTATTAATTTTGTGAGGTGAATTATGTGCTAAGTATCTTGATCTTGGTAATTATTCCACAACATATTTCAAATCATCACATTCTACAATTCAAATATATACAATTATATTTATTAATTACAACTGATTCTTAAATAATGTAGGTTTGAACTGAGAGGGTCCACTTATATGTGGATTTTCTTTGATAAATATACCATGGTACTGTAAATGTACTTCCTCTTCCTTATGATTTTGTTTGTAGCCTTTTCTTTTCTCTAGCTTAGTTTATTTTAAGAATACAGTATATAATACATAGAACATACAAAATATGTGTTAAGCAACTGTTTATGTTATTGGTAAGGCTCCGGTCAACAATAGGCTGGAAGCAGTTATGTTTTGGGGAGTTAAAAGTTGTACGCAGATTTTCAACTGTGGGAGGGGTTGATGCCCTTAATTCCACATTGTTCAAGGGTCAACTGTATTCCTCAAAAAACTGGAAAAAAAAAACCGCAATAATACAAACTCCAGAGCCAGATAAGTTGATTAATGAATTTCATCAAATACTGAAAGCAGAAATAATACCAATCTTAAATTTATTCAAGAAGAGAAAATGTCTTAAACCTAGCAGGTGCTATATATATAACTAATAATATTCTTAAATATAATATATATATAAATATATATATTAAATATATGTATATACTTGATAAGTTGTAGACTAATATATAAATAGGTAAAAACTCCTAAATTAATTCCAAATCAAATTCACCATTGTATAAAAAATATAATATACCACATATAGAAACATTTATTGAAGGAATGCTTACTCAAGGTAGTTGAAGAATGTTAGGTTGATTACCACAAAACCAATGTATCTTAGTACATCCATGTAATACTAGTTAGCAACTATTCATGAAACAAACTAAAAATAGAAAGGAATACTGTTAATCTTTGTGATTTTTCTGTAAGTCCAAAACTATTCTAAAATTAAAAGTTTATTTTTAAGAAAGATATTAGTGGGGAAACTGGAAAAGTTCAAGTAAGGTATGTAGTAAAGGATTGTTGAGTTAATGTGAATTTCCTGGTTCTGACAAGTATACCATAGCTATGAAAGATAACATCAAGAGAAGCTAGGTGAAGTATAAGTGGAAACTCTCTGTATTATTTATGGTAACTTTTCTATAAATATAACATTATTTCAAAATAATAAGGTTTTTATAAGAAAAGATAAGGCAATTTTATGGGCAAATGAGCATCTATGTATATACAAAGTAAATAGATAATTTTTTTGAAATATCATCTGAATGATATTTAAAATCTGTCCTATTAATGTCAAAAAGTCCTTCTCCCACAGTCCACCATAGCCTCTGGAAGCATTTCCTTGCATTCTTTCAGAGTTTCTGATACACTCTATTTTCAAAATGCAATTTAAAAACTTGGAGTAAAAGCCATTCGCATGGTTAAAACAAACCAAAAAAACTATTTACACTGTGGAATGCAGTTTGCAGAAACAGAGTAACTATGAGACTAAGAACTTGAGTGAAATTAGAACTTGAGTGAAGGACAAGACATTTATGCTTCAGTGCTAAAACCTAGAGCAAGTTCTACAATTAAGATTAACTCTTACCATCTTAAATCTGGGTGAAGGCAAAAGTAAAAAATAAATGAAATAAAGGAGAAAATTTTTCTACTGTTAGCATCAACACAATTTGAATATACCAACATGCCATGCTTCTCCTAAATGGCAAGTCATTTTGAATTTCAAAGCAATCATAAATGCTGCTACTAATAAACATTACTATACTCCACAGGAAGGGTATAATTGGTATAACCTGTTGAAAACAATAGGGAGTTGTCATATTATGGGCCTTTGACCTCATAATTATAGTTTTAACAATTCATTACAAAGAAATATTTTGATAACCCAAAAAGGCTTGCTACAATAATAGTTACTACATTATAATTCACTAGACAAAATTTGTGTCCAGTAGAGAGGATTAGGGTCTTCATCTGAGGTCAGTAATAATACCAATCAAATAGGATTGCTATCTTAGGGCAAATAGGATTTGTCAAAATCAAATAGGATTGCTATCTTAGGACAATAACTGGTACAAAAATTGCTTAATATTACTACTAATAGACTGTCTCATACACTGATTGTTATATCTATGTTTTAGACATGGTAATTTGTTATATTTCATGTATGTATTCTTTGTCCCTGATATTACAAAAGATTCAATCTGTATCTAGTCATATTATCAATAGCCGTCTTAGTTTTATATCTCTATATTCAATAGTTTAATAGAATTCCTAACCCCTCATGTCTTATTGGAACAATTATTATCCCAATTTTACAGTTGAGAAGAGCAAGGTATAGAGAAGTACAAGGAACTACAAATGATCTTACAAAAAGTAATTAGTTGAGAAAGGTTTGGACCCAACAAATACTACCACTTGAGAAACTCTAGAAACTTACAAATAGTAAATAAGGAAAAGCTAATAATATTATAAAGATGCACCAAATAGATTATTTTTGGTAAATTACTATTTTACATCATAGAGTTTTGATTTAACTAGAAACATGTCTCTCTCCATAGCCTCAAGTATTTTATATCCTTCTATAAAGCTTCATCCTTTTTGTGTACCTTCTATATCAGATTTATTCACATGCATTTTGTAGTTTGTATTGTAATTTATGTGTATTATTATGAATGGGTTTGATTTTTCCCATCACATTTCCTAACTGGTTATTGATGTTGCAAAGGAAAAGTAATGATTTTTGTTGTATTACTTTTATAATGACAAATGTACAGTTTAAATGGAAAAAATATCACTTTGAGTACAACAAAATGTTCTTTCCATATCCAGTAATATTTTTTTGTTCTGCACTCAAGATAACAAGAAGGCAGTTTACTTGCCTGGATAGCTATAAGAAGGAATTAATTGAAATAAAAATAAAAGAAGCAACATTTCTTTAAATGAGTCAAAGTAATTTTAATAGTTTTTTTTAAGATTTTATTTATTTATTTGACTGAGAGAGATCACAAGTA
This sequence comes from Nasua narica, assembly GCA_028533885.1. Taxonomy (NCBI): domain Eukaryota; kingdom Metazoa; phylum Chordata; class Mammalia; order Carnivora; family Procyonidae; genus Nasua; species Nasua narica. The sequence goes on along the minus strand of CM052810.1, from coordinate 106,109,899 downwards.
GACAAAGGCAAGCAGAGAGAGAGAGGGGGAAGCAGGCTCCCCGCTGAGCAGAGAGCCCGATGCGGGGCTTGATCCCAGGAGCCTGAGATCATGATCTGAGCTGAAGGGAAAGACCTGAACTCACTGAGCCACCCAGGTGCCCCAATTTTAATAGATGTTGTAAGTTGAATTGTACTTTTCCAAAATTCATATGCTGAAATCCTAACTAAGCCCCAACACCTCAGAATGTAACTGTATTTGGAGATAAGGCCTTCAAAGAGGTAATTAAGTAAAAATGAGATCATCAGGGAGGACCCTAGTCCAATATGACTGCTGTCATAAAAAAAAAAAAAAAGGAGGTAGGATGGACAGGCACAGAAGAAAGACCATGTGAAGACACAGAGAGAAGACACCAATTATAAGCCAAGGAGAGAGAACTCAGAAGACGCTAACCCAGCTGACACCTTAATTTTGGTCTTCCCAACCTATAGAACTGAGAGAAAATACATTTCGGTTGTTTCCACCACCCAGTCTGTTGGTCTTTGTTAAGGCAACCCTAGAAAATTAATAATAGAAGCAAACAAGGAAGTCCCTTATTTTATTCTGGAAGATATAATTCTATAATTTTGTGACATATAATGAGACATAATTTTAGTCTTTTAACATTTACAGTGAAATGTGATTAAGACACAAAAAGGATCACATAATAAAGATCCATATTACATTTAACTGATACCAATCATATAGGGCACGTTCTCTGGAAATCGATTAAGGGGAACAATAATAATGAAATTTAAATTGTCACAAATTTGGGGAAATTATGCAATAAAGCTCTCAATACCCTAGCTTAAAACAGTAATTAGAAGATAATTTTAGGGGCACCTGGGTGGCTCAGTCTGTTAATTGCCCAACTCTTAATTTCAGCTCAGGTCATGATCTCATGGCTTGTAGGGTCAAGCCCCATGGTGGCTCCATTCTCAGCAGGGAGTCTGCTTTCTCCTTCTCCATCTCTCTCTGCCCTTCCTCCCCACACCAACCCCCATGTGCTCTCTCTACCACTTTCTCAAATAAATAAACAAAATTGTTTTTAAAAGTTTGTTGACTGAATAAGAGATTTTTTAAAAATATAATATTTTTTTATATTTAATAAAAACCAACTATCCTGTGAGATAGAGCTAAGGCTTTTCTGAATGGAATTTGTATCTTAGAGGGAAACTTACGGCATCTATCTGAAAAGAAACAAGGCTGAAAGTCAACAGGCTAAACTATTTAAAAAAAAATTAGAAAAAATCCATCCAAGTGTTATAACTTTTAAATGATATGGGTAATAAAGTTTTTTGGCATTATAATTATCATATACAAAGCTCAATTTGCCAATCCCAAATACAAATTGTCAAAGTTTATTTGAAGGAAAATAATTCCTTAATACTAAAAGCAAAAGTTAAAAAAAAATATTCATTTCTTACTGGAAAATATATACAATTATGAAGATTTTTGTCATACTTCTAGTTATAAAACTTATACCTCTTATCATGACCTTTAAAGAAAAAGAGTTGCAGTGAAGAAGGAACTAGCAAAAATTTAGTTGATAAAAAATATATAAGGATAAATCAAATCTATATTTTTCATTGTTAGTTCCATCTTGTAATAAGGTTGTATATATGAGAAATAGCAGCTATATGATTGAGGTTAAATTAATAAAGTAGTGTTTTTGTTGTTGCTTTTGTGTTTGTCTATTTGTTCATGACTGACATGAAATAATGAAATCATGCCACAGTTCAGAAGCTCTTCCAATAAGTGGTGGAATTTCAAGATAAGAATTCATAAACAGCCATAGATAAAGAATTCTAATCAGTTTTGAAATAAGTCACCACTGTATTAAATAACCACAAAACATGGGATTCCTGGGTGGGTCAGTCCCTTAAGCGTCTGCCTTTGGCTCCGATCATAATCCCAGGCTCCTGAGATCCAGTCCCGTATCAGGCTCCTTGCTCAGCAGGGAGTCTGCTTCTCCCTCTGCCTGCAGTTCCCCCTGCTTGTATTCTCTCTCTGACAAATAAATAAATAAATAAATAAATAAATAAATAAATAAATAAATACATATCTTTTTAAAAAGTAACCACAGAACATCAAATATTTTAAAGTTCCATGGTTTACATATATTTGCTATATCTAAGATTTTTTTCAGTGTAGATATTTTAAATATATTACCAACAGTTAGTAGTACAATATTATTATGGATTAGCAAAGCTTATGACCAAAACCTATAGTTAGCTACTGAAGGTAATTAAAATTTTGTTAACTAGGGATGCCTGGGTGGCTCAGTGGGTTAAGCCTCTCCTCCTTTGGTTCAGGTCATGATCTCAGGGTCCTGGGATGGAGCCCTGCATGGAGCTCTCTGCTCAGCAGGGAGCCTAATTCCCCCTTTCTCTCTCTGCCTGCCTCTCCGCTTACTTGTGATCTCTCTCTCTCTCTGTCAAATAAATAAAATCTTTAAAAAAAATAAAATAAAATAAAATTTTGTTAATTAACCACCTGATTAATTATAGCATCACAATATAAATATGTTCAAATAAAATATGAAAAACCCTTTACATGGGCCTATTTCATTTACACATTGCACATGTTTATATAGGTTTATAGTTTAATATTGTTTGATGGGAGAGGGAGGCTTGAGTGGCTCAGTCAGTTGGGTGTCCTACTCTTGATTTCAACTCAGGTCATGATCTCAGGGTTGTGGGATCAAGAGCCCTGCTTTGGGCTCCTCGCTCAGTGGGGAGTCTCCTTGAGATTCTATTCCTCTCCCTTTGCCCCTCCCTCCTCTGGAATAAATAAATGAAAATTAAAAAATTATTACTCGTTGGGATAAATATGAGAAAAAGATAACTCTGAAAATGTACATCTTAATTAGAGGGCATAATTTTCAGTTTCAGGTCTATACAAAGGTAAATGAGTGAATATTTAGTGGTTAATATACACTCATCACCAGTCCCTCAGAAATAATCTTTTCCATTTTACAGATGAGAGAAGTATGTATCAGAGAAGTCACGTTGCTTGGCCAAGGTCAAAAAACTAAATGATAAAAGCAGTACCCAAGCACAGTTTAAAATACAGAAAAGCAAAATGTCTTGAGTTATAACCCTCTGAAATGAGTTACATTCTCACACAGTTCAACAACTTTGAGTTACATGCACGCAATACGACAGGTACAACCAATAACTGCACTGATTATTTGCCCAGAATAATTTGCAGAATACTGAGATCAATAGAGAACCGGCTTACCATCCTAGGGTTAGCAAACTCACTACCTTCATGAACCATGATGAGGCAGATCTCCTGAAACTCTTGAGCAAATCCAGCTCTTCTGTGGAGATGGGGATGAGCCTGCTACAGAAGTGTGTAGCTGAGAAAAACCCTACTGTTTTAGGGTTGCTTGGTCTCAACTAAATGCATTTGAAAGGTGAATCTAGTCAATACTGTTCAGTGGCTAAATTCCAAATAATAACTTACACAAAATTAATAGCTTCTATAAGAACAGTCTGACTTCTTTGTTGACACACATTCACCCCACCAACTGCCCATTCCAATTAAAAATAAAAGCAGTGATTTTCAATATGTGATACATCTGCTACATTTAAAAATGAGATGGGAATGATCTCTACTAATGTGAACAATGAAAATATTGATAGTTCTCCACTGTAATGAGTCTGGTCAGCTGAAACTTGTAGAGCACTTTGCAAGTTACTTCATTTTTCACTATTGAGCTAGGAAAAGTCAAGTAACTGACTAATCGTTAATATATCCACATCTGGGGCGCCTGGGTGGCTCAGTTGGTTGAGCAGCTGCCTTTGGCTCAGGTCATGATCCCGGAGTCCCGGGATCGTGTCCCATATCGGACTCCCGGCTCTGCGGGAAGTCTGCTTCTCCCTCTGACTTTCTCCCCTCTCATTCTCAGTCTCTCGCTCTCTAATAAATAAAAAAAAAATAAAAAAAAATTTTTAAATATATCCACATCTTCTATAGTATATTTACCAAATGTCTAATCTCTTAAGATCATATGAGGCAATTTGTGTTTTCTTAGTATGTCTATCAGTGTTCCACTGACAGTTTGGTTAAAAAAAAGAAAAAAAGAAAATATGGATTTTATCACTGCTTCTTGAGCATGTTATTACTTATTCTATTTGCCTAATACAACTGACTGAAGAAAAGTATAGGCTGCTAAGAAATTTGTCAATCAATGTATGACTGATAGTTTTCAATTCATTCATTTTTTAAAATTTTTTTAAAGATTTTATTTATTTATTTACTTGAGAGAGTGAGTGTGTGCATGAGTTCGGGGAGGGGCAGAGGGAGAGAATCTAAAGGAGGCTTTCCGTTGAGTGTGGAGCCAGACACAGAGTTCAATCCCAGGACACTGAGATCGTGAGCTCAGCTGAAATCAAGAGCCAGATGCTTAACTGACTGAGCCACTGAGGTGCCCTCATTCCTATTTATTCTAAACTAGATGATACAATTGAATAGGTTTTGTTCCAAGGCACAAGACAAAGGGTACAAGGTATCCTAGAAATGTCACAGAGAATTGTTTCCTCACTTGCTCTTACTAGATCATATCATACTCTATAACAATCTGAAAGGAAAAACTGGCTTCTGATAGAGAACCCATATAGAGCTTTCCACTTATCAGTTCTTAAAGGGGACAATCAATGTGTGCGATCATACATCTAAGATGCCAAAATGGTTTTTTTTGCAAATTTTTATTTGAAAGGTTGCTATATATCTAGCCCATAAAAGAGAAAGAGGGAAAAAACAGGGAATCAAACTATTTTAAATTGGTTTAAAAAGAGGAGGCACATTACTTTTAAAGAATATTGCTTAATAGGTATGTGTACAATGTGAATTTAGTTTATGAGTGGCATTCAAGTGGAAGAAAAGTTATATTTCATAACTTTTTTAGAGATCAAAATCTAATATGGTTTATTTCTTCTTGTCACACAGGGACAACAGGAAATTCTTACTCAAGCATTGTATTCTAGGATGGGAGATAGTAGAGGTAAGAACCCTCAATGTTATCTAGGGTTTACTAAAGTCCCAGGAAGGCATATTTTGTCCAGAAAACTTGAAGAACTTTGGTTTAATGCGAATTGGTCACTGTGGGGATGTTCTCTGACTATGTTCATGTAGTTCATTTGAAGATGAATTGCTTTCTTGCCTTGGGCACTAGAATCTTCCACTTTATTTCCCAAAGCCGTGAGCCTTGGTATTCAGCTCCCAGCAGCTACATATTAAACATTTGGCCTTCTTCTGGGGCTCTGTAGGGTTCTGGGCTCAAAGTTTTACCATTGCTATGACCTACAGCTGTAAGCTCATTTCTCTAGAGAAATTACTCTTTGTTGGGGGAAATCAGAGGGGGAGACGAACCATGAGAGACTGTGGACTCTGAGAAACAAACTGAGGGTTTTGGAAGGGAGGATGGTGGGGGGTTGGTTGAGCCTGGTGGTGGGTATTAAGGAGGGAACTTATTGGATGGAGCAATGGGTGTGGTGCATAAACAATGAATCTTAGAACACTAAAAGAGAAAAGAAAAGAAAAGAAAAAAGAGAAGAGAAGAAAAGGGAAGAGAAGGGAAGGGAAGGGAAGGGAAAAAAAATTACTCCATGTTACTTGTCTACTACATGGCTACTTGTCCTTCTCAAATTATAGCAATAACCTCTCCCTTTTCTTATCTGAAACAGGAATAAAACTATAAAACCTTTTACTTTTAAGAGGACAGATAAGTAGAATAAAGAAAGCTCAGGCTTTTAGAAACACTAATGTCATGCCCTACCACTTCACTCCACCCCACCTTCCAGAATACAAGTAGAAAACAGGTTAGATTCATTCTTGCTTAATGCTCCACAAAGAAAAAAAACTTTACAAAAGTTTTCTTCTTAAAAATACGCCTTGTTACATAAGTTCTATTTTAAAAAATAAGCAAAAGATAAAAACTGAAGTAGAATACTAATTAAATTTTCTCAATTTCCCCCTCAAGAATTCTTTAGTTTTATCTCTTAGAACTTTTCTATTTTGTAAATAATTCTATAAGAACTAGAGAATATTGCCCGAATCACACTGATAAATGAGTAAAAGGAATTATTGTTAATAGCTCAAAAGGTTTATGTTTGATGACAAGTATAATACTGACTTCTCAAGACAGACATTATTTTCAGTTCACTTATCACTTCATAGACTATATAGAACAACTCTGAAGTGGTACCAATGAAAGTGGCAATGAAAAAGTACTACACGTTTGGTACATACCATTTATGGTTCAAAAAGTAATATTCTGGGGCTTCCCTGTTTTTCAATAGCAACAGCAGGAAGTAGTTTGCCTGTTAGAAGCTCTTACTGTCATTTTACAATAGGCAGACTAGATTTTATTGCTTTGATCTGAGCAATGTGCTATTATTGCTCATTTGGAAGAAAACTTACCCATAAAAATTATGGTGTAATAACTTAGGAAATACATTTCATAATAATTTTCTAAGTTCTACCAACAAAACATCCAAGGAAAGAGTTTGCAGCCTATTAATTTCCTATACTGCCTCAGAAGCCTCTATGAACATTCTTGTGTCCACTGTGATCATCTTCAAAATAAATAAATTTCAGAAATACATATATAATATATGTCTGTATGAATATCCTTACCACCAGTAATGATAATAGAAGTAATGTTAGTACGTGCCTTTATCATTTTAGTATATGTTTGTCTAAGAATCAAAAATTTCATAAATTTCCGTAGAAGGCAACCAGCAAAAAGATTATACTAAATACATTTTATAAATAAAAAAAAGTTCAGAGGGACTTCTACTTCTGGGAAGACAGACTAGATATACTTATCCCTGTTCCTTTGGCTGAGTATAACTGAAAACCCTAAACAGTATATATAAAGCAAACATAAGAAAACTGAAAGCTAGAGAAACTGAAAAAGGGAAAAAGGCAGTGGATCTCAGGGACCAAAGCAAGACAAGGCAATTAATTCAGTGGTTTGTTTTTTCAAAAAAAGATTTTATTTATTTCAGCTTGACAGAAAGTGATCAAGAGAGAGCACAAGTGGAGGGAGGGGCAGAGGAAGGGAGAGAAGCAGACCCCCCACTGAGCAGGGAGCCAAGGGGGATTGGATGCCAGCACCCTGAGACCACAACCAGAGCTGAAGGCAAATGCTTAACCCTCTGAGCCACCCAGGAGCCCCAAATCAGTGGGTTTTCTTTTTGCTTCATATATTCCAACCCTGAAGCACAGAACTGGCAACTGATAAACTCCAATGGGCACAAATATAAAAGCCCCAACAAAAGTCCGCTTTCTCTAGTCAAAGGACCAGGAGAAGGGCAGGCCACTTAGGTAGAAAGGTTTTAGGCAGTAATCACTCCACACACTTCATCATGGAAACACTTTGGCCCTGCCCTATTCACACCTGCAAATATTAAGTGAGGAACCTAGATTTCCACCCCTTGGGCTCTAACAAGGTACTCCCAACTCTCCTGCCGGAAAAGTCTCAGAGAAAACTGAGTCGATGCCTCCCACCCTCACCCCTGCGGTGTCAGTGGAGATCACATGAGGAACCTGGACTTCTACCACCAACTGGTAGTAACAAGGTGCCCTCGTGCTTCTGTCATGATAGTGTCATAGTGTCATAAAGTCTGGGAGGCCTACTCAAAAGAAAGGATTTTCATCAGTAACCATGACAACCCCTTCAGCTCACAGAGTCAGTAGAAGCCACCTGGAGAGCAATAAAGTGGCATTCCTACACTTCCCAGCCATGTAGGCATTACTGGAGGCATAGCAGGGGACAGAATTGCTACTCTTGGAGGCTGAGGGAGAACCTAGGTTTCTAATTCCCACCTTACCTTACCATACCAAAATGGTATCAGAGGAGGCCATTAACATGGAAGGGTTAAATAAGGTGCAAAGTCTTTTAAAATGTGCATTAGTCATTCCAAGAACCAGAAAAATCTCAGACTGAATGATAAAACAACTTTGGTTTTAGATACCAAAACCAAGAAACAAATATATCAGTATTATCTGAGAAAGAATTTAAAGCAGATATCCTAAAAATGCTTTAATGACCAATTGTAAACACACTTGAAAAAATGAAAAACAATCCCAGCAAACATACAGAAAATATAAACAAAATGAAATTTTGGAAGTGAAAAACACAATAACTGAATAAAAATTTTCGGAACAAAGAAGGACATCAATAATGATAAAAGAGCCAATCCACTAAGACATAACAACGCTAAATGTGCATGTACCAAACAACATAGAAGAAAACTACATGAAACAAAATCTGATAGAAATGAAAAGAGAAATACACAAATTGATAAGTATAGTTGGAGACTCCAAAACCCCTCTTCCCACAATTGATAGAACAACTACAGAGAAGAGTAGAAAAGATATAGAACAACTAGAAACATCATTAGCCAACAGGATCTAATCAACATTTAGTAAATATTCTACTAATCAACATCAAAATATGCATTCCTTTCAGTACCCACAGAACCTATACCAAGACATACCACATACTGGACCATAAAAAAAAAAACCTCATCAACTTTGAAAAATTTGAAATTATGCATCATGTGTTCACTAACCACAACCAGAAATCAGTGACAGAAAGGTAACAGGAAAATTTCCAAACACTTGGAAATGAAATAACACACTTCTAAATAACTTATGGCTCAAGTGGAATTTCTAGGAAAACCAAAAAAGTACACTGAACTCATGAAAATGAAAATACAATGTATCTTATGTAGTATAAGACAGCTAAGAGCAATACTATAGGTCAATTTACAGCACTAAATACATATATTAGAAAAGAGGAGAGTCCTCAAATGCATAATCTAAAACCCTACCTCAAAGGACCTAGAAAAAGAAAAGAAAAAGAAAAATCCCAATGCAACCAAAAGGAAGGAAAAAAATAAAAAGATAAGAACATAATTAGATGATTGAAAACAGAAAGACAACTAAAAAAAATAAATGTTACAAAAAAGCTGGTTGTTTAAAATGACCAATAAAATTGACAAATTTTTTATCAAGATCTAACAAAAAAAGATACAAATGGCCAATATCAGTAATGAAATAAGGGATACCAATAAAGACCCACTACAAGGTCTATAGACATTAGAAGGCTAATAAGGTAATACTTCAAATATTCTACATACAGAAGTTTGAACTTTGATAAAATGGACTAATTCCTTTAAAAAAACTAATAAAATACAATAGAAAATAGAAAATTTGAGTCGTATTATAGCTGTAAAGAAGTTGAATTCCTAGTTAAAATCTCCTAAAGTAGACAACTTCGGCCTGGTTTCACTGCAGAATTCTACAATATATTTTAAAAAGAATTAACAACAGTATCCAAATAACCCCTTCCTAAAATATAAAGGAGAAAGAAAAATTCATTTTATGAAGGTAGTATCACACCAATACCAAAACAAAAAGTCCAATCAAAGCAAATTTACAGATCAATATACCTCACGCATATAGATGCTAAAATCTCTAACAAATATAAGCAAATAGAATTAAGCGGCATATAAAAAGAATTTTAAACCATGACCAAGTGAGGTTTATTCCAGGAATGCAGGGCTAGCTCAATATTTAAAAATCAATAAATATAATCTACCATATTAACCTGCTAAAAAAAGAAAAGTCAGTTTATCATACCAATTGACACAGAAAAAGTATTTGACAAAATACTCATTCATAATAAAAACACTCCCTGGGGTGCCTGGGTGGCTCAGTGAGTTAAAGCCTCTGCCTTTGGCTCAGGTCATGATCGCAGGGTCCTGGGATCAAGCCCCACATCGGGCTCTCTGCTCAGCAGGGAGCCCACTTCCCCCTCTCTCTATGCCTGCCTCTCTGCCTACTTGTGATCTCTCTGACAAATAAATAAATAAAATCTTTAAAACTAATAATAATAAAAAAATAAATAAAAACACTCCCTAAGATAGGAATAGAGGGGGTAACTTTGTCAACTTTATAAAGAATGTCTACAAAATCTAAAGGTAATACTATATTTAATATTAAAACAACTAAATGCTCCTCTAAAAAGAAAAAAATAAGGCAAAAATGTCCCCACCAAGGGCGCCTGGGTGGCTCTGATAGTTGAGCATCTGACTCTTGGCTCCGGTCATGATCTCAGCTAAAAAACTGTTAGAAAAAAAATAGGCACATTTTGGTATCTAGAGCTAGGGAAAAAGTTCTTAAATTCACACCAAAAACACAATTTGTGAAGGGCAAAGTTGATAAATAGGACCTCATCAAAATTTAAAACTTTAGATAAGCTACAGACTGGGTGAGAATATCTGCAAACCACATATCCAACAAAAGACTAGTGTCTGAAATTAATAAAGAACTTTCAAAATTCAAGAATTAAGAAAATACAATTAGAATGTGGGGAAAGGAAATTAATAACTGAGAATCATATACAGATTTATAGATGGCAAATAAGTTCAATATAGTAACCCATTAGGTAAATGCAAATTAAAACCATAATGAGACAGGTATAGGAATGTCTAAAATAAAAACAACACCAATACTAGCAAAGACGCAGACATGTAAATGGTACATTATTCAAAACATGTTGGCAACTTTCTTAAAAAAATAAACATATGACTACCATATATCCTAGGAATTGCACTCTTGGTCATCCAGAGAGATAAAAACTTAAATTCACACAAAAACTTATACATGAATATTTATTAGGGGCTTTCTTCATAACAACCAAAAAAATAAAAATAACTCAGATATCATCCAAAGGGTGAATGGTTAAAGTGTGCTAGATCGATACCATAGAACTGTACTCAAAATACAGAAAAACACTCTAGTGACACACAAAAAACAATCAGGATGAATTTCCCAAGAATTACGCTGAGTGGAAAAAAAATTGTAAAATATTACATATTGTAGCTTCTATGTACATGACATTCTTGAAATGACAGAATTAGAGAATTTGAGAATAGATTAGTGGTACCAGGTGTTAAGGAAAGGAAGAACGTGGGAGGAAGTAGGTGCGGCCCTAAACGCGAAAAATGGGCAAGCCATGTAGCGATAGAAACGTTCTCTATCTTGATTGTTCCAATGTCAGTATGTTGTGATATGGAACTGTGGTTTTGCAAGAGGACACCATTAGGGGAAACAAGGTCAAGGGTACGTGGGATCTCTAGTACGTCTTTGTAAGAGCATATGAATCAACAAGTATCTCAAAATAAGAAGTTTAATTAAGAAATTAAAGCTCGGGCGCCTGGGTGGCTCAGTTGGTTAAGCAACTGCCTTTGGCTCAGGTCATGATCCCGGAGTACCGAGATCGAGTCCCACACCGGGCTCCCAGCTCCATGGGGAGTCTGCTTCTCACTCTGACCTTCTCCCTTCTCATGCTCTCTCTCACTCTCTCCCTTTCCTAATAAATAAATAAATAAAATCTTTGAAAAAAAAAAAAAAGAAATTAAAGCTCAAAAATGTTAACTGGCCCAGAAATCGGCAAGAAATATGCCCACGCCCTTTCTACTGAGTCACTCTGCCTGGGAGACATCAGGGTAAAAAGACAGGACAGAATCGAAATAAATGCTTAGATAATAAATGAAAGAAGTCATCAGAAAGCAAGGGCTAACTAGTTCTAAAAGAGGCAGATTAGGAGAAAAAGCCAAGTCGGAAACTAGGTCAAGAATAGGAGATCTTTGTCAAAAGGTCAAACCAAAGTTTTAAGATTTCTGCCTCGACTACCGGAAGTCAAAAAACACAGACAATAAGGAAGAGAAAATTATCTGGGAGTCTCAAATATTTGGCTACCTTACTCCAAACGGCACTTCTCCATTTTCACTCCCACATGACAAAGCTACCCCTCTCCCTCCAGGAACCAGTCTGAACCAGAAATTAACTGATGAATATTTATGAAGGACCCACAGAACTATTCAGTACTTGGGAAAAGACTTGCATCAAATCCGTCCAGAAGGATTTAAAAATATAATAATGATACAATTACAAAATAAAGTGTGTTATAAATGATACCATTATGAACATTAAGTTCAAGAGTAAACAGGTCAGCAGGAACAAGGACTTATTCAGACATGCACTAGCTATGTATCTTTGCACACAGCTTCTCCGTTGATAAAATTAGAAGATTTTACAGTATTTTTATAAAGATCAAATGAGATAGCGGTGATTGCTTATAAAAAATTAATATAATCAATTTAAATTGCCTTACAATCTTAAAAAATAAATGGCTACATTCATATTTCCACCCTAAAATATAATTTTGTGCCTTTTGAGAACAGTAAATATGCTTTTTTTAATGAGTGTTCTAATTAATGCTTATGAAATTCATGAGTTTGCCCAGATCTAGATCTTGTGGACGCAGTCTATATACTGGACTTCCTAATGGAAATATCAAATATAGTTCCACTACAAATTTGAATAAGAAATTTAAAGAGAAAACTGTCCTTAATGAGGAATCATCATGATTGTAAAGCAGTTGACTGAGTCTGACTTTTTAACTCTAGCTCAATACTATAAAGAACCAAAGAGGCATGCATGTTAATTTCTAAGTCCTTTCATTGGCATACTTACAGTATTATTACATATCTATTTTTGGTACTTAGGTTCATTACTATAAAAATCATAACACTTCTACTGTCATATACATAAACCTATATTTGTAGATACATACTTTTTTATAGATCACTTTAGCAAAAATAAAACTATTCTAGAAATCTATAATTATAAATAATTATAGGATATAGTTATCAATAACTTAATGCACCCAGAAACTTTGTGTCATGACAAAGACACCACAAATAAAAGATTCCAATTGATAATCTTAATATATTCAAGTATTTTCCATTAAAGCAACGTTACTTTAGAAAACAAAGTCATCTGAAGATACTATGTTGCCGTACAGAAATATCTTTATTTTTCCTTAGGAAGCTTTATATTCTGAAATCGGTAATTCTGTAAACCCTTCGTGATTTCAATTTTAAAAGATTTCTAAGTAAGTTGAATAGAACCAACAGGTGACATGCAAGCATGTCTTGAAAGTAACAAACCTTGATTCCACAATTGTACTATGCATTCTTCATCTTCGATTTGTTGCTGATGTCAAGACTGCTGTTCACTTTTCTTCCCAAAGAGCACCTTGCACAGTGTGTTCTCCCCCTCCCATTCTACCCTCTTCCTCCCTCCCTCTTTCTTAGATTTGCCAATAATTCGTCAATTTTCTTGCACATTTGAAAAAATCAAGACTGGAGTTCAGTGCTTCCTTTCTGAGATACAGATTCAGATTAGGAAGGTAAAGAATGTACCTTTTGCTCTGAATTTTTATTTTTATTTGATGGTAGCAAGAAATGTGGCCAATAAGCATCAGATTTTCTCCATGACCTGATGTACATGTGATGTCTACAAATATCCTTTAAAAAGTTATTCTCAGTAGGGTAAAGCAGTCACTTTACAATGTATCTAACAAACTAAATTTTCTAGCCTTTGCAAATAATATTGTTTATATCCACCTAGATTTTGTTGTTGTTATTACTTTGTACAGAAATATTGTATCATTGTAGATTTGTCAAATTACCCTTGTATTTCCATATTTTTTTATTCTTTTATATTTGTTTTTGAGTCTCTTCTCTTTTATCACCTAAAAGGTAGCAATACTATCATCTAATATATTTGTACGTTTTTTTGACAATTGTTTTTCTATTGACTGCATTAGTCTCTATATATTACTTGATATTTTCTCATCATTGAGTTCCTTTTGCCTGGTATATCTTTGTCTATCCATTGCCATAATATTTCCAACTTCCTAACTGACCTTTCTCTGTCATGTTAACCATCATAGCGCTGGGTTAGGAACTGATTTAAGAACCCCTTTCAAACAGAAAATGTACCTCTGATTTATCAAATGTGAAGTACTGAGGTTTCGATGGGCTTTGTTTTGCTCTTCTTTAAGTCCTTACTAACATCATCTTTCCCTCAAACTCAAATGAGGAATTTCTCGCTTAACCTTAATAACCGTTCTCCCAAGTTTACCACGATTACGAACACTGAAGCCAACAGTGGACCACCGCTTTGGCAGACTCTCCCTGGGGGGAAGAATTCTGTTGTGAGTCCCATAGTGAGCAAGGTCTTTGCTCTGAAGCAAATTTCAGCTTCAATTTTTGTGTTCTAAATTTTTCTGCTCTGAGTTGTCCCTCATCCCATTTGTTTAACACATTTTAGAAATTCATCAAACTGTCTTATTTTCTGATTGTGTATCCTTTCCTGCTTACCAGGATTCTTACAGCTTCCCTTCTCCGCACATACATTTTTCTGTCATTTCAATGAAATCCAGAGAAGGACAGGAGCTTAAACTCATACATGTAACATTCCATTTTGAATCTCAGGTCAGTACTATAAATCACATTTTCAACTGTGATTTTCCACATAGACATTGGGCAATAAATTTTTTTGTACAAATTTGTCCAATTCTAGCTACTTTCATATCCACAAGATTTTACTGAAGAAATTGCCATGTCCCCATACCAATAAAGCAATTCAATTCTCATAATTTTTAACACAATCAATTCCTTGTCACCCACTTAAAGATCAAATAAATAAATAAAAAGCCTGAGTCGGGGTGGGGGGCAGAAGAAGCAAAATGCCTAATAAAATACAAAACTGGAAAATGATATACCAAAGCTAAACAAAGTATATTTTTATTTGCCTGTAGGAGAGTTTTAATCAAACTTAGCAGACAAATGTGGCACGAGATGGGTTTGTAGCCTCCTGGAGATGATCAAGCAGTACAGGGTACTGCTTACCAGCACCTGCCTAGACTCAGAATGGAAGGACTCTAAGCTCAGATGCACCACCAGCTAGCCGTGTGGCTTTGAGCAAGTATTTAACTTCTCTGACAATCAGATTCATCTGTCTTCTGCAAAATACGGTCACAGTGTCTACCTCACAAGGTGATGAAAGGTTTCAATGATACATGAAACACTGAAAATAAGGACTAGCACATAATTGCTCAGTAACTATATCCCAAGATTTCCTAAGATTATTAAAGCTGTTTTTCTCAGAAAGTACGGATGTAGTCCTGCCTCGAAACAGTACTACATTAATTTCAGTTACAAGATTCTCTAGAAAGCTGTGTTGTAGTGAGTAAAATATTCAGCTCTGCAGTACCTAGTACGAAAGCTCAAGAAAAATGACTGAAGTGTTTTGTATCGGTCTTATTTATAATTTGTATTATTTTTTGTCTGGCAGAATGCAGAGCCAGAATTTGTAGACACTGCCAATACAAATTTGTGGTTTTGGTTTTTTATCATGTGCCAAAATAATTTTAGATGAGAAACTTGTCATTTTTTTTGTTATATAAAATTTTCACCAAAAAATATAGGAAGAAGATTAAAAAGAGCCAGTGCTAAAGCAGACTTTTTAAAAGCAAAAACCCACCATCTGTAGCAGGAGGACTTCATAAAACCCAGGGGTGTCTTCTTACCCAACTGTCAACACCAGGAAATGTGCCAAGGGGACAGATGCTAAAATTGGAAAGTCTCATCTAGGGCGTGACATCAGAGTTCTATAATTTCTCTCTAAAAAAGCATCAGTCACCAACACAGCAACAAAGTATTAAGGAGAAAACAAAACCACCCTCCTTAATGAAGAATGGCTTCCATTAAATAGTTATACTACTAAAATTCTTTTAACAAAAATGAACATACTAGTTTGTGGTATGGGAGGTAAAATCTGTATTGAGCTAGTTTCCAAGAGACCAGGAGGCATTTTTTTTTTTAATTATTGGCAACAACAGGGAACATATGATCAATAAGGAAAATAATAACAGAAGCCATAACCAAAAATAATTTCCATGACAGTGCAGAGTCAAAGAAAAACAGTAAGGAAATCTCCTGCTGTTTTAACAATACACTAAGACCTGATAACGAAAACTGATAACTTAAAGACTGCATTCAGCATCAAAAATGGAAAACAATCTATAATTAACAATATTACATGGGTAATCAATAGTCCAGAAAAACAGATATATCCTTCAGTAAGACATATTTCATGCTCATTCAAGAACTGTTGAATTTGGATTTTCACTCCCATTAGATTTTCACTTCTATCGGAAAAGAAATTTGGCTTTTAAGATTTAAGAGTCTTCAGCTGTTTTCCAGCCAGTCTGAATCTGAAAGTGTACTTGCACCTTTACTATCTAAAGCAGAAGTTGTAAGCTCAAAGTGTGTGCCAAACAGGTAACATGAATGGGTGAAGCCAACTGGGTGAGAACTGTGGGAACCCAGAGAGAGGATGCCACAAGTACAGGGGATAGATGCCATTTAGCTGCATGCTAGAAAGCAAGCTGGTATTGTCAAATCTCATTTTTTAAGAAAAAGTTTTAAAATCCATACTTGTTATTGAATCACCAAGTTATGTAAGTGTTGGAAGAAAAAAGAAAGAAAGGAAGGGGAGGGAGGGGAGGGAGAGGATGGAGGGAGGAAGGGAGGAAGTAAGGAAGGGAAGGAGGGAGGGGAGGGGGGAGGGAGGAAGAAGGGAGGGAGGGAGGGAGAGAGGGAAAGGAAAGGAGATAAATCAAGCATTATTTTAAAACCATGGGTGCCAAATACAACAATAAACTAAATCCAACACACAGGTTACCATGGTAATCTCAGAAGGGTTTCCATTATAATTAAAGCTCATAAGGGTAAATATAGGTGTTTTGTTCGTTCAGCTTTGGAGAGCATGATGATTTAACCATACATGCCCCCCAAAAATCACATGACTTTTTAAATGAAGATAAAGCCTGTGATTTGCAAATTCTGTTCAGTTTTTTTGGCATGTGTATATATAAAAGATCTAAATAGGTTAAGAAAAACAAGATTATAAAACTTTATTCAGCACCCCAATATCAGAAGTAATGACAGATTTCTCAAGAAATCAAAGAAAATGAGAGAAATCTAGCAATTGCTTGCTTTATTTCTAAAAGGTAAAAGAATAATATAAATTTGGGGCCACCCGGGTGACTTAGTTGATTGAGCCGCCTGCCTTAGCTCAGGTCACGATCTGGGAGTCCAGGGATGGAGCATAAAGCAGACCTCTCTGCTTCTCCCTCTTTCTCTCACCCTGCTCATGCTCTGTCTCTTTCAAATACATAAGAATAATATAAATTTCTATTTGTGTTTCAGGTGAGCAGAAGCATGAATGTAATCCAGTCTGGTTGTTGGTTGGCTTCTTCAGTGTTTCAGACAAAAATAAAATCATGAATAATGACTGTGTTTTAATAAGATATGAACCACCAATACAAGTCTAATGAAAAAGACTCGAGTAAATATATCCTTCTTTCTCCTTTTTAGTATATGAGTAAAAACAAACACCACCAATACAAACACACCAAAGGGAAAAATTAATATAAGGACTTCCAAAGGTGAATATTTTATCAATTTCAACTGCTACTTCACTCCAGGAAACCCTTATTACCCACTTTTGCTTCATTTCATTCTAAGGAAAATTGATAAGGAAATTTTCTTACCATCAGCCAGACTTTTCCATTTCTATACTTCACTACTTCTCGTTTCTACTTACAGAAAAGGAAACTCATTTATACTATATTAACATGACAGAATGCCATATTACTCAGTTGCCGAACATAAATGAAAATACTGGATTATTTCTCAAATGTCAAAATAAAAGCAGAAAGAATGTATTTGTCAAAACATGGATGGTAGATTATATCTTGAAGTATTAGCTTGAGTTCTGTAGCTTGAGTACTATTCGGTATATTTGCATGCATTCTTGCCAGTACTGAATATTCTACCCCACAAAGTACAAGGTTTTCTACTCTGGCTGGTAGGAACAAGAACTCTCCCTGGGCTTGCGTGACTTCCAGCTGCTCTTCCCTCTTATTACTTTTGAGGATTTACTCCCTAGACTTGGGTAGTTTCCTCAAGCACACAAGTTGAAGATTATAGATCTCCAAAATTCTATCTCTTTACAGCACTCTTCTCTCTGGTAGTCTGCCTCATGAACAACAGCCACTTTGACCTCCCTGGGCTCCCAAATCTTCCCCTCAATGGAGGGAAACCTCCAAACTCCACCTGGGCGCCCCCTCCCTGCTCCACAGTCTGGAAACTGTGCAGGCAGCGAGCAGGGGCAGTCCTAGGGCTCACCTCATTTGTCTCCTGTCTCTCAGGGATCATTGTCCCTCCTTGTCTGATAGCCAACGTCCTGAAACTTGTTGTTTAATATAGTTTGCCCTTTCTTATATGTGTCAGGTGAAAGAGTATATCTTATATGCCATCTTTGTTTCATGGAATTTTTTTTCTTTCATGGGTATATAGTTTAAAGTAAGAATCTAGGGACACCTGGGTGACTCTATCAGTTAAGCATCTGCCTGCGGCTCCGGTCACGATTTCAGGGTCTTGGGATCCAGCCTCAGGTGGAGCCTGCTCACAGGGAGTGGGCTTCTCCCCTACCCTTGCTTATGCTCTCTCTTTCTCTCTCAAATAAATGGAATTAAAATAAATAAAAATAAAAATAAAGAGTAAGAATCTGTTCTTCCCACACACACACACATTCATTACCCTTTACAATTCCTATTGCTTCATTAAATATGCACCTTGTAAACCTTCAGGGTGGGGAAATAGTACTAGAATAAGTTAAACCAGGGTGTCCACAAGCAGAATCCAATGTTAGGTCTTCTTGTTTCTGTTTTGTTGTTTTTATTTAAGACTAGTGACTCCCTGTCACTTTCTGCCACTCTAAAAAGGCAAAAAATAACAGCAAGAAGGTAAAAGACTTCTTACCGGTTTGATGTCTGGTTTGAAACAGACTCAGTTTCCAGACATTAAAATGACTGCATCATGAGCTGAAATACTTATATTTGTGATTTAGTATACCAACCAATGTGTGCTAAGTTCAGGAAAACCATATATAGTTTACAGCAGTGAGAGAAAAAGGAAGGAACAAAGGAAACAAACTCCAAGAAAGATTCAGGAGACACTGAGTTTCCAGAAACGAATGTCATAATAATACATTGTATATGGTGCCCTGGGGCATAATAGAAACACAGTAGCCTCTTTCTTACAGTCAAGAATTATAATATAAATTTCAAAATTGAACTTACTACATATTTTACTGTATCAAATTAGACGGATAGAGCTAAAACCGCTTAAGCCATACCATAGTATCTTTTTCTGAAACAGACCAAAGCCAATCACTCAAAATCAAATTTTCTCAGTTCAGTTCTCTTTTGCTTCTTCTCAAAGATATTAACGGAGATATAAAGTGAAATATACACAAGCATGACTTTCTTCAGAAGTTTTGACAATTCCAAAGGACATAAATATTAAAATGGTAATTAAATGAAGTCACCTATGATAACATATAAAGGAAAAATTAAATCTTCAGAACAATTGGCAATGTCTCTATAGATGCCTAGTTCTACTTTTAAATTGGCCTTCTTAATATTCAAAAACAGTTTGTACTCGCATCAATAATTCAAGCAAATTTAATTAACTACATCCCAGATGAAAACAGAATAACATAGGATTTTTACTAAATGTATTTCCAGGGTTTTCCCTTCATGTTGGGAGAAAAGCTGCCACATAATTAACCTATTCTTACCCTGGGGGGAGGACTGTCTTGGGATCTCAAATGGTTTGTGTCCCCAACAGGGACGACGCAAAGTGCAGCGAACTAAAGCGAGCACTATTCCTTGACGAACATACGTGGAACTTGTTTCTTGAGCAGACTGAACTTGTGGATAGGAAAAATGTCCTTTTTTCCCCCTATTTTCCTGCCTTTCAAGTCACTCTGTGGGATCTCAATTCTTTAGTAAATGACAACATTTTACCTTTTGGGTAGCCTGTGGGTAAAGGGCAGTCCTTTCCTGATCATTACAATTCGCTGCTACTACTAAATGGTTCTCATTACAATTCACTGCTACTACTAAATGTTTCGGTCTCATCTAAAATCAAACTTCTACCTCCTATGTAATTATTTTTAGTTCACATCAACAGGGGCATGTGGTCTGATCTTTCACCCTGTCTCCTCCTTCACCCTCTGAGTCTGCTGCTTCTGTGGACCTGGAAAGGGCATAGGGAGGAGGGATCCGAGGGAGAGGAGTGAAACACTGGTACCTCCAGCTTGTGCAGCACAGCTAGCTGCCTCGCTCTCCATTCTAGCAATCACTAGTTGATTTTACAGAACACCTGTATGTGTATGTTGTGGGGGATAGGGGGAGGGGCAGGTTGAGGCACCTTACCATTTCTCATGATTGATATTTCACTAATTCCCTTTCTTTTTTAAGGCAGGCAGGTGGAATATAATGACTTCTTAGAAAGAAGTCAGACTGTTTCCTCATTCCTCAGTTAGGCATCCGCTCTTGGTTTCTGCCGTCATGATCTCAGGGTCCTGGGGCAGAGCCCTGTGTCGGGGCTCCCTGCTCAGCAGGGAGTCTCCTTGTGTCCCCCTTTCTCTGCCCCTCCCCCCATCATATTCTCTCTCTCTCTCTCTCTCTCTCTCAAATAAATAAATAAATCTTTAAAAAAGAAAGTGATTTCAGACCAGGGAGTCATCCCAGATTTTCCTAAGTTAGAGCCTCCCCCCTTCCAGCAGGCAGCCTTCGTGGGCAGGATTCCCCTCAGGACAGCTGCAGCCCAGCTGCTCCCTCTGATACACAGTTAGCTTATGGCAAACTAAGGCATCCTTGCCATACAAAATGCTAGACACATTAGGTCTTTCCAGTCATGTAGAATTCTGTCACTTAAGCATCTCCAGCAAACTTCCAAGAATTGCCATGAATTCAGTAAGTGAGAAGAAAATATGAGCGTATATTAGAGGTGGATTTATCATAAAGATAAGGAGGTTAGAACTTCGCACCACCCCCCCTTGCCTGGGCCCTATCCAAATCTCTGGACAGGGCCTTAACAATGTGTTCATATAACAGTTTGCAAAATTTGTAAAACTAATGTAATGAAAATAAATAAAGTAATAAATAAATAAATAAAGTAATGAGTAATATAATTAAACCACCTACTTAATAAGCTCCGGGTCCCACAAAATTCGGATCTTCTCTATATTCATTTATGCTTAGTGAACTGCAAGAGGGCCAAACACATATCAACTTCTCTAGGAACTCTCATTAGGATTTATCCTCACCAATCTTCTATGGGATAGGGATGGACAAATGCTCCAGGATAACAAACTCCCCAGGAGGCTGACACTCTACATGAATAAATCTTACTAATACACTTCAAAATGGAGTGGAAGTTGGCAATGGGCATTAATAGTAACCGAACCATTCATTTGGCTATTTTTTTGAAAATCCTATATAAATAGATCAAGCACCTCCTTTACATATAAATGGCACATATCAATTAGTATTCAGCTTTGGAGCTTCAGCCATAAAATGCAAGGCAATAAGGAAATGTTCATGTAATTCCCTATTATATATGTATTCACCTGAGACAGCACAGGTGGATATCACTGACTCAAGCCTCCTTGGCCATCTAAAAGAGCTTCTACTTAAAATAAAAATGATAAAAATTTTCAGGAGGATGTATTTATATTTTATATTTTATTTTATTTTCCTGAAAAAAAAAAAAAAAGAAAAAACCCTTTTTCTCTTGAAGGGACAATGGAAACAAAACTGACAGTTTGACAAAATGTTTATTATATCTCAATGAAAAACAAAACACTGTAGATTATTTTGCAGAAGGTAATAATCTATGGTTCTTAAATTTAAATTTATAATTAATATAGAATAAGACAAAGTCATTTAAGAATTGGGTTTAAATTAGTCAATTCAGTTAAGTTATAATACAGTAACTAAAAAATAAAATTAATTCTAAAATTCAAAGAAATAGTAAAGTAGAATCTGCTAAAAATAAAAACTGTTTCAATTCTCAAAATGGGTTTTTACCAGAGGTAAACTGGCTAGTTTAATCTCTAAGTCTGAATGAAGGAAAACAGATTTTAAAAATCAAAATGCATACATACCAGTAATAGGCTAAACCAAAAATCAATACTGAAATTTTCATTTGTTTGCTTTTTCCAATGTTGTGCTGGGCAGACTTGGCCTTTATTTCTTGGAAATGCACTTAATAGCTGCACTTAAAATAAATGCACTTAAAATAAAAATTTTCCACTTTTTAAAATAAATTACTGTTAAAAGCTAAATGTGTTTTTGTACTTTCCATCCTTGATTAATCCCTAGTGCTTTCAAGTGATCTGTAAATAATACAGATCCCATAATGTTTCTGAATGATATCTTGCCCAATTGTTTTTAGTGGGCCCAGAGCCACACACTGAATTTTGATGGGCAGTTAGTGAAACAATGCATAGATGAACAGCTAATGAGGTACTTGGGATGTCAGCCTGGCATTTTGTCCAGGAAAAACTTCAAACCAAGTAGTGATACAAAGGAAAAAAATGATTAAAGCCACAAATATTTTGAACCCCAAAATATGACCCTGTAAGATGTTTTTATGTTACTGAAGAGTCCATTGAAGTCTGGAATTGTCTTTCATTTACCTAAACACCAATGGGTAAGTAAAGTATGGACTGCCATGAGAAAAAGGAAGTGAGGGTTGAAAAAGAGGAAAAAACAAAACATAAATGCTATGCTAATTAGGAAACAATGACAAATTTCATAGCAACAAAATTGTCCTGGGATATCTAGGACATTTAGAAATTTAAAATACAAAGATATGCAAAACGAGACAAGGTGCAAAACTTATTTAAGAAGCTGTGCCTTACGAATACTTTCATAATGGAAAGAAAAAATGAATAAATTGTAGGACTAGCACTTTTTAACCTAGTATGTATCTTGGCTTATCTCACAAGGTTAAAATGAAGACTTTGACATATAAAAGGCAAATACTCTCAGACTGTTTCCTCATCCACAGATATGAGAAAAATACTGCCTAACTCATGTGGAGGTTGTTGAGTAAACAAAAGGCATATTTCAGTGTGTTTAACCTCATTCCTGGCACATTATAGTCAATATACTATAACTGAACTAGCACTACATGTCAGTAGAGCACGATGCTGACTTTTTGGCACACAAAGGCTCCCTGAAATGAATTAGCATTTTCATCTTGACAACTCATTTAGCAGAAAAAAAAAATGTTTGTCTGAGAATGCACGGGCCAATTCAGGAATTCCCCTCCACTAAAAACAAACAAAAATAGATAAATGAAACAAAATGAATTGTGTTGTTTGAGAAAGTACTGAGAGACAATTTTCCCCCAGAGCAAGATCCCTGTCCCTTGTTGGTAAAGGTAATTTCATTTGACAACAACTATACAAGACAGTAATGCATAAATATGATTGCTAATTCCATAAACAAGAGGTACTAATTATATATATTTAAAAGATACCCAAAAAAGTTATCTGACTTATTCAGAACAAGTCAAGTTTATATCAAACATGAGTCTTTTTTTTTAATTTCCTTGAATTAACTAGGTCTCTTATTCACAAAATAGCTAAACTAGCATAGATACTTTGGCAAAAAGCACAAATAGGCAACAGAAGCTAGTAATTTTAAGATAAAAATTTTAACCACATACATTTGGATTTTTAAAATGGTCCAGAATTCTGCTTATCCCAAAGATGCTTTCTGAATAGCTTCATTATGTGACAACCCCATCTTTTATTTTGTGCCCCTCACAGAAGGGCACATAGCTACCCAAATGATACCACACTGCCTCAGTCCTTCAAGCCTTTGCTCTTGGTGCTGGGTAAAACTCTATTCATCTTTTAAAATCCTAGTGATCTGAATAGACTGCCTTGACCTCGAACTCTCAGGAGCATTTAATCATACTTTCCTCTACAGGAAAATTCTTTATTCCATGTCCTTCTATTATTACATGAATCACACCATAGAATTAAAGGAATTATACATTTTTCCCTTTTCAGGAAAAAAAATATGCAAAATTACTTTTTAAATATGATTCAAAGTTTTAGTAGACCCACTGCACCACATCTCAAGTAGGGAGTAATTGCAGCTTATTGGAGGATATGATTTAACAATGCCTTGTAGGTAAAGAACCATCTACTGGAAGTATATTTTTAAACTGTGATGACATTCAAACTAGAATATGTTTAGGGGAAAAAAAGCTCCATGTAAAATGCACAATTAAGGATAAATTTGATATTTCAATAATATTTTACATAGGCTTTAACATTTATTGCTGTACAATTAATGAGACTGTTAAAAAAGCTTATGCTACATTTATTTCCTTAGACCTTAGCCTTACTTCATATTAAAAAAGAAAAATAATTGTAGGTTAACACTAAATGACTTGACTGAATAATTTTAATACTCCTCTACCACTAATTTTTCTTACTTTATATTAGCTCTTACAGGAAAAATATAAAACTCTTGCATTTGATTATTTGCATTTTTAAGTTAAGTGAAGAAATATCATTTAAAATCAATATTTTTCATTATATTGCTTATTCACGTAAACTTTAAAATTTGGTTAAGCAAGGATCTCCTTTTTTCTGAGATTATCCACTCTCTGATCTCATCATTTTCACACACACACACACACACACACACACGCACACACACGCCACAAAAAAACCACCTTACTTAATTCAAGAAATTATGTGCAGCTAAAAGCAATCAATTCCTAAAACTCTTCTGGTTGGGGCAAGGGAATCAGAGGACATTCAGACCAATGCAATGGATAGAAATTTTCCTAGGAAATGTCTTTCCTGAATACAACATTGAAACTCCCCCTAGGAGAAAGCTCTGTTGGCCTTTCCTCTTCCCCATTCTTTCCATTTGAAACTGAAATGACACCTGAAGGTGCAGTAGCCCTCGGGACCACTAGTAGGAAAGACAAATGTTGAAGATGGCAGCGCAGGAAGACTGGAGGCATCTCAGGACTCCAGGAGGGCCTCTGACGACATCCTGGAGCAGCTGGACCAGCCTGACTGGCTGCTCTGAACATATTGTTACAAGTGAAAAATAAAGCTCTAATTGTTGAAGTCACTGTTGATTGGATTTTCTACTACTTGCAATCAAATGCACACCTAATTCATACGATATTATTTAGGAGGAAACATATTACAAATCTAAATCAAGCTTTCTGATTGAAAATTATTCTGATTCAAAATTATTTCATTAGGATATGCTTTATAATAAAACATTAATAATTTTTATTCACTGTTTTTATTCATTGTTTTTAAAAACCAATTTATATAGTGCATACTACTCTAGATATATAGAGAGCTAGTCCCCAGTCCTTGCTTCTCATGGATGACGAGAAGTCACAATAATTAACCTTTTTTGTCAGTCATTATAGGTCAATATACTGTTTCATGAGTGATAGTTTATAAAAGGATTAAGCTTTGAAAAATACTTTAAAATATATGGTATAACAGAATGAAAAAAAAAGGTCTAAATAAATTATGAGTTAAATAACCTGCTAATAAAATAAGATCTCAGAGAGATATTCTAAATATTGGACAGCATATTTAGGTTCGTGGACCAGTTCTAAAGGAACTTAATTAAATGACCATGACTTAGTTAAAGGAAAGGCCCTTACTCTCGTTAGCACTCTATATTTTATAGCATTTAATTAAAGGACAGATGAAATTCCTCTATGTCTGTCTGGCAAAGGTAATTATAAAAACTATAAATTTTGGTGGCATCCTTCCTTGTATAAATAAATATAATTTTCAACTCATTTTCATCATGCTAAACCTGAACTTGTCCATTAAAAATCACCTGGAACTGAGGAAGCCATCATTTCTGGTACTTACTGATAAAACGACTTTGTAATTCACATAAGGGCCCATCTTTGGTCAGCAGTTTTAGAGAACTAGTCTAATGATATTGGTATATATTATATATGTTAACTCTAAAAATGTGTTCAACTACGAACTCTCTATTATTATTGCTTTTGATGATATTGATAATACTTATTAATTTTATTGGGTGGCACTTAAGTGCTAGATAATATACTAAGCCCACTCACTGTAGTATCTTGCTATAGTTAGTTTAGTTCCCACCTCAAAAAAGATAAAGAAATAATTTCTACCTCCATTTTACAAATGAAGATACCGAGGAAAGAAATTAATCAACTTGCCCAGAATCATGTTAACACATGGTGTATAGACTCTAAAACCAGACAATCTGACTCTGAAGTCTATACCTGTAGTCACTGTGTACACTTATTCTCTCAAATTCAATAGCCCAATCTCTTCTAACACCTGACATATTTTAAAAACAGGAGGTTGATATCACACAACACCTCCTTCTATAGTAAATCGACTCTTCAAATAGTGAGTCTTTTTACTAAGCATGACAGATTTGTTCCAGTGGTTTCAGGAACGTACCATACAAATTCCTGTTAAAGGTTAAACCTGTGGTAAATTAATAGAGAAGAAGTTTACTATAACATCACTGAAGTTTTGAAAATATATCATCTTCTTCATATTCCCCTTCCAAATTGACATCAATAAAAAGTGGTCCAGAGAATTATATTGCTTCTCCAACATTAAACCAGAGTGTTTTAAAATACATAAAGATAAGCACATAACATGATAGACAAAAGTAAACCACAAGGCTATTTATATAGAGAATAAACAATGTCAAGGGCATCCATGGTTTTACTGGCTATAACTAAACTGTCATTTAAAAAAATGAGGCTACAATAAGTAACCAAGATTGTATTTTTACTAAACATATATGCAAGGACACAAAATACTATTGAAAGTTCGGTACAACCAAAAGGGTTAAAGAAATACACCTAAACAATAATGACATAAATGAAATACTAGTAAGTTGAAAATGACATGAAAAAAGATACTTAAGTCATTTTCATTCATCAAAATCATTATATTTTACATATGATGGAACTTAGTGATTTCAAAAAATATTAATTTGTCTTTGCCTTACAAATACGAGACAAATAATATTATTTATATATTAAAAATAAAAGAATTACTCAAGAATATTATTGGACTTAGTAAACATAACGTGGCCAGTCAGGGGCAGAACTAGCTTCTAACTCAGAGTTCTTTCTACCACCGTAGCCAGCCATGTAGGTATAAGACTACTCTAAATGCTATTTTAAAAAGTACCATGTATAACCTCTGCACTCTGGAAGTTTTCAATATAACCAAATTCTCAATGTGAGACACTATAAAGAAAGACCTACAGTATTCTCTAAACACTGAAAGATACAGCTTTTGAATAAATGTAGTTTATGCCCTTTCCATATATTTATTAATTTTCAGGTTATTGGCAGATCTTTGTAGATAATAACAAATAGTTAATAAAAACGGAAAGTCAGGAGTATTACCAAGAGCCAGTGAAATAGTTTGACACAGAAAATTAACTAAAGATTTCTAGAGAAAATATTGTAAACAGAACCAGGAAAATTCTTATCTTTAAATAGGTGGCATGGGTGGGGGAGTGAAAAGTAGCAGACACAATGAGTTTGAAGATGTTTTCCTGTACGGGGCTTAAATTCTGCAATGCCTGGTCTATATATCAGGTCTTTGAACCCTTAGGATAACTTCTAGTGGAAAGTAGAGAGGAGAGGATATGTATTACTACTATTTCCAAAATAAAAGGAAACTTTCAAAGAAAAGAAAAATCTGCCCGAAACATCTAGTTAGCTGGTGGAGGATGCAAGATAAAAAAGTAGAAACAAGTAGAAGATAAGTCTCCAAAAGATAATTTTTTTAAAGATTTTATTTATTTATTTGTCAGAGAGAGAGAGAGGGAGAACACAAGCAGGCAGAGAGGCAGGCAGAGGCAGAGAGAGAGAAGCAGGTTCCCTGCTGAGCAAGGAGCCTGATGTGGGACCCGATCCCATGACGCTGGGATCATGACCTGAGCTGAAGGCAGCCACCCAACCAACTGAGCCACCCAGGCATCCCTCCAAAAGATAATTTTGAAGACAAAACAAACAAAAACATTCATTGTATGACTAGTGAATGACAGGGCAGGAATGTGATCAAACTAGTAACAATTTGAAGGTTTTGATTTTTGAAAAAAAAAAAAAAGACTAGAGGATATTATTATCAATGAAATTATATTTCTCAAAGGAGATTTTTAAACGTAAGAAAATTATTTTGAAACCTGGACGATTAGGCAACAAAAGAATCTCCTATGGGAAACATTAAAAGTCCAGATGAGTCATTAAAAAATCTTCAGAGTCAGATAATACTTTTCCATGTCTCAGTTCTATGTTAAAATATATATGTGAGTTCAAAAAAAAGTAACATTTTACTTTTATTTATAAAGAATGTGAAGTAAAACATTACATGGGTAATGGCACAGTATTAGAGAATTTACTTTCACCCATTATACCAGATTTTATTCTCCCAACCAGTTAAGATCCTCATTTTCCAATTTGAAACTCTATTATATAGGGGTATAACAAAGTTAATGCACAAAAACAATCAACCCGCTCTTATGGCACATAATTGCTAGCATTATTTCAGGAAATGAAATGAGTCAGAGAAGGAGGCATTTTTCAACAGGTTATGCTCTCTTCTCACTTTTGCTTGCAGAGTAAAAGCCACTGCATGAGCAGGAAATATATAACAACTTAGACTGACTTTGGTAATACATCAGAAGAAACTCCTTCAGCCCTTGGAAAAATTTACTTATCTATACATCCCCCCCCCATAAACTAGTTGAAATGGATTTGTTTCAAAAATAGGGGCACCTGGGTGGCTCGGTTGGTTGGGCAACTGCCTTCGGCTCAGGTCATGATCCTTGAGTTCCGGGATTGAGTCCCGCATCGGGCTCCCAGCTCCGCGGGGAGTCTGCTTCTTCCTCTAACTTTCTCTCCTCTCATGCTCTCTCTCACTTTCTCTGTCTCTCAAATAAATAAATAAAAATCTTAAAAAAAAATAGTGCAGAATTTGCCTATATAAAGTACCTCCTGAGTTGTTACTCTTACAACATAGATCAAAATAATAATAATAATGTAATAGCAATAATAATCATAATAGCAACTCTTGGTTAACCTTAGGTGTTCTCATCAGAAGATATATACGTACACACACACTGACATTTTGAAATTTCAGATACTCATAGTACCTTTTAATTAGGAATTATGACTAACAGACTAATCTTTGGGATGATAAAATTTTTCATCTTATCTTCAAAGTTTTCATCTAATTTTAACATTCATCAAATTTCTGAAATTTTTTTTTCTTCACAGAGTCATAATATTATTTCTTAAAGAACCCTGGAAAACAAATGGGGCATAATACAAAAGCTCTAGAACTTCATGTTAAATTATAGAGTACAAACACATAATTGAATGAGTTCACATATCTTCACGGATTTCTTCTAAAAAATGTTTCTAAATTCCACTTCTAATCTAACACAATTTTTCGTCTCACTGTGTAGAGGATCTTTAAAACATGAGGTTAAAGACAAATTCATGTTAAATATCTAAACATTTTTAAAAGAATAAATTTGTGCAACAAATTTTGGTTAAAAAATAATTTAGAATATCTCATCTGATAACTGAAAGGTACCTATCACATTAATGTGAAGTATTTTTTCAAAAGCTAAATGAAGTGAGAAAGACAATGTTATATACAGTATCACTTATTTTCTACATTATCATCTGGAGATCTTAAGTACAAACCTCACTGTAGTTTTTGATTATCTGCTCAGAAACCTGTACTACCTTCTTCTCCACCTGATAAATTGAAGGCATGGCACTCTTGGTCATCCACAACCTTCTCTTAGTAACTTTCTGGCCTAACCTTTTACCCACACTTCCTACATCACATGCTTCAGTCCAAATATGAACTTAGAGAACTTAGAGCCTCTTCTGCTAGGTAGTCCCTGCATCTTCACTCCCCAAGCCCATACTCTTTCTTCATAAGTATCTCCTCCTTCATCTTTGGTCATCAAACTTCATCAAGGGCAACAGGAAAGTTTACATACATCAAGTTTTCAACAAATCTTCCTTCATAATCTAGCCAAGAGTGGATGCTTCTTCATATTTCCTGAAGCAGTAGATTTCCACCTCTCTGAATCACTGCGGTAGCACTCTAACTGATCCACCAACCTCTGGTTTTGCCCCATTTACTACTTTCTCCATAGTCAGCCAGAGTGATTATTTTTCCTAAAACAAAATTGTGATCATATCACTTTCCTGCTTAAAAGCCATCTGTGGCTCCCAGTTACTCATAACAATTAAATGCAAATGCATACATGACTTAAAGGCACTGCATTTTCCAGCCTTCACTTTTCTACTACCATCATCTGAAAGCCCTTTTCCCATTATCCCATATGTACCCTGTCTTTAGCCATATGAATATCACTCAGGACTTCAAACATAGCAAGTTTTCTCTTGCCCTTATTGTATTTGCCTAAAAAAGGACTTGGCAATGCTATTCAAGATCAGACCAAAGTATAAGGCATAAGTCTCTTGATTGACCTTCTCCTCTGCTCAGGTAGACAACTAGCTAATCTGATCTAAAACTTCGACCCTACTAATAGAAAATCCTTGACATGTCTTAACAAAATATAGTCTCCATCGTTATAAATTATGTTAAATTAGAGAAGCCAGAAATGCATTTGAATAACTGAATTATAGTTAGTAAGGAGAACGCCAGAATAAGAGTCAAAGCACAAAAGCATATTCCAGACTGTTCCACCAACTGTTTCTGAAAAGATAAGCAAGTTGTTTTACCTCACTGAATCATGCTTTCCATTTCCCTAAAATTTTAACGAGATTATCACTAAGATGCATTTTATCTCTATAATTCTATCATTCCAATTCTACTATTCAATAATATGACAGTTGTTTCAAAAATCATGACTGTGTCTCTTTTCTTCTTCTCAATTTTTTCTGGTTCTGATAATATTATGATTTCTACTGTAAAGGAAGAAATATGCTTCTTTAAAGCTAAAAGTAGCATACTAGATTTTCCTAAGTGTATCCAAACCAAGGAAGATATCGTATCGGGCACATATAATTAAATGACTAATTCTAATAAGAAATAATATTTTACTTGGTATCTGTACTACTGGTCTAGTAGAACTTGGAAGACAGGAGGGTACTCTATAAATATTCAGCACCTTCCTATAGTACATTTTAGACACATTTTAAAGATAAGCAAAATTCAGCTTGGCTAGACTGAATTTAAACATAGTCAACAATTGAATTGAAAACAAAAGACCATCAGTATACTGCATAGAATGGACATAAAAAGTTCTGGACCAAAGTCTGTTCCCAGTTTTAGCGAGTTAGCCTGAAAAACTTAAGACACCTAAACTTTATCATAAAGGACTACTGTGAAACATTACCAGTCTACAATGTACAGGCTATAACACATGAAAATCTTAACTACATGAAGAGAAAAGCCATGTATGTATAAGAAAGCTTTACATTTCATGTATAAAAATGCAAAATGAAGAGTAATGAAGCATATTTGAAAAAAGGCCACTGGGAGAAATGTAGAGCAAAGCAAAACCAGGAAGAAACAGATAACACATGTGAAGACATTTTTGGAACCGATAATGCTAATCTGAATAAATACACATATACAAAGAGGCTACATCATTTTCTTTCTACATTCTCTAAGTAGTGCTGCCAAATATGGAAGGATTGGAGCCATTTCTGGGGAACTGCTGAATCAGGAGCATGAGTCAGAAAGAAAACCCTCAGCACAGAGAAAGTACTTAAAAGAAAAAAAAAAAAATTGTTGAGAGCTCATACACAAATAGGCAGACTTTCAGTTCATAAGGTCCAAACCTTCTCTAGGCACCAAAGCACCATGCACTCTTCCCTTCCCATACTTACCGCCCCCCCATATTATGTGCACCTGGAAGAAATTGCCCTCCCAGCAAACCAGATCACACGTATATCTAAGTGTCAAGGTACAGCACAGAGCTTATCCTGTATGTGACTAAAGATGGCTCTGAAAACTAACAGCAGGACATTTTCCATATTAAATGACAAGAAATCTAAACTTAAAATTAAACAAAATAAAATAAAGGGCTTAAATTATATTAAAAATTAATTTAGAGACATATAAAAAAATTATTTGACAGTAATTTAAGGGAGACTAAGATGCTCTTTCTCCAAAAGCCTTAAGATCTAATTATCCCTCTGAAATGGTCTAGACATCACTCTTCTCCGAATGAGGCAGCAGGAATGGATCATGAGCTATTCTCAGGCTTATGAGTTTATTTTTGGCACAAGAGCAAATACATCCCATACATAATCAACACAATTAAGGTAATTCTCCAAGGGTAAGTCACCTTTGAACAACAAAAAAATTATTTTCCTCCTTACTCCTTTGCCCCAGACAGGACCTTCTCAACTTTGTGATGGCAGTTATCATCATTAATAGATATTAAAATACCATCATTTATACAATAACTCTATAAAATGTTTATCTCATTCAACATTTATTTTCAACTGCAACAATGACTTTCTACTTGAATTTCAGTTCTAAGCTCTCCTGAGCTAAATGGGCCAATGCTCTTAGTTCTTTTTCAGACACAGCCTATGGCATAGAAATCACAAAGTAATAACTAATCAAAACGAAGCAATGTCAAAGTGTGCCTATGATCCTGACTCGTCAAAATAAACTCGGTCTATCTGGATCTCAGGTCTTAAGTGAATAAACTCATTATCGCTTTTTATGAAAAAACATATTTACATTTATATTTAATCTCTGCAATTTCTACAAAAGTTATCCCAGAAAAAAACTTCAAATAGTTCAGCTTTAATAACTAAGAGCCAGTGTTAGTCTTAGTATACAGTTGTGAGATTGTTCTTTTGAACTTTACAGAAAGCATAATGATATTCTCTCCTATGAAACAATAAATAACCACACACAATGTTCTGGTCTAATGCATCTGTTGCAACTTCAGTGATTAGAATTCTCTCCATCAGTGAGCGGCACCAACATCCTCCCCTGGCATTTATACTACATCTTCACACAATGTTCTATAATAGCTATCACATCTTGTTCTTGCTTATGATGATGAATAGCAATGCATTTTAATTCATACTCCTGATTTTCACTGCTTTTCTACCGATATTAATTTGCATTTGGCTACATTGATCAGCACAGTCTGGGTTGACACAAAGCTTCCTCTCTGAAGACTTCAGAAATGTTAAGAGCTAAGTTCTCTTTCATTTTTACCACATGTCAGTGTGGTAGATTAGGCCAAGATAGTATAGCTGAGTAGTTAATTCAGTAGCTATATGTGGCTTTCTTGGTTGCTGGATTGAGGCATTCTCAAACTGCAGCGTTCTTTTTTTTTTTTTTAAGATTTTATTTATTTGACAGAGAGAGAGAGATCACAAGTAGGCAGAGACGCAGGCAGAGAGAGAGGAGGAAGCAGGCTCCCTGAGGAGCAGAGAACCCGACATGGGGCTCCATCCCAGGACCCTGAGATCATAACCTGAGCCGAAGGCAGAGGCCTAACAACTGAGCCACCCAGGTGCCCCAAACTGCAGTGTTCTTAATAAGAATCACCTGAGTGCTTATCAAAAATGCAAATTTCTGAGCCACAAACACCAGATATTTTAACACTGTAAATATAAATAAAAGCCCAGAAATCAGTATTTTAATAGGTATACCATGGAATTTCAATACACAGAGTCCCAAACTTCGCTGAAAATCTCTGAGAATGAGTTAATGTTTAAACTGTGAAGTTCCCCATCATCGGACTAGACCACATCTCATCCAAAACTGCTTTACCCAATTACAATTCTCCTATGTCTACATTTAACAATTAGCTAGATTATCTATAAAGTTTGCTGGCTTATTTTTTTCATATCAGCCATAGGTCAGAGTTTGACAAATTCGGTCTTACCCTCCCAAGCCCACCTCACCCCCGGTAACTGACCCAGACCAACTTCCTGCAAAGCAAATGAGAAACTTCCATCCTAAGATGCTAGCATTGTCTTAACTAAATGCCCCATAAAATACAGCAGTGAAAACAATTGAGAAAATAACATATATGAAAATACTCTTTATAAGTATTTTTGGGACTTCAATGCTGACAAAGGTGGAGTAAGGAAAATGGTGGAGTAACTCCAGTCAAGAGTTTGAAAAGTCACTATTATTAAAGTAAACGTCTCAACTAAATTGAAATTAAACTTCTCGATTAAATTGAAGCAGGCATTTAGGAAGGCTTAATTAACATTCCTGACTATTAAGTAGGATGATGAAATACCCAATTCTGCTCAGAACTCCTGGTTTTACTTATTTTTATTTTTTAAGGTTTTATTTATTTATTTGTCAGAGAGAGAGAGACTGCACATGCAGGGAGAAGTGGCAGGCAGAGGAGAGGGAGAAGCAGGCTAACCACTGAGCAAGGAGCCTGATGCAGGACTTGACCCCAGGACCCTTGGATCATGACCTGAGCCAAAAGCAAATGCTTAACTGACTGAGCCACACAGGCATCCCAGGAGTCCTGGTTTTAGCACTGAAAGACCCATACCTCATAAAGCTTAACTTGGTTGAGTTGGTTGGCCACCCTACTTCATGCTTCCGTATTTAGGCATGAAATCTGTAAAGTACATTAAAAATCCCTACAATGGACTATCAAAAGAAAATTCTGTTAAGTAGGATTTTATTTTGGAATTGCCCATGAGAACTAAGGCCTTAGATTTAAAAAAGAACCATGACACTCTAAAGTTTGAGCTTCACTTTGATTCGCCAAATTACTGAAGGGTCTCTAAAAAAGAAACAAAAATCACAATTAAGAAGCAATAAATACTTAACAAATATATAATCATAGAAGTTACTAGGAGGAATGTACATTGACATTTCCAATATATACAGATTCAAATATCATGGACGTTTAGCTGATAAGGTAGATAGTCTTCTGAAACATCAAAAATTACTTTAAAAACTAACAGCAATCTGGGCAGGAACAAGAAAACCAAGGAGTTAAACAAGTCACCCTTAATTTAGAGCCTGACTACAACAGCTGTGAGGACTTCAATGCTAATGGTTTAGAACCTGCAATGAGGAAGGAGAATTCAAATTGCCAATGGTCAGAAGAGAGCTACCTCCTTTACAGTTATAACTAAGGGACTTGCTGATCACTATGTTCTGACAGATCACTGAGGAGTCATGATTAATTACAATTAAAAAAGTTAAATAGCGTAATGATTAATTACAATTAATAAAGTTAAAACAGTAGAGGGGACAATTAGAAACCCATCTTAATTCTTCAAAGTTGAACTTCTGCTCTGTGATTTATTCATTAGACAATTTCAAACTGTTCTTAACTAGTAAGGAGAAGAGTCAATGTCTTCTTTGTGCTGTTTTATTTGTTTTTCTCCATTCATCCTTTTGTTTCTTTGGGTGCCTCGGCTTCTAAGTAGACTGAGGAACTTCAGTGGGAAGGATCCTGGGGCCCTTTTCCCCATTCCTATTTAATTACAACTAACAGCTTTGAAACCAGAGGCTTTTTTCCATTATTTCAACAGTCACATAGTTGCTTGAGCCAGACGATGTCACGCAGGACCCAATTACCTCTGGCCTGGCCTACTGTAACAGCCTAATAACTGGTCTGTCTCCGGTCTCAGCCCCATTCAATCCACCCTCCACCCGGCAACCAGAAGGACCTTTCAATCATGCAAATACGATCATGGCATTTTACTGCTTAAAATATTTCAAGGGATTTACTGCCTGCAGAATCAGGCCCAAACTATAACTCACAGATAGGTTCCTCCCCAGCCAGTTCTCCTCCACCGTTCTAAATTCTGACCATACCAAATTACTTTACTCAACAAAATGAAGTCTCACTTTCTGTCCCTCTGGCCAGAATCCCCAGCAATCTTTAACTTCCTGATGACCTTCTGCCTCTGCTTCCTGTCTCAGCTCATGCCATGTCCTCTAGGGAGGGCCTTCTCAGACCTTCTTAAGAACAAATCCATCAGTGATCTATTCTGGGCCCCTACCCAGGCCTGACACACATCTATTTGAGCATATATTGTTAATACTCATTATCACTCAACTTCTTTCTCCCTGTGGATGTGGGCTTCTTCCTTAATCATTTCTATACTATCTCATGATAAATATAACAGGGATAATCAACAAACACGTATTGATTGAGTTCCTATAAGAAACAATTTGTGACTCAGAAAGCAAGCTTATGAAAGAGAGCAACGTTATTAAAATCAGTTAAAGATAACAACATACAGATCAGAAGTGTTTACTGGGATCTATGAAATACAACGTGAACAGCCATAAAAAAAAAAGCCCTCAGTCGGTCTCTGTAGGTATCATATAGCACATTAAGTGATGAAGGGGAAAAATTATACACATAAATATATATATACGTAAAGAAAATATTTTTACAATAGTATATACACTGCTGTATACTGGGGACAGGGTTGCTCTTAATGTTCTAGTTATGCAAGCAACTTCTACATAAAAGGAAATGCAGGCAAATGAGTAATATGAACTAAGAATTCATGAAATAAAACTAGTAGCCCATAGATACAATAATTTCAACCTCACAAGTAATCAGAAAGAATAAAATAATGTCATATTGGGGAAAAAATCAATTGTAATATCCATTGTTGGCAAGAGTAAGAAGAAATGGGTACCTTCACAGTTGTAAATTGTTACCAATTTTCTGGATAGCAATCTTAACTTATGCATTAAAAACTAACAGATTTATATGCCTCTTTATCTAAGAATCCTATCTCTAGAAATTTATAGAAAGTTGGTAGTAAATAAATTAAAACCGTGAACTATAAAATATTTACAATATTAAAAGGAAATGCCTAAAAATCCCAGACTAGAAGATAGCATAGATTAGCATACAAGAACACCATTAAAACTAATGGTGTAGAATTATAATTTGATGTGAAAGGTGTTAATAATATATTATACAATAAAGTAACTTAAAGAACAGCACATGTAGCATACTAACAATATAGCTGAAGGCAGACACCTGAAAGGTTAATGACCAATAAGGTAACCGTATAGTGGTTGAAATTAAGAGTTTTTATTTTGCATATTTATGGTTTTTATTTGTTCTGCAATGAGCATTATTTAATAGCCCTTTCATAGCCAAAAACAGCTTTTTAAAGTGAATTATTAAAGAAAAATATAGACTAAAGGAAAACACATACAGGGAAGACTGAATAAATATGGCAGTGAAGATGGTATTATTGCAGACATGGGAGTCAAGAGTGAGGATCAGTGTATGGACATTACAATAAAGGAAAGCAGCCTAATTTTCTCAGGAAGAAATACATGCATTTTGATATGGCAGTCATTAGGGATTTTTGAGCACAGATATATCATGAAAGTAGTGTTGCAAGTAAATTTACTTGGCAATAGTGTGTAATCTGCATGAAAGCAGAGATCCTAAATCCACTCCTGGGACAAGTACTGTGATTTAAAAGTATTATTGGAGCTTAAAGAAGAATTGAATTGAGAGACCTCAATAAGAGAGAGGGGCAGCCAGTACCTTGCTCCTTTGGAGCCTTTACTAATACCCATACCTGGAATGCCCTTCTCTTAAGCTCTACCTAAGATATGGTGTTTGGTCTCAAAGTTCACCTTCTCATTGCAGCCCACCCTGATTGGCCTATGCTCCCTATCCCTCTTGCCTCGCTTTATTTTTTCCACGCCACTGATCACTTTCAACATTCCAGATGAAACACTTCATTTTGTTTTCTGTTTCTTACATAAGAACATATGTATCCACAAGGGCCGGAATTTTTTGCTGTTGTTGTTAACAAATGTGTCCCGTAGGGTCAGAATAGTGTTTAGACTACAACAGTTATTCAATAGGAATTTGCAGAATAGCAATTGGATCTAAAAAGGGAAAGAGGTGGGGTGCCTGAGATAAAACTATAAACACTAACAGTGACAAACTTTCCAAAATGAGGAGATAATCTGAATGTAAGATGACAATTTGGTAATTGCACAAGCTGACTCTGAATTAAAACAGTGGCATCCGAGTAAGGAAAGTGGCCTGGCAATTAACAATAACTACAAGACCGTAAGTGGTGAGAGGGTTCACAGCTGAAGCTAAAAGGAATGGTGGACTTGTATTTTGTGAATACATTAAAAAAGAGGGGGAGTGAGGCTTTGGATTTGAAAAAAAAGTAGGCAATGGCAGAGATTTACATTTACAGGAAAGAGGAGGAGGCAGTGGTGCAGGAATCAAGGAATAATTGGAAAACATAAATTAGAAGAAGCAGAAAAAGAAAGAGAGGGAGAATGTGATGTCTCTGAATCCAGGCAAGAGCCTTGAGTATAAAAGGACAAATAATGGGTTTTGTATTTTTCCAAAGAACTTGAAATGTTTGAGGGCAAATGCAGTCAACAGGATTTTAGGTAGTAGGTATGTTAAGTATAGGAGCTTGAGCCACGAGTGGTGGGGAACAGAACTAACTCTAAAGGAGATGGTTTTGGAGAAGAATAAGGACACTTTTCCCCACAGACACCCAGAAAGAGAAAGGGAAGCTAATTATGAGGAAAGGATAAGGAGAGTAAAAAAAAAAAAAAAAATGTATAAAAACTGAAGTGTCACATTCTTTTTGATAGAATAGGTGGAGATGATATGCCAAGGAAAAGATAGGACAGCTGGGACTGGGGGGCATGGAAAGAGAGAAAAGGTCTAAAATAGCTCCCACAGGGAGAGAGCCGGGGAGTACAGAAAAGACCATTAAAAAGACTGCCAAATAGCAGCAGAGAGCAGATTGAAGTTTGAAAGCATCCAGTTCTAATGAGCCAAATCTGCAATGCTGTCTGCCTCTAGCAGTGCTCCCTCTCCTGGGAAAAGAAACCAAGGGAGCCAGAGTTAGAGGTAACAAAGGTTTAGGAATTTGCTGGACCCATAAAGAAGCAAAGGTTATTAATGAAGAGGTGAAGCTTGTGCTACTTGTTGGGAGTGAAAATCCAAAATCATCTGAAGCCAGGAAGGCACCAATGCCGGAGTCTAATCACTGAGGAGTATTTCCAAGGAAGTAGGGAAAGTAATTATTGTGAGTTCTGAGCTGAAAGCTAAAACTTTCAAGGAAATTAGGAAGCCTCTCATTTCCTACCACCACCACCATCACTCCTGCTGAGACTAGAGGAACGGGAAGAAGCAAATCTAAAAGAGACCAGAGGACTGCCTCGAAGTGAGCAACGTGTGTGTGTGTGTGTGTGTGTGTGTGTGTGTGTGTGGAAAGGGGGAATATTACCACTAACACAAAAAAGGCGGTAACTGCCTAGAGTGGTATGCATTTCTAAGGCATTAGGGTCACTCATTTTTAAACTACAAGACAACCCACTAGAAAAACAAAGTGTATTTTGTTTGTTATACGCAATTTGAGATTTCTACCATATAAATACAGGCTCTGCTTTTTAATCCAATCCCAATGCTTCCCATTGGCTCAACGCAATCGTCTATAGTTCAGAGAGGGCCCCTCCACCTCTCTGACTTCTCACTCCACTTTCCACATCATTCACTCTGCTCCAACCACCTCTGCCTTCTTTTAGTTTCTGGAATAAATCAAGCTGATTCCCACCATAGGACCCTGGCTGGCCATGCTGTTCTCCCAGACAGGACCAGGAGGGCCTTCTTGACAGTCAGGTCTCTGCTTAGGTGTCACCTCAGAGAGAACTCTTCTGTCAACCTGATGTGCAGCAAGAGG
The DNA here is from genome assembly GCA_028533885.1 of Nasua narica. Lineage (NCBI taxonomy): Eukaryota > Metazoa > Chordata > Mammalia > Carnivora > Procyonidae > Nasua > Nasua narica. The sequence goes on along the minus strand of CM052810.1, from coordinate 106,070,282 downwards.
CATTCTTTATCCCATCACCTGGTTTTGTAGTGCTTTTTATTCCTGACCCATTTTACTTGATAATAGCTTGCTTATTTCTTATTTGGCCACCAGCCTCCTCCACTTAGAAGAAGACTTCCATGAGGAAAGCAGTTCTGGCTGGCTTGGTCACTACCATATTGCCAGCATTTCAAATACTACCAAGCACACGGCATGCATTCAATTATTTATTTAATGAATGAATGAATGATAAAACTCAGTATTTTAATGTTAAACGTGATGGGACATTACACTGTGCATATGTTCATTCCTAAGACTGTGTACCAGAAAACATGAGAGACAAAAATGGTATCATGGCTATCTCAAAATATCTCAAAATACCATATCTGTCTTATTATAAGCAATAAATATTATGAGAAAGAAAACTTGATTGTGAATGGAAGGATAAAGGAGAAAACCTCCCTGAAGATGAATCTAAATATATCTCAGTAAAGACATAAATGATCAAATGGACATAAAAATGTTCCTGTTATTTTTGCCACGATCAGAAAGGTCTGGAAATATAGACAGATTTTACAGAATTTGAACAGTGTGGGATTTAATTAGTTAGGGCACATACACACAAAAAAAATGTCAGATAAATTTTCCACAAAATAATTCTATAAATTATGAGTAATGTTTTTGCTATTTTCTGGCTATGTTATATCTAGAAACAGGCTTAATTAAGAGGTTAAGAAAAACAGATTTTAATCTCTTCTCCATAAAAGGCAACCTCGAAATAAGAAATTCAGTCTCAAGTTTTCACACTTTCTGTGGAAAGTATTCTCTGACGGTTCATTGTTACCAAAACAAAACAAAATAAAGCAAAAGAAAAGAAAAGGAAAGGAAAGGAAAGGAAAGGGAAAAAGAAAGAAAAGAAAAAAAGAAAAGAAAAGAAAAGAAAAAGAGGAGGTAGGAAATGTTAAAATCTGCAGTCTTAATGAACAATTTTATGTACAAAATTCCTAATGACCTTATATAGGACATTATTTATTAACTAAAATCCTCTGAAATCTAATGGCGCTGTATCAGTTAAGTCCATACACAGGTAGAATTTCAAAACAACCCACTTTAGTACTCTCTTAAGATGCCCATGTAGCAGCCAAAAATCAAAACGTTAATGAATAAGAAAACCTCAGAGGAATCCAAATTGAGACATATTTTACAAAATACCTGGCCTACGCTATTCAAGTACATCAAGGTCAACAACACAAAGAAAGGTTGAAGAACTATTCCATTTTGAGCCTGAAGAGACAAGTAAACAAGTGAAGAGCATAATCCTTAATATTATGTTGAATGGGGCTGGTGCGGGCTAGGGGTGGTGGAGGGTAGCTACGATGGAAATTACTAGGACAACAGATGAAATTTGAACATGGACTGTGAGCTAAATGATAATATTCCATCATAGTTAAATTTCCTAATTTTTTTCTTAATTTCACTGTGATTTTGTAGGAAACTTTTCTCATTCTTAAGAAACACAAACAAACTAGGGATAAATAGGAAAAGTTAATGAATAGATGATGGATAGATGAATGATAGATCAATCAATCAAATGACTGACCTAATGAAAAATTTCTAAAACCGTCAAGTGAAACGGAAACCTCACTCATGTCAGTGATTAGAATAACAATAATTAGTAAACAGATGTGTCAAAGATAGAACCATATGCTATAATAAACAAATCGATAAAAATTGCAACATCTGCTGCTTAAGCCCTAAGAAGATATTATTACTTCATTAAATGAGATGAATAAAAATTAAAGATGAAATGTAAAGATTTATTGAACTAAAAACTTTTGCAACTGGTTTCATTATTTATCAAGAGATGGTATATTAGAAATATACTATGACATCATTTCAGTTTTAAGTTAAAAAAATAATTGGAGGATTTAAACCATAAAATAATCCACAGAAATCAAATTGCAGATATACATTGCTGATTTAAATCTTTACTCATTGTCCTTAAAAATCTTTATTTTTAAACTGAAGCACTAATAATAATAAAAATAATAGTAATACAGCAAGCAGCTTTGAGGTGGTTATTATGCTATTCTTACTTTACAGAGAAGGAAAAAAAGCTTATACAGATTAACTATCTTCCCCAAAATTGAAACAGTGGTATGTGATAGATGTACAAAGATTAAAAGGCTTGCCTTCTCCTGCTCCTTGAACAATACTTTATGCCATGGTGGGAGACTTTTCATTATGTAACATCTCCCACCTTAGTATAAAGCTTGAACGTGTCCATGTTACTGCCAATGTTACTTTCAAAATTGCTATAGTCTTACATAATAATTAGCATTTTAAGATTGAAATGATTTTGGTAGAAAAAAATAAAAGCTAAAATATTTCTTGCTTTTTTATTACCTGTAGAAAGGGCAAAATTCAAGATACACATACATGCATGTTTACGTGCATTTATTATATGTGTGTGTGTACCTGTGTGTCTGTGTGTGTGTGTGTGAGTAGAGATGTACAGATATTATACTGGTCTCAAGTATCTAGCAAGGTTCCAAACCAACTGGGCAATACTCAGACGCCAAATAACATACTCTGATTTATTGTTTCTTTCCTTTGTAACCTTACTCTCCCCACAGTGTAGCAAATTGTGACTATTTGGGGCATACCAAAGTTATAGTGCATCTTGAGGAATAACATATAGCACATAGCTATACCGAAGCAGAAAGAGAAGACAAATCTCTTTAAAAATTTTTTTGGTCAAGGTTCAGCTGAGGAAATCTACTGACCCACTTTGAAATTAAAATGCAGCTTTAGCACAGACACACGCAGGGAATTTTCCACTGAGGTTGCACATAGTAGCATATCAAAGCTCTACCAATGACACTCCGAATCACCATCCCCAAGGCAAGAATATGCATGCTTAGTATAGGCAGCTCACTAATTACCCTGAATTTATTTTAACCTTAAATCTTTAAAAAAATATATGATTATAGGAAATCCAACTTTGCAATTAGACCAGAATATCATAATCATTTCTAGGAGTCATCTCAGTTTCCTTTTTTTTTTTTTTTTTTTGCTGTATTCCTGAGTTAACATTACACATTCAATGATCACAACAGTAATCTTCATTTTCAAAGTGTTATCAACTTAATGTCACAAAGAAATAAGAGATAAGTCATTATTTTCAATATGGTGAACTGAGATATTTCAACCAATTCATGACAGATATTGTGCTGTAATATAATGTTATTAGAGAACAAAGAAATTTGATGACATATCTATGTTTTTACTCACCAGTTGTTTCCACAATGCCTTCTAGGATGACGACAATCTCGAACTGTTCAGTTTGCATGCTTCGCTGCGATAGGTCATAGAAGGGGCTTTTGGCATCGATCACGTGGCAAATTGTGAGGGGGGAAACAAGAAAAAGTTGATCTGCCCCTGTACTAAAACCTACATCCAGTTCAAGTTGGTCAAGGGGAAGGAACTCACCCTCAGGTGTCTGCCGAGACTAGACAAGCACACAGAAAAAGAGAAGAAATCACCACTTGTACTGAAATTTTCAAGGCAGCCCAACAGTAATTTACATCATTGCCAACATTCAGCACTATCAATCATCTGCAACAAAATCCAAACAAATCATTATGCAGCTATGTTCTAGCAAACGGGCCGAAATCCCACATAGCTCATGGGGAACATACATGCATTATTTATAATATACGACTTACTATAATTATCATTCCCTAACTCATGAGCTTTGGAGAAATGCCTGGTCCAACAATGGCTGTTATCACAAACTGTGGAACTGAGTGTCCATGTGCCACTGTTTGACATAAATCACTTCAGGATAACTCATTGCGTGCCAGATTTGTTTTCCTCAGAAAGCAAATTAGTAGGCACTTCTTAGGGAGTTTGTTAAAGCTGAAAAAGGTTGATCGTAACTTCAGAAAAGATCTACTGCATTGTTACAAAGCAAACCGATAATTTTTCTAGGACTTTTGAAGACTGACAGACAGATATAAACTTTGATATAAAAGTGAAGATGATATTCTATTATGTTATGTACACAATAGTTCACATAATACAGAGAAAGGCATATGCTGTTCGCTGATGGCTTTCAAACTCACCAGACCAAGCTGCATTAAGGTGTTTAGCTCTCTATTTATTTCATGAATTTTAAAACATAGTGTAAAAGCTGTGCTACATTGAAGTTTTTTATACAAAAGGCAATTAAAAATCTGTATTAGGTAAACTTTCAGTTTTCTAAAACTTTCGTAAGGTAGTGGCATTCCGTGTCACTATAAATCATTATAAAATTTAAATTGCTTATATGCTAAAACTCCAAACATTACCTAAAAATGACGATGAACAATTAGCAGACCGTGGAAGTTAACATCTTTTCTATTCATCCGTATTTTATTTTCCATATCTGTTCCTTATAAGGATCATATATAAGCAAATATTTGTTTGGTTTAAATGATGATGCTGGCAAAATAAGGGTTAAATTGTTCCATACAGAAAAATCTGCAGGGCTGGGGGTGTGGGAACTTGCTGCTGGTCAAATGGGGCTTGGAAAAATCCAATATATTTAACAGAATCTGCAAAGCTTATTTACTATACAAAACCGAATCTATAACACTAGTCTGTCCAACGAAGTGATAGTTTAAAGACAAAATCCTTACATTTTGGTAAGGCAAGCATTCCAAGAAATACCCCAGCTTTTTAATGGAGTAAATGAGTCTGGAAACACTGCAAAATACGGTTTAGTAATCTGTCCTCTGTGGCAAAACTGACCAACTTAGTGGTAGACTGTTACCACAGCAATTTCAGACTCTCAACAGCAGAATCAATTAGGCAGGCTACTTTGTAATTAGTGATATTCAGGAATCTTATTTGTGTAGAAAAAATCTAATGAAAATGTTGAGACTATTTTTCTTCTATGCCTTGTGAGTAGTTGACTAAAGAACAATAAGAAGAAAAAGAGGAAGAAAAGGAGGGGGCAAGGAAGAGGAAGGAGAAAAAGGGGAAGGAGGAGGAGGAGAAGAATGAAAAGAAGGAGAATGCGGAAGAGAAGAGGAGGAGGAGGAAGAAACAATGATTGGTGACAAGAAAAAAATCCATGGGAAAACCTGATAGTCCAAAAATAAAAACAGTAGCTCTAATAAACAATGTTGGAGAAAACTAGACATTTCGAAGCCAGTAGAAGTTACCTATATTTCTAACTTATTCCTAAATTGGTAAAATATGGATGAGACCAGGATCCTTCCAACTAGAAAACAGTATAACAAGTATTGATTAATACTACAAAATAAAAGCCAAAAACAAAACAAAAACAAATAAAAACAAAAACCCTGTGTCGCTGTTCTCTCATCTAGTAAGAAACAGGTGCTATATAAACACAAGGTGGTATTCTGATGTTTATAATTAGTGAACAGAATTTGGGTCACTTCACTAATTATTCTAAGGTCTGCTTTTTCTGTACTAAATGAAAATGTCCATAAAAATAATTCCTTAAAAACTCAATTTCCCATTTATTTTAAAATAATTCTCCGCCAAAAAGATGTATTTTTCTCATTTTTATATATACACATCAAAACTAAAATTAATCTTCCTTTTTTATATATTTGCTATTTATACCTATGCCTCATTCTAAAAGGCTGTAATCTATTAACTTTCATATTTCCTAATCATTCAACAAGCCATGAAGAGAAGTGGCCTAGAAACAAGCTATCAGGAGAATGCCAACCTAGAATAAGAAACGTTTCATTTTTAGCAAAGCAGTTAACTCATATATAAGTAATTTAGACTCAAATATATACGAATCTGTTCCATTCAGACTTCATATATCTTCTGGTTTAAAAATTTATATATATATATATACACACACACACAAAATTATACCTATGTTTCTCCTCCCCAAAATGCTTTATATCTGATCCAAGTCTTAACAGAAACAAAGTTCACAACTGTAACTATTATGTGACACTATGCGGAAAGTAATACTTTCATTACTTTGAAAGATGTTTTCCATGCTTATGTGTTTTTCAGATGAGTAAAATTCCCTGCATATTCATTGAAAATTATTTTCCAGTGGATGCCATATAATTTAACCTTTCTTTAAATGCTTCTGAAACACTACAGATATCCACAATTTTATCTTTGGCATCTTGTTTCTTCATGGTAGACCAACAAATATTTCAGCCTTCAATATGCTTACCTCCCTATTTTTGTTTGTTTCTCTGACCCTGTAATAGACTGGGAGGCCTAGTAATTCCTGTGAAGTAAACAGAAAACTTTTCTTTTGGAGGAGTGAAGGGTGTGGTTTGAATGTAGCAGGTGCTTGGAGTCCTGGAATTGTCTGAAGTCTCAGCTCCTGAAGAGAGTAAGGTTATCTTACCAGTGCTCGGCCAAATACTTTCAATTTTCCAAAAACCTACATATGCTTACCAAATACATTTTCGGAAGCATGTTAGTTTTAAGTCTCTCAACTAAATGGAGTAAGAGAACTGTTCAAGGAACTGTGATCTACACACATAAACGAAAAGGAAAGACAGAAAGAAAGGAGTTATATATGTACCTTCATATGATTAAAGTGTGATCTCTACCTTGAATATGTGATAAATCAATGGTACTAATATTCCATCAGTTTCTAGTTTTCTTATTTAGCTGTCAATTACCATATTTCATCCAAGAATTTTGATAACAAGCATAAAAACTATAGGTAAAAATCAAGCTAACCTTTCTTTATTATGTCACCTTAAAAATTTTGATATAAGAAGAAATCTTTCATTAATAGAGCAGTTCGCTGATGGTCTACATGATCTCCTTTAGCTCTATAAACCTCCTAATCCTATAGGAATGCAGAATCATGATCATTTCCCAGATAAAAATGTATAAATAGATATGGTCAATATCAATATAATTCTAAATAATTGCTACAGATTAAGATTAATGCTAGTAAATTATTAAAATTTCTAAAAAACTAATAACTAAAGTTGACTTTATTTGATGAAATAATCACTTAGAATGATATAATGACTGAATAAGAAAGTGAGAAAGAAGCACAAAAACAAAAGAGTTCATGGAAAATTGGCAATTCTTAAAAATTTAGCACACAATTTAAAAACACTAGGCCCTGAGGATGACTTCCATATGACTTTTATTTTCAATTGTATGGAATTTGGGGAAGAAAATAATGAGGACCTCTCTGACTGATAGCATTATAGCACTTTCTGGGAGATAAGAAAATAATTTTAAAAATCTAAGGCTTAAAGTTTATTTAAATTTACTGTATAAAAAATAATAAGAACATCATGGATTTTTAAAATGGTTTTATACAGTTTAGAATGTAGCAATAATTTCTAAGTTATTCTTCATTATAAAAATATTGCTATATGAAAGTAGTATTTCGATTATGTACATTTTTATTAATGGAAACATGGATATCTGTAAAAGCTTATGCCTCATGTTATAGACACATGTACTGATTCCAAAGAAGCAGCTAATATTAAATGAGGCCTACCAGATAATCAATTACAAATTCTGACTTAAAGTGGAAAAAGATTCAAAAATCACAGATGCCTGGAAGGGATTATCAATGTCATGAACTTTATAGAGAAATAGCTTTCATATTACAGATGAAAGACTATTGAGTACATGTCCAAAGACACACATACACATACACACACACACACACACACACACACACACACACACACACACATTTTTAGAACTGCCCTGGCATATCCTCCTTCTGTGAGATTTGTGACCAGGTACCCACATTCATTCAACAGGAATACACTCCACCAATATAATCAATCTCCTTGCAGCCTTTCTCTCATCTCTCTAACCCATAACAGTGTTCTAATTATAACCATTGTTCTCTTTCCTAGCTCGGAGGGAGGCTAGGGGAATTTTGAAAAGAACATTTAATCACTACCATCTGATTCATGGGATGTTCCTCTCTCATACTCCTTTAAGGCTTGTCCTGTGCCCCACTACATCCCACTAGTGTCTATGGAAAAGGATGCTGAGGGCCAGTGTTCAGGAAAGGAAAAGACAGCAAAGGAAACTAAGATGGACAGGGCAAGCCCTCCTTGCCTCCCATATCCCGCCATTTAACATTTATCTGTAATTTCATTTCTCCTCTTTAAATGTGCAATATGTGTATTTGTGTGTGTGTGTTGAATGTATACTGAAGTCACAAAGAAAATCACAAATGAAATGAAGTTGCAGTGCTATTTGCAAGCTAAAATTAGGAAATAAACCAAAAGCAGGTACTAGAATAAGGAACAAAAGTACCCTGAGACTCGAAGCAGTTCTGGCAATGGATTTTGGACTCAGATCAAAATTCAACTCAGGTAAAGGACCTAGAATTTTATCTAGGCTGTCTGTAATTAAATTGTACATTTCTTTTGACTCCTTAAGTTTGAAATTTCATCAATACTCATGTAGAAAAAATATGACCAACATCAAGTCTAAAATAAAAAAAAATGTAATGCTAAGATAATCATCCCATAAAAATGTTTATTTTCATGAAAAGAAAGTACATTACAGAACAGAATGTAATTTATCTAGTAATATATTAATTGAGGCTTTTATACTATTCAAATGAAAGAACAGCTTTAAAATTCCTTGAGGGCCTTTTATGGAATTCATAATAACTGTGGACAGGATTTGTAACCCTACGTACACATTTTCCTCCTACTCACCAGACTCCCTCAAATCCATCAATGCTTTATTCCTACTTCTCTTTATGATTTGTTCTCACCTACTGCTGTTTATTTGTGGGTCTCTGTGTCCCTTACTTCTGTTCACATTGTATCACCCTGAGCACAAGCTACCCTGTATTTTTCAGGAACCATATTTTAAAAAAATTACTACTATTTTTTGAAAGAATAAGAATTCTACTTTTAAAAAAACTTTTATACCTATTGGAGAATTGTACTCATGTCAAAGCAAAGCTAGACTAAGTAGGAAATGTGCTTTCTCTTTAGAGGGATAATGAGGGGCACCTGGGTGCCTCAGTGGGTTAAAGCCTTGCTTTCAGCTCAGGTCATGATCTCAGGGTCTTGGGATCAAGCCCTGCATCAGGCTCTCTGCTCAGCAGGCAGCCTGCTTCCCCCTCTGCCTACTTGTGATCTCTCATTCTGTCAAATAAATAAATAAAATCTTAAAAAAAAAAAGACATAATGAATCCACCTGAAAAAATCACCAAACATACTAGGATTTAGCCCAAGAGTTCTGGGGAACTTGGTCTTTGGCTCCTTGACTATTTTTACTGACAGTTTGTATGATACTATGAAACAGGTGTTTATTAGGTATCCATTTATGGATTTAATTTTTCTAAAGGAAGTAACTAATTATTTCAAGACCAAAATTAAATTGGCCAAGACCAATTGGTGAAAAGAGTCAGTCATACAAAATAAAGTCAAAGAGAGTCAAACACCTAACTGCACTGCAGTACATATAGTATGAAATGAAGACAAACAAATAAATATGTGAAAAAAATCAGGAATCATGTGGTCCAGAAATCACCATGGTTAAAAAATTAACAAAGGTTAGGAAATATGGAAAGGATGAAGAGCTTATTGGTTTCAAAAACAATAATTTTGTTTTTTATTGCTTCTGTACTTGCTCACACTCATATGGGGAAACCAGATAGCATACAAAATGAGTATCCGTATAAACAGAAAATAAAAGACGTGAATACAAAAAGAATACATATGATACATCAAAAGGTGATTGTGCACCATTACCTTTCAATAAGTGAAAGTTAAGGGTTGCAAAGCTGCACTCCTAGGAAAGAAAGAGAACTATTTGCAGTGACTAACAATATGAAGAAGTAAATTATACCTCCATGAGAAAAATTTATCCTTATTTTTATCTTTCAAAATATGGATCCAACAATAACTGATTTTAAATTTACTTTAGGCAAGTAAATATAGTTTGCTTGGATGCCTATATAAATACATGGTGGCTTCTGGACAATAAGCTTCTAAATTCTTGAACAATTAATTAAAAAAGATTATTTAAATCTTCCCTTACGAGATGTATATCTAGGGCAGTCAACCATTCATGTTAGATTTATAGGAAGGAGTAAATGAGATTTCCAAATCCTTTAAACTCACCAAAAATTACAAGGTCTAGAGTTTGAACCGTTAGCCTAAAGTCTCAGGCATTTTTATTAAAACTTTCTGCTAGATGATAGATTAACTTAACATGGCCATGCTATTCATTAGTTCCTATAATCTAGAATTTAAAAAACAAAAGTAACTGAAATAAATTGAAAATCCAAATAAAACATCAACATGGGGATGAGGAGACAAGAAAGAATATTCATTTTAAAAGTTTTTCTGAAACTATATTTATGATCAGATTATAAATTTCAAAGAATAACTTCCAATTATATGCTTTAATTTTTATTGAATCTGATTTTTTTTTATTTCTGAGCAGAAAAAAGGACTGGCCACTCCAAGCATAAAGTTGGAAGATCTATATTTGAATATCGAAATTAATTTCAGTATTTGCAAGCTTGAAAGAAAGGAAGAGAGTTGAAATAAAATTTTCCTTCACATAGGAGTATGTGATTGGTTCAGGAGGTAGAGCATATGACTCTTGATCTCAGGGTCCTGAGCTCAAGCCCCTGTGCTGGTTGTAGAGATTCCTTTAAAAAAATTAGCTTTCATTTAAGTCAATAGTATAATTTAAAATAAGTCAGAGAAAGTATTAAAATTTTTTTATCAAAACTTAGATAATCCAAAAGATATAAGCATGAAAATTCATAGTAGCAAGGATAAGAAAGCCATATCTATGTTCTGTCTTCCCAAGAATAGAAAATACTTTATAATCATTAAATAGAACTCTTTCATTAATACAGATAAATAAGTTTTCATTCAAAAAATAAGAAAAGAACAATAGAAAATATAAATGAAATTAAATTAGATAATAAGAAGAACATAGACTATAATTACTATCATTGAATAGTATGTTTTTGATTCCATAAAATTCCAAGTATTTCTCTATATTAAAAATACATCAATCTTATATTTAAAATGTCAAAAAGGGGTTAAAAGGGTAAGCTAAATATGTGTGATAATATTTAACAAGAAGACTGCATAAGACTGATATCAAAACATTCCACTTATTACTTTAAGATTATGGTACAGCCCCTCTTTCAAAATATAGCTGGCTGTTCTGGGTCACTTCAATCTCAGTTCCTAAGAGAAAATGAGAGTAACTTATTAAGGACAAATCTCCCCTCTAATTTTGCTGAATGTTATGAGTTCCATAATAAAACGAAACTCCTTTTTAATTAAGTCTAAGGAAATGACAAGAGCTATGAGAATTCATTTTAATTACTATGGCTACAGGAAAAATGAACTCAAACAAACAACACTAACTGGCAGGCTGAAGAACTGACCAACCCTCTCATTTCACAGACAGCAGGACATCATTTCACCATAATTTTGTTTAAATATAAATGGACACTACATGTCAATTATTTCTACTCCTAGCACTGACATCTTCTAACAAGTCAAAGAATTTTATAAGAATATTATATATATCATTTTCATTAGATGTTGTTTTATCACCTTGTGTTAATATAGCACCCTGCTCCAAATTTGTCAACACCATAAATTTTTTATTGTTTTTAATCAGGACACTCCTTACGGTATCTGTGTGGTACATTGCCCTTGCATAAGAATCATCATCAGTGTCCTGAACCACTGTTAGACTGGATACTTCAAATTCACTGTACCTTTGTAAAGAACAGAACAAAACAAAACACACACACGCACACCCACATACACATGCACACACACGCACGCGTGTACACAAACACACACAAAACAAACAAAAAACTGATATGTAGATTAATCCTCAAATTATTCTGGCTTTGTTAAGACACAATTTAATAAAGTCTAGAAACATCTAAGATATGTTGCCTTAAAAGATACTTAATTTAATAAATGACTTTATATATTTGAAAAACTAGAGAACAGCAATAAATGACGTTTAAGGCCTAATTTTAAATTTCCAATATCCAATCAATATGGTAAACTATTCTTCAGTAAGAACCTCAAAGTGACACATAAACATGAGTCCCTTGACATAGATGTTTACCCTATATTAATGAGGCATTCCTATCCTCCATGTAAGCCTAAAGAGAGAGATTATATATCTTGATCTGTTCATTGAAAGAGGCATGTAAAACTAACACCAATACAATAAACATGTCTACAAGACAACTGCTTAGCCTAATCCAAAAAACTCATTTAGTTCAAATAGTGGTCAATAACACAATATGTACTAAGTCACATAAAAACCAATATGCAGCACAGTGAAATTAATTATGAAGAACAAGACCTCAAATTATTTATTCATAGTTATCTAAATGAACATGCACATCAAAACTAAGTTGAAAATTTGTCACTAAGCTCTACAGAAGTTAGTGTGTTTTCCTGTCTATGGTGTATGATGTGGAGTGACAGGACAAATGAGTTAAGTCTAACACTTTACTAAGCAACATGATGCAGAGTAATTAGGGTAAGATCTTATAAATAAGTAATGAAAATGACAGAAGACCCAAACTTTTTTAAAGCACTTTTAACTACAACGTAAGTTGAAGCTGTGTAAGATGACATACTTGCAGGGTGGAATTTAAATTTCAAAGGCAAAATCTCAAGTCTTCATCAGATTTTCATTTTATTAATGCTAAATTCTGAATCTGGCTATGGTTCTCCATGCAACCACAGATAAATTTTTAAGATTTTATTTGAGGTCATCCTTTTCAATTTATGAACATTTGAAAACTATCTAAGGCAAATGCCTCAGAAAGTTGAATTTAAAAAAAAAAAGTTAAATTGTAAATGACACATAGAGAGAGAACTGAGCTTTTTATTTCTCATTCCCAAGCTCTAATTGGAAGAATGATTAGGGTGGGCTTTTCTTGTTTGCAGCAGTGCCCTTTAAGGACTAGATGGACCTTACTTTAATAACCACTCCATGTGCAATCTGTCTTAGCATTTACACTGCTGATGGTAAGAAGCAATCTTCTTTAATGGATGCTGAAAAGCTTCAAGTGAAATCTGTAATTGACAAAGGCTTCATAGAAACTGGCAATTAAGAATAAAATTAACAAGAGGCTCTACAGCAAAAGCACTCAAGCTTTCACAGAATACTTCTCTAGGAAAATACTTAGTAAAAATAAAAATTTAAAAAGAACCAGGTGTCCACAATATTAACTGCTTTTCAGGTCACTACCCTTGTTAAAAAAGATGACCATACTGTTAATGTTATTGAGTCTAAAGAAATAATCAGCCTGCTAATACTGTTAGGAGGAAAAAAAGAAATAAAGAAAAAGTAAAGAAAAGCCCAAGTGAAAGTTAAGGCAAGTTCCGCACCTATTTCTTCAAAATAAAAGCTGCTCAGTTTTAGTACCTCAAGATTAGTGGAGTAGTGTATTGACAACAAATCAGAAACTCTTTAAAGAGCAAAGCAGCACTGGTAGGGAAAATAAGGCACTCTACCTCAAGGCTCCAGGGGCCCTTATTAGTCATAAAGTGATACAAGCACATTCCAATTATTAATATAAATAATAGCACGAGAGTGAGTGGAAAAGGAACAAAACTGTCAGCTGTACTCTAATTGCCCAATCCTCCACGCCACCCAACTTCACTCCACCCCTCCTCCCCGCGCCCTTAAGGAGGTTTACCTGTGAGATAGGTCAGACTAAAAACCTAGGGAGAATTCTCAGGTGAGCTATTTTCCGCCGTCGGGGGTTGGCGGCAGCCAGGTGGGGAAGGGGCGGGTAACACTTACTTTGAGCAGCTTACAGCGGATCTGCGCGGAGACCATGTGGCTGTTGCGCAGGTTGCCCACCCGGAACATGAGCGTGAGTTTTCCATCCCTCATGGAGATCACCGCGTGCTCGCTAAACATCAGGGTCTCCGCGCGCTTCTTGGGCTGGGACATCTTGATGAACATGCAGCCAATGAGGAAGGCGTCCACGATGGAACCGAGGATGGACTGGAAGAGGAAGAGAATGATGCCCTCGGGGCACTTGTCGGTGATGTAGCGGTAGCCGTAGCCGATGGTAGCCTCGGTCTCGATGAAGAAGAGGAAGGCGGAGGGGAAGTTATAAACATTGGCCACGCAGGGCGTGTAGTTGCCGACGTGGGCTTTGTTCAGGTCGCCCCGAGTGTAGGCGATCACCCACCACATGGACGCCATGAAGAGCCAGGCCACCGTATAGGTGAGGATGAAGATGAAGAGGTTCCAGCGCCACTTGAGGTCCACCAGGGTGGTGAAGAGGTCCGAGAGGTAGCGGCTCGTCTCGCTGCCCAGGTTGCCGTGCTGTACATTGCACCGGCCGTTCTTGTCCACGAAGCGCTGCCGCTTCTTCTTGGGTACAAGCTGCTGCTGCGGGCCCTGGCCCGGCCCCTGGGGCTGCAAGCCCGAGCCGCTGGACGAGGTGGTCACTACCTGGTAATCGTCCCCAAATTTCCTTCGGAGTGCAGACATAATACGGAGGGGCGAGCCAGATTCAAAACGCGAAGCGGAGGCGCAGGGGCCGAGCGCTGTAAACCAGCACCAATAAGGAGGTGGGGGCGGGGGAGAAAGGGGGGACAAAAGCGAGCGCGCCGGGAGTGGGGGGCGCACCCGGCAGGTAGCTGCGGTCTCTGCCCCCTGCGGACTCCTCTCTTCCCCTGGGACGGAGGCTTTCTCTTCAAGCTGAGTCTTAAAACAAGAAAGTGTTCTCCCGCACTCAAGGCAGGAGGGATGCAGGGACCAGGAACCCAAGCGCAATTTTGCCTCCAAGCTTTTCGAGGCTTCTCTTTTCTTCCCCCACCATCGGCATCCCGGGCCACCTCTCGCCTTTCCACAGCCCTCCCGACAACGCTGCAGCCCTCCCAAACTGACTTTTAAAATTAATGAGTTGACAGGCGAGTCCCACCCCACCTGCCAACTCGCCAGACTGCCAAAACTGCGCTACCTGCTGGGACCAGACCCTCCCCCCTCCCCGCCGCTCCCCGTTCGGCCGCCCCCCGGAACAGCTCCCGGCTCCCCCCGGCGCTCCCGCCTCCTATCTTTTGGCCAAAATCCCGCCCAGAGGCATGTCTGCCGGGCACTGGTGCAACACCCCCCACCCACGCCCTCCGGGCTCAGAGTCCCCCTCTCCTGACTCCAGAGGCGCGCCCGCCTGGCGTCGGCGGGCCGCAGAGTTTCCGCGGGCGCCCCCAGGGCCCTCCGGCCGACTCTGAAGGGCCCCCAGGCCGCCCCCGCGCCCAGCGGAGACGCGGCGGTGCGCGAAACCCGAGCACTCACCCACCGGGAGAGGGCAGGAGGCGGCGCAGCGGGCGCCAGCGGCAGCCTGGCCGCACACTCCGCGCTCAAGGCTGTTTTCCTCACCCCCACTTTTCCTGGTGCACCAAGGTGGGCACCAACGCCGGTCCCCCAAGCTCCGCACCTCCCTGAGGGCACCACGCTGCCCCCACCAGGAGGATCCTGGAGCGCCCGCACGGACCGATTTGGGAGCGGGACTTGAGGGTTCCTTGGCGCCGTGCTCTCTTAGCAGGCGACAGAGGCGCTGCTGTAAGGGGTTCGAGCCTCGAGCTGCCAGAGCGGTCAGACTTTCAGGTTAAAAACCAGCGCCGCTTCAGCCCTTCTTCTGCTTCGCGTTGCCTACCTTTGCCTCTTCCCTCCTCGGTCCCCCACTCCTGTCTGCGCCTCGGTGGCTCCCGGTAAGATGCAAGGCGCGAGCAGGGGCGGCGGGAGAGTGGTGTATGCGCTGGTGCGTGTGATCAGCTGCAGAGCCGCGCTAGCCCCGCCTGTCCCTGCCTTCCCCCGCTGTTCCACCAGCCTGAATTGCACCTCCGCGCCTCAGTTGAGCCCGCAGTGTCTGACAGCTCAGGAAAAAGCGAACCCCTCCAATGAGGAGCAACTCTACATCCGTTCCTGAACGCCAGCAACTCTCCTTCCTCGCCCCCCTGCCTCAGGTCAGAAAGCCCCCAGCAAGCAGCAAATGCTGCCCTCGGAAAGAAGTCACAGTATGTCTCTGTGACTAGGGCTCTCACCTAAACGGATGCGTGGATCCGGAGATGCACCATAAACAGAGAAACCAACTGGTTCCACGATGGGCATGTTCAGAACTCAGAGTTGCAAGTAGCAGAGGTGGTCTTAGGATGGGAACTGAAGAGAAGGGGGACGCTAATAAGAAAATTCACAATCCTCTCTGAAAATGGCTTTATTAGAAACGCTCAGAATGTCCACAGTTAATGTGTGGCTGTAAAGGAGGGAGGAAAGCTGGATTTTAACGACCTGGGGCCTGGCAGTTAACTTAATGGAGGGGCAAAGTGCAGAAATAGTTAATACAGTGCCCATGTGTAAATACCAGCCTATTTACCACATTTCGTGTTCGTTTTAAAATGCCATTGTATCTTGTGGCATGTTCCATTCATTTCAGATACATGAAATTGATCTT
This sequence comes from Nasua narica, assembly GCA_028533885.1. Classification (NCBI taxonomy): domain Eukaryota; kingdom Metazoa; phylum Chordata; class Mammalia; order Carnivora; family Procyonidae; genus Nasua; species Nasua narica. The sequence continues at coordinate 106,053,817 of CM052810.1, read as the reverse complement.
GGAAAATCATCAAATCGTGGTGTTACAAAAGCAAAGGGCTTGCTGTAAGACTCACATGCAAATGAAAATTAGTACATAATCATCCTCCGGGTTCTTTGCTACTAGGTACTGCCTTCTACCTCTCTAGCCCTAAACCCTAGTGCAGGTAAGCCTTGCACCTTGTCAGCCATAAGTACAGAACTCTCACTGTCATTTGGTCTCTCACTGTCATTTGTCATCTATCCCAAGTTACAGAGTGTTCTCCTGCAGGCTCTCTGATAAGAGGTCAGTAACTGTTATTCTTTAGGATTACATAAGAAGGGAAAGTGACACTGTGGGAAGTGGAAACTGCTGTGGGTCTGCAATCATAAGACCTGATTTGAGTCCTGGCCTTGCCATTTACAAAGTCTGTGACCTTGAGCAAGTAGCTAAACATCTTTGAGCCCCAGTCTTCTGCTCTGGAAAAACGGAGTTTTAACATTTTCCCAATGTTGGTTTTATTAACTATTTTTGCTGTGAAGGATATTATATACTGGGCTACAAAGTTGCAACAAGGCCAAGAGATTACGAATGAGTTTTGGGGGTTGGCCCCATGCTGTTACTAACACATATATTCCCTTTTCATTTCTGACTACTCTCCCCCTAACTCCCTCTGCTCTTGCCAGGCTGGTTTTTTTCAATTCCTGAAACCCACAGAGGCATAAGCCCCATCCTTGTATCTTTGCCTTATCTATTCCCTCTTCCTGGAGTGTTTTTGACCTGCTGGCCCCGTGTGTCGGCTTCTTCCATCCATCAGCTCTCAACCTGAAAGCATTCTCCTCAGGGAGGCCTTGGCTGCCTTCTAGGTACGCCCATCACACAGCTCAGCTGGGTTCAACTACATTTTATTTTCCTAGCAGCTGTTTTCTTCATTTGTTCATTGTTTCTCACCCCCCTCCATCACAGTCCTAGCATGTAAGCTCTACAGGGGCAAGAACTTTGTTTTGTTCACTGCTGTGTCCCCAAATCCTGGGACACTACCAGTCACATACGCGGGCCACCATAAATATTTGTTGGATCAATAACAGATATACCAATCTATAACAAATATACCGATCTATAACAAATATACCGATCTGTATCACTAGAAACTCCATGTACACTGAAACTCTCTCTGAATGATACAGAATTAAAAGTCATCACTAAATCAATTATAAGATTTAATATAAAATAATATGTCCATTTTTAAAAGCAGTATTTTCCATGCTTGTTAGCTTTGGAACTGATATTCAATGAGCTGCCAAATGCTTTTGATTGTATTGCTGCAATATCTTTCATGATTTCCCCTCTCTCTTTAAAAAATGCTACTTTCTTCAAATCCCCATTTGACTTTAAGCCCCAAGTCAAATGATTTTCTTATCCTCTGTCTTTTGCTCCTTCAAACTGTACTAGATCTATCTCCTTAGAATCATATAAGCTTAGCAGTGGAATGGAAACCAAAGAGTTCTCTGATTATTTCATTTGATTATTTCATTTCCAAAGTCTTATGCATTCCCACCTTTCAAAAAACACTTCTCTATGAAAAACCTTTGTCATTTTCCAACAACCAAATTTAAAAACAATAACTTTATACTTCGAGAGACATGGTCTAGTCTAATCCTCTCACTTCACAAAGAAGCAACTCGAAGCTGGAAAGAGAAAATAAGGTTGCTCAATGTCACAGAGTTGGTAAGTGGAGACTTTGGGATTTGAACTCAGAACAATGCATCTCCAGAATCTGGGTACTCTACCACCCCTTACCCACTGCCTAGAAAGGAGTATAGAATTCCTGCTCCATAGCCAGAGTCTCCTGCCACTCTGCCATGCTTTCTCATGCAGGCTGAGATCAAAGGGCCTCCAACTTTGGCCTAATCTATCTTTCCAAAATCATCTCCCACCTTCCCTTTAGTGTGGGCTCTGCTCCAGACAACTTTGACTCTTGTCAGTTTCCCAAACATACTCTACATTAACTTCATTCACTCGCCTTCTTTCTTGTCACATGAATATCCTTTTTCTATCCCTGCAAAGTTCAAATCATTGTCACTAGTGTGCTGGGCAGGGAAGGATTTCTTCAGCTTTTATTTCAAGTGCCACCCCCTTATTTTATTCTGCCCCTAATGGTAATCTACCTCTTCTCTGAATTCTCATTCCCCTAGATTTGCAATGTGGCATTTATTTATTTATCTGTCTATCTACCTACCTATTTATTTGTTTGTTTCTTTGTTTATTTTTACTCTCCAGTCTGTATTTGATATCAAAATTCACCAAGATTTCCCCAATAAAATGGCAGGCACCTTGGCTTTCCACCTCTTAATATTCTGATACTGCCCAGTATTCTGGATCTCCAACGTTTCCTTGCTCATGGTAAATAATTAATAAGATTTGAGAGGAGGGAAAAAAATTTTAGAGAGAACTGCAATGTGTTTAGCCTACTTTAATGTGTCAGCCAATGGGTTTGGAACTTTACAGTTAGTATTTACCTAGCTAGAAAGATGGTAGAGCATGGATTTCAAAACCTGTCTGCCTGTTCTCAAGGTCCTTATTCTTTTAGAGGAGGAGTACGGCCTGATAAGTTACATATTTTTCGGGATGCTATCATGTCCCACTTTAAATGTGACGGAGCCTTTGACCTGTTTGTGACATTGAGTCCAACGCCTTGGAAATGTTTAAAGATGAACCAAACTCATCTTCCCCTGTTAGGACAGCTGCTTCCATGATGACATTCTGGAGGGCAGCCAGTCCCACTGTGCTGAGGCCAGGCGGGATGTGTGGGGAATAGATGACAGAAGGCCACCTAATCAGGTGCTGTCTGATGAACTGAAGTAGAAACACTGTAAACAGAATGGGTCAAAGGAAGGAGAGGCACACAATTCAGCCAAGGCCACAAGGCCAGAAAAAATCTATAAAATATATCTACAGAATACACAATCATGTGGAGTCTAACATTTAAAGATAGGGTAGTAGATTATAAACAGACTATCACCCAGTTCTTGGGGAAGAGGGCAGGTCATCAGGGAGAGGGAATCAAGGCTCTATTTAACAACAAACTCAGTTAAGAACAAGCTTCCTTCTCATTCTGCCCAGAAGGTACTTCTGGCAATATCTTATTTGCTGTGTCCAGAATTAGTAGTATCACCAATAACTAGAACTTCAAAAATAAAGGATACGAATCTGTGTCTTAATACTGAAAGGCATGACTTTGCACAGGCACTCGCCCTATTATGTAACTGAACAGAGTAGGGAAGAGTATATTTAATGTAAAAGGAAAAAAAACCCTCTGCCCCTGAGAAGTCCAAATTCTAAAAATGACTTAATCGGCCAACTGTGAAAAAGCAAGGCTTTGAACATCTCCATACACCTGGATCCTCTCGTCACTCACTTATTGCCACTGCGACTCCCACCATGTGAGAGTCCGCATTGCCAGAAACATTAATTACTCTTAGGTGAAAATGACATTATATTTAATATCCCATTACTCCGAATCCTATCGTTCTCCAAAGTACAATGAAGACATGGGCAGGCCTGGGGATCTGAAGTGCTTATGTTTCAAAGGTGATACATTCCATTGCCACCATAAGTTCTGCTATATCTGGGAAGAGGTCACCCTTTGAAATTCTATATGCAATTTTTGGCAATAGAATGGTGTTACTTTTTTTTTTAACCCTCCTAAAAAAAGAATACTGAAGTTATTTTCTCTCTTGCCAAAAAGAGGAGAAAAAAAATGAAAAGGAGAAATCAGTTGGAGATTTGATTGCACAGACTTGGGAAGAGAGAGGCATTGCCATACCATGGTGGATGACTCATCTAGCCCTTAATCTTGGCTCCAAACCCTGGCCTCTGCCTGAGAATTCACAGAAAGGCAAAACACCATTGTCACTTGGAAGCCATTTATTTAACAAGGTTTTCCTGATTTAAACCCTCTCTTTACTCCAACCCTGTACATGGGAGTACTCTGGTTTATGAAAGAATAAGGGCTTTTAAAAGAACCTTCCAGAACTCAACATCTGTTAAAAAAAATAATAATAATGATTGTTTTGTCAGCCCCAAGGGTTTGTTGGGAAAATAATAAATTCCCACCCTTATCCGTGTCAGTCAAAGTTCTATTTCTAAGGATGTCTTCCCTGAGAACATCAGTGAGGTCCCAGATATCAAAATATGTACAAGAATGTTGCTTTAGTTCAATACTCAACATGCACAAACCATGTGCCTAGCACCATGCCAAGGGTTGTATGGGCCAGAAATTAGGACATCATGCCAACAAAAATATTAACAACAACAACAATAATAATTAATACAATGTAGCAAGCACCTGAAGAGGATTGTCGTTAATATTCAGAGAAACAATTCTTTTCAGGAAATACTTCTTTAGCTATTATGAATTTTTCAAACCTACTAAACTGGCATCACTTACATTTTGTGGAGCATTAAATTACCTCAGTCTAAATGATTTTATTTTAGAAATCCGCAGGTTTCTTTTTAGTGATAAGATTACCAAGAGGAGAAATAATTTGTACTCATTTTATAGAAACTTCCAAACATAGGTTAAAATACTGGAAGAAAAAAAAAATACAACCAGTAGCATTTTGGAGTTAGTAGAGTAGATTTTTCACTCTAATTTTCTGTTTTGGTATACACAGAAATAATTGGAATTATTTTCTAAGACCAGAAAATAAAAACGCAAATTTTGTAATTTTATTTTTAAATGTTAAAATGATTGATAGATTGTGTCAATACAGTTTATCTTGGAAGCAGATACTGAGAAAAAACTAGGAATGCAAAAGTTTTTTTAGGGGGCAGCATCCACGAAATATAAAAGGAAAGGAACAGGATGAAGCAGGAGCCCATACACTGGTGCTAATTGGACACCAGTGAAAGAAAAGGCCAGAGGAAGCAGAATTGAGTAGAGTGATGCTATAACTATGGTGCAAATTTGATAAAGTCTTGGCCAACCCAACGGGGAGCTCCAGAGCAAAGGTCTTCCATTGGAGTAGTACCATATTGGGCAGGGATGGCCCTCTCCTAATGGGCCCACTGAGCTATCATTGGCTGGGGGCTACCCTCAGAAGGACATGACTTCTGCTGAATGCTACATCAGATGTGGAAAGTTGCCGTAGCTAAAAGCCATCAGCTAAACACACTTCTTCCAGCAGAAGGGCAAGTTCTTCTTGAAGGAAGATCAAGCAGCACAACTCCATGGCTGCCAGTCAGAATAGAGAAAAAGAATTCATCAGTGTCTTTCCAGAAGTTTGGTTACAAAAATAATATCCAGAAATACTGATATAATCCAACCAACTGATGAATATATGCCTAAATCTTCAGTTTTGTCTGAATCACATGAATCTGGTAGAATCATGAGTCTTTTGGTGGGGGGGGGCATGGTTAGAGGGATAATAGCTAATGGTCATGTCAATTTGGCTTTGATTATAGTATATATAATTTATATATTTATATATATATGATATATGATTTATATATATATATATATGCTTCTTGACAACACCAATGAATGACAAGGCTGCCTCTGTGGCTGAGAAAGGCTGCATACCAATTGTGAGAGGTAACATAGATGAAGGACAATGTAGACATCAGAATTCATTTCAATTATGCCATAAAATTAGATATGTCACCAGTAACCAACACAGTAAATGCTTCTATAATTCCCCTGAAAGAAAATTATTATACCTTTTAGCATCTTCCAGTACTGAGTCTGCATTAAGACTACACGAAGAAGGAGGAGAGACAGGAGTAATGGAGCAATTGGGCCATAGCACAGGTTAGGAAATAAAGAAGTCACAAAGACCGTGGATGATAAAGCGATGGTGAACAGAACTCAAATATTTCACAGCATGTAACCCCAGGCTAGAAAGGAAGGAAGAACGATGAATAGAATTTTCTGAAATCTGATTGCCCTGTTTATAGTTCCTAGCTATGCATCAGAATTGCCCCAGATAATTATATCAGATTCTGTGGGCATAGAGCCCAGCCATCAGTATTTTTCAAAAGCTCCCTTGGAGACTGTGGCAGAACAGCAAGAATCGAGAAACCCTGATCTGTGGGAACTCATGTCTAATAGTAGAGAAGCTCCCTGAGAAATGTCACACGTGGAAGTACCATCACTCTTTCCTCCCCACTTCTCAGAGCCTTCATCCTTTGGCACTAAAGAGAGACCCCTGGGATTAATAAGCCATGGTCCCTACACTCTCACATCACCAGAATCCACCATGTACCAACCTAACCTCAATGTGCAGGAGGCTCTTCCCCTCATTGGAAAAGCACATGGCCAAAACAGGGCACATTGTGGCTTGACTGCAGTTTAATCTAGTCCTACTACTCACAATCCTAAATCATGAACATGAATGGAAGAATCTGGGGCCATCGAATTCTAAAGCCCATAAATGCCTTAAATTTCTTTATTAATAATATTTCTGGGGCACCCGGGTGGCTCAGTGGGTTAAAGCCTCTGCCTTCGGCTCAGGTCATGATCTCAGGGTCCTGGGATCAAGCCCCGCATTGGGCTCTCTGCTCAGCAGGGAGCCTGCTTCCCCCTCTCTCTCTGCCTACCTCTCTGCCTGCTTGTGATCTCTCTCTCTCTGTCAAATAAATAAATAAAATCTTAAAAAATATATTTCTATCACTTTCTGTGGATGTGCATGAGGATTGTAAGAAGTCTGCCTTTACCTTCTCTCTTCTCTACTATTTGTCATACTGTCCTGAATTCAAAAAGGTAAAAAGAGAAGAGGGAGGGAGGAAGAAAGGAAGGGAAGAAGAAAGCAAAGAAGAAAGAACACAAAAATTAAAATTTTCACAAAGATTATCAATCAACCAGTGGAAGAACACTGGTGAAACTGTGGCCACATTGGCAGATAGCCAAGCTGGGATGGGCACACCTGTTCATTTGTTTACATTATATGATTATTCAGAGAGGGAGGGGGGAAGAATTACAGAAATAAAATGATAACCACAAGAAACCAGTATGTCATTTTTATACACGATTATTTCTAGATTTCCTTTGTTTTTATTCAGGGAAAATGCTCATTTTTTTTTAAATTTGACAGAGAGAGAGATCACAAGTAGGTAGAGAGGCAGACAGAGAGAGAGGGGGAAGCAGGCTCTGATGAGCAGAGAGCCCCATCCTAGGACCCTGGGATCATGACCTGAGCCGAAGGTAGAGGCCTAACCCACTGAGCCACCCAGGCACCTCAATTTTTTTTTTTTTTAATTTAGCTTGTCTCAGGGAAAGATAACTGATTGAGTTCACCTGGTAAAATGACAATGTTAAACTCACCCACATTAGTGATTACCCAGTAAATCACTTTCATGTTGCCCACAAAATGATGGAGGAGGCCTTGGAGATTAGTTTCAGGGTGGAGTGGGAATGCATTAAACCACTTCCTTGTTATGTGGTTCTCCCCTCCAACTTACAAAGTAGGTGCTTAACACCCTTTGAATTTCCAGTTAAGTAGCAGTTGTTCAAAATTGATCTGAAAGCAAAAATTAAGGGAAAAAAGTAAAAATTTTATCCAATTCCTTTATATGCAGCTTCTTCCTATTGATTATGGCTCCATAAATAATAATATCCCATAGATAATATAATATTATAATAAAATCTAGAAATATCTTGGTATTTTGAGTAATAATTAAAAGTAATGATTCTCTAAAGCCACTCTTTTTCTTTCTCTCATCTTTGTCTACTAATCGGAAAGCCAAACAGAGCTGAGATGATTGACAGATTTTTTTTAAATTAGTGACTTTCTCTGTTAGAGGGAGTGGATGGGTGTTAGAACTCTATCATGCATAGAACATAAAGAAGATGCCTGCTGTTCAACATTTACATATCAGTATTGTTTTTGTTTCACACCACATTTCCTTTTGCATCCAGATTAAAAAAAAGAAAGACAAACTATGCTGTGAAATGACCAAATAATGAACTGCTTTTCTCTACGTGTGGAAAGAAAGTTCTTTCAGTGAGTTCTTTTTAGTAAAATCGGAGAATGAAGATGTAGCAATTAGCAAAGGGGAGAGAAAGAAAAAAGATGTAAAGCGGGGGAGGAGGTCAGAGCCCAGTCCCAGCTCTCAATAATGAGCATATTCTTTTTTGCATTCCGTGAGGCTGGAGTTGCTGTTGATGAAATGTCCTCACATATTCTGTCAATGTCAGAATGCAAACATCACTAAATAAACCCTTGTGTCAAAATGTCACGTAGTGATTATTTATGCTTCTTGACAATACCAATGAATGACAAGGCTGCTTCTATGGTTGAGAAAGGTTGCATACCAATTGTGAGAGGTAAGATACTTGAAGGACAATGTAGACATCAGAATTCATTTCAATTGTGCCATTAAATTAGATATGTTAGCAGGAGCCAACACAGTAAATACTGTTCTAATTCTCCTGAAAGAAAAATATTGACTGAACAATTTAATGGAAATCATTTAGGAGTTAACATGTATCTGTGAATCTGTTATCAAGTAGCTAGTATTACTGAAAGAAAAGTATCATTTATTTTTCTTCTTTATTTGCTCACTGTTTCAAAATGTTCCTTCTTCTGGAATTGAATTTGGAATCCACATATTTGGAGGAGACTGCAATTACTAATGAAGTTTGGATAACACAGAACAAACCAAATGACACAATGATAAAGTCTTTGCAATATATACACAAAGTGGCTAAGATATTCAAGCCCTTGAACGTTCCCAAATCCCATATTGTCTCCTGTCCCAACTCTGAGTACTCATTGAGGAGTAAGAGGCATAGCGTCAATCATTAGCACAAAAGTATATATTGTGAAAATATTTTATCAAATTAATCAGTAAAATTGCAAGGTTATTATAAATCTGTTACCATACATTGCATATATTAGAGAATAGTTAAAAGGTACTGTTTTATCAGGGTTAACATTCTACTAACATACCACTCTACTAATCATATTGACACATACCACGCTCAAAACGCAATTCAAAGTCACCTAAATCCCTATGGCTTTTAGGATCTTAAGTAAGACCTTTGATGCTGCCATAGACCTGTTGGAGTATAAGCCCTTGCTTTGAAGTTTCTAGCTGTGTGATCTTAGGCGATTTACTAACCTCTCTGGGTTTGGCTTTTCTCATTGTTAAAATGAGATAGAAATACCTTCTACCTCTTCGATGTAATCTGATGTGAGAATTAGAAAAGAAAACCTACATAAAAGCATGCAGCCTAATATCTAGCACGAGATATTTTCAAATTCAATGAAAAGCAAATAAATAAAAAATTATCTTTAAATGAAGAACAAATCCACATGGAGATCTTCAAATTTACTATAACCAACAAATGATTCTATAACTACAGACATGTACCGAAATGAAAAAATAACTTAATTCAAAACATTTCTCATGTTTCCACCTTTCTTTACAACCTTGTAGGTTCGTCAGTCACATACTCTCTTTTTCTTCCCCTCAACTCAACAGAAATAAGAGTACACTTGCTTTTATTCCTTATACTCTCCTATTGTCTTGCTCTTCTCTTAATGTTTCCTGTATCTGAAGTGACCCAACACTGACTCTGCTATTCATGATCTAATTAGTACCTTCATTTACTCAGGATACCTTTGCCTGTGGAGAAGAAATCCATTTACCATCCCATCCCACCACCACCCCACCCGACCCCACCCCACCCTAAGTGATTGCCTTTATATAAGAAAAAATTGGCATTTTGGCACCCTAACAAAAAGATGGTCCCCATCCATTCTCAGCAACAACAAAACTACTACTAGAAGCAAAGCAAACAAAACCTTTCTTAATTTTTCTCTGTAATAAAATGGTGAAGTGAAAGTGTTTGGGCAGATTCTGGGACGTCTGTGAGTGGATGGAACTACTTCAACGTAAGAACTCAAGAATTGCTTGTTAGTCCTGGAGGGAAGAAGAAAGAGGAAGGAAGAAAAGAGTCAAAAGTGGCATTAGCACTGGGAGGGGAGGCCTGTCACTCTGGGAGGTGACCCCTCCCCATGATAGTAATTTACAAAGCTCATCAGTCTGATGATTGGTTTTATGCTAAAGAAGTGCCTAGGATCAACACTTATCTGATACAAGGCAAAGCCAAGGTGGTTCTTTGCAGGTGTAAGAGCTGACAGGTAAAGATATGCAGGAAGAAATAGCCCCTAAAAACAGAGAAATCTCTTAGAGGGCTTTGCATTGGATAAGGCCGTAAGGTTCAAATGGAGCTGGAATAGTAAGTACAGAGAAGGCCAGGTGACCCTTGCTTTATTCTTGATTTTGATTTGGGGATTCATTTAAAAACATTTTCCTAAGTCGCAGATGATCCAAATCAGCATTTTTCTCCATTAATCTTTCATTGTGTTCTATGTTGTGTTCCATGACACAACTGAAGAAAGGAACAGTTTAAAATTCAGAGTTGGGCTAGGCCAGGCCAGTAAAACAACTGTGCAGAGAACTATCTAGAAACACTAGCACCGTGTTTCAAATGACTCGAGAAAGTAAACCCACTTAACATAATAATGCACACTTAAATTGGTGCTATTTAAAGGCAAAATAGCTACACTATACAAAGTGTCACTGATGCTTCAGTTCTACATGCCTCTCAAACAGTATGAAAAGCTATAATTTCAGGGGATGCTCAAATAAAGGCAAAAAATTGTAGCAGTGATATATATACATATATAGATACCTATATATCTATATATCTAGATAGACATTACCTGAGAAACATTTTCATGCACTCATTGTAGAGCAAGAAAATTTCATTTTCTAAAGCAAGGACACTTAGATGTAATACATTAGTTTCATGTAACTCTTATGATGAGGGTGTGAGGGGAAGAAACATTTTATATTGAAAGTACGTTTCTCAAAATTGCATATTATTCACCATCTATTTACAAGAAGTTAAAATTGGCTGCACCAATACCAAGATTGCTGTTAATAGTTACCAGGGCTAAGTAAATCATGACCCTAAGCACCTTCTAGAACTGTGATTAAAGGTAGGGGCTAATAAAATTCTTAGAACTCCTTCTTAAGAAAACTTTTGAAGGAGGAAAAATAAAACAGATAAAAGCAGAGCTACTCCCATTGCAGCTGGATTGGGGCACAGAACCCCATCCGCTTAGATCTTCCCTCCTTTCTTATGGTGGGCTCAGAAAAGCTCAGAAACTGCAGAACTCTGAGGGATATAGTCTATCTACTATCATTCTCTGGAATTTAATATATAGAACAGAAAGGAGGTGGAGTAAGAGAGAAATGCCACCTTCATCCCAAACCATGTCATTTTCTGAGATTTAGATGAATGAGGAGGGCAACCTACTGAAAATGAATTCCTTGAGGGACTTGAAAGCCTCATGAAAGATGCTCATTCCTTTGAAGAGAAGAAGAAACAAGGCCCAGAAGCCAGTAATAAAGCCTTAGTCACAGAGGGATAAGCAAATTCTGCCATAGGTTAACTGTCACACAGAATGTCTCTCAT
>CM052810.1:106016858-106042268 GCA_028533885.1 Nasua narica | reverse complement strand
AAATAAATAAATAATTGTGTGGGGAAATGCTGAGTATAAGCAACATGTTTTGGTGCCCTTGTGAAAAAATGTTAACACTGCAGGAAAGAGTTGTTTTGAAAAAGGTTGGTTTCTGAGCATCAGGATATCCAATGAATGCCTACCCTAACTGCTGTGGGATGAAGTGGATTTGACCCCAGTTTCAGAATATGGGTAGGGGATGTCACAGCTGGAAATCGAAATCCCCAGGAGAGATACTGTTCTCAAGCAGGACCCAGGAAAAGTGGCACGGTTGGCAGCATAAAGAGGTTTGAAGTTATTTTGTTTTGTTTTCTCTGATGGGACACCTTCCATTTCCTAGGAGGAGGCAGAACAGGAAAAAGGGAAAAGCATGTTATTTGACCAGAGGTAGACTTGCACATCAATAGGAATAAGTGATCACCAGAAGAGTCCTCTAAAAATGTGATCGACGGTAGAAGGTGCATTAATTGCGAAAGAAAATGCTAGGATCAAATAGCAATGTAAAAGAAGTTAAACGACAGGCATGAGATCGCATATACTTTACTCTTTCAAGTTTTAAGAAAATCACTGGTCAAATTCCTTGCCCCACTTAGAATCCAATCATTTCACATTTTGTTAAGTAGAGATCTATGGCCCTCTGGGGCTCACATGTAGTAGGTGCCCTTCCAGCCTCGTTGCCTTATAAAAAATTTGATGTGTGGGTCCCCTTCCTCTTTCTTCTTTAGTGTGAGAACCTCATGCTACATTACAAGGTAAATTAAGACAGGAAATCACTATGGAATCACAGAGGATAACATTGTTCAGAAGAGTAATCCATCTTGGAATCACTGGGAGTTACTTTCCTTAAGCACAGTAGGAGGCCATAACCTTAATTTGGTAAAGGTTGCGGCTCCATGTGGGTGATGGATAAGGCAATAAAGGCCATGTGTTCTGAAGTGGCAGGGAGTTGGCTTCTGCCCCAACCCAGTGTACATGAGACCAGATTTGTCTTCCTGGAGAGATAGCTTATATATAATAAGAAAACCCTAGTTACCAGATCTGGACTCTGGATAGAGAAAACAGTCTCTTAGGTGTGCTCCAGTCATAGCTATCAGGTGCTAAATAAGGCAGTGCCTCACCTTGAGCCCCATCATTCCCCTCGGCAGCTCCAGTGTGCCCCTACCACAGCCATCCATCATAGCCAAACCTCACTGTCCCAAATACATGAAGTGAGAGAGAATTAAAAGGACTTGAAATTCAAGGGCATTAGCCTCTTTGAAGATATTCTCTTTTAAAAAGGTTTTGAGTGTTCTTTTGGAGAGCCCTCAGAATTTCCCTGCTGGTATCCTCCAGTTGCAGATGGACCAACTGTGCTGGCTGTCCATAACTCCTCCTTCAGCTTCCCACCTTTGGGAGTACATCTCCTACCCTCTTTGCTTTCTTAGCAGGAACACCCTTGGGAGCCTCTCCAAAATGGCTCACAGTCAGCTCCCCGCTCCACAGACACTGTCCCACCAAGCACAGCTTGTTCACAGTGAAAGCCTCTTATCTGGCTGTCATGGCTGTCCATCCGGGCATAGCTCATTGTTACATTTTCTAGGTGTGATCCAGGTTCTTGTTCCAGTGTTCCTCAAGCCCTGGGAATCCATGGCAAGCTTCCCAAAATAGTCTCTTGAAATTCCTTCCATCTGGCTTTATCTTCCTCTTTCCCTCATGGGCAATTGTGAAGAGGACACACAGTGTAACCCGTCAACTCTCTACAAAGCAGGTCTCATTACAGCCTTTTAAATCTCAAATAATTCTTTATTTTCTCACAACCAACTGGAAATAGCTAGTGGAATAGCAATGGCTGAACTACTTTCATAATACTTGAGCCTGTCTCAAAGAGGTCAGGCACTTCATTTTATTTTTTTTTAATTTTTAATTTTTTAAAGAATTTATTTATTTGAGAGAGAGTGAACAAGTGAGAGAGAGCATGAGGACAGAGGGAGAGGAAGAAGCAGACTCACTGCTGAGCAGAGACCCCCCACCAAACACACATATGATGCAGGGCTCGATTAAGGAATCCTGGGATCATGACCTGAGCCAAAGGCAGACGTTTAACTGACTGAGCCACCCAGGCACCCCCCGCCACTTCATTTTATAAATGGAGTGACTTATTAACTATTGTATTGTTTATAACTTCTGAGTCCTGTGATGGATGAAACACAACTACAAAATTGATCATATTACATACATGGATCACATTACACAGTAATCATATTGTTTATGGATAACATCATGCATTAAGAGAAAGATGGAAGAGCATTTTGAAAATAAAGAATAATGTGGAGAGAACTGATAAATTCCATATTAAAATGTGTCATATGACTATAATGAGTAAGCTAAAGAGACCTCAATTGGACAGATTACATACCCAGAGTCCCACTTAATATCCTATTATATTATGAAAGAATTCCAAACCAGAGAGACAAGAATGGGTTCTTAGTAAATGTTGTTATTGTTGAGTAATGTCTTAGCTTTGGATCCATGGAAAGTAGATCTTGAGGCAAAGACTAATAGGATACCCCTTTATTAGGGATCCTAATCCAAGACAGCAAAGGAAAGAGGTAAGAAAGAGAGAAAGCCAGTGGAAGTTGCAAGAATTGTATTGACTTGGCTGACTGTTCCAACTAAAAGATCATTTACTAAAATAAAAAAAATCTTAAAAAAAAAAAAAAGATCATTTACTAAAAGACAGTGTAGACTATTGCTTTTCATGACACATCATCTGAGGTCAAAGGCAGAAAATTGATCTTTAGCTTTCCCCTCTACCATCTGTCATTGGTTGGTCAAGGAAGTGGCCCAAGGAGATTTACTCCAGTTACAACACACACACACACAAACACAAACACACACGCACTGTTTACACATCTTTCTTCATTGAACAGGAACTATCACATTTCATTCCTCTGCATCAGTAAGGAAGCCCTTGAGAGGAGGCAGGGAGCCTCTGGTGAAATGGGTTCCCCAGTTAGTACTCGCAATCGTCACAGGCTAGAGCAAGGGAATCAGCTGACACAGAAGAGTTGAGATGGGCCCGTTTTGATATGGTGCATATCTGAGATGGAAAAATAAACTTCTGGGTGGGAGAGGGGCATCAACCCAAATTTATATGCCAAAAATCTTACCCTAAAATGAATGCCATTAGATTGGAGAATTAAATATAGAAAATGAAACTAGTAAATAGAAGACAACGTTGGTGCATATTTAACACATCTAGAGAATGGCTTCTAAGCACACTAGCAGTAGAGGAGACTGAAAAGGAGAAGAAATGATAAAGAAAGTCAAAACTCTGTGCAGCATTTCCTGAATCTCCTTCCTTCCCTTTCCTGTTCTCCTGATGTTTCCTAATTACATTCACTTGGTCGTCTCCAAGGGCTCTCCCTGCTTAGTTTATATTATACACATTACCTTTTTTTTAATGATTTATTTATTTGAGAGAGAGAGGGGAGGGTGGGGGGTTTATATAGAGAGAATCTTAAGCAGTCTTCCACCCGGCACAGAGCCCAACATGGGATTCAATCTCACGACCCTGAGATCATGACATGAGTCAAAACCAAGAAATGGACACCTAACTAACTGCACCACCCAGGCACGCCTATGCATATTACTCTCAGCCAGATTCCTGTCTTGTTTCTGTTTCTCCCTTATTCTGTGTGCCTCTGAATGTTCTCATCCATAGTCCCAACTTCAGTTATCTATTGGTTGATGATTTGCAAGCAAATTTGTCAACCCTGATCTCTTTTGAGATCAGTACTTCTGCCTCCAGTTGGATATGTCCATGTTGTTGCCTGGAAGGCAACTTTGTGAGTTCAAGTTTGAAATTAATATCTCCTTTCCTTCCTCTCTGTCCTGAAATGTTATTAGAATTACCATCCATACCATGTCCTAAGGTACAAATCTTAGGGTGATCTTCGACACCCCTTCCATCTTCCTTCTTTCCCCATATTCAATACGTCAGTTTCTCCTATCAGTTCTTCTCAGAATGTCTCTGATATCTGGCCTATCTTCTTCAATTCTACTGCAACTGCCTTAGTTCAGAACCTCAGGATCACTCATCTGAAATATTGTCATAGCTTCCCATCTGTTCTTCCCCTCACCAGGTTTTCCACACTAAAGCCCCTCTACCATAGTTCTGCCAAGTGATCACCCTGAAAGCAGTTTTAATTGATCATGTCTCTATCCTGCTTTATAACCTCTTCTTGTTCCCACTTCTCACAGAAGGATTATGTTTATTTAAAGCCATAATTTTTTTAACCTCAAGCTTACCTGGAAGATTAAGTATAACTCTTGACCCCCTGCAACATTCTGTTTGGGCCTCTGTTAAACATCTAGATCATAGATTTTGCAATTTATCCATTTATGTGTCTGATAATTCCAAACCATGCCTTCCCTTGTAACAAGAGCTCTATATGATTTATATTTGTATGAACCAGAGCATAATATACTGCCTAGAACAGAGAGAGATCTCAAAAATAGTTAGTATTGAATGAATAAAGACAGGAATTGCTAAATTAGCATCTTCTAAAATATGCTCCAGAAATATACTAATAATGTCATATAAAATATGGTTTTATAGATAAACCAATTTTAGGAAAACAAATGGAACAATTTTTTTTAAAAACTGGAAAACTCGGAAGCATTAATAGCCCTTAATGTATATCATGACTCTTTAAAAAAATCAATGTAATATAAAATATTCACTGAACTTTTTGACTTGTGAACCAATTCTTGAGATGAATACTGTCCCAAGGAAATAATTTTTTATATACAATGAAAAATGCTTTTATATACAAATTTACTAATTCACTATAAGGAGATAATAAAGACAGCTTCTTTTCCTATATGTCTTTATTCTTTAGGAGAATATATAATATGACTCAAGGAACAATTTTCTTAAATTTAGAAATTCTGCAAGGCAGGTGGAAAGCAGCTTGGGGCAAGGTTAATTTTCTAATGCCATCCCAAGCAAATATTGTAGATGATGTGCAACTCCATGCAACCACAGCAATAATATGAAGGATCATGTAATTTTTTCCCTGGGTTATGTTCATATCATTCATGAAACTGGTGGTTCAAGCCCTTGAGAACTCTTTGAGGGCAACGCTGATAATGGAAAGCATGCACACTTATCATTACTATGCCTATAGTAAAGCAAGCAATTCAAGAAAATAATAACTACCATATGATTCAATGATTTCAGAAGGAAAACAATTAAATTATTCTCTAATTTCACTAGGTAGAAATATGATTTGCTGTGTTTATTAAAAGAGAAATTCTGATTCCATCAACTGATATAGGGCCCAGGAATCTATTCTTTAAGAAGTTTTCCTTGTAATTCTTATTTAAATGATTCAGAAATTAACATACAACACCTTACATACCCTGATTTCAATTATAGCCGTCTATTAAAAGGCTACACAAAGGAAAGTAAATAAAAGTGTGATGGATAATTTTATGTGACAATTTGGCTGGGCCATGGTGCTCATATATTTGGTCCAACATTATTCTAGATGTTTCTATAAGGGTGTTTTAGGATGAGATTTGCATTTAATCAGTGAACTTTGAGTAAAGTAGATTACCCACTACACTGTGGGTAGACCTTTCCTAATCAGGTAAAGGCTTGAGTTACAGCCGAAGACTGAACACTCCCCTGTCCCCTGTTCCACCCAAGCAAGAGGAAATTCTCCAGCAGACTGCCTTCAGACATCATCTGAAACATCAATTCTCCCTGGCTAGCCAGAAGACTACCTTTGGAATGGAACTACAACTTTCCTCAGTTTCTAACAGGCCAATTTCCTTCATCAGAATTTTGACTTGCCAAGATTCCTCAATCACAGGAGCAAATTCTTTAAAATGAACGAATGAAATAGTGAATGAATGAGTGAACGAATAAATAAATAAATGAACGAATATCCTCTTAGTTCCATTTCTCAGGAGAACTCTGAGTGATATATAGGGAAACCCAGGACAGTAATTATATAATGACTCTAGTCCCAACTTTGTCAACCTAGAATATGGAATTCCTACCAATTGGTTTGCCTGCATTCTATAATCTTCTGGGAATTCCCATTCTGTTTATTCTTCTACCTGTCCTCTCCACCATGTATGTCTGGTTAAATCAACCATACTATATCCCTGGAGCATCAGAAATAAAACTGAGAAAGTGAAAGCAACTTCCCTTGAGGTTCCAAAGAAAAGGATTCCAGATATTTATAATTTGAAGCCAAGGTTGAGAACCATCGATCCAGAACCTTATGTGCCATATCGAGACCAATGGTTTGTTTGCTTCTTTGTTTTGATTTTAATTCCAGGAGCCATGGGAAACCACTAACAGCTCTTAAATAAAAGTGTCCTTATCAAGGCTGAGGGTTTTTTATATGCTTGTTTTGGCAGCCGTGGGAATGTGAATTGAGTGAGGAGGGATACATGCAGTTACAGAAGATTACTTGACTTGAGTGAGGGAAGTAGCAGTGAAGAATAAAAAGCTTATGGATTCAAGGTTTATTAAGAGATGAAATTGACAGGAGAGTATCAGTTGCTTGTCTGGGTGTGGGCTTTAGAAAGAGCGAGAGCATCAGAACTGACTTATAGAGTTCTACAAGCAAGAGATGATGGCAATAACATTCTGACATTTACTAAATAGGAAATGATGCAAGAGGATCAGGTTTTGAATTCTATCTTGGGTATTTGAGTCTGAAATGCAAGAAGTTGACTATGTATGTGTAGAATACAGATATAAATTTGGGAGTGATTATCACACTGAAAACTCAGTATTCTCTCTTCTCTAGTAACACACTGGTTCCAGGGAGTATGAATTATTATAGAGTTGAGAAAGGGGCTGAATTAGAAAGTCTGAAATGTTGCAGTAGGGACAGATTTTTTTTTTTTAACTTAAAGTATTGTCAAGATGTGCTTCTTTTAACTGTGCTTAAGATACTGCATTGCCTAATCTGAGAAACAGGAGAAAAAAAGAGAGAGAGAGAGATCAATATATTTTTTAAATAATCCTTCAAAGCATTTCTTTTCCTCTCTATTTTTTTCAGAGCAGAAGGGAGTTCGGAATAAATAAGCAGTGCCCAGTAGCAGTTAAAGTCAATAATAATCCAACTCTATTATCTCAATAAATGTTTCTCTGGTTTTTATTTAAGATATTAAAAGATTCAGGGGCACCTGGATGGCTCAGTTCGTTAAATGTCCAACTCTTGATCTCAGCTCTTGATCTTGATCTTGGGGTCATGAGTTCAAGCCCCAAACTAGGCTCCATGCGCAGCATGGAACCTACTTAAAAAAAGATGTTAAAATATCTACATATGCCAATATGATTTATTCTTAATGTTAAAAAAATATCTAAATGTTGCCCACCTGGGGTGCCTGTTTGGCTCAGTTGGTTAAGCACCTGAATCTTGATCTCAAATCAGGTCTTGATCTCAGGATCATGAGTTCAAGTCCCATGTTCATGCTGGGTGTGGAGCCTACTTAAATAATAATAATAATAATAAAATTTAAAAAATAAATGTTTCCCGACTTATCAAGGGAACCAGGTTATCTTACTATAGGTATTATTTTAGTGGTAAATACAAAAACAGTGACCATAACATCAGAAAGTAACGGTGACTAGAGAATAGTAGTCACCAAAAGTCGTTCAGAAATTATCAGCAGTGTTTTTCTGGGGAAAATTAGTTTCCCAACAAAATGTTCAGTCTCTTGTGGCTTGGAAGATTTCAGGTGTAGAACCTACAATCACTCATCCCTAAAGCTGAGAGAGCTGGAAATGCAAACACTGGTGGATGGCAGTCAAAGACATGATGGCTTTCTTTCAGCAAATACATTCTTCAAAAGATAAAATAAAAGACATTGACAGACTATTAACATAGAAGCAAACTGATGAAAAACAAGATGAAGCAAAAATTGTTATGAACATAGGAGAAATAATTTATAACTTGATTTATTTATCTGTTCTTCTAGGTCAAAAACTTAAGTCTGATAGCCATCTATTTAAAAAAATCAACTTAGACTTATACATTGTAATAGAGAAGTTCAAACCAATAGTGAAAAACCAACAGTGAAAGAAACCCAGGTGACCTCATACTCACATATATCAAGCCATTTAACATTCATTTTTACCACGGAGTTGCATTTTTAAAACAATAAATCCTTTTTAGACCTTAAGAGTTCACTATAACTACTCAAGAGTTCCCTGTGAAAGGACCAAACCAGACTGTCACTTAATAGGACTCATAATTTAGGGACATTAACTGCCAACCCATCTCCTTGGCTATGGGCACTGTGATTGGCAGAAGCCCTGTCAGAGCAGTTGTTAAATATTTTGAATATCTCTCTTGGGCCTACCTAAAGCTGTTATTGGCTGAAACCAATAATTCCAATAAGGAATAGTCACACCTTATCCAAGAAATTTGGTTAATTCAAAATGATACATGGCACGAAGAACATTCATATTTAGCTTTGAAATGTATTTTTGTGCCAACATTTGAATGTATGTCTGATGTTCTGAGAAATTACTTCAAAGAAATTAATGAAGCCATACTGTGAAGACCTGACTCAGGAGTGCTGGGAAATTGTCCAGCTTTCTCTTCATTCTGCTTCCCTGCTGAACTCCTCTTTGACACCCACTCTCTGACACCACAATGAAGAGCTAAAATGTCTTTTAGCAGAATGGAAGTCCTTATAGAATGAGAGATGAGAGTTTGAGTACCAGACAATTTTTTGCAGCAGACCATGCAGATTTAAAATAAAATAACATTGATTATAATGTTATCTCAGTATGCATTTTCTTTCTTCCTATCCTTTTTTCAACTGTTCCTGGTTTTCATCTTAGAAATCCCAGTACTTCCAGGAAAATTGGCTCCCTTCCCAGCTGTAGGCATGGGAAGGTGACCTAGGCACCCTCCCAGCTTCAGATGTGGGAATGTGACCATGACTCAGTACATCCCAAGCTCTTTTCCATAGTTATGGGATTTAGAGCTAAACATTCATTCTAAGCTGACCCAATAACAATAAACCTCACAATTTTGAAGTGTTACAACTGGATTCCCTTCCCTTAGACAGATGAGAGGCCTATATCTACTGTAGTCATTTTAATAAAGTTATACAGGAAAAAAACAATATTTGAAGATGAACAAAGCTGAGAGACACAGAGCTGGATCCCTCATGATGAATGAAGACATGCCTGAGCCCTGCCCTTCCCCTTCCACCAATACATGCACTCAACCAAAAATTTCCAGTATTTTTCCAGCCAATTACAGTGCGCTTTCTGTCACTTGCAATGTAAAGCCTCCTAATTAATACAAAAAGTCAACAAATAGGTAATTAAGCTGATTAGGAACTGTCAATTATGTTAAAATATAAATGCTGCCAATTAATATAAAACAAAGCTTCACCACAGATTATCACAAGGTGATACACACATACACACATTTACTTTCCTCTTCCCATGAGTACATGCATTCACACACACACACACACACACATACTACCAACCTATATTGCCTGCTATATTTTTATTCATTTGAGCTGTATATTTTCAAAGAATACATGATAAGAAGATATAGAAGTAATTTCTATGTTATGAGTTAAGGTTCACTTGTTCCTGGGAAAGCAGCCTATGAGAAAGCATAAGTATTCCAAATAATATGTTCACCCTCTAAAGTTCCAGTAGATTAAGCTCTTGCACTTAAATCAGAAGTAAATTGAATCTTTTTGCAGAAAGATGTATACAAATTTTGATTAGTAGAAGGAGAACAAGAAATGGCATTAACAATGAATGAAAATAAATCAAATGCTGTGAATTAGACTTGCCTTGATGCAGTCATAATTCTACCATCACTGTCAGTATCTTGAAATATTCAAAAGTAAAAGTCATGTATTTATAGGTATTTCTTTTGTTATATTACATAAGTAATACTTTTCTTACATATGTTAGAACCAAAGGCAAAAATAAATCAATAGTCAACAAAGTTAATGAAGTGAAAATAACGTTTTGTCATTTTTTGAAATACGATGGTAAGAATAAATACATAATGAATCTTTCCTTCCCAATTTTGCTACGACTATTTCTTTGGTGTATGATGCAGGAGTTGCACAAAAACCAATTCACCAGATAAAATGTTGCCACTATGACTGGGTATCTGCTCAGAAATAATTAAAACATTAATAAAAAGAGTGTCATGATCAAAGGTCTCATTGTTCTGTTCAAGCCTCATAACTAGGAAATTGCACTCTCCAGGAAAATTCTTGGAGATTCTTCATTAGCTTGGTCCTGTAGTAAGAACAACTATAATGAGGCTTCTCCTAATGGTGCTCACTGACACATGCTGCCAGGGTAATGGCTTTCACAGGCACTCTGCTTGCTGCCGCAGAGATGTGTGGGACCAATGGACAGGCTCATTATTGGCAACAACTGGGAAATAGGACTAAGGACACAATGGAAAGAAAAACCCATTCCAGCCACAGCAGCCAGAGAGAAAGGCAGAAAGAAAAGTTCAACGATGGAGGAGGCGGTTTGGGTGGCTTCAGTTGCAGACTATGAGACTGAGTTAGTAACTCAATTCTGAAATTCAGCAGAATCTGAGAGATTTCAAAAAAGTCATTGCAAATCAACAGTTGGTTTTGGTGAGAAAGCATTCTAAAGAGAGCAGCTGTCCTTCCTATGTAACTAGGCAAATGAATAAATGGTCTTACCTGTAGAGTCCTGATTTTGTAGTTAAAAAAAAAAGGAATTTATTATATCATGTTATATCCTATTGTATATTGATAATCAAATAAATTGTATAATATTTATGAACTTTTTTCTTTTTTTAGTACATGGGACCAATGTAAGGTGTTTGTCTCTTCATCTTAGCTGTAAACTTGTAAATGAAAAGAAAAACAAAAAAAACAAGACTGTGATTGAGTTAAACTATAAATACAAATTGTAGAGAATTAAGGCAGAAAAATTCAAAGCACCATTATCATTTTAGTAAGAACATCATCATCAATATGATCACTATCATCTTCATAAGATAAAATGACTGTCAGCTACGTTCTATAACTATAGTCTTAAATTAACATATGTAAAAATTAACATATATATTGTGAGACTTTATTATCAAGAAGTGGATTTCTCTACTGTGAACAAAGAGGAAAAATAAGCCCAATGAGCAATTACTGAAGTGCCAACAGAGCTCCATAAACAAAATCACAGGTTCTATATAACAGATATGTCCAAGTATAGGGTAGGTTGCATTCTGTTCATGGCTCAATAACCTTGGCCATAGGAATATTGCAATTAACTCCCCACTTTCCAACTTCATGTTCACTCAGCATATTTTTACAATAATTTGGCTTCTCACATGACATTCCCTATAGCAGTGAATATAATTATTCTTCTCATTGCTTATTAGTCATTTGACTAATTTTTCTGCATCACCTCCTTGTTAGTATATTTAAAAGGAGTCTGTCCCCAACAATTGTACAGATATCTAAATTTAATTTAATTTCTAATCCTGAGTAAAGGAGGAACAGACTTTGAAACAAGGACACTAATCTATACAGTAAGACATCTTGTCCAGGTAACATCCCATTCTTTTTCTCTGTGCCTCTGGTCTTCTGATGTTCATTACCCTTCCCTCCCATTTACCAAAGAAAAAATTCTTATTAATAATGGTTCTAATTGTCTTTTTTGCTAATTCACAATAATTATCCTAAAAATATTGGTATATGAGAAAATGCTTGCAAAGGAGGCTAGGAAAGGAAAATGCATATACTCATTCAAAAGAAAGAATATATTTAATAGGTAAAAATTTCCTTAAACTTAAATACTAGAAAAATTCATAAAACAAATGAGAGGAGGGGCTAAAATATGAAAAATTGTGATAATGATGGATATTTCTTACTTTTGTCAAGTTTATAGATTTAAAAAATTTATCAGTTCTAAAGGGAAATGAATACACATTTCTTTTTTTTAAGATTTTATTTATTTATTTGAGATAGAGAATGAGAGTGAGAGCTGGGAGACAGAGGGAAAGGGAGAAGCAGGCTCTGACTGAGCAGGAAGCCCAATGGGGGCCTTGATCCTAGGACCCTGGAACCGTGACCTGAGCCAAAGGCAGGCACTTAATGAACTGAGCCACCCAGGTGCCCCTGAACATACATTTCTTTCTTTTTTTTTTTTATTTCTTTATTAGGAAAGAGAGAGAGCATGAGAGGGGAGAAGGTCAGAGTGAGAAGCGGACTCCCCATGGAGCTGGGAGCCCGATGTGGGACTCGATCCCAGGACTCTGGGATCATGACCTGAGCTGAAGGCAGTTGCTTAACCAACTGAGCCACCCAGGCGCCCCCTGAACATACATTTCTAATGGGGGTATATATTAGTATCAATCTTGTGAGTAGATTTTAAGTATCCTAAAAATGTCCACAGACTTTAAACTAGATATTCAGTTATTCAGATAGCATTCTAAAGAATAATTCTGTATGCAGAATCAACTTTCATCCACAAAGATATTCATTGAGGCATTTCTTACAGTCTTATAAAATTGATCAATTTCTATGACCTACGATAAAAAAATATTTAAGCAAATAATGATACATCTATTTGCTCAACTATAAAAACAGTATTTACTAAGATATTGGAATATAATTTGCCTTAGTTTCTTTTTAATTTTAATTTCAGTATAGGTAATATATAGTGCTATATTAGTTTCAGGTACATGATACAAGGATTCAAAAGTTCCATATATTAGTCATATTAGTCAGTGCTCATCAAGATAAATGTCCTTAATCCCCTTCACTTATTTCACCCATTCCCCACCCACCTTCCCTCTCATAACAATCTATTTGTTCTCTATAATTAAGAGTCTGTTTTTTGGTTTGTCTCCGTTTTTTTTCTTTATTCATTTGTTTCATTTCTTAAATTCCATGTATGAGTGAAGTCATATGTTATCTTTCTCTGACTTGTGTCACTTAGCATTATACTCTGTAGATGCATCCATGTTGCTGTAAATGGCAAGACTTCATTACATTTCATGGCTGAATAATGTGTGTGTGTGTGTGAGTGTGTGTGTGTGTGTGTGTGTGTGTGTGTGTGTACACATATATACTACATCTTCTTTATCCATTCACTCAATCAATTAACCACTTGAGCTGCCTCCATAGTCTGGGATTGTACATAATGTTGCAATTAACATAGGGGAGCATACATTCCTTCAAGTTAGTGTTTTCACATTCTTTGGGTAAATACTCAGTAGTGTGATTACTGAATTATGTGGTTTTTAACTTTTTGAGGAACCTCCATACTGTTTCTCACAATGGCTCCACCAGTCTGCATTCCCACTAACAGTGCACAAGGGTTTCTTTTCCTCCATACCTGGCCAGCACTTGTTTCTTCTGTTTTTGATTTTAGCCATTTGACAAGTATGTGATGATGTCTCATTGTGGTTTTGGTTTGCACTTCCCTGATGATGAGTGATGTTGAGCATCTTTTCATGTGTCTGTTGGCCATTTGTATGTGTTCTTTGGATAAATATCTGTTCATGTCTTCTGCCCATTTTTAAATTGGTTTATTCATTTTGGGGGTTTTAAGTTGTATAAGTTCTTTATATACTTTGAATACAAACCCTCTATCAGATATGTTATTTGGAAATGTCTTCTCCCATTCAGTAGGTTGTCTTTTAGTTTTGTTGATTGTGTCCTTTGCTGTGCAGAAGCTTTTATTTGGATAGAGTCTCAATAGTTTATTTTTTGCTTTTCTTTCCCTTACCTCAAGAGACATATCTAGAAAGATGTTTTGGGGACCAATGTCAGAGAAATTACTTCCTGTTCCCTCTTCTAGGATTGTTATGGTTTCAGGTCCCACATTCAGGTCCTTAATCCATTTTGAGTTTTTGTATATGGTGTAAGAAAGTGATCTAGTTTCATTCTTTTGCATATAGCTGTCCACTTTTCCCAACACCATTTGTCAAAGAGATTTTTTCCCATTGCATATTCCATATTCTTGCCTCCTTTGTCAAAAATTAATTGGCCATGTATTTGTGAGTTTATTTCTGAGCTCTCTGTTCTATCAAACGGTGTCTATTTTTGTGCCAGTACCATATAGTTTTGATTACTGAAGATTTGTAATATAACTTAAAGTCTGAAACTGCAATACCTCCAGTTTTGTTTTATTTTTTCTAGATTGCTTTGGTGACTTGGGGTCTTTGGTGGTCGCATACAAATTTTAGAATTGTTTGTTCTACTTATGTGAAAAATGTCAATGGTATATTGGTAGGGAGTGCATTAAGTGTGTAGATTGCTTTGGGTAGTAGAGACATCTTAACAATACTTATTCTTCCAATCCATTTTTGTGTGTATGTGGTCTTTGGTTTCTTTCATGAGTATTTTATAGTTTTCAGAGCACAGGTCTTTCACTTCTTTGGTTAATTTTTATTCCTATGTATTTTATTATTTTGGTGCAATTGTATATGGGATTATTTTCTTAATTTCTCTTTCTGTTGCTTCATTAGTGTGGAAATGCAATGGATTTCTGTATATTGATTTTGTATCCTTTTACCTTACTGAATTCACCTATCAATTCTAGTAGTTTTTGGTGGAGTCTTTAGGGTTCTCTCTATATAGTATCATGTCATCTGTTACATTAGCTTTTTAAATTAGTAAAAGAACAAAAATGTATAGGTGCTATCTAAGTGATATATCATATAAATTCATATTTAAGAAAAAATACTTATATTAAAATATTAATAATATTTATCTTTAGCTGAAATGATTATTTTTTAACCATGTTTTACCTTTCATATATTTTCAAAAAATTTTTCTTTAAGATTTTTTTTTATTTCTTTACTTGATATGGAGAGAGAGGGAGAACACAAGTGGGGGGAGCAGTAGGAAGAGGGAGAGGGAGAAGTAGGCTCCTCACTGAGCAAGGAGCCTGATGTGGGACTCAATACCAGGACCCTGGGGTCATGACCTGAGCCAAAGCCAGATGCTTAACCAACTAAAGCACCTAGGCACCCCTCAAAATTTTTAATAATAAGTTTGCATGGATAATTGCTTCCTGTTGATTCAGTATTTAAAAACACTGGTTGATAGCAAGGATGATAATTGTTACTCTAGATAAATTGATTTATGTAACATGTCTCTCAATAATGTTTTTTTTAAAGATTTTATTTATTTCTTTGAGAGAGAGGGAATGTGTGAAAGAGAAAGAGCATAAGTTGGGGGGAGAGGCAGAGGGAAAGGGAGAAGCAGGGTCCCCACTGAGCAGGGAGCCCAATGTGGGGCTCTATCCAAAGACCCTAAGAACTTGACCTAAGCCGAAAGCAGACGCTTAACTGACTGAGCCACCCAGGTGCCCTCAAGTATTTCTTTAAAGCATTTTCAATCTTTAAATCAAACATTGTCTTCCACTAATTTATTCACTTATCCAAACTATTTAGAGCACTTACTGTATGTCTGGTGCAATGATATGCTCTGGGATACAATGAAAAGTAAAACTTTATTTGTCACAAGTTATTTCTAGTTTGCATTATGATGCTATATAATATTCAGTTAAAATGGCTGTGATAACATGGAAATACATGGACAGCAGCTAACCAGGCTGCTGGGAGGAAGTTAGAAAGAATGTCCCTGAGCTGAATTTTCATACCTAACACTTATTAAGTGCTTAGAATAGGCCAAATTATGTTCTCTTTACATGTATTAATTTATTTATCAAATATGACAAGCCGAGGCTATTAACTTCAGTATAAATTCTATCATACAGATACAAACAGATGAGAAAACTGAAGCAAAGAGAGGTCGTAATAAGTGACAAAATGGGGATTTTGACCCAGAACTTCTAGCTCCAGAATCCCTAATCTTAGCCCCTACACTCAATTGTCAAGTGTGGTATGGTTGATAAAGTGTAACCCCAAACAATGAGAGAAACAGATGAAATGACAAACAGGTAAGAAAACCCAGGAACATAGCTGGCTGGGGACCTGGATTACAGAGCATTCGTTGGGGATGCTGGGAGGGAGGCTGGAAAAGCAGCAGGCACCAAGTTACCACAGACTCTTTATATTAGGCTTGAGAGATTAAAATTTTATCTTGAATCAAAGGGAGAACTATTGAAGTGTTTTCCAAAAAGTGACATGATCAAATATATCTTGTAAAGAATCCTTTTTTGAGTGAGAAGAATGGTTTGGAGGAAATGCAGAAACAGAGAGTGGTGAGCTGGAAGAAAATTTTATGATCCAATATTTGAATTGACTCATTATCAGGTACTTCTTTTATAATGTTTGATGATTTTCCATGATAAGAATGTGGAGTCTGACTAATAAAATGTCATATAATTTGAACAATCAGTAATTGAGTATAATGATCATTATGATTACCACCTCTAAAATGAGAAAACATAATATCAGGACATTCATTTTATACGTGCAAGGCACAGCAAGTTGGATTTCTTTCTACACCACTTAAACATTCGTCTAGTAAGGGGGGGGCCTGGGTGGCTCAAATGATTGAGCATCTGACTCTTGATTTCAGCTCAGGTCATAATTTCAGGGTTTTGAGATGGAGCCCCACCTCGGGCTCCATGCTCAGCGGGGAGTCTGCTCTCTCCTCTCTCTCTCCCCTCTCCCTCTGCCCTTCCCCACATATATACTCTCTCTCTCTCTCTTTCTCTCAAATAAATAAAATCTTAAAAAAAAAACTTGTCTAATAAGCTGTTGAGTGAGGAAAGGCAGAAAGGTAAGCTGTCAATTTGCTCTATCCAAATGCAATTGGTTTTTCTCATATATCCAGACTTATTTATACAAACAAGAATCTTAATAAACCCTGCCTAGCTGTATGAGTTTGCTAGGGATACCATAACAAATTACCACAGATTGGGTGACTTAAGCACCCAATTCAAAACAGAATTTTTTTTCTCCCAATTCTAGAAGCTGAAAGTCCAAAATCAAGATGTCAGCATGTTAGGTTTCTCTAAAGGTCTTTCTCCTTGGCTTGCTGATGGTCATGTTTTTGTTGTACCCTAATATGAGCTTTTCTCTGTGGGAGCATACATCCCTAGACTGTTTTGTTTTTCTTATAGGGACACGTGTCATATCGAATTAAGGTCCCAGCCTTATGACCTCATTTAACCTTAATTACCACTTTAGAGGCCTTATCTCCAAATACAGTCACATCTTGAGATACCAATCAATGGCTTGGGTTTCAACACATTAATTTTGGGGGGGACAGAATTAAGCCTATAACAATAGCTGTTCTTATACACTGTATGAAATTGCAAGTTATAAGTTACTTATCTTAATTTCATAAAACCAAGGCAAATAATTTACAAAGCAATACTACTTGGCCAGGAGAATATATATAATTATAGAAACCAAACATGATATTTTGACTTTTTTTTTAAATTTTTTCCCAGCTATATTGAGATATAATTGACAAATAACTTTGTGTAAGTCTAAGTGTTCAACATGATTATTTGCTACATATATATATTATGAACTAATTACTACAATAAGATTAGTTAGCATGTCTATCATTTCATGTAATTACCACATCTTTGTCTACAGTGAGAACATTTAAGATCTATGGTATTAGCAACTCATGTGATATTTGGAAAACTAAGTACAAAATGTCAGATGAAGGCTCTTAAAGTGTGTTCTGCTATGTTTTGGTTAGGTAGAAAAATTACTTTAAAATACCATCCAGGGACGCTGGGGTGGGCTTGTTCAGTTAATCATCCAATTCTTGATTCTGCTTTGATCATGATCTCAGGGTCCTGGGATGGAGCTCTGTGTCAAGCTCTACACTGGGCTTGGAACCTGCTTAACATTTTCTCTCTCCTTCTGCCCCTACCCCTGTTCATATTCACTCTTTCTCTCAAAAATAAAATAAAATAAAATAAAATAAATAAAATAACATCCAAAATAAATTTATCATATTTGGGAATAGGGAAAAATTAGTTGTAAAGAACCAAATGATGACAACACCTCATGAAGGCAAAAACAAACAGACAAA
Organism: Nasua narica; assembly: GCA_028533885.1. NCBI lineage: Eukaryota > Metazoa > Chordata > Mammalia > Carnivora > Procyonidae > Nasua > Nasua narica. Next base: position 106,024,247 of record CM052810.1, on the reverse strand, counting down.
CAAAATACCTATTTCTAAAGAAATAAGCCAAATATTTTTTACTTGTTAGCAATTAGTTGGAATATTAGAAAATATGTTAATAGTAAGGCAAAAATTCAAATTGATAATAACCCAAATCCTAAAGTAGGAGATAGAGGAACTTTTATAATTTTTGAAGAAAAAGGCCTTTGGCATCATCTATTCCACTATAATAAATGACCAGTGAGCATTGTTTACTTGGGGAAAAGGACAAACATTGACCACCCAGTCAGTTCAAAGTTTTTTTCTTAATCATATTTGTTTCTCTAAAGGAACAGTTACTTCAGTTTTGAGTTTGCTGCTATTCACATCCCCCCAAAAATATATGAACAGAAATGAGATCAGGGCTAGTTTACTAACAACACCATACACTAAGTACTCTTAAAGTAGCATTTTCTGTAAACATAATGAGAGAAAAAGAAGTGACTTTTGGATCAAGAATGGTATTGATCACAGGTTTTGAAAGATCTAGTTGTCCAGACCAAATTTCTTTTATTAAATAAGAATAAAAATACTACCTGATGTAGGAAATGGTTGGGGTTCAGAAACGACGGCCGAGAGGGAATTCTTGAGACATCTTCAGTGCAAAAAGGTGGTTTTGTTAAAACACAGGACAGGACCTGCAGGCCAAAAAGGCTGCACTGAGGTGTTGAGAAGTGGCTCATTTCATACTTTCAAGTTGGGAGGGGTTTAGGGACAGCACAAGCCTCCAGTGTATTTTGGAAGCAAGGTTTCCAGGACCTTGAGGAGACTAGCCATTGTTAGGAAAAGGCCATTTGTTATTGTGCAACAAAAACTCAGTCATAAGATCCTTTAGATGTATATCAGTGGGTCATAAGCAAGTTTCCAAAAGAATTTCTATACATTAAAGGATAAGATTGCCTTTTGCCCTTAGCAAAGTGTCAACATCGAGGCAGGTGAGGTCTTAGAGGAAGGTCACTCTGTTTCAAAGACTTGTCCATGGACTGTAGGCAGTAAGGACATTTAATTTTCTTTTATTTTGTTTCCCACATCAGTACCAACTATTTTTAACTACTAAATAAATCGTTGTAAGGATTAAATAAAATAATGCCTATTAAATGCTTAACTCAGTACTTATAGCTGAATAAAAGGAGAGATTTGTCTCCTATTCCTTCACTTGGTCTTTTTTTAATCCAAAGGCTAGGTGGAGGAGTAGTTGTGGATTTTTGGAAACCAGAAATGTGGAAGTCATATCAAAATCCAAAATCATTATTATTTTAATCATTATTTTAGTTTATGCATCTTTTCTTTATGAAAGACCAGTCCTAATATTTCCTGAAAGTTAAAAAGGTTGTCTTCAATGCAATATTTGTAGGTAAGTACCAGGAAAGACTTCTTTCAAAAAATATCTACTCTTCAGGCCTGTTGTGTTATTTTCTAGGACTTCACACTGAATAATTTATCTGCTGAAATCAAGCATTGATCTGTCTTCTTTACAACAGAAATATCTTTACAAAAGTAGGTTTCAAACCTTTCTCTTCTGCAGCAGAATGCCCTATTAAAACAAGCACTAGTGGCATTTGGAAAAACAAGTAAAAACAGAACTACTCTGATAGAAGGAGATACAGGAAGCCAGAAGTTCAGAACACCAAGCTAAAATAGCAAATTTGGAATACCATTATCTTATAGAATGTCATGTTTCCCTGTGAGTGAGTTCAGTAACTCATTTCCCGCGAAGGCCACAAAAACGACAGGTGTAACTGAAACAGAAAGACACCAGAAAATAAGATGTCTTTGGAATGGAGACTAATCCTAGTTGGCCCTTTCTGAATCTTTTCTCTGAAATGCTTTTTTCCTATGGCTCAGCTATGCTTACAAGAAGAATCTGGACAGAACTTACTTATTTTCCAACTAGGCTTCTTTTCCTAGAACTATTTTATCAGTGTTCCCAGTCGCTCACCAAACTAGGTGGTTGTCTATCTCCAAGAAGTACCTTTTCATTCAGAGGCTTCTTTAGAACTACATAATATTATAACTTGCACAAATAAAGGTTTCAGATAGGGCTACAGATTTTTCAATGCCTAGGTGGTAGTGGAGTCCTCAAACTAGGAAATTAACCCCCGCCACTTCATTGACTGATTTGAAAATTATCTACTCAATTATAAAGCATGTAGCCATATCCAGATGTTCATTAGTTATTGCTTATTCAGAGGATTGGCTATATTGGTCTTCATATATTTTTAGGTTTATTAGAGTGTGAACATATACTGTAATTACGAGATGCAGATGAGCAACCATCTGCAGAGATTTCTCCTCCTCTCAAGGACTTTCAGATCAAACTGAGTCATATTCCACTGATGAGTTTCCCCTGGATTAAAGCTTCAGTGCACTGTAAATGACAATAATTATGGTGCTGAAAATATGTTTCTTTGGACTGGAAACTTCCTTTTCTGTCCTTTCCCAATTTTAAAATAACTTTTAAAATAAACAATGTCTTGTGTGATATGTTAATAAGCCCTTTAGGTCAACTTTATTAGTTATGTTTTCAATGGGCCATTATTGATAAATGAGCAATTTATTTTTAGGTCAATTTAAGGGCCACAAACAGCAACGGAAATATTTGATAATAATTCTTAAAGACATATCTTTGTACAGCTAGTCACCTCAACATATCTTTCTTTTGAATAAAAGGGCTCATCCTACCTCCCTTGTGGTGTTTGTCTGTTTTATGGTATTCTGATAAATAGTTATTGGAAATGTCTACAGTAGAAAGGTCCTCTGGAAGTTCTCCGGGTATTCCTGTCATAACAGCATTACATGGAACATTCTGCTTCTATCAGCAATTTTTGCTCATAAAAATATAAATTTACAGATATTATTTGAAACAGAAGTATTTTTTATTGTTATTCTCCTCTAGAGGACTACATGCTTAGAAATATATCATTTCAATATTATGGAGCAAAATAAGATGCGTGTATCTCATTTTACAAAGCTTCATTTTTTGTATTTTATTGCAATTTTTTATGAATCTAAGGTTTGTGGCAACCTTGCATCCAGCAAGCTTATCAGCACTATTTTTCCAACAGCATTTGCTCACTTCGTGTCTGTGCCACATTTGATAATTCTCACAATATTTCAACTTTTTCATTATTATATTTATTATGGTGATTTGCTATCAGTGATTACAACTTACTGAAAGTGCAGTTGACGGTTAGCAATTTTTTAGCAATAAAGTAATTCTTAAGGCATCCACATTGTTTTTTAGACATAATACTATTGCACACCAAATAGACTATCGTCTACTTTACAGACTATAAAATTTTAACTTTTATACACACTGGGAAGCCAAAAAATTTGTTTGACTTGCTTTATTGCAATATAAACTTTATTGTGGTGGTCTGGAACCAAACCCACAAAATCTCCAAGGTATGCCCCTATGACTTTGTATGGTCTCTTGGAGAACACCAGCTGTGTTTTTGAATTACAACAAATTAATAGGCTTTGGGAAGATAATTCAGAGACTTATAAAACTAGTATATCCCGTTTGAAAGATTTCATTCTAATCTTGATGTTGAGGGTATTCAACACATATCTATTGTGTGTCTAAAATGGGCAGAGTTCTGTTGAATATTTTGGCAGATAAAGAAAAACCAAACATGGTTTTGATGTCCTGCTTATGAACTAAGCAGGGGCAGATGGACATAAAACCATTCAACCATAGTGAGAAGAATTAAGCTGATGCCAGAATATAGACTCAAGCAATGTCCTGGGGAAAGGAAACTGAATAGAAAGGATTAATTCTGGTTGGGATTTTTCAGACTCTTGTCTGCCAAACAATTTCCCTTCTTGTTTTCTAGCTCAGCTCTTTAAGTATTTATTTTCTTTTTGCTTCATTTTTATAAATTAGGTGTAGGGAGTCAAGACTCCCTTAAACTCAGTCTTAAATTCAGAAAGTCAACAAATGACAAGCTACTTAGTATGCCCATGGAAATGCAAATCAAAGTGAAAATAATATTACCCCACTACCCCCACCAAGAAAAGAAAAAAGAAAAAGGATGATAAATTTTGGTGAAAGTGTGGAGAAACTGGTACTCCCAAACACTGCTAATGTGAGTGTAAATTGAGGGCACTCAATTTCACAATGTCTATCATAATTAAAAATCATCTTATTCTCTTACATAGCAATTCAGCTTCTGCATATTTATCTTAGAAAAAGAGACATATATAACCACAAAGAAGAAAGTATAAGGGTGTTCAGAGCAGCCTTTCTGAAAGAATAAACATTAGAATCAAATTTCCTCACTAAATTTCCATCAGGATGTGAATGGCTAAATTATCCAAGAATGAACTAGATCTCTAGATATTAGAATAGATTTCTAAGACATCAAAGTGACAACATTTGTCATGCAAAATAAAGAAATTCACACTTATAAAATATATATATATATATATATATATATATATATATATATATATATATCTTTAGGGGTAAATACATATGCATGTAACTGCAAAGAAATTGTTTTGCTAAAGTAGCTTAACCAGAGAAAGGGGGAAAAGACATCCTTATTAGAGGTAGTTCAGCATTCAGTCATACACTGAATACAGCAAAGGACGATCAGAAGCAGAAGTAAAGCAAAGGGACTATAGCCAAAAACAGGTCTGTGATCCCCAGAGCTTGTTTTTAGTCCTATGTTGTGTAACTTTTACAGGATGAGAGTGGATTGCTAGTACCTTGATCGTGGATTTGCCCTCCACTAGTTCTTTCTCATTACAGAAACTTTTAGAGAATATGGGGCCAAATACAGAGGGTTATCTGATTAATAAGCCCCAAATTCCTACCCCATTCTCACAATTCATATCTCTAGTGTCTTCTTAAAAAGTATTTGCCATTATTGACTCCTGATTAATCTGTTAGATCTTTGAGACTAAAGTCTCCAATGAAACCTCTGGTTTTTCATTGCATTATAAAAATTTTTTGACCATCTCCTTTGTCTCTTCTTCCATTAGTTGGTGAGCTTGATACCTTGAAAACATACTACAAATCGAAGAGTCCAACTTTTCCTCGTTGATTTGATTCATTCCATTAGTAAATTTAAGATTTATTCAAGCTAGTAACCTCTTTTTTTCCCACTGTTGCCCGTCTTGGCAATTTTTCAGCAATATTCACATTAATATTCATGAGAAGGTGGATTAAGCTTGAAATTCAGATCAAATACATATTTTGCACTACAGCAGAGCTAATAAAAGTCTGTGTGAAAAGGACTATTTCTACATGACCAAAATAAAGACATTGAATTTTTCAGAATTTATCTTCTCGTTAATTATAATCCTTGTGTCATTTTGCCAAGATATTCAAAAGATTACTTATTTGCAAAACTCATAACATTAATAGTTTCTGTTTTTTACTTAAATTCAGTGTTCACATTTGCTTTTTTATTTGATGAATGCAATGTATTGAATATAGTAGGAGCTTATTTCACATTTTTTAATCTAATGAGTGACAAATGAATGTAAACTGAATCTTCCCCAAACAAGAATATAAATCTACCAGAATTCTAAAATATCAATTGGTTAATTTACTTAAGATAACTCTGACTACAATGAAAATAATTGCATCTGATTTAATATCTGTGTCTCATCCTCTCTGACAAACATTGTAACTACATTTTCATCCGAGGCCAGAGTCTTAATCCATTTGGGCTGCTATAACAGAGTATCATAAACAGGTTAGCTTATAAATGACAGAAATTTATTTCTTACAATTCTGGAGGTTGTAAAGTCTAATATCTAGCACCTGCTGATTCAGTGTCTTGTGAAAGCCTGCTTCCTGGGAGACTTCTCACTGGGTCCCCACATGGCAGGAGGAGTGAACAAGCTCTCTCGGGCCTCTTATGAAAGCACTAACACCTACCATGGGGACTCTACCCTCATGACCTATTTCAGCTCCCAAAGACTCCACCTCCTGAAACCCTCACTTTGGGGTTTAGGATTTCAACATATGAATTTTGAGGGGGACACAAACATTTGGTCTAAAACAACTACTTTGTTATCCTCATTTTCAATTTAATATGTAGCATTTATAATGGGGAATACTACACATTCCTAGAAATAATTTGTGTCTGGAATACTACTGGCACGATAAAATCTTAATTCTGTAGTGGCTAGGAGGGAAATCTGTAAGACCCTCAAAATCTCTGAATTAAATACAAAAGTACCATACACTGAGTGGTCTTCTAGGAATGACCCTTGAACAGGAAAGGCTATTGAACAGATTCTCTCATTCATCCTTTTCAATCTTTTATTTATCTTGGGAACTGGAACAAAACCATGTTAGTCACAGTGCTAGGAAGATAAAACATTATTTATCCAAGTTTATGTTTTAATGGTTAAGTGCATAGACTCTAGAATGTGGCAGAATGAAATCTGGAGTCCAGTGAAATCTGGAGATCAGCTATCTACTAGCATATAAACTTGTCTTAGCTCAGGCTGCTGTACCAAAATACCATAGACTAGGTGGCTCAGACAACAGAGACATGCTTCTCATAGTTCTGGAGACTGAAAGTCCAAGATTGAGGTGCCAGTAGATTTGGTATCAGGTAAGGGTTCTTTACCTGGATTGCAGATTGCGGCCTTCTTTCTGTGTCCTCACATTACCTTTCCTCAGGATGTGCTCCTGGAGAGAGAGCTCTCCTATCTCTTCCTCTTCTTATAAGGGAACTAATCTCATCAAAAGCACTTCACCCTCATGACCTCCTCTAAGACTAATTATTTCCCAAAGGCACTACTTCCAAATACCATCACATTAGAGATTAGGCCTTTGACATATGAATTTTGGAGGGACACAAACAGTGCATTAAAAAGGAAGCAATGTAGTTAATCTAAGTTTCACTTGTTCTTTTTTTTTTTTTTTAGTTTCACTTGTTCTATCTGAAAATCAGGACAATTGTAGTATCTATGATGAAGATTTTATATTAAATAAAATAACATGTAAAACATGTACCATCTCCATATATTTTGGCATAATTGTATATTAACTGTTAAAATCATTATTTGCTAATTGTTTATTAGATTATCTTTTCTTCTGTAGGACAACTGTTTGGATAGTATCCTTTTAATATTAACTTCAACTGTAATAACTGGTTTTATTTCACTGATCTGTAAAATAGGAAAATGTCTCTTTGTACCTATGCCTGTATATTTTTCAAGATAGATGGCAGAGAGATAGATAGAGATGATAGATTAGATAAATAGGTAGAATTTCTCTATTGAAAAATCCATACTTAAAATCCACATGTAAGATGTCATTCTTTTATTTTTCTCCAATAGACAAAAAAGGTGCCAAGAAAAATGTATGTTCACTGTTATGGTTTGAACATTGTCTTTTGCCAGTCTTTTTACCTGCATTGC
>CM052810.1:105994197-106016358 GCA_028533885.1 Nasua narica | reverse complement strand
ATAGTGTTTTCAAGCTTCCTAACAGAGATAATGGTCTGCCGCCAAATCCTACATGCTATATTCCTAAGTAGTTTTGCAATGGTGCTAAATTCTTCTAAAGCATTGCTTTGCCCTTTCGTGCATGAAGGTCTTGGCACATGGGTTAGGAGGCTCTATATGGTTTATGACAATATAATTACTGAGATTCATGTAGGCCTGACACGTTCATGAAAATGACAAAGTTACCTAGACTGAAATGAAACACAAATTGTCATCATGAGACAATTCTGAATAACAGGCATGTTCCCAGATGAATCTATGCTGAAATAAAGCTGTAAAACTCCATAATTTGTACGTGGCATATTTATATATTGTGACCATATTCTAAGCTTTATTTCTTAATTTTTATTTTTAATTTATTTTTATTTTTATTTTTTATTAACGCATAATGTATTATTTGCTTCAGGGGTACAGGTCTGTGAATCATCAGTCTTACACAATTCACAGCACTCACCATAGCACATACCCTCCCCAATGTCCATCACCCAGCCACCCTATCCCTCCCCTACCTCACCCAGCCACCCTCAGTTTGTTTCCTGAGATTAAGAGTCTCTTATGGTTTGTCTCCTTCCCCACTCATCTCTAAACTTTTTTTTTTAAGATTTTATTTATTTACTTGAGAGAGAGAAAGAGGGAGACAGAGAGAGAGTGTGTGGGCACAGAGGGAGAGGGAGAAGCCGACCCCTGCTGAGCAAGGAGCCAGATGCAGAGCCCCATTCCAGGATGCTGGGATCAAGACCTGAGCCAAAGGCAGCCACTTAAGTGACTGACGCACCCAGGCACCCCTCTAAGCATTTTTTAGTAAAAAGACAATTGAGAAAATCTAGAATAAGTAGTTCATTAATGCATTTAATGAGTTATCATATGGTTTCACTCATGTATGGAGCATGAGGAAAAACATGGAGGACACTAGGAGAAGGAAAGGAAGGGTGAATTGGGGGAAATCGGAGCGGGAGAGGAACAATGAGAGACTGTGGACTTTTGAGAAACAAACTGAGGGTTTTGGAGGGAAGGGGGATCGGGGGTTGGGTGAGCCTGGTGGTGGGTATTGAGGAGGGCACGTATTGCATGGAGCACTGGGTGTGGTGCATGAACAATGAATCTTGGAACACTGAAAAAATAAAATCAAATTAAAAATAAATAAATATATGTCGAAAGGATCTTGTGAAGTAAGACACTGCTATTATACCCATTTTAGAGAAATCGAATTATAGGATCTTGTTCAAGGGCACAAAGCTAGGAAATGGCCAAAACTTATAATAAAATCCAGTCTGGCTTCACAGACTACACATTTTATCACTATGCAAATTGCCTCTCTATTTAGTGAGGTCCAAGGAGAATAACTGGTTTTCTGAAAGCGGTGGAAAAGTTTATTGAACATTGCTGAGGTCAAGACATAATGCCAATTATAAAATGTACTTTATTTAGCCTTTAATCATGCCATTTGCATTTGTGCATAACCAGGTCCTGAATATTTAGGAGTTGTTCACATGTAAATTATCTTTACCTAACTTACATTAATTTAACATGATTTAATCACTGAACTGTACATTTGAAAGTGATCTAGAAAATATTACAACAGCAAACAAAGGCTTCCATGTTTCAAACAGCTAATTGGAATACTTCCAGAACAATAAGCAAATCCTTCAAGGTTATTTTGAAGTCCAACAGAAACCTGACTTAATCAGCAAGTCGTGGTCAGGTAGACTACACTGCAGGGTACAAATGAGACTGCAATGAGCAGGTCCCAAAGAAGAGAGGTGTGGGCTATATAGTCACCCCAACAGGGAGTCTGCAATCACTTAAGCAAATTAAATTGTTTAATTCAAATTGTAACTAATGGATCCCAATGACCAGCTTGCCTTATTACTATGAGCAATGAAAAGGAAACTCTGAAAAATAGGAAGTTTCAGCTTAGGAGACATGAATCAAAAACTGCTAGCATATCTCCATATCAAGTTAAGAGGCACTTGCCAAGTCAGTATGAGAAGGGACGCTCTCCAGTTTTCAACTTCCTACAGGAGCTGAGAAGTAAAATATGTTCAGAAAGCCGAATAAAATCGATCTTGCAGCAACCAAATTAATCTTTCATTAGCAAATAAAAACCACACATCCTCATCCAATCTCAAAAGCTAAATAGTAAAAATCCCAGGAGCTTAAGACAGAAAATATACCATGAAAGCTTGAATATCCCACTTAAGAGTAAAAACAAGTACAGAAATCCAATCTTTAATGCTATCCTTTTCTAATTTATCTAGTCCAGCTTCCACCTTCGGTTGGTGTATTTTAGGCAGAAAAAATATCTGAGTGATGCTGAGGAAGAGAATGAAATGTTTATAGAGTAGAACGTTCAATTCAGAAAAAGGAGGAGATGCTAGTAGAAACATTTTCACATCAACACTGGAAGGAAGGCGAGAAGGCGCTCTGCCACACAAACTGAACTAATTCCAAGGAAGATTAAGGGAAATAGAGACACATTTCAGACCTGTTTAATGAATTGCAATCATACCCCTTTGCTTTGACCAAACCACCAAAGCAGGCAGTCTGGTCTTTTTCAAGAGGAAGGAAAGGGAAAGGAAAATGAATATATATGTATACATAGTATGTATACATATATAAATAATATATAAAAAACACACATGGAATCTTAACTGACATTTTGAATGTCACCGAAAGAATGCCAAATTTTCAGCAACAGCTTTGAAATTTTGTAGGACCCACAACCATAAATTCAAAACTCAAGGTTAAATTGGTTTATACAATAAAGGAAGACAGTAGAAGGCTCTCTGCTATGAGAGCTTACAGGGGACAAGAGACAAGTGTGATGTGGTAAATAGAAGTTCTATACCCCAATATTTTACAGATCACCATATTTTGTTCATTAATTTTTCAGTTTTACTGTTCACTCAGTCTTTCTAGCATACTACCTGTTCTATGCACTGAAATTAGAATCAGAAAACATGGGCTTAAACTGGGCTTTGTCATGTGCCATCATTTAGCAAAGGTAATTTCACTTCTATAATGGGGAAAATAAAACCAAAATGACATATCTGTGATGAAGATTAAGGGAGGTTGCATGTATGAGACCAACTTATCACACTTGTTACTATACTATAAACAATAAAATGTTAGACAAATAATATGATGATATTAGTAATATCAATAATGATAATAATAGTAAAAATTACTTTTGGTTACCAGTTGTCAGTATTAAGTTATAATAGCACATTATTACCAGGCTCTAAGGCATGGATTTTACAATATTGAATTTACAACCAGAAGAGATTTTCTACATATGGTGAAATTTTGTACAGAAATATAGGATTCCCTAGTCAATATGGAAACAAGGTTTTCCAGCTTTAATGCTTGTTCTCTACACTTCCTGTTAAATGTCTATGAATATAACCAAAAAGTCAAAAGAAATAGTAGCACTAGAACTAAAGATAAAATTAAAATCGTATATCAACAGGCAAAAGAAAGTTTATGAACTTCGTTACTGTTATTATAAACTTTGTTTTGTTATTTGTAATTTATTGGGAGGCAAAGGCTTGAGTTAGGCATGATTTGCTTTATCTTTGGTAAACAAGACAAACAAACAAAAAACCCAAACAACATAAAAACATACTTTGAAATTCTCAGAGTGTGGTCCTGGGACCATGAGACTAACAGAAGTAGCATCAACTGGGAATTTGTTAGAAGTGCAAATACAACAAATTACAGACTCCAAACTCCAGCCCCAAACCAACCTCTCCAGGTGATTTCCATACCCACTGACGTTTGGGAACCACTGGCACAAACACAAAATACATAGGGGAAAATATTTTGACTCATGCTTATCCTATGATTCTTCTGAAAGCAGAATTTGCCATGGCCCAAAACAGATGAATATTATTATTCCTACTTTCAGGTGAAAAATTAAGAAATAGGAATTAAGAGATTTGACCAACCCAGCATAATCAGGAAGAGTCAGGGTTAATGTGCTATTTATTTGACCTTGAAGATTATCTTTCTTAACTGTTTATATATACAATCTACCTAGCTTTAAGAAAACAGTAAAAAAAAGTTTAAGTGAACAGTAAAAAAAAAAAAACAGTAAAAAAAAAAAAAAGACAACAAGCTTCTTCCTTGTTGTCTTCAAAAGCATTGTAAAGGACACATTCCAGATATTTGTAAGTTGTAAAAAAAATTAAATGGGAGGAGAGAGACAAAAAGATGCGTAAGGAAAAAAGAGTGTGAGAAATCCCAAAAGACAGTGGCAGGATCTAATTTACATTAATAAAAGTAGAATAAAGAAAACTGAGGAGAAAAACAGAACAGAATATGAAAGTAAAAGACATACTGTTGAAACCACGATGCAGAAGATAAAAGACACAGAATTCTGACAATTGAGACCTAAACAATAACATTGACTTTCAAATAAAATATAGAAAGAGGAAGAGGGGCCCCTGGGTGGCTCAGTAGGTTAAGTGACAGGCTCGGTTTCAGGTCAGGTCATGAGATCAGCTCAGCCAAAGAGTCCTGAGATCAAGCCCTGCAGGGGCTCTGTGCTCAGCAGGGAGTCTGCTTGAGATTCTCTCCCTCTGCACCCCTTCTCTGAGCTCTCTCATGCTTGCATTCTCTCTCTGAAATAAATAAATCTTAAAAAAAATAAAATAAAATAAAGTAAAATAAAATAAAATAAAATAAAAACAGGAAGAGACGAGCAATATATGATACAACATGGAAACAGGCAGACAATGAAAAAGGGCTGAGTATATTTTTAAAAGGGTACCAATCACAGAATTCCACATGAAACTGATGATAGGGGTACCTGGGTGACTCATTCGGTAGGGCATGCAACTCTTGATCTCAGGGTTGTGAGTTCGAGCCCCACACTGGGTGTGGAGCCTACTTAAGAACAAAACAAAACAAACAAAAAATAATAACAAAAGGCCAATGTACAACATGACATACCATGATAATTTCATATATTATCCTAATTCCAAAGGTAAAAAAGAAAAATCATAAAGTATTCAGGCTCAAAATACATGTCACATTGCAAATAAATGAAGACCTCCAAAATGAGAACAAACAGAGGCTATTTACTCAGAGTTTACTATTGCAAAGGACTCGGCTACCATCACATGGATTTGCCAGAGCCTTAAAGGTAGGCAAGGAAAGCTTTATAGTGGGGGAAAAAAAAGAATGCTTCAGACACTTTCTGATTGAAAGTTGATGGTATGAGGAGGCAGGCTAGTTAGAAGCAGGGCATCTAATCTGCTTGATTAGGGGAACATACCTGGCTTCCTCTGGTTGGTCTGGTTAGTCCTGAGTTAGAAGTAGCAGCAAATATTAGAGAAGCTGGAAGTCATTGACCAACTCTTGACCATGCTAAGCTAAAAACACATTTAAAGATATTTATAGTGGTTTCAAAAATTAAAAACCTTTTTTGATAGTTTAAAAATTTAAACCAATAAAAAAATAAAATAAATTAAATTAAACCAATAAAATGCAAAAAAAAAAAAAAAACGACACTATTTATCTGACATTTAGATAAAGAACGATTTTCTAAGCTTAATGCCAATAGAGGATATCACCAATATCTCCAAGGAAAAGATGAGTAGATTTTACTGCATAAACATTTATGTAAATTGAAATGAAAATGTAATATTAAAATGTGCAAATATGAAAATTAAGGATTTGTTATTATTTTAATCCCAGCATTGTTAATATACAGCATTATATTAGTTTCAGGTGTACCATATAGTGATTCGACACTTCCATATATCACCCAGTGCTCATTGTGAGTGCCCTCCTTAGTCCCCATCACCTATTTCCCCCACCCCCCACAACCATCAGAACGAACAGTTTGTTATCCATAGTTAAGAGTCTCTTGGATTGGCTTTCTCTCTCTCTCTTTTTTCCTTTGCTTGTTTGTTTTCTTTCTTAAATTCCACATAACAGTGAAATCATATGGTATTTGTCTTTCTTTGACCGACTTATTTAAACTTAGCATTATTTGTGAACATTTTTTTTTTAGTTTGTCATCTTCTTTTTTCTTACTTTGTTTCATACAACCTGCACTCTAACAATGATTTTCTGAGGTAGTATTGATTCGCAAACTGACTCCATACCTGGAGGGCAGTGAGAGATTGAAGAAAGAGACAGACAAGATTAGTAGCCGCAAGGCTTGTCTTGGGCAACCACAAGACAACTATCTTGGCCTTTGCTCCCCAGAATCTTAAAAGTTTATACGGAGGCTTTAACTGGGTTCAGTCATATATACCCTCCAGATGGTCTCTCAACAGCACATTCCTCTCTCAAGGCTGTGACCTTGAAAACAGTTCCCACTGTGGGAACACTGGCAGAATTTACATTCCAAGGACAGCGGAGAGTAAGAGGCCTCTGATTACCAGGTTCAGTTCCTGGGTCAACAGGTGATCCTTTCCTCTCAATGACCTATTACCTCCTACAACAAAGGAATTGTTTTTTTACATAAAAATCCACCCCACCATCCCCCCACTTCCACCCTCTGCAGAGGAGGATTTTAATACTCAGGTGGATAGGATGATCTGTCATAGAAGGGACAGCATCTTGTTTTTCCTAAAATAAATATGCTAGATACAGATTTGTTTTCCCTGCACACAATGCTTCTGCCAAACTACTGTCCCTGGACTTACAAAATGTCTTCTCCACCATCATGGTATTCCATGGAACATTACTTCTGATCAAAGAACTTACTTTGTGGGGGAAAAAAAAAATACATGTCAATGGACCCAGGCTCATGGAATTCACTGGTCTTTTGATAGAACAGTGGAATGACCTTTGGAAGGCCAGCAGAAGCTAGGTGGTGACACTTTGCAGAGCTGGGGCAAGGTTCACTAGAAGATTGTATATGTTCTGAATTAGCATCCAATATACAGTGTTATTTCTCTCATCGCTAAGATTCATAGGTCCAGAAATCAAGAGGTAAACATGGAAGTGGTACCACTCACTATTATTTACCCCTAGTGACCCACGAGCAAAATTTTTGCTTATTGTTCCTAAGACTTCATGCTCTGCTGGCCCAGAGGTCTTATTTATTTCTAGAGGGAAAAATGTTTTCATCAAGAGAACAATGATTCTCCTGAACTAGAAGTTAAGACTGCCACCCAACCATGTTGGGCTCCTCATGTCTCTGAATTAACAGGGCAAGTAAGGAGTCATGCTGCTGGCTGGGGTAACTGGTTGTGACTACGAAGGGGAAATTGGACTACTTCTCCACAGTGGAGATAAAAAAGAGGGTGTCTGGAACACAGGCAACCCCCCTAGAGCATCTCTTAGCATTTCCATGCCCTGTGATTAAGGTCAATGGAAAACTACAATAACCCAATATAGGCAAGACTACTCAGGGCCCAGACCCTTCAGAATGAAGGTTGGCATCACTGGCCCCTACAAAGAAAAATTATCAACTGAGGTGATTGCTAAGGCAAAGGGGATACAGACTGGAAGGTAGATACAAATACCAGCTACAATCCTAGGATGAGTTATAGAACTGAGGATTATAATTGCCTTGAGGATTCCCTCCTTATTTTGTTATGAATACGTATGTGTGTATACATGCATTTTTGCTTTCTTCCCTCTCTTACTCCCTTAGCATGTAACATCAGATGCATGAACCACAGCATAGGATTTAAGTTTGTTAATTTTACATCACAGTACTTAGGTTATAAGATATCAAGAAGAAGAGTAAATATCACTCAAGAACTTTACCTTTTCTTCCGCGGAAACAGTTAGTGTATTTTCAGTTGTATGCGGGATATTTGCATCATGTAAGGCAGAGTTATTATGTTGCTAATCTATTCATTTGAAGGTTGAGTATGATGTCAGGAAGTGTGTATCTGTGCCAAGTCAACAAGGGGTGATGGTCAAATTGCCTGGGCCACAGGATGCCCAGATAGTTGGTTAAATATTATTTCTGGGTGTGTTTGTGAGTAAAGCAGATGACTCTCCCCTATGTGGGTGGGCATCAACCAGTCATCCTGTCCTTTGAGGGCTTGAATAGGACGAAAAGGCAGAGAGAGTTTGAATTTGCCCAACCTGATTATCTGCTGGGCCATGGATCTTCTGCCATCAGCACTTCTGGCTCTCAGGCCTTCAGCCCTGAACTAGCATCTGCACCATCAGCTCTTTACCATTCAAGGTTTTAAAAATTTTAAATAGTTAATTGAATTTAATTAATTATTGATCATTAATAACAATGATTAATAATTAATTTTTATTAATAATAATTAACTAAATTTAGTTAATTAAAATTAAAATAATAAAAATTTTATTTTTGTTTATATTTGAGATGTTTTGCTTTTTTATATTTGGGATATTTTGAAGCCATATTTTACATTAAACTCAAAGAATCAAGAATATGGATTTTTTAAAGTAACCATATACTAAAGTAAAAACTTTACAATAAGCTTAAGTTTTTGAAGATTATAAAAATTCTTTTATACCAAATATATCAGACAGGATAATAACATTACTCCTTAGAATGTGTGAAATATTCCCTGAAGATACAGAGTGCTATTCACATTTCAGTAGCAGCAAGCATCTATATACAAATGCTAGTGAATGACGAACTGGTACAGAAACAAATGATTTAAGATGTTCAATTAATCAGCCCAAAAATGTGGAACAAGTATTAAAATGAATTGAATTAATTTCCATGTATCTGATGCCATGTATCTGATGTAGGACATACACTATATTGTATAGCATCAGTTCCTATAACATAATGATTTTGATTTCTTAAATTGAATTATATTGACCATGCAATATTATACTAGTTTCAGACATACAAGGTAGTAATTTGATACTTATATACATTATGATATGATCACCGTGATAAGTCTAGCTATCACTGGTCACCATACATTATTATAATGTTATTGACTATATTCTCTATGCTGTATATTAGATCCCTGTGACCTATTTTCTAACTGGAAGTTTGGTACTTTTTAATACCCTTCACCTATTATGCCTCTACCCACGTGCCTCTCCTCTCTGACAACTACCAGTTTTTTCTTTGTATCTATGAGTCTGTTTCTATTCTGTTTTGTTTCTTACATTCATCATATAAGTAAAATTATACAATATTTATCTTTCTCTATCTGACTTATTTCATTTAACTTAATAACATCTAGTTCCATCCATGTTCCCCAAATGGCAAGATATCATTCTTTTTTACGACAAAGTAATATTCCACTGTGAGTGTGAGTGTGTGTGTGTGTGTGTGTGTGCGTGCGTGCGCATGCACACATGCAAGCACACATGTGCGCATGTGTGTGAATGTGTGTGTGAACACACCATTTCTTCTTATTCATTTGATGGATACTTAGGTTACTTCCATATCTTAACTACTGTGAATAATGCTGCAACAAACAGGAGCATATATCTTTTCAAATTAGTGTTTTTGTTTTCTTTGGACAAACACTCAGAAGTGGAATTACTGGATCATATGGTATTTCTATTTTTAGTTTTTTGAGGAACCTCCATACTCTTTCCACAGTGGATGCACCAATTTACATCCCCACCAACAATGTATGTGGGTTTCCTTTTCTCCACATCCTTCCCAACACTTGTTATTTCTTATCTTTTTGATAATAACCATTCTGACAGATGTGAAGTGGTATGTCATTGGAATTTTGATTTGCATTTCCTTGTTGATGAGTGATGTTGAACATCTTTTCATGTGTCTGCTGGCCATTTGTATGTCTTCTTTAGAAAAATGTCTATTCAGGTCCTCTGCCCATTTGAAATCCTATTATTTAGTTCTTTGTTATTAAGTTGTATGAGTTCTTTATATACTTTGCATATCAACTCCTCGTCCCATATATAATTTTCAAGTATGTTAAAAAGGATATATTTATATATTGTGGGACATGTGTAATGTCCATATTATTCATTATAGTCCTCGAAAATCATCTGTCAGGTGTTTTTAATGCACCAGAACCTGTGGTAGAGAATAGGAAAATGAGCAATCTATAACTCCTCTCAGAAACTCTGAGTCTAGTGAGCCCCAAAATAATGAGAATCAAAAGGCACAGGTTCAAAAAATGTGGACTCTGGGGGCGCCTGGGTGGCTCGGTTGTTAGGCGCTTGCCTTTGTCCCAGGTCATGATCCCAGGGTCCTGGGATTGAGCCCCACATCAGGCTCCCTGCTCCACGGGAAGCCTGCTTCTCATTCTCCCTCTCCCTCTTCTTGTATTCCCTCTCTTGCTGTGTGTGTCTCTCTCAGATAAATAAATAAAATCTTAAAAAAAAATGTGGACTCCGAAGAGTGAAAGAAAATTATGGAAAAGAAACTGAGGAAGAGGTGTTATGAATCTTTCTGCGTGAATGGAATATGTAAATGCCTTAGTGTGGTCTGCTATTCCCTGGATGAGGATTGTGTGTGTGTGTGTGTGCACGCGCATACACATGCATGGGCACACGTGCCCATAGGTAGAACTAGTGGAACAAGGAGAGATCTGCCCATGAGTAGAAGCTATAGAAGCAAAGAAAAGGAGGACACAACAAAAGGCTAGACTCTTCTGCCAATATTCCTTATTTCTTGATACCCACCTGAGAGTCACATTTAGAAATCATAGCTTTTCCTTAATGCACTGAGTTCATGACACTCTGGCACATGACGAATTGATCTTACAAAGGAGTCAATTCATCTTCTATAGATGGGAGGTTTGTTTACAAAGAGTCATTCACAGAAGGAAAAGGAAAATTATGAGCTGATATTTATTGGAAACCAAAGAGAATAGAGAGAGAGTCACATATTACAGCACATATTGAGAAATACACTCGAGAACAATTGTAGTAGATGCCAATTTGCTCTAGGGTAAAAATGGGAAGAAATGGAAATGATTTTCCAAACCCAAGGTAAAAATGAATACAAAGTGTAATAACACTAATAATATTTGTAAATGAGGCACTCAATTACAGAATATTTTTATACCCTGAATCCTGGTGCTTTTTAATTTTTAGATATAAATTTGGTTCAATTTCTTCTATTTTAAAAATGATTCCCTCTGCTATAATCTTCTTTAATATATAGTAATAGAACAGCTTGAAAGCTTCCTCACAGAAGGTTGCCACAGCAACATCCCTTCAATATGTATGCATGGAATTGTGGGAAAGGGGGTAGAAATACAGGTGAAATGCAGTGGACTGTGGAATGTAATTTAGTCAATTTTCAAGGGAGGAATAAAATATCCAAGGTACATGGGGAAAGGGGAAAAGAGCAGACTGCAGAACACGCAGACTATTTTAGTGCTGGTCACCTCTGTTCTCGTATAACTCCGAATACACCTCTAGATAACCTAAAACAGAGATGCTCCTTCTGAAAGACAGGCAGGATGATTCTTAAAGTAGGAGCAGGGAACACATTAGGTCTCCATGCTGGGCCACAGCCAAACAGAGCTAACGTGAGGTAGCTACCCAAGAGGGAAGCTCAGCCTACTTCACTCCCAGCTGCCTTGAATGCCAAGTGTTCAGATGTCTTTGCCAATATTTTTATGCTTTTTACACTCCAAAGAAAAATGGACTTGAATTTAGCTATTTCACCCTCCTCTTGAACACTTTGGTCCCAGTGAAAGAAGTTGTTCCTAGCCGAACAAAGCCAGTTAAATTTATAAAGAAGGCAGTGTTTGACTTAAATATCACATCCCTGTTTCTTTTGAGCATCAAAAAAAAAAAAAAAAATCCTCAGTACTAAGTTGTCTAATACCAGCGGACATGCTGAGCGGCAACCAAATTTCAATACCCACCATTTCATCTCCTCTGTGGGATTTCCTTCCTGTACAATTTTCCCCTTTTCTCTATTTACATGGAAATTCATAGGAACTTGCCCCTTTTCCTCAGGACCATGGTAAATAATTTCAGTCAATCCTAATAAGAAAGGCTAAATTTTATTGAGATACTATAGGCCTATTAGTGGTAAGCCCTTTATGGGCATTATCTCATTTAATACTTGTAGCCATACTATGAAGTCCACGTAATTCTTATTTTTAAGGTCAGAAACATGAGTATTAAAGATGTTACATCCCTTGAATAATGTCAAACAACTAATATGTGAATGAGCCAGGAATTAAACCTGGCTCAATTACACTATGATCTCAAGGTTCGTGCTCTTAGCCATCACATTCACTCCTCCCTACTGACTAACCCCATAGACATCTATGCTCTATGATGCTCTAGAGTGTCTTTTTTTTTTCTTCCGAAAACTATTTCAGAAACATCTTTAATGTATCCGTAGAAAGAATTGATTATGAAAGAGATTTCAGATGAGAATGTTTGGCCCAATCTCTCAAATTCTTCCACACGGTGACTGTTCTTTCCATTTCCACTGGCATTTTTGTTTGATTCTCTGCTGCCAGGGCAAACCTTGCCTGGATATCTGTGTATCTGTTTACCTCAGAGTCCAATGTCAGGGGTGTAGACCATTGAGACTTTTCTGGGGGATGCACTGCTCCCTCTGCTGGACTGTGGAGGACAAAGAGAAAAGCATCTTCAAATCCTAAAGTTTGACAAGGTACCTTTTTTTACAATTATTGAGAAATTAGGAGAGACAAACAAAGATCACAAAGAAGTCGAGTGTATGATGGCTTAACAGAGCTGAAAAATAAGGGATTCCAAGGAGACCTGTCCCGAGTACAGATGTGCCTTCTGTGACTGGGGTTTTATTATTTTATTTAGGAGGAACAGCAAAGATACACTATTCACACCAACAGGGGAAGCTGAGTATTGTCATTGTGATCTCTTTTGAAGATAGAGCTGGCATCATTATCTCAAATTTCTGCAATTTGTGAGCCATTTCTGGTGTGTAGACTGCACGTGCTTTATTCTTCTGGAAATCTTTTATAATCTAGAAAAATACCAATGTTAAAGAGTATGCGCTGACAAGGTGAAGCAATTCATAGCAAAGATAATCTAAGCTTACTACAATGTAGACATGATTCTGAATTACGTGTAGTGTGAAAATATGGCAGAAGTAGTGGTTGAGTCATTTCAAACCTTAAAAGACTTCATATAAATTCAATAACATGGCAAGATTCATGGTTTGTTAATCTTACTAATTTATTCATCTATTCATTCAACAGACACTAATACAGTTCTGACTATGTGATAGACTCAGAATTGGCCACAGGGAAGTCTTTTTTTTTTTTTTAATGTTCCCCTCAAAGCAAACCCTGAGACAAGGTTTGGTTGTAAATTGTGTTTCTCTGGGAAGTGATCTCAGGAAGTACCTGACTGGGGTAGGGGTAAGCAAGACAGGTAAGGGATGGCAGCCAATGAAGGGTATAGTATGAAGCTAGTTACTACTGTGGGTCACTAAAATTTAATCATGCTGGTAAATTCTGGAAGTGTAGAGCATGTGCCTCATAGTTTTTCCACCTGAGGGACAAGAGGACTGGACTATTTATATATCAGCTCTTTAAAGTCATCAGCTGAGGGCAGAGCCCTGGCCAGAGGAAAGAGGTGATTAATCTCCAGGACCTCCACAAAGGGCACTGCTCCCAGAGAAAGCACAGGCAAAGAGACATAAGAGTTAGCACAGTAAGTGGTAAGTCTCAGGGGATACGGGCAGACCACTCACACATCTGCTAGAGGGCACCAAAGTGGTTAGGACACATTAACTCATCTAGAAAGAACTCATAGTTTAGTGAGAGATAGAGGTCAGGGACAAATGGGATTGATTTGTGTTGATCAGGATTGACCTGAAAAAAGAGAAATATCCTGAATTATCTGTGACTAGAGGTCAGATGATAAAGATAGATGAGAAATAAGTCTGTCATTAGAAGTATAAGCAATTAATAAATTAAAGAATACAGGCCTCATCTTCTGAGGCAAAAAGACCCGATAATCCATGAGAGTCAAAAGAGAGAGAGAGGGATCCAGGGAGAGATGTTCAGGGAATTGGAAGGGGAGATAATTAAGTACTTTTTTTCCCCACACATAATGTTTAAGATAGAAGTGTACAGGAAAGCAATTTACAACAATTTTAGTTGTAAAACGTAAATTTTGGGAGTCTCTCAGACCACATGGGTAGAGAGATATTTAATGAACAATAAATAGTGTACACACTTTTCTACGGAATATCATATCTGTCTTGTTCCATGCTCAGCTGGTCCCTAAAGAAGCTGATTTTTCTGTGGGTTGCCACTGAGAATACCAACATTACTAACCTACACTAAAGTCACTGACACTTAAAATCTTGGGTTATAGAACTAATATTCATGTAACCTTGTTTTAGCAAAATGCTTTCCATCCTTCATCCACTTCTATGAATGTTTTCTTACTTGGATACAATTCTTATTTGCACCCCCAGAAAGATGCATGCCTGAATCACATTTTTGGGGGGACTCTTATGACAACTTTCACAGAATTATGAATATTTATTGTATCTCCCCATACTATTAAAGATCCAAAAGTCATATTAAATGTGCTTCTATTTTGTTATGAATTTTTCATTGATAAAATTGCTCATTATATCACCCAAGGCCTGTTTTGAAGACACATATGAAAAATTTTCTTACTTTCAACTGAGGTAATAATATGCATTCTCTTCTCTGATAAGAAAATGCTATAACTTCTTTTGCCAATATTACCCTCGCTAAAAGGATCTTGTAAACAAACATGAAGCCTGATTGTTTTTCTGATTTACCATATGGGTCATTTACTGTTTTATTCAGTTGTGATTTTCTAACTCTATTTTTATTATTATTATCAACGTGAATTTGTATAGGGGTGAAAATCTCATTTTAGAAAAAGAAGCATAAATAAATTCTAATGTGAAAATAATTTTCAGAGCAATGTAATCTTTTAAAAAATTATAAAGTAGAAATATCCAAAGGGCATATAGCTATATATAGAATGAAGCCACTTATTTATGCTAACCCCAGGGCATCAAAATCCCTGCTCTGTCTTTGCCACCACATGTCTTTTCATGCTGATGTGATTTATGGTCTACAGGGTGTCTATGATATAAATATATCTGCATTTGAACATAATGAAGCAGCTCATTTTCTACCTTTACACACCTAAGAAAAAGACCCAGATTCCATGAGACTTAATTTGTCACTTTAAATTTATCAATGTATCACATCCTCAGAATACTCCCATGAGGTGAACCTCATTTCATACACACTATATAAACTTGCTAGTAACAGAAGAGGTCAGGATTCAAACAAGGCTGTCTGAATTTAGAATGTTCTTTCTGCCAAAACACTTTATTATGACTTTTACCTTCCAACTATACAGATAATAGTACAGAAAGAAGAAAAGAAATGGGATGTATTAATACATATTCTATGCTTGGTGATAATAAAAGTATGACAAGCTTCACAATGGCAGTCCTAGCACAGACAATTAATTGTATCACATCATTAATTATTTTTGTCACGTAATGTGCCAATTCATTCTTATGTGATTTTAAATAGTTTGTAAGTCTCTGTAATGCTTTTCTTTTAAGCTGTGTCATAGTAAATCATTAAATTTGTACATATGTATTTTCTATGGAAATGGAGATGATGTCAGCTAGGTGGATGATTCCCATGACCAGACTGAGGCACCTGAGGAAGGTAGCTGAACTCACACTACACTGGCAGAACTGAAAGCAGAAAGATGGGTGACAGTAAGGAACACACATGTGTGTATAGCAAAGGAGCCACCTAAGAAATGGCGTCAACATCTCTCTTCGGCAGCATGGGTGTAAAGGATGCTAGCCATCAGGCTTCTCTAATTTGCACATCGCTGTGAGATGATCAGTACATTGCCATTCATGCTGAATAACAAGGACAGCCACTAACAGATGATCTTATTATAAGGAAGGGCTGGTGGCTAACGGTAAGGAGTTTCTCCTTTCCAGGTTCACCTGATTCCCTCCATCCTTTTATGGACAGTAATAGCAGTTTCACGGGCCATGGGTAGTGCAAAAAACATCATTTACAGTACTTGCTGCGATTGTTTGTGCAAAGTCGCCTGGGGAGAATGCTACCTGTTATTACAGTCAAAACCCTGTTAACAAGATCGATTCTTGCCGAGAGTGAGGCTGCAGTGAGAGCTACATCTCAACTGATGGGTCACCCACCCAGTTACGATTACCAATGGGGTCGGAAAATGTCAAGAAAATGTGTGATATGGTCTCCATTTACACCACAGCACTGTTCTTTGGTGTGGTCCTTGAGCTTCTGCACCAGACTCCCTTAAGGGTGGATTTTAAAATCTGTCAGATCAGAAATCTCTGCAAGTAGCAACCAGAAATCTGCATTTTGAGCAAAGAGATCAAGCATATTAACATTGACATTGGCCACCACTCACCCTGCTTATGCTATCTATCTACTGCAGCTCGACGGGAAAGAAATAACTTTTCCTTACCCTTTACCTCCAGGTAAAATTGTCGCACTAATGAGGTTTGTTTATAATGAATGAATACCTCTTTTTCACTATAAGTCGTCAAAATTTTAAAAATTCTGAAGCCTAGATCTCAGGCTGTTAAGTGATTTCTCTTTTATTATCATATTTAAATAGTTCAAATAGTTCACATCAAATGATTGTTGAATAATGCTTTAAATTATTACAAATACTTTTAGAAAACATATAGAAGTTTATTCTATATCCTTCAAGCTAGAGCTATCATTTTAACAAATTATCCTTGTCTCTTTTTATACCAAAAATGATTTTAGTCATTTTTGTGATTGGTTTATCATGGGACTAGCCAGAAAATTCTGCCAATCTGATTAATATGGTTATGAATAAACCATATCTTTTAATTGTGGGTTCCTACATGGCTAATCCTGTCACTTGTTATTTGTAAAGTTCACATTAAAAGAAAAGCAACTGTGTACTATACATCTTCATTTTCTTCTGAGATTCTGAGCAATTATGTGAGGCCCAAACTGATTAAAATAGCTATAGGTAGAGTAAGTGATAATTAGAGATTGGTGAAAAACTAAGGGAAAAAATAAAATGAACCAGAGTGAATAAACAAAATGTTGGTGAAGTCTTAGTTTCTTGCAACCTTCTTAAGGGTGAGATCATTTTATTGTGAAATTGTTTTGGCATCTATATTCTCCGAATAGGATTTGATTCAATAGTGCTACATAAAGATTTCAATATCATTCGTTCACATGCGAGGTATAAATTAGGAATTTATTTTTTTGAAAGAACAAGGCAAAATTAAATTAATAGATCCTGGTAGAATTTCTAGTCTTTCACAACTAATGACCAATTTAAGTTCTTCATATTCTTATCAAACAACCATTTAACAGAATATTAGTATAAGAATGCAAATAGCATTAGTATAACATCAGCTTCAGAAATTGTATGATATTTACAATGTATTACTTCTAGCCCAAGCAATTAAAATGGACGTATAACATAATAAATCAAATTTTAAAATCCATTTTTACTTATTTACATAAGCATTGATTTTTCATCTATATTAATTAAGCATCTAATAAATGTGAAGTTTCATATACTCAGTAAACTGAAGAATTATTTGATATGTGTCAATTATGTGAATTCATGAGAGTCTACATTTGGAGGAGTAATCTTTACGTCTATTTAATTGTACACTTGCATAGTACTTACAAATACTAATTCATGTAATCCTCACAACAGCCCTATGAGGTATGCATGACTACAGTCATCTCCATTTTTCATATAAGCAAAATCACAGCCCAGAAAAGAAGTTGCCCAGGGTCACACAGTTAGTAAGCCATGATGAAGAATGATTCAAACCCAGTCTGAAGTTCATGTACTTAATGGCTATGCTCTATTGACTCTGACACAGACCACTGTTAAGAGGTAAAAATATAGTCATTCATATAAACCAATTTCTTGTTATGCTTTTTGGCCTGTACGTGTATTTTAATCTGGAAAAATCACAGGCCCTTTGAGAAACATTCTTACCTACTACAATAACCTTATGACACTTGTATAAATCATTAAAAGTCCTCCACTCTGTTAAATTTTGAGAAAGTAAATTCAAAATTTTTTGGAAGATTTTACTTATTTATTTGAGAGGGAGTGACAGAGAGAAAGCACAAGCTGGAGGAGGGGCAGAGGGAGAAGCAGACTCCCCTCTAAGTGGGGAGCCTGATGTGAGGCTTGATCCCTGAAGTCTGGGATCATGACCTCAGCCAAAGGCAGACACTGAACCAATGGAGCCACCCAGATGCCAAATTCAAATTTTTTATTCAATAATTTATATTCTGTCTCTTTTATATAAGATATCTTCATTTGTGGCTATAGATAGTAACAGCTACTTATAATTTATAGAAATCACAGTAGAATTTATAGAACTCTAGAACTAAAAATAGGATATTGTGACGATTATTCTAAATAAGTAATTTTAAAGATAAAGCTCAAAAAAATTAAATATTTTGTGTTTGTTATATAATAGACAGTAGTCAACTTCTGTCTACCAAGGATCCTTGCTTCCTCCCTCTTGGGACCCCAATTTTCTATTGAGGAATGACTTATTCCCCATTCAGGTCATCTGGAAGGGAGTGAACAACTGACATTGTGAATGTTGACGAGGCCAAATCTTCCCTCTTCTTGGCCAACTATACCTGTGGCCCACATATGTCATAATCTTCACCCTTCAGGGACATTTAATCTTGAGCATCTGAGGTAAGTATGAGAGAATATTTATAGATAAGTTATCCCAGTGGGAGATGGTGACAGTAGCTGATTACATGTGGTGTCTTGTACCTGCATCTGTCTTAGATTTGAAGCAGTTTGTTCTTCCTATTTCTAGCCCTTTAGAAGAATCACTGGTTTTAGCTTATTCTCCTCAGTCTCCCAGCCTTACATAAATCCTTACAATAAATCAGGGTTCAGTTAAAAAGCTAGAATTGATTTCTGTTACTTACAACTGTGAATCCTAACATAAATATCTTGCCAATTTCTTTGTTCCTGGTTACACAAGCAGAAAGCAGAGAAAAAGGACCTGAATGAGCTCTGCTCTCCTTACTTGAATTCTCATCCCTTTTCATAAAGGAATTCTGCTTCCCCCACATACACAGTATCCTCACTGTCCTTTACACCCAAACTGTTGCTGGGTAAACTCTTGGTATCCAAAATCCCAGAACCCTTTCTCTCCAAATTATTTATCCAAGTAATCTTTATTCAAAATAAAGAAACAAATGAATGAAGAAAGGGATATATGATGGGGAATAAACTCATTCTATAATATTACCCATATTGCATAGCAAATGTACATTAGCAGATAAATTTTCTGAATGATGAGCAAAATTTCTTATTGAGACTCCAACAGCAATTGTAGAATTAAAGACTTATAAATATGGAGTGAGAGGGCAGTACAATATCCTTTCAAATAGCTTTCTTTCCTTTAAAATGTATACAGTACTCTGTAATAAACATTATATGTAACCACCCCCATCCAAAGTTCTCCTAGGAAAATTTATGACTCATTAAAGGAAACTGCCTAAAAACCTATACCCTGCAATAAGACTCCTGAACCATAACTACAAATTGGCACTTTAGAAGTTATTGTCATGTAAGAAGAATATGAGAAGTTTCAATTCCTCCAGATTATGATAAAATAACCTAAAACAGAGAAATCTATTATGTTAACAATCAGAGATCATCTGACTTGCAAGGAATCATAGTGATCATCTAGCTCAAAATTCACATACTGAAAAATGTGGAAACAGAAGGTCAGGCTGATAAAGTGACTTGTGTAATATCATAGGTTTGTTAGTGCCCTTTTCTGACTCCAAGGCTAGTGTTTGCCCTATGACTCTACACATATGGTTGACAACTTCTATTTTTTTTTGGTTATTGTAATGTTTATTTCTCAAATTATATTCACTAAATCTCATAAAACTTTACAATTTATAATCATGTTTTATTAGGTTCACTGTACCACCTATCATAAATCATCATGCTTTCAGACACTTAGGGCTTTGAAATGTCCCATTCCACTGAACAAGGCCAGGTTACAAAGAAACAGTGTGGGTATATGGAAGTAGGTAGCAAAGAAACCCAACGTAAGAAGCAATGCAGAAACAAAGTAAAATAGAAAAATACTCCAAGCAAAGAGAAAATACATCAGGCTTAAATCTAAAAGAGAATAATGTGGGTTTCTATTTGACATGGAGAGGATATGCTTGATGGGAAACATTGAAAAGGAAATGATTCATGGCACGTCACTTTACTCCTTATACATAAATGATGTCACTTGTGTTCAGACAAGTGGAGAAGGCCGCACCATAGGGAGGAAGGCAGGAAGTCATTCGGAAGTAGTGAAGAATAAGATGACGTGGATGGACTCTTTATATCTGTAGGAGCTACATTTTAATAATTTACATAATTTTTCAATACCTTATCAAGTTAATATAAATTATTTTGACATTCAGAGAAAAAAGATAGTCAGATGTAAAATACAGAAAAACTAAAGAAGAAAAAAATGATTAAAGAAATAGAAACTCTCTATACCATCAAATCCTTAAAGTGTTCTCATTGCTATAATTACTCAGGACACTGAAGATCCACTTTCTGTTAAATTTCAGAACTTACATAGGTTGCAAAGTTATGCATTTATTAAGCAGTGCGGATTCTCATCATAATTGCCTTCTGCACATATATATATATATATATATATATATATATACACACACACACACATATATATATATATGTATCTCTTCTGTGTGTATATATATACAGTATATTTTATATATGTGTGTGTGTATATATTTATATATATGTATACACACACACACACACACACACATATCCAGAGCTGCTGATCTCCAGTTGATTTAATGCTACATCTCTTTACAAAGCAATGACATTTAGGATAATCACTGTACTATTCATTTTCTGACTACTGTCTCTGTACCATAGCTGCTCAACAATTGTCAAAATTAATTAGATCATCCTTGGGTAGTTGAACATCAAACATTAACACTTTGTAAAATAGTTACTCTGTCACTTCCCAGAGACATGAGGATGGTGATGAGAGATTTTTGACACTCTGACTTAACAATTTTCATACTTTGGTTCTGAGCTAGCCAGTGCCCAAATCACCAATCACCGGGGTCATAAGCTCCTAAATGGCATCTTCTGCCTCAAGTTCCAGGAAGCATTTCTTAGGGGCAGAATAGGCAACACCCTACAATGAGAGTGTCCTATCAAACATATTATTTCACCTGGTCCTTACACAGAAGGAGGTGGATGGGGTGTCATTTTGAGATGTGAGCACATGGTCAAATGTCAAGTAGGCAGCAAACTAGAAAATTTTGCCAGAGTGAGTACTCTCTTTGGGTCTTTCACACTTTTACACCTTTGTCAAAACACACCTTTATTGTTTGAGAGATGCTATTAAAAAAATCCACTAATCCCAGTGAATAAAAATATAGAATTTAGTTTCTTACATTAATCAGAAATAGTTCAGAAGATAGAAAATAAGTACATTTTAATCAACAAAACTAAAAGGCAACCTCCAGAATAGGAGAAGCTATTCACAGATGATATATCAGATAAAAGGCTAGTATCTGAAATGTATCTTATCAAAATCAACACTCAAAACCAAGATATCCAATCACTAAATGGGCAGAAGATATGAACAGACATTTCTTCAAAGAAGTTACTAACAGATACATGGAAAAATGCTCAACATCATTTGCCATCAGGGAAATACAAATCAAAACCACAGTGACATACCACCTCACACCAGTCAGAATGGCTAAAATTAATAACTCACAAAACAACAGATGTTGGTGAGTACACAGAGAAAGGAGAACAGTCTTACATTGTTGGCGTGAATGTAAGCTAGTGCAGTCACTCTGGAAAACAGTATGGAGGTTCCTTAGAAAGTTAAAAATAGAACTATCTTACAACCTAGCAATTGCACTACTAAGTATTTATCCAAAGGATACAAAAACAGTGATTCAAAAGGGCACATGCCCTCCAATGTTTATAGCAGAAATGTCCACAATAACGAAGATATGGAAAGAGCCCAGATGTCCATTAACAGATGATGGATAAAGAAATTTGGTATATATATATACATTGGAATATTCCTCATCCATTCAAAAGAATGAAATCTTGACATTTGCAATGATGTGGATGGAACTAGAAGGTACC
>CM052810.1:105960552-105993697 GCA_028533885.1 Nasua narica | reverse complement strand
CATTCCCAACTCAAACTACAGAGCACATTATACTCAGTTTGAGGGAAGTCCACATTCATTATGCAAATGGAAGAAAAGACTGTGGGAGAAAAAAAGGAGACAAAGTCAAGGTGATTATAAAGAGATTTGAAGGAAGTTCTAGTCTACTAAGTGACTATAATCCTTAGAAGACCTCTCCTGAGTGGGTCAGGTAGTAAATTACTTGAGTACTGGAATCTCAATCCAGCAAGCAGTCTAAGCCTGAAGCTTTATAAACTTCTTTAGCCTCCCTTCTCCTGGCAGATAAACCCTGAGTCAATCATTAACCCTGCCATTTCCACACCAATGTGATTCTTGAATTCATCCCTATTTCCTGTGTCTATTCCTACTCCTATAATCCAGATCTTAACCCACCTGACCTAGATCATTCTAAAGATGTCTAATGGATCTTCCCACTGCTAATCTCCACATCCTTTCTTACCATTATCTTTCTAAAACACAAATTTGGTAAAGTCAACCTCCTGCTCAAAAATTATTCACTGACTCTTCACTGAGGGCCTAAAAAATTAATGCTCAAGCTCCTTATCACAGTTTCAAATATAAAGCTTTCAATTGCGTTTCTTACTGTTGCCAGTGACATTAAAAATGTTCAGATTTTTCTCATAGAGTCATGTGCTTTTTTGTTCTATTTTTAAAATCAGACATGCTTATACTTACACGCTTTACTTCATTCTGCTTCTTCTTGTATTTTAGAGATAATTTCATATTCAAATTTGCTTTGCCTGGAACCTCTTTAAGTCATCTTTAGGCCTTGCTCAAATATCACATTCTCTGTGATATCTTCCCTAACTTCCCCAAGTCAGAAATGTTCTCTTCTGTATCTGTCCTTGTTGTGATGTTCTTGCACAATGATACAGTTCTTTTCAAAGTCTCCCCGCAAAATTTTTGGTTATGACTGTGACTGAGAGCTCTTTGAGCTCTTTGCGTTTAGATTCCCACCTTGTTGGATGGTTGGTGATGAGGAAATGGTCTGTTTACTAGAAACATGGATGCACTGGTCTCTGTGTCATTGAGTGGAAACTCCCTGCTGTTTAGGCCTGGAAAGGCCAGAGAGAAATGAAAAAATACCACTAAAATGTAGGAACAAGGTACAAACCTAAGGCTTCTGACTGAAACATTATTTCTACCTCTAATATGAAAGATTCTACATACTATCACAGCATATTCCCTTTTAAAAAGAAGCAATGTTAAGGCAGATGTACCTGTTTGAGCCAATCACTCTCCATATGGTTTAATTAGAGCCCAGTTTTCATATCTTTTAAAAGTATAAATTAGATCCGATCTCTCCCATAAGAATCCTTACTGTTATATTATTAGAAAACAGAAACCAAAAATAAAAACAAAACCTCCTTCCTTACAAGGCCTATAACATCCCTTTCAGTCTGGCCAGCGGTGCCTACCTCTGATTCTTATCACCTACTTCATTCATTAGGCTTCAAAAATGCTGCTTTTTTACAGCTCCTCAATAAGCCCATTCTATCCCCAGAGGTTTAGGTCTTGTAGTTTGGAAAGACCAGTGCATCGCAATTTCAGTTTATGTAATACTCTTGCACTTCCAGTAAATTGTGATGCACTGGCCTTTCCAAACTACTTCCTGATTTAGGAATATACTGATCGAGGGCAGCTTACATATGAACATTAAATATGTTGAAGAGTTTTTTCCTTACAGTTTCCAATACGATTAAGTATACTCTTTTAGATTCTTTAAAAATATCATTTATTTACACAGCTAATATCATACTCAATGGTGAAAACTGAGAGATTTTCCCTTAAGATCAGGAATAAGACAAGGATGTCCACTCTCACCACTCTTATTCAACATAGTACTATAAGTACTAGTCGCAACAGTCAGACAACAAAAAGAAATAAAAGGCATCCAAGTTGGTAAGGAAGAAGTAAAACTTTCACTGTTTGTACATGATATGATACTCTATATAGAAAACCCTAAAGACTCCACAAAAAAACTACTAGAACTGATAAATGAATTCAGTGAGGTCCCAGGCTATAAAATCAATATACAGAGATCTGTTGCATTTCTATATACTTTAATGAAATAGCAGAAAGAGAAATTATGAAAATAATCCCATTTACAATTACACTACAAAGAATAAAATACCTAGGAATAAACTAAACTGAAGAGATGAAAGACCTGTACTCTGAAAACTATAAAATATTCAGGAAAAAAAATGAAGACTACACAATAAATGGAAAGATTCCATGTTCATGGATTGGAAGAAAACATATTGTTAAAATGTCTATACTACCCAAAGCAATCTACACATTTAATACAATCCCTATCAAAATACCAACAGCATTTTTTCACAGAATAGAAGAGACAATCCTAAAATTTGTATGAAACCACAAAAGACCCTAATAGCCAAAGCAACTTGGAAAAAGAAAAATAAAACTGGAGGTATCACAATTTCACACTTTAAGTTATATTTAAGTTATATTACAAAGATGTAGTAATCAAAACACAAAATAGACACATAGGTCAGTAGAACAGAATAGAGAAGAGCTCAGAAATAAACCCACAATTATACGGTCCATCAATTTTTGACAAAGGAGGCAAGAATATGCAATGGGAAAAAGCCTCTTCATCAAATGGTGTTGGAAAAAGTGGACAGCTACATGTAAAAGAATGATACTGGACCCCTTTCTTACACCACACACAAAAATAAGCTCAAAACGGATTAAGGACCTAAATGTGAGACTTGAAACCATAAGAATCCCAGAACAGACCCCATGAAGTAATTTCTCTGACAATGGCCACAAAAGCATCTTTCTAGATCTGTCCCCGAGGCAAGGGAAGAAAAGCAAAAATAAACAATTGGGACTACATAAAAATAAAGGCTTTGGCACAGCAAAGGAAACACCCAAAAAAACACAACCTATTGAATGGGAGAAGACATTTCTAAACGACATATCTGATAGAGGGTTAGTATCCAAAATATATACAGAACTTCTACAACTCAAAACCCCCCAAAATGAATAATCCAATTTAATAATAGGCAGAAGACATGAACAGACATTTCTCCAAAGAAGACATACAGATCGTTAACAGATGCTCAACATCACTCATCATCAGGGAAATGCAAACCAAAACCACAATGAGACATCATCACATACCTGTCACATGGCTAAAATCAAAAATAGAAGAAACAAGTGTTGGCCAGAATATGGAGAAAAAGAAACCCTTGTGCACTGTTTTTGGGAATGCAGACTGGTGGAGCCACTGTGGGAAACAGTATGGAGGTTCCTCAGAAAGTTAAAAACTATGTAATCCTGTAAGCACACTACTGAATATTTACCCAAAGATTATGAAAACACTAACTTGAAGGGATATATGCTCCCCTGTGTTTATTGCAGCATTATATACAAGAGCCAGATTATGGAAGCAGCTCAAGTATCCAACAACAGAGGAATAGATAAAAGACTGTGGTATATGTATACAGTGGAATATTATTCAATCATAAAAAAGAAATGAAATCTTGCCAGTTGCAACAACATGGATTGAACTAGAGAGTATAATGCTAAGTGAAATAAGTCAGTCAGAGAAGGATAAATGCCATATGATTTCATTCATATATGTTGGAATTTAAGAAACAAAACAAATGAACAAAGGAAAAGAAAGACAAAACAAAAAACAGTCTCTAAACTATAAAGAACATACTCATGGTTACCAGAGGGTAGGTGGGTGAGGGGATGGGTGAAATAGGTGATGGGGATTAAGATTACACTTATCATGATGAGCACTGAGTAATGCATAGAATTGGTGAATCACTGTATTTTACACCTGAAACTGATTTAATCCTGTATGTTAACTCTACAGGAATTAAAATAAATGTATTTTTTAATTTTTAAAAAAATTATTGTTTTAATCCTGACATCTCATTATAAGCTATCAGAGGACAAAACCATTCAAATTCTCCAAAAAATATCAGTTTTTGTTTCTTAGCTGCAATAACTACCTTTAAGGTAAGTTGTATGCATGCTTTGTCTTAAAAGGTCCTCTTTAGGCTTTTAATTTGGACATAATATAAGTAGAACATAAAAAATTAAATAAAAATGTTTAACTTTTTAATGCTTTCACAGAGAATGGAAACCACATTTGACATGAATAATAATCCTTTATTCTTAAAAATAAAGGTGGTATTTTATAATCACTAATTTTGCTTATTTTCTAAGCTGGGTTTTTTTTCATATTATTTATTCTTTCAGTTGTTTTCACAAATCTCCTTCATCTAATGAGTTTGAGACAAACTTGATTTAAGCAGTAACTGACTTTTCAAATTTTGTTTTTACTGGAAGGCAGAATTTCTGGCAGAAAGTTATGTAAGCATAGAGTCAAATGTTTGGCTCTCTAGCCCTACAATTCTTAACAACAGCTTTGTATGGCTCATTAAGACATGCTGAATTGTAACAGGTAAAAGAGATCCTGGATTTTACTGAAAAACATAATAAGCTCACATCAAAGCAAAAAAATAAGAACATAGTTACCATACAGATAGATTCAAAGTTACGATCCTTTCCCTCATTGAACATGTTGACCTAGATGACAAGGGTATAGTTGGGTTGCTGAATTACTTGAATAGTTACAACTATCATTGCTATGTCTTGTTTAAAATCAGGTATATCTCAGTATTTAAAAGCTGATTTTTTTTATGCTGGTAAGAGGAGGACAGTCAGCCATTCTTTTAGACAGTCAAATAACAATGCAGTGTAGAGCCATACCTCATGGCAATAGCCAAGAGACTGCTTGAAGTCACAGTGTGAAGACATGGGCAAAATATAAACTCCAGGGGACAAAAGCAAGATGTTAAAAAATTAAATATTTAATTACCTGGCCACTAAAACCAAATTATCTGTAGATTTATTTTTCAGGAATTATGCTGATCTACCAAGTGCTTGTTTTGGCATCATATTGCTTAATGACACAGAAGTGACTCCATTATTATGGCCATATAAGCATTTTCGGGGGAGCAGTGCAAGTGTTAGAAGAGCCAGATAGATCAGGGACTAGCTGCCCCATCAATGATACTGGACTATAACAATTCATAAAGGTAGCATAGGTTATGATGCATTTGGAAAAGTTAGGTAAATAAATTACTTGTGTTAAATTAATTAAACAAAGAGGTCATCAGACAGAAGTGACTTCAGTGCTTTGGTGACCAGTGTAAGCAAACCAAAACCTAATGCTGTAAGGACCTCAAATTAAAAAAATCAAAACTGAAGAACAACTGATTACAAACAGCCAACTACACTTTTGCAAATAAGGAAAATACATAAGCTGCAACTATTCAAATAACTTCCTTGCTTTGCCCCCATATCCTATGAAAGTTTCTCTTCAACTCCTGTATGTAGGTGGAGTGCTCCTAACCAATCCCAGTTTGGCCTGTCCAATTAGAACTGATTTTTATTCAAAGTCTTAATATTTGGGGGGCACTTGCATGGCTCAGTCGGTTAAGTGTCAGTTAGATGTCTGACTCTTGATATTGACTCAGGTCATTATCTCAGGGTCCTAGGATCAAGCCCGGCATCCAGCTCTGTACTCAGCATGGAGTCTGTTCCTCTGCCCCTGCTCCTTCCCCAACTCATCCTCTCCCTCTCTCTCTTTCTCTCTCTCTCTCAGAATAAATGAATAAATAAAACCTTTAAAAAATAAATAAGGTCTTAAAATTTTTATATGCCTTGGTTTATCTTTTAACACTTACAACTTAAAAACTATAGAGGATTATAATATTCTAGAGCTGAATAAAGGAGAACAAAAAGAAGAATGAAGAAAAGATACAGAGTTACCAAGGTTTTGTTTCATTAAGTGTGAAAAACAATATGAAAATAGAATTTGATTAACAACATTTCATTTTCAACCAGAATGTGCTAGAAGGAATAAAAAACTTAATTATTGAAGTTTTCCAATGCAGTAAAAAATCAAATATCAGGTAGACACTTGTCATAGACTTATGGCTTGGGAAATAAAGAAGGAAATACATATATTATAAAGTCTCTCCCCTTCCTGAAGTCATATTGGGTAATGCTTTCTAATATCCCTAGAGCTGTCAGTGGAGTCATTTTGGGGAACTGAGTTGCTTGCTTTCCTAATGGTTCATATTAACAAGTGAGGTAGCAGTGAAGCCGTTAATGAGAGCTACTATTTATGTATGCTACGCACATAGGAGAATTTGGGCAGCAAGGATCTCCACCTACTCATCTGAATATTGAACAAGTTGATCATACTGTGGAAATCTGACAAGACTTCAGGAAAACTGTAAAGAAGAGATACATTGACTTGAAAAATAGCAAAATGCTCTAAAAAATTATTATGGTAAAGATCACATGAGAGATGATGCAATTTCAAAGAGGCACACATATGCAGTCTTCTGAAAATAGCACCATTCAAGAGTCTTAGGATGCTCATAACATGAGGAAAAGAAAAAGAAAACCTCAAGTATTTTACTACGCACAGTGTTTCAATCTGCACTTTTGGGGGCCTGGACAAGGGTGATGTCATTTGGTGCTTTGAGTGTTCTGAGCAGATATTAGAAAAAATATCTTTCTACACGAAATATAAAATTTTAAAATTTGACAAAACTAATCAATCCTGACATATCTCTATTTAAAATGATATCAATAGATCTACAAACATGGTCAATGAAAAGCAAATCCTAGCTACTGTTCTGCAAATTGAAACAAAGTTATCCCATCTCATGTGATTATTATATGGTTCCCACCAATCTAGGTGCTAGCAACCTGATCAGTAATCTGCTTTCACCTTTTGTCTCTACTTCCAGAGATTGGAGCTTAATATTTTTCTCTTAATGAATAGATAGATGAAAGCATACATGAGTAAGTAAATGACTGAGTAAATGCCAAACCCCTCATCTTTTTTTGCCATCGAAATAATACTATTTTAGCTTAAAGTATTCTGTATGAATTGTCTAACAAAGCCTAAAAATTTGCTTAGCTAGCTCCCAATACATTTTTATAAGTCAAAGGTCAATCTTCTGATTGCTGCTGCTGTTAGGTTGCAACAAATATTCCAAGACTGCAGTTAGCAAGCCCAAGGTTTTTTCTTTACCCTTTTTCTTGCTTTTGGGACAATTAATTAAGAAATCAGTCCCCTTCCTTAGTATGGTAATATCTAATGTACCATAGCCTGATGAATTTTAAAACTGCAATCTGCTCAGTCTCACAAAGGATATCGTATAATTGAAATTCATTTCAGCTTAAGCTAGTTTAAATATCAGATTGCTAGTCAGTAAGGAAATAGCAGAGATACCTACAGATAGCAATCATTTGCTGCTTTAGTAAGATCCCGAAACACCATTTCATACATACTTACAAATATCATATTGACATCTACACAATGAAATAAATATATAGATTTCTGTTAGGATTTTATCATTTGCAAGATTTACTTGATTATATTATATCCTGTTAAAGCATTTGTACTTCACTAAATTCTTGATATATTCTTGTACCATGTCTTTCTGCTAGTAACTACATAACTTGTTTAATCTTTGGGGTCTTAATTTATAATCTCCGCAAATGGATAGGGGACTGAAGGAGAAAATAGTCACTAAAGAAATGGAAATGGACTTTCAAGGAGACTGACACTATGTTTGCTAGAAATACCATGTTTAGGGGCACTTGGATGGCTCAGTTGGTTAGGCATCTGACTCTTGGTTTCTGCTCAGGTCATGATCTCAGGGTCATGAGATTGAGCCCTATGTCAGACTCCACTCAGGACATGGAGCCTGCTTAAGATTCTCTTTCTTCTCCCTCTCACTCTTCTCCTGCCATCTCCCACTCCCTATGCATGTGTGCTCTCTTTCTCTTAAAGAAAGAAAGAAAGAAAGAAAGAAAGAAAGAAAGAAAGAAAGAGAAGAAGGAAGGAAAGAAGGAAGGATGGATAGTAAAGAAATAGGGAGAGAAGGAGGGAGGGAGGGAGAGAGGGAGGGAGGGAGGAAGAGGGGCACCTAGCTGTTTTAGCCCATTAAACATCTGCCTTCCGCTCAGGTCATAATCCCAGAGTCCTGGGATTGAGCCCCCCATTGGGCTCCCTGATCAGTGGAGAGCCTTCTTCTCCCTCTGCTTCTGCCTCTCTGTCACTCATGAATAAATAAATAAAATCTTTAAAAAAGGAAAGAAGGAAGGAAGGAAAGAAGGAAGGGAGGAAAGAAGGGAGGAAAGAAGGCCATGTTTAATTATGAAAGGGCAGGGTGCAAGTTGAGGACAAGTTATAACCCTGCACTTCAAAGAAAAATAAATGATGAGATAGAGCAGGAGTGAATACGTTGTCATGGGTTTATTTGCTTGAAAACTTGCACCTACTCTGACAGTTGTAATATAAATAGAGTTGGAGGGCAAACAAATGATTTAATGGAGCATACACAGACTAATTTTCTATTCTCATCAATAACTTTGATATTTTAAAAAAAATGTTTCCCTTCTGCTCTTTGGTTAGTCTTTTCTCTTAATTAAAAACACCGTGAGGGGCACCTGGGTGGCTCAGTGGGTTAAAGCCTCTGCCTTCGGCTCAGGTCATGATCTTGGAGTCCTCTCGGGCTCTCTGCTCAGCGGGGAGCCTGCTTCTTCCTCTCTCTCTCTCTCTCTGTCTGCCTCTCTGTCTACTTGTGATCTCTCTCTCTGTATCAAATAAATAAATAAAATCTTTAAAAAAAAAAAAGCACCATGAGCTTTCCCTTATATAATCAAAGTGTCTCTCTCTTTTTTTTTTTTTTTAAAGATTTTATTTATTTATTTATTAGGAAAGAGAGAGAGTGAGAGAGAGCAGGTCAGAGTGAGAAGCGGACTCCCCATGGAGCCGGGAGCCCGATGCGGGACTCGATCCCGGGACTCCGGGACCATGACCTGAGCTGAAGGCAGTCGCTCAACCAACTGCGCCACCCAGGGGCCCTCAAAGTGTCTCTCTTTTTAATGCAGATGTCACTCAGAGGTGACATTTATATGTCTATATAAATATAAATCTACCTCTCTACTGATAGGTTTCCTTGTCCTATACATCGTAGTAATTTACTTTTTAGGTATTTTATTTTCTTTGGAATTTTTCCATTTAAAATGTGAAATGCTAAGCTAGGAAATGGTAAAAACAAATAGTGTAAGAGAAAGTGTTTACTCTTTCAGACACAGATAGTAATTGATACTGAGCTTTGCATTTCGAAATCTGCAAATACCTTTCTGCTCTAAGCCATGTCTATGGTTCTACAAGCAACCAGGATGGGAAGAACAAGTTTGTAGGGGAAGAAATAATATCTTTTTTCCTCTACCTATCTAAATTCTTGACTGGCACCCTTGTAACAAAAGACAGATTAACAAAAGAAAAGCATATGAATTCATTGACTACAAGTCTTACGTGACACCGAAGACTTCATAAGGAAACGCAGACTCAAAGAAATGGTTAAACCTGAGTGCTTTTATGCTAGGTTTGTTGAAAGGTAGAAAGCTGTGGAAACAGGTGAAAGGACAAAGGTGAGCTAAGTATAGCAAGCTGGGGGACAATTAGCAAGATCTGTTCATTTAGAAGCCTCTTGGTGTCTCTTTGTCTTTGGAGATAAGGATGCTTGCTCCTTTCCTCTGGATAAAAGAAGGGTACCTCTCACAAGAGTGTTTTTTGACTTGCTTCAGGGGAAGATCAGCAAGCCTTCTACATGCCATTTCTCGAATTCCTACAGCTTGAAGTATACAATAAGCCAAGGTACCATATCTTGGAGTAGCATGTCCTGAACCACGCTGAGTCCCATGAAGCTATTTTTAAATTAAAAATAAAACTAAACAGTGCAAACAACATATAGTAAAGCCTTAAAACAGACATGCTTAGGCACAAGGCTGGTGGGATGACCTGAAGAGATTCTGACCAGCCAGGGCTGGATTTACTGTGGGGAATCTCATACTCTCCTGTTTTATGTTTGCAAGGATTTGGGTGGGGCAGGGAGAGAACCAACCAAGTTAAAAGAGGTAAAACTTTGTGACCAAAGTTTATACTTGCTACTGTGAGAAACCAGCTATTCTGGGACACAAGTCTGGAGAAGCTGCATAGAAGAGGTTTTACTGCCCTTTCTGCACCTGGTTTGGCCACCTAAGGGAGAAGTGCCTGGCTCATTCAGCTCCAAAATAGGTTTGTCTCTCTGTGGTTATAAGACTGTGAGTCTCCCAGGTGGTTAATAGCTCCACAAAGAAACAAGGCCCCTTTCTGTATCAGCGTTCTCGCAACTGTTTGTCTCAAATGACTTCCTCCTCTCTACGTTGTTGTCTTACTAACGGCAAGAAAATTCTAGAATGAAGGGCGCAAGAGTGCTCAATGAGAGATGCTCTTTGTCTCTGGGAGAAGACTCAGAGTCAGGTTCTTAAAAGACATTAAGTAAGAAATCAGGCATGATCTCAAGTAAAAGAGCCCATTGAAATTCTTATTTCTGCATTTCTCTCACTG
Source organism: Nasua narica (assembly GCA_028533885.1). Classification (NCBI taxonomy): domain Eukaryota; kingdom Metazoa; phylum Chordata; class Mammalia; order Carnivora; family Procyonidae; genus Nasua; species Nasua narica. Next base: position 105,983,208 of record CM052810.1, on the reverse strand, counting down.
GTAACCCTAGAAGACCATCTGTCGTATAATAAGAGGAAATAATATCTAACTCACAAGGCTGCTGTGAAGGTTCAATAAAACATGAACTACTAGTCCAAAACTTAGCAAATACTATGAGCTAAACACGTGCAAGTTTTTCCTTCACTTCTAAATGTCCAAGGTTCCCTCTGTTAGAGTAGGCAGTTCAATTGGCTCGAACAGATACCTGAAGGACAGCATAGACGAAGGAATGGCCAGCTTTCAAGAAAGTCAGAGGCCTGTCCTGGCAGCACTCCACAAGGAGCTGGATCAAACCAGGCAGGCCCAAGATGGCGGGTGCCATGACAGGAAACCTCAGACCAAATAAGAAAGGGTGAGAAACCCTGCTTCCGAGAAATCCATGCCCCCAGTAATGAATATTCCACCCCCTAGTTAACAACTGTCAATACAAGGTAGAAACCCAACCCCAAGAGTGTGCCGCTTGCATGCACTCTTTGTCTCTCTCCACTTGTACCACTTGTACCACTGTATCAGTCTGTCCTTGATTTTTTTCTTGCAAAGAGACTAAGAGCCTCTGGCAATACCCCAAGGATAGGCTAGGAGGTGACCACAGGGGCCAGGAAGTCTCCCCAGTTTTCCCAGCAACACCTCTGTGAATTCAGGAGGACAAATTAATCTCTATGGCTCTCCGTGAAATTATCCAGTTGGTCAAGATCACATCTTCAACTTAGTATTTGAACCACATCATATCTCATAGACACCTTTGAGAGAGTGCCTTAGATTTAATACCCAATAGATATTTGGGCAATTCCACTGTATATGATTGGAAAAGCTGTTATTTTACTTAAGAGACCAGATGCGATTTGAACCTGTGTGAACAAAACAAAACAAAACAACCAGAATTCAACTGAGCAAATTTTAAAGATCAACTTTAAAGATCTTATTGCCTTTATTCAGTGTCATGAATTGGGCAACATTTCATTTAACAGAAAGAGCTCTGAGAAGCAATACAAAATGAAGGATTTTTATAGGCAGAAAGGAGCAGGACAAGGAGGTTAAAACAGCAAAAAGAGGACTTATTGTGGCAAGGTCATCTTCCTTTAAGGGAAGGCAGGGGTCTATCAGGCGAATTACCTCACTAGCACTGACCAGGCATTTTTAAATTGACTAGTTTTAAGACTCTATTTTTGGGAGAGGCTAAAATGGAAATTTAGTTAGGTCTTACGTCTTGGTTTGGTGACATGGGGTTTAGCTTAAGTCACTCCATTTGAAGTGTTTCCTTTTCTTTTAGCAAACCTGAATGACAACCTACAATTTTTCATTTTCACTTTAGCAATTTGCTAAGGAATTTGATGACCTTGAGGAGTTTAAGAAACCTAAATTAACAAAAGTACATCTTTAACCCCCATCACCAACAAAGTAAAAAATAATTATAGGTAGACTTTTATTTTATACAATCTCAAATAATAATGGTAAAAGGACATGAAAACTGATATGTGATTATTTCTCCATGTATCTAGAAAATGCATATAGATTACTCCCACCTAGTCCACTGGAAAAAGCAATAAAGCCAATTACTACTTTCTAAAGCAAAAAATAAAAACAATAAACCTCTATAATTTAGATCTATAGAAATTTCCCATTGAAGGAAGAATGAATTATTACAAAAAACTTTGAAGACATGGTTCAAATCATCACACTCATAGTTAAATATGGGAAATTCTACAATGTTCTAACATGTCCTAAACTCAATAGATACTTAATAATTATTTATTGTTAGATGTGCATGCTTTGACCTTTGAAAATTAGAACATACATTTAATTTCCCAAACTTCATACATAATGCCAAAACATAATTTTGAATATGGTATGATTCTAGGGAACAGTAGCCAGGAAAGGAAGGAAAGACTGTGATAAATTACTTCTCAAATAATGTTCGCTTGAAGGCACAATGACCCAGTTAGTAGTGCCACACTTTTTATCATGTTAAGTGCATTTCCCCCCCAAAATTATCAGATTTAAAACATAGATATAAGGAAGAAAATATCTTAGAGCTAATGTAGTTATAACCCCAACTAATTTATAAATTAGTTGGGGATATATATATATATATATATATATATATATATATATATATATATATATTGTGTTTGAGAAAAGGATGGCCCTGGCTGCAATCTATAATAGGAAGCTTGCGGGTTCTGTCCATAGTCAGTGAACCCATTCCTTTCCACCATTAGGACACAAATAACATGTTTATTTACAAGCAGCACTTTTATTTCTAGAATATCAATGAAAAGAAATCCAAGACCTCTCTTTCTCAAAACATCTTGGAATTTCATCTCCTGTTCTTTGATGATAATCTTTCTAATAAACCAAGATGTTTTGACAATGGATGTTACTGAGTTTCTGGTTAACTGTCTGATTTTTATGTTTCTGGAGACTCTACTTTTTTGAAAATTATTTGGTTTGGAGGAATATCAGGAATTTAAACCCTCAAATCTCCATTACTTACTACTATTGAGATTTACTTTTTGCTTATTCAAAGTCCATTTAGAGGCAAAGGGAGAGATATGCTCTGTTAAGTGATTCAGGAGCTCATATTGATGGAGGCTCTGTAGTCTTGAATACATGTCCCACCAAGATCACCTTGTGTATTGATAGCCAATCAGCATGGAAAGAAAGATAGAGTCTGAAGGACAAAATGAGAGATTTTTATAGACCAGGCTTGGTCTTACATATATGTTACTTCCACACACATTCTATTGGCCATAATTTGGGGACCTAACCCTCCCAATGGAGGTAAGCTGGGAAATAGTCTAAGAAGACAAGAAATAACAGGAAAATGGTTTTGTTAAATGGCTAGCCTGTGTCTTTTGAATTCCCTAATTCCATTAATATCCCTATAATTACATTATATTTTTCGATGTGTCTTCTTTTAAAAATATTTGATCCCCAGATATATTTTTTAAGCTCATGTAAAAAGCAAAAGAACATCCTTCTAAGTTTATGTGTAACTGCAGATTAGTGAATTTCTTATAAGTCATTCTAATATAATAAAGGAATATTATATACAATAAGAAGTTATGGTCAATAATGAGATAGGCATTTGTTATAAGCACTGGTTATAAGCACTGGTTTATGTACAAGCTCTCAAGGGACTAAAGATATAATGTAGGATGGCACCTAAGCACATGCACTGGAATCACTTGTCTGTTCAGTGTGTCCATCCCTCAGCAGACAAAAGTGTTGCTTAAGACTCACATCTACAACTTCTCCAGAGCCTTGCCCTTCGGTAATTGGAACCACTTATCTGGGAGTTTGCTTGGGGTTTTACAGTCAGGTGTATATTCAATGAAAGACTGGTGGGGGTTACAAAATTCGAGCTTCCTTACCTAAAGCTGGGACAGAAGCTGCATTGCAGAGTAAGCTCTAGCTCCTTGAGGGATACATGGAGGCAGGAATCACCTGATACCAGGGACTTGTACTGCTGCTTCCTCTATCCTGCCTAGCTCCATTCACTCCCATACAGGTTTTGTCTAATATCAATATAGAAGATAAGTCATTAAAAGTATATTTCTAAATCCCTGGCATCTCTAGACATATTTAGCACAGGTAGTAAAACTGCAAAGACTGCGCTGACATTCTGGAAATATGTCTGCATCTTCTCTTTACAAATCAAGTTTTTCTTGTTTTGCAACTATGCTGAGAGCCTTCGGTTTCCTTTATAATCCTCAGGAACACTCAAGAAAAAGCTATGGATAAATATAAACTTAAAGAATAAAGTTAGAGAACCAAAATTAAAGGAAGAAAGTTGACCTCAGCAAGCTGATGAACAGAAAAGATGGAAGGCAATGAAATTGATTATCGGCAGGACCTATTTCAAGTCAACCCTCAATCAGTAAGTGCATATATAACTGGAGCCAGGTATTTTTAATGTTCAAAACAAATGCGGCATACAATGAATGAGTCTGACCTACATAAAGCTAGCCTCCTTTAACAGAATTTTTTGTCACTTGATGCAGTTATTTAGAAAAGCTAAATACACCTTCTAAATCCTAGCAATTACGGAAAACAAAAATATAAAAGTGTCACATTTTGCCAAATTAATAGATAGTTGTTTTGCAATCAAAACAAAAATCTCAGGGATGCTGGGGTGGCTCAGTCAGTTAAGTGTCTGACTCTTGATTTCTGCTCATGTCATGATTTCAGGGTCGAGAGATGGACCCCCAAGTAAGATTCCATGCTGAGTGTGGAGCGTGTGTAAGATTCTCTCTCTCTCCTCCTCCTTTTTATCCCACTTGAGTACTCTCTCTTGATATAAACAAATAAAATATAAATAAATGAATTAATAAATCATATTGAGAATTTTTAATATTTTTAACTGAATCATATAAAATGCAAAGGATACAGCTAATATTGCTTTAAAGGAAATTAATCAAGCTAAATGTATGTATTTAAAGAATAAAAACTTTCAAATCAATAAGGTGTTTATTCCAAGAACTAGTTGGGGTTGGTGGGAATCAGCAAATAAACCCAGAGAAAAGAGAGGGAAGGAAATAATGAAGGTCAAAGTAGAAAATAATGAAATGGAGACACACGTATAATGAAGGACCCACAAATTGATTAAGAAAGGAAATTAGACACCATGAAACAATTTCAGGGATGGGAAAGGGTACATTACTACAAATCCTTCACATTACAAATATATAAAAATATAACTATGAACATTACACCAAGAAATTAAAAATGTATATAAATAAAAAGATAAAGTCCTTAAAAAAATCCAACTTATAAAAACTGACTCAGGAAGAATAAAAACATTGATGGAATCAGAATAACCAAATCATGGCTGATCACTATTCTAGTCACTGAATACATGCAGTACTAGTCAAAGTTTGTTTCTTTGGTTAAATGAAATCCTTATGAGTCTGCTCTGGCAATTCAATTCTTTATGTAAACAGTTTTATGTCTTCTCAAATAAAATACTGGATTTAAATTTCACTGAATACTGATAATAGTTTTTGCGGGCAGTGCTGTATTTGCTATATTTGGGGGGCTTTTATTTAGTGTTTTATTTTATAAAACTTAAAATAATATTTTATGAAATATAACATACTCAATGCACTCCATTTTTTAGTTCTAACATATTTTACTCGAATGTTATTTAATAGAATACTGATTAAAATTATTTATCAACTTATATAATGTTTAGCAGCTTGCAATTGTAACAACTTTCTATGTAGCAAGTTGTTATGAATAATTCCAAAAAACATGAAATTAAGAGTATATTATAGAAACATTTATTCATAGCTGGTGCTTCTAAAATGTAAAGTGATTTTCAAGGAAAATCAGGGACGTATTTAGAAACACACTATCACATGTATTCACTATGCAGTATCAACTGGTCTTCAGTGTTATAATATTAGTCAAGTACCATAGCTAGAGAATCATCTCTTACACAAATGACTCAATTTTCTAAGGCTGGCAGCTATTCGGGGCTTTAAAAATAACTTTAGTATTCTGAAAACCCTGCTTTTCCTCTCTCTTTTTATTTAAATGTCGTTTCATCATCTACATTCAGGAAATTGGAAAAAAATTCTTTCTTTATGAAATAATACATGTATATATAAAGATGTAAGTATAAAAATTAGGTCAACTTTAAAATTACCCTCTTAATGAGTAGTAATAATCGCACTTTTCTATATCTTAATAATAAATGTAACCACTGTCTATGGTTTGTTCAATATAAATTTATTTTTTTCTCTCTCTGTTTCTTGAGGGACAAGTTAAATGGCAATAGTATATAATGGTTCAAACATAATCCTGCACATTGTTCACATCAAAACTCTATCATCAACAATAACCATATAACATAACTAAAAGTATACAAAGTTTGTTAATCACATTTGAATTCTTTTTTTTCAAACTTGACATTTTGGAAGATTCCATTGCTATTCTCATCCCCCTTCAGAAACTACCTATCTAGAAAGAAACTCCAGTTCCTTAATATAGAATCATACAGTGCTAAGCATAAAAATGTCAAGTAAAGGAAAGGACTCCACAATTCAAAAAGAAATATAACCACATTTTAAAAAAATTTTGTAAGAGTGATTGAGAACCTTGGCACCAACTGGGGGGAAACTCCCCTCATTTACTCGCTTATGTTTACATAAATTGGCCCAGGCCTTTCAGAGGAAAAATTAGCAAAATGTGCATTGTCTTTGTACCCAAAACTTCATTATTTTGAAATCCATACAAATAGTCCCACGTAGACAATAATACAAGAATATTCATTGTCATATTGCTTGTAGTAGCCAAACTGTAGAGATATCTTAAAAGGTTATTAACAGGAAAATGGCATTCGATCATATTACCATGAAATACTATGTGCCCATTCGGTATAAAAAGGTAAATATCTTCGTACAGGAATGGAATCATGGCTTAATTACATTGTTAGACTTAAAAAGTCTCTTTACATTTAATAATCATACATATTGGAGAACCTGAAGTGTTTGTACATTGGAAGGATAAGGAGAATACAAAATTATGAGGTAAAAATACAAACAAAAGAACAGAGAAGGGTATCAAGGTTCCAGTTTAAATGTTGTCTCTATCTTTGAAGAAACTGATTCGAATAAAACAACACTTATTTTTAACTCTTTTCTCTCCAATAAATCATTTAAGAATAGTAGTATGCCCTGGTGAACTGCCTGACTTACATTACCTGTAAAGTGTATTCTAGATTAATTTCATGGCATTCTGCAAACTGCTGCCACTTGCATTCATGGCTGCTCTCATCAGAGTTAAGGTGTCTCACCAGTCTTCTGACAGGTCTCCTATAGCTAAACACCACTCTAATTGACCTGTTAGGGGTCACCTGGGTGCCTCAGTCAGTTAAGTGGCTGCCTTTGCCTCAGGTCATGATCCCAGGGTCCTGGGATTGAGCCCCAGGTCCTGCTCTCTGCTCAGCGGGGAGCCTGCTTCTCCCTCTCCCTCTGTCTGCCATTCCCCCCACCCCAGCTTGCACTTGTTCTCTCTCTCTCTCTCCCTCTGTCAAATAAATAAATAACCTGTTAGTGTAAACTGAGGAATTGAGATAAAATCTACATTATACAAGTAAGTTTAACAAAACAAATTTGTTACCATTTTTAAAAATGAAAAAATATGGCACACAATAGAGATCACATGCTCAATCTAAAGTATCTGAATAAAAAGATTATTATTAATCTCAATTTGATGGTCATCACCATTTATGGCTTTAGGGATGGTTTTATTCAAATAATGTCCAAAATAATTTCTCCTTTTTAGCTGGTTGTGACACTTGAAAATTTGCACCTCCTCAGGTTTCTTTCTTACCACACAAGAATATCTGTACAGGGGGCGCCTGGGTGGCTCAGTGGGTTAAAGCCTCTGCCTTCGGCTCAGGTCATGATCTCAGGGTCTTGGGATCGAGCCCCACATTAGGCTCTCTGCTCAGCAAGGAGCCTGTTTCCCCCTCTCTCTCTGCCTGCTTCTCTGCCTACTTGTGATCTCTCTCTCTCTCTGTCAAATGAAAATATTAAATAAAAAAAGAATATCTGTACAGATATTTCATATAATGGAAAGTTGAAGGGACTGGAATGAGAAGTCTAGGCTGATATATTTTATTTTTATATAATACACATATCTTAAGTTCTCAAATTTCAAACAAGAACAACACAATTTCTAATCTCTCCTATTCACAAGTGTCTCTTTTGACAATTTTCAACTCTCTTGAATATCCAAACCCTCAATCATGTAAAATAATTCAATGTTCCTTAAATCACTCATTATAATCAAGATGAGATGAGTGATTAGTCATTGTTATAATGAAAGGGGAAGATGTAAGTAAATATTTATAAATGATAGTCAAGATGTGATCACTATGATGAAATTCGTTTTTCCACAAAAGGTGGTGAAATAATCACCTCAATGTTGACAGCCTTTTCTTTTGGATATAACACGATTAAAAATAAATACTAAACTATCAAGACTGCAATTTATTTATCTTATGAGCTTAAATCGTTGCCCAACATACAAAAATGTCTCCATAGAGAAACCTTCAGGGGCACCTGGGTGGCTCAGTGGGTTAAGCTTCTGCCGTTAGCTCAGGTCATGATCTCAGGGTCCTGGGATCGAGCCCCACATGAGGCTCCCTGCTCAGCAGGGAGACTACTTCCTCCCTCTCTCTCTGCCTGCCTCTGCCTACTTGTGATCTCTCTCTCTCTGTCAAATAAATAAATAAAATTTTTTAAAAAATTTAAAAAAATTTAGAAACCTTCATTTTAAGGTGCTACCTGTTTAAAAAACAAGTAAACAAATAAACACCTTTCATCTGCATGATGTTATTTAATCATAAAAATTATTTACAGTACATTATGTAATTTCCATATTGGAGATGAGGAACCTAAAGTTCAGATAGAACAGGGATCTTACATAAGTTCCAGAGCACAGATTAACAAACAATAGATTTGTGAACTGGATAGTCTAGATTCAAGTCTTTACTTCCTATTTATTGAGTGACTTCGTTCAAGTGACTGCACTCTCCATGTCTCAGTTTCCTCATCTATAAAATGGGGTGATGGATATGATAGTACCCTTCTCAAAGTCTTATTATAATAACTAAGTGACTTTAAATGTTCATGGAACCAGTTCATGGCACACAGAAAGTTCAATATTAGTGTTGAATATTATTACTATAAAAATGGTAACTGATGGATTCTAGACTTGAGCTGAAGTCTTCTGATGTCAAGTTTGGAGCAAGACAAACCTGGATTCTGATTCGTACTGCACTGTGCAAAGGCTGTGTGAATTTTGGCATGAGCATTTTTCTTCATCAATTGAAAGGGAATAAAAAATACATGTACGTAAAAAACTATTTATGAGGTTAAATTTGTCAATGTAATAAACAATGTCCTCCAGAAGCCTGATGTGCACCAGCAGGACAGTAGATTGGTCCACTTTGAAGTCCTGAGCAATACTTTTATGTCTCTGTTTACATATGATATGCTGATCAACAACAATTTTTATGGAAAGCTTAATGTACACACACAGTGCTATGTTTATGGACTCCCTTACTTCTTACATTCAATCCATCAGGCATCATCCTCATTTTACAGAAGAGGAAACCAAGGCAGAGAAAGGTTAGGCAACGTGGGTGCCTAAAATAAAAGATCATAAAAATAAGTGATGGGATGAGAGTAAGATTCTGAACAGTTTGGTACTAGACACTGTACATTCTGCTGCCTCTGAGCATTTCCGTATTTAGACAGGATGCATAACAAAGCAGTCCTTGACGTGATCACTTTTTTAAAAAGAACACATAAAAATGCTATCTATTCTTGTAACCCAGGAGTCAAGGAAGCCTAAAAATGCTTCCTCTACCAAATATCTAGAAATACTGGAATAAATATAACATTCTCCCAAATTAAGTGATATGCCCAGAGGCCAAAAATGATAAGGTATAGAAATAAGGGTATTAATAAGTTATTAAGAGATGCCAGTCTCCATGGCTGAGAGACTTGTGACTTAAAAGGCAAGCTGTAAACAGGAGATGGGGCTTTGTACCCAAGCATGAGGGAGAGTTGATCTGACACACAAAAGACTGAATCTATAAAATATGGGCTAGGATCTATTTACTGGCCAGCAAAGGGAATGGCTAGAAATACATCTCTCCTGACCAGGACTCTGAGTAGGGAAAAAAGGTCTCTGAGAATTCATAATCCCTAGTTTGTTGTGCAGATTTTTACTCTGTGTGGTCCAGGAAATCCCAAACAAAGGAATGGTTCAAGCAGTCCAGCCTTTAGTATTGCAAGATCCTTAGCTGAGGTAAACACAAATCATTTCTTAAGGAATTTGCCCACAACACAGGGCTCGTACTATTTCCAAGGATTAAAATCAGTTGAATGTAAGCTCACAAATCACATTCATAAAATAAATGTGCAGTGAACATTATCAATGAGAGTTGGTAAAGACAACACATATCAGTCTCGCAAGGATTTTGTACATTTAAACTGTTGAGATGTGGAATACAAAATAGCATATCAAAGAGAAAGAAAAATAGGATTTTTAAAATGCAAATTAATTAATTAAAATGATGAACTAAATGCTTCAATTATTAAAAAGAGAAAAAACAAACATGGCTGAGGAACATGATACAATTTTAAAAGTCTAGGCAGATTTGACAAGAGATTAAATAGTACTTCAGGAAATGAATGCAATCACTAAAATAAAATATAACTCCAAGGACAGGTTAAACAGCATACTTGACACTACCGAAGATGGAATTAATGACGTGGAATATGGATCTGAAAGCAAAACCCCAAATGTAAGAGATAATAAAAGAAGTTTATGGAATGTGAGAGAGTGGACAGTCTTACAGTCTTACAGAGGTCTGTGAGACTTCCAGTAGACTGACTCACGGAGGATATGGAGGCAGACTTTTTACCAACAGAAGACAAAAGATAGGAAAAAATATTTTTAAGATGCTGTGAATAAGCCATAATTAAACCCAAACTATTATTGAGAAATATGATTTAAATAAAGATAGTCATCGAGATGTTAGGGTAGAATAAAGACACTTTTGAATAAACAAAACTGATTTTATCACCAATAGACTCTCACAAATGGACTTTTTGAAGGCTGTCCTTCAGGAATAAAGAAAATGTGAAAATGATCATGCAGAAATTTCTAACATACAACACAGTAATATAAAGAAATGGGAAGATATGTAGTAAATGTAACCAAAGACTACAACAACCAAAGATTGTTGAATAAAACAACAATAATAGTAATAGCAACATCTGTGTGGGCAATAAAAGCTAGAAAGAACTGTGACCGTATACAACAACAGGAATGGAGGGAAAGATATAAGGCATTTTTAAATTTTTATATTATTTAGAAAGAATGTAGAGAATGATTTAGTTTAGACTTGAACATGGAAAACTTTTAAAGTAACCATGAGAATATATATGCAATGTTTAACATCCAAACAGTTATAGAAAATTTAAGTAATACAAAAGAGAACAAAAAAGAAGGGGAAATAATAATAATAATAATAATTAATAATAATACAGGTCTTATAGATCACACAATAACAATTGTTTGAAATAAATCCAGATTCAGTAATCACAATAAATGTGAATAGAATAAGAATGTTTAAAGACCAAAGACTGAATACAAAAGAAAATCAACTTTCATATTGTTTTATAAAATTTACCTTAAAAAAACAAAAGTAAAAAACACAGTCCTTTTACACACAGTAAAAAAAAGAAAAGAATGCCAAATAAAATAATACCCCAAAAATGCTGTTGATATGCTAATATGAGGCTGAAAGAGTCTTTAAGAGACAAAACATTGACAGGAACCAAAAGGCTCACTACCTAAGGATCAAAGGTTCATTTTATCAGAAGTATTGTACCTTACTCGACTTAAAAGTACATATTAACATGACCTTGTAAAGCAGATATCCTCCGTCAAATAGAGATTTTAATTTGCTCACTAATTGATAGATGAAGCTAACACAAACATAGGCAAGCTATTTTAATAACATAATTTATCAGCTTGATTTCTCTACCTCCAAAGTTAGAGAATGCATACTTCCTAAGCTTTCATTAATAAACAAAATGTTATATTTTAAGGCATAAAGACAGTCTCAAAAATATTTTAATAATTGTTTCATACAATCCACTAAGTTGGAAAGAAAATTCAAAAAATAAGAGTAATCAGGAAAAAAAAAACCCTAAAAATAAAACTAACAAACTACTTCAAAATAACTCACTGACAAAAGTAAATGAATAAAAATTTTTAAAATTTAAAAATTTATAGCAAAATTAAAAAATACAAAGAACTGAATGATAAAGAAAATACTACAAATCAAAGTGTAATGAATACAGCTACAGGAGTTAAAGAAAAATTTGTTTTCTTAAAGTTTTTTATGTTAAGAGAATCAAAATAATAATAATAATAATAAGCTAGGCTCTTAATATATCTTAATATAAGCTATACTGAAAAATTAAAATATGAGCAGAAATTAATAAAAGGAAAACAAAAAGACAATTCAAAAAGTATTAAGTTGTTTTCATTAAGTCATGTAGGCAAATAAAATAGACCTAAACTTCTGATCAGCATACAAAATGACGACAAATATAGATATGACATAGGTGAAAAAGAATTTTGTAATTACTTTTATGCCAAAACAGATGAAATAGAAAGTTTATAAGAAAAATAAAATTAGCAAAACTGATACACACACACACAAATCTAAATATATCTATAACTATTTAAGAAAAATCAGTAGATGATAATTCATACATTCCCTTCATACACCCTAGCAAACACACACACACACACACACACACACACACACACACACACACTTAAGAATATATGGGATTTCACAGGCGCCTGGGTGGCTCAGTGGGTTAAAGCCTCTGCCTTTGGCTCAGGTCCTGGTCTCAGGGTCCTGGGATCAAGCCCTGCATCAAGCTCTCTGCTCAGCAGGGAGCCTGCTTCCCCCTCTCTCTGCCTGCCTCTCTGCCCACTTGTGATCCCTCTCTCTGTCAAGTAAATAAATAAAATCTTAAAAAAAAGAATATATGGGATTTCAGACAAATTCACTAAACATTCAAAGAATGAATGTCATCTGCATATAAGCTCTTTCACAAAATAGAATATTACTGACCCATTTTTTTTTATGAAGCTAATATAACCTCTGTGAAAAATTTGGAAAAAAAAATTATAAGAAAGGTAAATTGATGTTCAGTATTATGGACACAGTACAGAAATCCTAAATAAAATGCTACCAATCTGAGTCCTTCAACATATAAAAATATAGCAGATCATGAGCAAGTTGGATTTTTACCACTAATGCTAGGATGACTTAACAATTAAACACAGATTAATATCATTTATCACACTAACATATTAAAAGACAAAAACATGAGCACTTAATAACCATGGGGACATAATTTTATAAAGGGACACACTCATAATAAACATCATTATTACATTAGTAACTTATTTCATACACGATAAAAGGTGTTGGTAATAGAGACAGTATGCTCATCAAAATGTTTCATATTCCCCTATATTTCCCATATCCTTTGTCGTAAGGCAGAGCCATATGACTACTTATGCCCAATGAATTGTGAAGGGCAATTTTCCATTTTTCTTTCCCTGACTTGATCATGAATGTGGCATAGTTCAACTTCAATCCCAGAAGAGCTGTCTGGACCCAAGGTAGAATTTGTGTCAAACCAGAAACAAGATGTTGATGTGTTAATTCACAGACATTTTAGAGTGATGTATTAATTAGTGCATCTCAGTCTACCCTATATCATCAGTAATACAGACACAAGACATAACCAGAATTTAAAATGAAGTGCTTTACAACTCAATAGAAAAACTATAAACTAAAAAATAGGCAAAAGACATAAACAAACATCACAGAAGGTAAAATTGAAAAAACTGAATATGAAATAAACATAAAAGAAAATCCTCAACCTCACTATAAAATGGAAATATCCAAAATAAGACCATAATGGCTTATAATCTCATACCTACGTATTAGCAAAACCTTAATTGTCTGATAATGTCAACTGTTGGCCAGAGAGTGGAGCACCAAGAACTCCTACATTAAGACAGCCATGTTAGCAAACAATCTGGCAATATTTTGAAAGCACTCATCATTTCAACATATGCTCAAATGGTAGGACCCTCTATAAGCCCTTTCCTGCTTCCTGAAAAGTCTGAGGCACATCTCTTACACTTGTGCTAAATTATAGAAACTTTCATTAGAGTTACAGTAGACATTAGTTACCTCAGGCTTCTCAGAATCCAGACTCTCTCTCATGGGGAAATACTAGAAGTTAACCAGGGAATGTTTTGTTATTTATACACAACAGTCTTGCTTTCTCACTAGCTTACTTGAGGCAAAGGCAATTACCTTTTCATAGCTGTGTGCTCAAGATCTACCGGAAGACGGGGCTCACAGTAAGCTTGCAAACATGATCATTTAATTTAAAATTGTTGAGTAGTTCCTGGGCACAAATTAGATTCTATGCAATGTGGTTCATTAAGACATTACTTGTAACAGCAGCAAAGAAACTTAATAGTCATCATTCTGAGAGTCTGTATGGTAGTTATTCTCTAGTGAGGAAGTTGTTCAAAGATAAATTCATTCAACGTGCAAGGTTTTGGTCTGTTTTATAGAACTTTCTATTTCTTCTTAATTTATATGTTATTTCCAAGGTACTATTTTTCTCTACTGGGAACAAATTATTTTTGAACTCCAAGAACCCGAAGTAACTGTCAGGATGTTGTACTTCAGATGTGACAAAAATTCATTTAATTTAGAAATGGAGCTAGAAAAAAAGTCACAACTTACATATATGTGAATGCTTTTCCTCTTTACAGACATATATGGCCTTTCCCTGTCACAAGCTTCCTGTGTTCAAATGTCCATGAAACATCTGATAACTTTCTGAATTGAAGATCACAGCAATCTTGTATGGCAGGGCAACTTTGCTTTATTTTCTTTTATTTTTTGCATTCTTACTGAGTATTCCATGGCACATTCTGGCAGATCAATACAGTTTCAGCTTTGTTTTATACAGCCAGGCAGCTACAGTGGTGACTGAAAGTTCATCTGGGTTTTTAATTGACCGTGCTCCTAGAGATGCACCAAAACAGATCAAAATGACTTGCTTTTAATTTCCTTTGGGGGCAACTCTCTGGCATGGGCAATGCTGAATTACCATCTTGCCTCTTTCCCTTCTTTTTGAGTTTGTCCCTTTGAGCAACCGGCAATAGCTGCTGGCTATGCAATTAGGCATCTCTGTCTGCCTCCCCTTCAATCTTTTTCTCCTTATTAAGCTAGTAGGAAAATGTTAAGCCCCTAGGCATTTGCATCTATTAATAGGAAGAGAAGATTAACTGTCACTGTTGCATAGATTCATGATTAGTAGACTGCTGGCAAAGTTCTCTTTTATTTCCTCCTTTTTAGTAACAAGAAAGCCGTGGGCATCTTTGCAACATCATAAAGTGGCTCTGCAGTAGGACCTCTAATCTGGTCTCTGATGGGAGATTATTGGTGCCCCACCTTGAATTGTCCAGCCACGGGATTAGAACAAAGGATATAATTAGACTTAGTCTAAGATGTCCATTTCACAAAGAACAAAGTTAAGGTCATGTGACCTGTCAGAGGGCAGGCAGGTAATTAATGACAAAGAGGAAACAAATACAGTATCTAGATCCCTTGCGACTTTTAACCCATCATAGTGAACTTGTTATATCACTTATTAATTTTAGCACCAGGATTTATTTATTTATTTATTTATATTTTTTAAGATTTCATTTATTTATTTGCGAGAGAGAGAGAGAGCACGCACAAGCAGGCAGAGTGGCAGGCAGACGCAGAAGCAGGCTCCCTGCTGAGCAAGGAGCCCAATGTGGGACTCGATCCCAGGACCCTGGGATCATGACCTGAGCTGAAGGCAGCTGCTTAACAGACTGAGCCACCAAGGCATCCGAGGTCCAGGATTTAACATGTTCGATAAATTAAATATTTATAAAATCATTCTTTCTGGAATAACAAAAAAATTTACGAACGGAATTGCCTGAACAGAATTACTGCAGAAGAGTTAGTTGTAAAGTCTGATATGAGGAATTCCAAAAGATGTTTTACTTAATTTCAAAATGCTATTTTGGAACAAGCTGATGATTCTCAATTTACATCACTCATTTAGGTCTAGCTTTTTCTCCTTACCAAAAGACAATTTAAAACATAATTATGTAAGTTAAAAATTAGCAATCACAGAGGGGTGGTATGTCACATAATGAAGTGATTCTCCAAGTATGATGCATGGCACAATCACCTGGGAACTCATCAGAAATTGTCAACCTGAAAATAAAGAGCCAAAATGAGAGTCAAAGGAGTGTTTATTTGGGATTAAAGAATTGCAAGTGGGAGAGCAAAGATTCAGGTAGAAGCTCAAATAGTCTCCCATTGGTGAGACGAAATCAAAGAGGAGAGACAATTACATGAATTGAAGAAAAGAAAAAACAAATTCTAAGAGTGTCAACCAATTAAACTAATCTGGATTCTACATTGATTGACTGATTTTATCTTCAGAAAATCCGCAATGATCCGTCTTGCGTTTAGGATGTCTATTCTTCGGCTGACTTCTCACGTCATTGCTTAAAGCAATTGCCATTTTGCCCAGTCCAAAGGTCTGGGCCCAGTTTAAACAGAGACAAGTAAAGCAGGTTTTCTAATGTGGCTGCTCCAACACCATTTAAAAATGGCTCCAGTCATGTCAATTTTTCACAAACGCAAGTTCTCAAGACACACAGCAGACCTCCTGCATCAGAAATTCTTGGAAAGGCATTTTAACAAATAACTCATGTGATTTTGATACATACTGAAGTTGGGAGAACCTTGGCTGAGTTGTTCAGAATTACTGTCTCTGAAGTCAGTCAATAGGTTTGAATCCCAGCCTGCTGCTTAGGTATGTGATCAGAGATAAAGACTTTATCTCTGTGCATCGGTTTCTTCTGTAAACTGAGGAAGCCTACTCGAATACTACTTATTTCACAGCATTGTTATGAAGATATATGTAAAATAGGTGCCTAACACATTATAATCATTATCATTACCAACATGAAATAGTCTTATTTTTTTTTAAGATTTTCTTTATTTATTTGACAGAGAGAGAGAGAGATCACAAGTAGGCAGAGAGGCAGGCAGAGAGAGAGAGGGAAGTAGGCTCTCCACTGAGCAGAGAGCCCGATGCAGGGCTCAATCCCAGGACCCTGAGGTCCTGCTAAAGGCAGAGGCTTTAACCCACTGAGCCACCCAGGCGCCCCATATATACTCTTATTACTAACATGCCATCACACTACAATTCATTTACTAGATTAACTGACCGGAATTTAGCATCAAGAATGGCCCTGAAGAACAAGACTATTAGAAATAATGAACAAAAAGATTTTAAAAGGTTCTATGGGGAAGACAAGCCTGAGTTGAAGTCCTCACTGGGCTACCTGGTAATTAAGGCTGCTTATGGACCTATGTATCTCTACATACAGTTAAGACATATTTGTCACAAAAATGCAATGGAAAACAAGTTCATTGCTTCATGCTTCATCATGATCCCTCCCCCCATTATGAGCTTTCTAAAGAAATGCCTACCTTCTCTCAATAGCAGGGCTTTATTTTCCACAAAAAAAAAATCTTAATTGATTCCACTGTCCCTTGAGAAAACTAATATGTTTTATCTGTGCATGGCCTCTGAACTTTTCACAGGAATTTGTAAAGAAGAAAATATCGAGACATCCTTTGACAACAAAATAAAGGAATGAAGTCCATCCTCTTTACTCTTTCCTCCTCTTTGGCCATTCCAACAAAATAAAGGAATGAATTCTGTCCTCTTTACTCTTTCCTCCTCTTTGGCCTCTTTCCTCTTTCCTCCTCTATGCATACGTTTTGCATACATATCACCTGGGGACCTTGTTCATAGACAGATTTTGACTTCCTGGGTCTCCAGTGGGGCCTGAGATGCTCCCTTTCCTACTAGATTCTAAGAGATGCCAGTACTATACTGGTCAGCCTCCACACTGTATGTAGCAAGGACTTCTACCCACCTAATTATTAACAAATCCTGGGCACAAAAACTTTCAGTAGCTCTCCTGCCGAATATTCATTTACTGGCTGTCAATAATATGATGGGATATCTGCTCTATCCTGGGAAAACAAAGATTAAAAAACACAGGTTCTATCTCTGAGAAGCTCAGACACAACAAAATAACTTTAAAACAATGAAAAGGGCAATGATATATGCATGATGTTATTAAAGCATAAGAAAAGGTTTAGAAATTACTTGTAGAGGTTACACGTTAGCTGAGTTTTAATGGATGGAAGAGTGGCTTTGAAAATAAAGCCACATGAAAAGAGAGGTTCATAGAAGAAGAGTGATCTGTAGAACAAGGGCAAAAAGGCAGTGGTCTACTGCCAAATGTTTGACAGTGGACTCTGGGAAGGATGTGTACATACTTGGCTCTCTCTAGCAGCTAGGAACAGACTGCAGATAAAGTCCTGTCTTTGGGACCACATTCAAAAGGAAGAGCCCTTTCTTGAAGGACAAACAAGATGTTGGAGCCAGATATGTGTATTCTTCATCTAGGGAAAATATATTTCTGGGAGACCTGATAACTGTTTTCAAACAGTGAATAACCCTCCTGGGAAACTGGGATGGATTATTATTTGTGACAGAATATTCTGTAGTGTATTAGTATTATTACTTCCACTTCAGGCTAAGCCAGAAGGCATTATTGGCACTTTGGTTACATGGGCAAGTCTGGAAATAGAAAGAAGCCAATGCACGTGAGAATCAAACTTACAGGACCTGACTTGTTGTCTAACCATGCAAAAGGGTAGAAAGATCACACTTCACCTAGTTAAGATCAAAAGACTACTAAATAAGGGTTGGCTCAGAAAGAAGGCAGGACTTAATCTGGCACTTAGCAGCCTCAGAGCCTATAGCTGAAAAGAGCTAAGGAAGGCAAGGCATAATCCGGAAGCAAGTGACAGAAATAACGATCTCAAAAAAAAAAAAAAAGAAAGAAAGAAAGAATGATTTCATTTCAATACTTTTGGGAAACATGCTTTAGCACTGCTAAAAAAAAGTTCTTTCTTATTACAACAATATAAGAAATTTTATAAATCAAATATTGACTTATAAAACAAGGCATGCTTTTAATAGGAGACAAGTATAGGGTTTTCCAAATTGTTCTGTCCACTCTACCCGAGTGACAAACAAACAAGCAGCAAAAAGAAGGTAAAGAGAACCTCAGAGCATGGAGCAAACTTAATATACAATTTAAGAGCAAGCTAAGGCAGAGTCTATAGCAGAGACTTGTAAACTCAAAGTTGTTTGGGAAATGCTGATATTGACATCTGATAATTTGATATCTTTTTTAAAGTAAACTGTTTTTAGAATAGTTTTTGACTTACAGAAAAATTACACGGAGGATACAGAGAGTTCTCATATACCTATGTTTAGTTTCCTTATTATTCACATTAGCTTAGAACATACATTTGTCATAATTAAAGACCCAATATTGACACATATTATAAACTAACACCCATACTTTGTTCATAATGGCTTAGTTTTTACCTAATTGCCTTTTTCAGTTAAGATCCTTTTCAGGATATTACCTGACATTTGGTCATCATGTCTCCTTAGATGCCTTTAGGCTGTGAGCATTTCTCAGATTTTCTATGTTTTTGAGGAGCTTGACAATTTTGAGGAACACTGACCACCTATTTTGTAGATTATTCATCGGTTGGGATTTGCCTGACGTTTTACTCATGATTAGTCTGAGGTTATAGGTTTTGGGAAGAAAAACACAGAAGTGCCATTTACATCACATCATGTCAAGAGTACATACTATGAACATGACCACAGGAATTTTTCTAGATGTTCTTTATCAAGTTGAGCAAATTCCCCTCTATTTTTGGTTTGCTAAGAGTTTTCATTATTAACAACTGTTGGGTTTTGTCAATTTTTTTCTGCCTCAATAGATATAATCATATGATTTTCCTCTTTACCCTGTTGATATGGTAGATTATATCAGTTGACTGCTTTTCAAATGTTTCCTAGCCTTGCATACCTGAGAAAAATCCCACTTGGTAATGGCATATAATTTATACACTGTATACATTATTGGATTTGATTTGTTAATATTTTGAAGATTTTTGCATCTATGTTCATGAGACATGTTGGTCTCCAGTTTTCTAGTAATGTCTTTACTGGTTTTGGTCTTAGGAGACTGCTGGTCTCTCAAAATGAGTTAGGCTACATTCCCTCTGCTTCTATTTGGTGGAAGAGATAGTAGAGAATTGGTATCACTTGTTCTTTAAATATATGGTAGAATTCGCTGGTGAAATAATCTGAGCCTGTCACTTTCTTTTTTGGAAAGTTATTAATTTTTGACTCAAGTTCTTTGGTGGGTATGAGAGCCTAATGAAGGAGGTGAGGTGGTTGAGGAATAAGCACTGGATTGGTCTGTTTGCATTTGAAAAACACAATTGCTGGCAGGTTGCTTACTATCTGGGTGTCGGCTAACCTTGGGAAAAGCAGCAAGGTCCCAGATATTTAATACTGATAATAAAAGGCATCCTTGATACATAACAGCAGAGACTTCTGCTCCAGGTAAACAAATCTCACTTGTAACTCACTGAATTCTCCTGATTTCAGGGTGACACTTTTCCCTGAAGCCAGTTTTCCGACAGATCAAAGAAAAGACACTGATTTTCACTTTTTGTATTCAGCTTTTCCTTGTTGTAAGAAAGAAACTGAGGACTTTGAACCTTATTACATATCGGAACTGAAACCATAACTCTTCAACTTATTTTTAATTGTTTTGCAGACTTCAGTTTCATACCAAACTGGAAACATTTGCAATAATTCCCTGACTCAGTGTAATTACCCTGAGAAGTTTCTTTTTATGGAAATTTTTGCTCAGCCTAGGAGTGAGATGGCAGGCAGTTCATTCATACAGTAGTATAATGTGTTTTATTTTGCTAAAATGTGAGATTAAAATGTACGGAAATATTATCTGATGGTTATCTTTTTTGTTGTTGTTGTTGTTAGGAAACTGCCAGTAAATTATTTTCCTTAACAAGTTAGTTATTCAAACATTACTTAAAGCAGCTAAGAAATAAATGACACAAAACTACAGTAATCTCTGTTGTCATATGCTGACAAAAGAATTGGACTAGAAATCCTAAGACTTAGGTTTGAGTTTTGATTATTACTTACAAGCTGGATATCTTTAAAAATAATTCCTTCCCAAATTTCTCCGTGTGTCAATTTGGATAATATCAGTTATTTTCTAACTTACAGCGTAGTTAGGAGCATGACAGGGCATGTGAAAGCTTTAAATTTAAACTGCAAAGCACTACAGAAATGGAGGGGAGTGCCTGGGTGGCTCAGTCAGTTAGCATCCAGACTCCTGATTTCAACTCAGGTCATGATCTCAGGATCCTGAGACCAAGCCCTGGGTCAGGCTCCGCCCTCAGTGGGAAATCTGCTTGAGATTCTCTCCCTTCCCCTCTGCCCTAACCCCCACTCGTGCACATGTGCTCTCTCTCTCTCTAAAATAAACAAATAAAATAAAATCATTAAAAAGTGAAATGTAGGAAAGTAATATCCTTATTAAGAGCTCCTATATTCACTCTCCCAAGTGTTAACTCTAAAGAGGACAGAGAGCTTTTAATACTGGCTGAAAGAAACTACAAGCTTCAGACCACATGCATGTTAAGAATGAGTACACTGAATGGCCAAAGAGAACACTAATGGAAGGGTGACATAGGTACTATATTCTTGAATCCCTTACTGGCAGCTCAACATCACTTGGCATCAGAGAAATACAAATCAAAACCACAGTGATGCAGAGAAAGGGGAACCCTCCTACACTGTTGGTGGGAATGCAAGCTGGTGCAGCCACTCTGGAAAATAGTATGGAGGTTCCTCAAAACGTTGAAAATAGAGCTACCCTATGACCCAGGAATCACCCTACTGGGTATTTACCCTAAAGATACAAATGTAGTGATCCGAGGGGGCATATGCACCCGAATGTTTATAACAGCAATGTCCACGATAGCCAAACTATGGAAAGAACCTAGATGCCCATCAACAGGTGAATGGATAAAGAAAATATGGTATATACACACACACACACACACACACACACACACACACACACACAATGGAATACTATGCAGCCATCAAGAGAAATGAAATCTTGCCATTTGCAATGACGTGGATGGAACTAGAGGGTATTATGCTAAGCAAAATAAGTCAATCAGAGAAAGACAATTATCATATGATCTCTCTGATGTGAATAATTTGAGAGTCAGGGCAGGGGGCCATTGGGGGTGGGGGGAAAATGAAGCAAGATGGGATCAGGAAGAAGACAAACCATAAGAGACTTCTAAACTCACAAAACAAACTGAGGTTTGCTGGGGGGTTGAGGGGTAGGGATAGGGTGGTTGGGTTATGGACATTGGGGAGGGTATGTGCTATATATGGTAAGTGCTGTGAAATGTGTAAGCCTGATGATTCACAGACATGTACCCTGGGGCAAATAATTCATTATATGTTAATTAAAAAAAGACTGAGATTAAAAAAAAAAAGAAAATGTGAAGAATAAACAAATGAAGGACAATAAATAAGACTTATCAGAATAACCAAATTCATGGTTTCTCAGAACAGTTAACTAGCTAAGGAGTTTAAATTGCCTGCCTGACAGAGTATATTCCTGCAAGTGGCTGATGTAGTCAAGGGGGGAATCCCAACACGTATTACCACATCTGTTGACAATACCAATAGGTGACTTATGTTCCTGGTTTGACAATATGTCTTTTTCTTTAGCAGTAAATTCAAACTACAAACAGAAAATGATCATAAACTATGCCTTGTGTAATAATACTGGGTAGAGAACTTTATTGCCCCATAAACATCTGCTTCGGTATTCCATAAGCGTAGAGGTGAGGGCAAAATTCTCCCTAAACTGTCTGTTTAATACAATTGTGTTCCTATGTTTTTAGCATTGAGTGTAGTGAATTAATATTATTATTATTTTTTTACCCAC
>CM052810.1:105721817-105960052 GCA_028533885.1 Nasua narica | reverse complement strand
TACCTGGCTATCACTACTATAACCAAGTGATCAAACCTAACACCACTACCAGCATCCTATGCTTCCTGATACAATGCAATATGAAATATGCAGTATCATCAGTAAAATATTCTTGCCAAGGATGTATTTAAAAAACTAATCAAACCAGGGTGTCTGGGTGGCTCAGTGGGTTAAAGCCTCTGCCTTCGGCTCAGGTCATGGTCTCAGGGTCCTGGGATCGAGGGCTCAGGTCATGGTCTCAGGGTCCTGAGATGGAGGCCCACATCTGGCTCTCTGGGAAGCAGGGAGCCTGCCTTCCCCTTCTCACTCCACCTGCCTCTCTGCCTCCTTGTGATCTCTCTGTCTGTCAAATAAATAAAATCTCTAAAAAAAAACAAAAAACACTAATAAAACCTTTGGTCCTAACTCAAAATGTTCCAAAGTAATTTTATTATTACATTAAAATCAGTAATCTGTAGATGTTTCTATTTATCTACATGCTCTGTAAATCCTAAGGTTCTATTTTTACTACTTATGATCATCTGAATATGGATTAATATTTAACAATGTCTAATTTCCACTTCTATGATTACCTGTTAATTGGAAAATGTTTTACACCTTTTCATTTTATGGCTATTCATCCTTCCTCTTCTCTGAATTGTCAGTACGCGGAATCCATTTTTTTTTTTTTTAATTTGTAGCAGAAATTTTACAGAGATTGTGTTTACCCTGTTAAGTATACAAAGACAACTTTTCTTAGCGGTTCTCAACCTTGATTACACAATAGAATCACCGATGAACCTTTAAAAACACCAAAGCCTAGAGTACAGATTTCATACAATTGAAATCTTTTTATGTGATTGCACAGGCTGCTACTGCCTCCATTTTCATACTTTCACCATGGCTTTGGACCTAGCCATTTGTACATTGCTTTGATCATTATTCCACCCATGCCCACCTTTTTTTTGGCTTTCAGTGAAGCATCCACCCAACTCACTGCTGGGTTTTTTCTCATTTTTGGTATACAGAACTATTTAACATATTGTTGGGTTACTGGCTTTTTTAACACAGCTAATTCTTTTAAATATTGCTTATATGCTATGTGTTTCACTGCAATTTTTTCTGATATTTTGAGGGGTGATGCTAAAATGACCACAAGTCCCTGTTGACGAGGTCCTCTCCATTTTTCAAACTGACAACTACCGAGAACATTAAAATCAGTAAGGATTTCAATTCTTATCTTATTCATTATTCAGTCAATGAAGTCATAAATACATTTCATCTGCTTTCCATTTTCCATGCACTCTACTAGGCTCTGGGTGGAGAATGATGAAACCACCATCTTGCTCCCCACCAGAAGAAAGAGAAATAAAACCAAAGAAAACCAAAGAATCTGTAACTTAGCTCACAATCTAGTAGGAAGGCAGCCGTCAGATAATTTCGCAAAACATAAAATTACAACTGTGGTATGTATAAAGAACTGGATATCAATGAACTATGTAGATATAAAATTTAGATAGTTAAATTGATCACTGAGGTTAGGAAATCTTTTCTGAGTTATTGATGGTTGAGCTGAGATCTAAAAAATGCATAGTGCACAGAAGAGCAGAGTTTCCTTTTACTTATTACTCTCTTTGAAATACTGTGGTATTGTGAAAAAGAAAGCATGTCATAGAAATGATGGAAGAACGATCTAATATTAAATATTTGATTGTCATTTCCTGTTATTAGATCATCAATGATGGAGACAGTCTGTTACCTTTGATTTAATAACAGTAGCAGATTCTAAATATCTCAGGATAGATTCTCTCTCGATCATACATCATTATATGACAGGAATCAATCATAATTTTTAAGAGAATACCAGATCTACTGCTCCAGTAGATATATCTTTCCACCTATAAGTACTTGTGACCTATGCTTTTGAGGAAATATCAGCTTGTTTATCCCTTTCTCTGCTGTGGCTTTTTCACGTAAAAGTATTTCATGCATTCACACCTAACAGGAATGTTGGAAGTTTTTTTGATACTGCCTTTTATATGCTCTTTGTTAGAAGTATTTTATCATTAAGACTCAATGACTGAGGACTAAACAAGAAAAATTATCTGAGCTTGGAATTTTCTTTCTTTTTTTTTTTAAAGATTTTATTTACCCGACAGAGAAAGAGATCACAAGCAGGCAGAGAGGAAGACAGAGAGGGGGCGGGGGAAGCAGGCTCCCCGCCGAGCAGAGAGCCCTACACGGGTGAGCTTAGAATTTTCTAGTGAGACTCCTCAGTGAAAATTTTATCAATACACTAGTTAGAGGTCCAATCTATTTGCAAAAGTTTTAGAAATTCTATCAAAGTAAGGAAAAGGGGAAAAAATAAATAATGATGATTCAACCCCTACACAACAATAGAGAGGATATCACTTTTCTACTATAAATTTTGGGAACAAAAACAAGTGGTAATTAGTGTTGGGTTACTTCTTTTTAGTTATAATCACTTGGTTCATTCATCAATAAAGTTTTTTAAAGTTCCACCTGCTGAGGAAATTCCAAGTTGTGCTATTCCGGCTTAATTAGAATATTCATTCCCAAAAGTTAAGAATGCAAACAGACTAATTGTCTATAAGAAAATGTCAGGAGAGTGCAACACTCACCCTCAGCAACTAGATGCTAGCAACTTGCCAATATTCTGCAAACATGACTCTAAACTGACTTTGTGGGGAAGCTTCCTTCTCTGTGCAAGAAATTCAAAGAACTGGAGGTAGTTAACTTGATGCTGCATGTGAATGAAAACGGAAGAAAGAAAATAAATCCACTGAAGGATATAACAAATATATATAAAAAAATGAGGATTATGAAGATAACTCAGTAGTCAAAAATTCTAGACCTTCACTCTTAAAAGCACAAGGGATTTTATTTCAGTGCAATTAACCCTTAAGTACACACAGAAAATGTTAATCACTCCTCAGTTTCTCCAAATCCCCAGTCTACAGTGAGTATAGCTTTGGGTGCATCCACACTCTTAGAAAAGCCAATTTCTTTTTTCATATATACATGCATAATTATGTAGCTTTCATAAATACATATATGTCAACAAAACATACATGAGTTTAAATATTATGATCTTATAGTCTCATGATCTCAGGGTCCTGGGATTGAGCCTCACATTGGGCTCTCTGCTCAGTAGGGAGCCTGCTTCCCCTTCTCCCTCTTCCTACCTCTCTGCCAACTTGTGATCTCTTTCTATCAAATAAATAAAGAAAATATCTTTAAAAAAATAAAATAAATAAAATAATAGAACTAGGTACCATTATATTAAACCAGATTTTCTTCTCTAGCAATGGTTGAATAATTAATTTCACTGAGTCAAATAACCAATTAGCACATTCCTTTTCACTATTAAAATAATCTGGGTTGCAAAATACTTTCAGAATAATGTTTTTAATTTCTAACAAAACAATGAATTCTTATTCTAGGGAGAATTTTGTCATTTGGCAAGTGTTCTACCTAAGCACTTAGTCTCCTGTGTCAAGGGACACAGGCAGGAAGAGTCACCATTTTGAAGTTTGTTATTAACCTTGATCATTAGGAAAAAGTTGGGTTGCTATTACACAGGGAGAGCATTTACAAATATGGTTAGCACCTAAGTGACCAACTTGGGTGCTACTCTTTGCACCCTTAGTCAATTTGACAGTAACTAGAAAGCCATCATGACCTAAGACAGAACTTTCAGGGATGACAGTCAAGACATTGGGAAGACAGGTCCATTATAATCCTGTAAGAGTTTAATCAGACCTTATACAAAGAAATGGATCTGAGCCACACCAAGACTGGTCTTTAAAGGATGCTGTCTATATCACCCAGACCCCCTGTAGGATTAAAAGCCTTATTATGCCAACTGATGGAAATTGCCAACAGATCTCCCTCACTTATCAGTCCCCTTGGGGGATTGCCGTATCCAATGAGATGTGCCTCAGTCATTGCCATTCTTTCTTCTCAAGGCAGACCCCAAACAGTGCCTAACTGACAAAGCATGAAGGACTGGCCCTTTTGATCCAACCTGGGGCAGCTCTGAAGGTTCCTCCCAGTAAAGTCAGCTGATACTTTTTTAAGACCATATCTCTGCCTAGTTTTTCTCCCTTTCCCCACCTTCCACAAGTGTTTCCCCCAACAGCACTCCATGACAAATCTCCTACTGGCTAAACAAACAAAGAACTATAGAAAACAGAAGAAGATTTGAAGTGTATATTCCAACTCTTCATTGTTAAAAAATAATTTTTACATTATTTTTGCTCTACATATGTGCTGTATATGATTTTCAGTATCTTCACTCCCATACTTCATCATATTTGCCCTTCAGAGGCAGGAAAGTTAAACATTATTTTCCCAGACTCTGTTATAGCTAGAGTCCTGTATATTGTTTAGGTTTTATCAAAAGTTAGAAGCCAAGGGAGGGGCCATTCTCCTGGTGAGAAGGAAACCATTCTCCAGAGGCTGTTCCTGTTGTTTACCAAGGGCAAAGATATGCCAAGCAAGAAGAAAGTAGAGTTCTATAGATTTACTTGCTCATGACTAAAATAGAGGTACCCTATTAATGGGTGCTTCATTAAGATAGCACCCCCAATTATAAGCTGTGTGGGGACTTATAACTTAGATTTCTCATATTTCAACCTTAAGAGTTTTATTTCACAGAATTATTTGCAAGTATTTTTTCAACTTAAAAATTAAAACATAAGACATTAATAAAATAGTTTATTTTTCAAATTTATATCCATAAAATGGATGGCTGATTTTTTTCTCCCATTACCTGAATAAAAGCAGAGAGTCACCACAACTGGTTTTATCAATATGAAGCAATGCAACACATCTTTAGAATATAAATTCCCAATCCCTGTGCCAAGCTCTCATCACCAAATCCTACAAAATCTTTCCAGTAGACTTGTTATATGAAATTTTAAGAACTCAAATTAACTTGTTTCTATTTTCTGTATTAGACATTCTATTTAGAGGAACAGCACACTTTAGGTTGTAACTTTAGGTTATAAAGTATATATTTCTTGAAGAGCATTGTGCTATACCTGAACATTTTTAAAATAGCTCATATAACATTTCATCTTCCAGGAATCATTTGCTCAGTAGGATAATTCTAACACTTTAGGTTGAAGTATATGGTTCTTTGTGTAATGTGTATGGTATTATATTTCTGTACTTATTTTACAAATGCTGCGGATCTCAAACAGATCTGTATATACAGAGCACATATAAAATGATACACAATTCCAAATAAGTAAGCTTTCCACTTGCATAAAGCTATGAATCGCATTCTCTTTATGGCATCCATTTCACAGGAAACTCCATGTTGTAATTCCTCTCTTTAACGTCTCGCAAAAATATCTTCCGCTATCTCACCCCACACTAACTCCCAAACTCCTTCCACAGTAATTATGACATATTTTGGCTTCTGATGCAGTCCACAAAACTGGGAAAAGTAAAAACCCTCAAAATTAATGGACTACTTGAAAGTAAATAAGGTGATGTCTGGAGCTCTCCAAGAAGTATGTTTTGATGCATGTTGGTATCAATTACAAAAATAGCATCACTGAGATGAATATTTATCCTGATTCATGTATTCTTGGTAAATTGTTTCCAAGAGGGTTTTCATTTCAAGGGCTAATTTTAGGATGGTGTTTTTAAAATCCTAATTTGCAAAAATTTTGCATGCCAAACGAAAACCTATTTTCTTAATAGAGCCAAAAAGGCTATAGACAAGAAAAACATGGTAGATTTCCAGACCCGTGACAAGCCAATTAGTTAATGGAAGAAATACAAGAACCCATGTACTGAGAGTTAGACTTTCCAATTATTATCCCTCCTAAAACAAATCCCTGTAGTTAGTACAGGTTGAGAGCGATTCTGATATGGTACTATTGTCCAACAAATACAGAGAATACAGAATAGCTTCTTGTATTTCTTTAGCTCTTACCTGCCCAAGCTCTTAACTACAACACTAGACTTCCTAGTTTATTCAGATTTCATATTTGTCTTCTATAACCCTCTGAAGTTGTCAAATTCCTCTGTATCTCATTGTTCTCCATCCAGGATGAGAAACAGAAACCACTCTAGTATTTCAAACAAAGAGATGTTGATAGAAGAAAGAACTGGTTATATAAGTGTTAGAAAGGTCAGGAAATGAAAGAGAGAGTAGTATTACCCATCTCCAAGGCCACTACTGTGTCAGCAGAATGCTGTGGAAATGTCACCCAGGTAGATAGGCTGGCAGCTAGGAGGCCACACTGATAACCTCATGGGAGCTTGAAATCTGTGCTCCATCTGCAGTGCTCACCTACCCCCAGAATTCCTAGAACTTCCAATTGTCTGCTTTTGCAGAAGACAGAGCAACAATAACATGGCTTCCTCTTTAAATCCTACTCTGGTACAAATGTCTCACTTTGGCAGAATTTAACCAGCAAACAGCTGGCAAGAGAGTCCAAGAAATATAATTTTAGCTTTCCAGCCCATAACACGGGGCAGAGTAAATGTGGGATTTAACTCGGAGTAATATTTAGCACATTGGTTTATGCACTATTCCTAGAGAGATATTGCATAATTTTAAGGTTTATTTTGGAGGGGCTATTGATATACATTAGTATGATATATAATATAGGAAAAGCATGCTGTATGGTGTGGTTAGCAGAAGCAGTGTTCTGTTAACAGTTCTGTAGGGTTAGGTTGCTACTGGTGGATCTTCCATCCCTTTTACAGCTTCTGTTGTACACTGGAATAATTTTACTTATTAAAAACAGCAAATGATACCACGAGCAAATGTCTGCCCCATAATAAGCACACAAGTGATCCTTAAATATCTCATCATGGTTAGGTCTGCTAACAGTTCTGTGTTGCTGCTACAGGCACAAGTAGAACCTATAATACAAACTATCAATAGTTCCATTAAGGTCTTCAGTTAGAACAGTCTTAATAGAAAAAGGTTTTTCTGATTGCACCCCATACTGTATTCAGTAAGAGATCATTTCTAAAACACATAGATAGTGGTTTATGGTGCACTGTAATCCAGATACATGGATTTCCAGGTAAATATTTTAAAATAATATTTAAATTGGGCAATGTGTGTGTGTGTACATGTGTGCACGCAGAGGAAGAGATATGTTGGGAGAATGTAACCCAAAGATCTAAATACTTAAGGATATTAATGTCAAGGCTATAATATAAAAGTAATACCTCCTAAGAGAATGCTGGGCAAATAGAAATCTGATCTACACATATTTTTTCCTGTTATACTCTAAGAAGTAGGACACTAAGACTTTTTTTTTTTAACTGTTAATTGACTTTAGAGGAAATAACTTCTAATATTACAACTCTAAATGTAATGTTTCTCATATTTATGGTCTATCAAGTTTGGACATGTTCTTTGTTTTTCTGGCTTTTCTTAAGTTAGAAATATCTAGTAAGTCATATAAAATGCATTGTTTATCTTTTCTTGAGAATCTTTTTTTGTATTTTAGTTTATTAAAATCATTAAGCTTACATGTAGCCCAGTGCTATTCTTGGATACTTCTAGGAGAAGTGGGGCATGTTGTATTAGTCTGCTTATATTCTGCTGGATTGCAGTATATTTGGGATATTTGTAATTATTTTGAAATAAGTTGAGATGTGGTTATTTTATTTTGTATTTCTAATATCCTTGTTCTGTTATAGAATCTAGGGTATTATTCTGACAGGGTTTGTTAGAAAACTGTACTTTTCTGTGCTCTGGGAAAAAATGTACATACATAAAAACTATGTTACTTGCCATTGAATTGGTCTATTGACTTTACCTTTTTTTTAATTAATAGAAGATTCAAGTGTTATACTGTTTCATGAATCAATTTTGGGTATTTTTGTCTTCTGAGATTTACTGAATCCATTCAAAAAGTTTCAAGTTGTGAAATTTTAATGTCATTTTTATTAAAATGTCTATTTCCCACATAAGCGGTTCCAACCCTTTTCTCATGTTTATAGTTTCTTAATATTTGTTCCCAACTATTAGGGACCAAATTGTGCTTCCCCCTCAAAATTCATATATTGAGTTCCTATTCCCTAATACTTTAGAATGTGCCGTATCTGGAGATAGGGCCACTGAAGAGGTAATTAACTTAAAACAAGTTCTTCATATTGGGTCCTAATCCAAACTGAATTGTATCCTTATAAGAAGAGAGGGTTGAGACACACCAGAAGAGACACCAGGAATGCCATCACAGAGAGGAAGGAATACAGATGGACAAGTAAAGAGACAATCATTTTACACCAAGGAGAAAAGCTTCAGGAAAAACCAAACCTACCAACACCTTGATTTGAATGTCTAGCCTCCAAAACTGAGAAAGTAAATTTGTGTTGCCAAACCCATCCCATCCATGGTATTCTGTTACAGCAACGCAAGCATACTAATGTACCTTGTATTGATCAGATTTACCATAGATTTGTTATTTTATTTTTCCTTTCCCTAAGACCAACCTTTAGTTGTATTTAGTTCATGGTTTAAAATTTATCTTATTTTTAAGCTATTTCTGTTTTGGTTTTTATTAAGTCTCCTGTATTTTATCTATTTTTTAGAAATATTTTATTTATTTACTTATTTACTTATTTATTTGTTTAATTTAACAGAGAGAGAGTGTATGAGTGCATAAGCAGGGGGGAGGGGATGGGGGAGAGGGAGAAGCAGACTCCCCACTGAGCAGGGGGGCCCGACCGACCGACCAACCGACCGCAGGAACTTGGGATCCTGACCTGAGCCAAAGGTAGCTGCTTAACTGA
This sequence comes from Nasua narica, assembly GCA_028533885.1. Lineage (NCBI taxonomy): Eukaryota > Metazoa > Chordata > Mammalia > Carnivora > Procyonidae > Nasua > Nasua narica. The sequence continues at coordinate 105,951,277 of CM052810.1, read as the reverse complement.
CTAAGCCACCCAGGCTCCCCAAGTCTCTTGTATTTTAAAATGTAACTTATTTCAGCTTTTTTTAAAAATAAATACATACTTAAGCCTCATTCCATCATTTTATCTCTGTAGTCCCTGCTTTCTATCCATTTCTAAAATTTATAATTTCAGTGATATTTTCTTTTTTACCTCAAGAGTTATTTATAAGGGTTTTATATAGAAATGGATTTTGCTTGTTTCTTTTTTTGCAATCTTTGTGACTCATTTCTAGGGTATTACATTGCTTTCACAGAACATACTCTATATAATTTCTTTTTTTTTAAGACTTTATTTATTTATTTGACAGGGAGAGAGAGAGAGAGAGATCACAAGTAGGCAGACAGGCAGGCAAAGGGAAGGGGTGAAGCGGGAGCCCTGCTGAGCAGAGAGCCCAATGTGGGGCTTGATCCCAGGTCCTTGAGATCATGATCTGAGCTGAAGGCAGAGGCTTTAACCCACTGAGCCACCCAGGTGCCCCAATACTCTATATAATTTCTAAAGAAATAATATTTTCCCTGTAGCTAAAAACATGGCTTATTTTTAAATATTCCATGAGTGCTTTGCTCATTCTTCCAGCAAACTTATTGAGTAACTTTTTTTGTGTGGCAGGCTGCAGGAAAAGGAGAGAATAGCACCATGAACAAGAAACAAGGTCACAGGGATAAAGCTTAATTTGAAATGAGGGAGACAGACAAATAGAAGTAAGCAAATAAAATGATTTCAAGTCATAACAGAAGTTCTAATAAAAACAAACAAGGACTGAGATATGGAATAACAAAGGAAGACCTAATCTTGGTAGAGTGGTCGAGGAAGTCTTCTCTGAAAAGATGACACTGTCTGAGATATCAAATTAGAGAAAAGCTCACCATGAGTAGAGTTGTTATATGTCAGGGGGCTGATGGAGTCTCACAGGAAACCCAAAGCCAGGGCTGCACAGGGAGATCTAGTCCTACCAATTAGGAGCATTTCCTCTGTTGTTGTGACTAACTTCCTATTATTCTAAGTAGAATGGTTTACCTTCTACTCAGGCCTAAGTGACTGTGTCACTGTTCTGCCTCTCTGACCCCAGTGCCAACTCTATGAGTCTCCTTGTCATAACATCTGCCATATTTGGAGAATTATATGCACAGATTTAATCTGAGAAGTTCTTCCTCATGGTCTTTTCTTTTGGTCAGCCTGCACCACCTCTGATGATGGAATTATTATGTTTCTACCAGAGAAATTCAGCTTTGGGGATTTTCTACTTTGAGTTGGCAGAATCCTTTATTACCTTGGGTTTCTTCTTCAATTGATGGTATTTGCTTTATAACTCCCTGAATTCCTATTTATTTTGGCTTGTTGGTGGCATTTTTCTGGCTACCTAGTACTGATATGAATTTATTCTCATATTTTTCCCCCTGCCATTTCAATGGAATTTGGGAAGTAAGTACACAAGTCAACTCTGTTTTGGGGGGACAGAATAATTTTCCTTCCACTCTTCTGGATTCTTGGCTGAGATTACCCTGTAATAAAGGACAAATTAACAGGAGAAAAACAAACAGAAATTTGATAATTCTTATACCTCCTGAATATATAAAAGATAACCAGGAAAACTCAGTAACTCAAAAATAACTAAAGCCACCACCCTGGAGATGTTATTTAACATCTGTAGCTAAGGACAAGAGAAGCTGCTGGTGTGGAGAACCAGTTATGGGAGGACACCAGGAAAAAGATAGTAAACAAGGGTAGGTTCTTATGCAGATTTAAGTCATTGCCTTCTTCACTGATAAAAGTTTCTAGGGATTTAGAGGCATCCTTCTTTTCCCAGTACAGAGAGGGAAACACCCTTAAAATGAAGGTTTCCCTTATAAATGAAAATGTCCCTAACATTATGTAAAAGTGTAACTTCTCCATTTTCAAAATTTCACCTGTTATCTTCTTTTTCTTAAAAATAATCAGCTCAAAATAATCAATATGCCAAAGAGGTATATTTTAGAGTAGAATCGTCTGCTCCAGCTTATAGTGGAGTCCTACAATGTATTTCAGAAGTATCCTTTTATATATTTCAAACATATTTTATGGAGTTCACGAGCAATTGTGAGTGTGTTAGTACATTAGTTTATAAAGACTACGTGATTAGGAGGTTGGAACTTTCAGCCTTACCCCCGACCTCACCTTCTGACCTCTTGGGAGGGGAGAGGGGCTGGAGATTGCTCAGTGACCAATGACCAGTGATTTAATCAATAGTTCATATATAATGAGGTTTCCAAAAAGTCCAAAAAAGATAAGGTTCAGAGAACTTACAATTGATGAATATTTGGAGGTGCTAAGAGAGTGGCATGCATGGAGAGGGGATGTGAGCTGAGTCCCTTGTTCCCATACATTGCCCTACGCATCTCTTCCACCTGGCTGTTTGGGAATTACATCCTTTTATAATAAGCCAGTGATCTAGTAAGTAAAATATTTCTCTGAGTTGAGAGTCCCTCTCGCAAATTAACTGAGCTTAAAGAGGAGGTGGTGGGAACTTATGATTTATGGCCAGTCAGAAGCACAGTAACAACCTGGGCTTGTGACTGACATCTTAAGTGTGGGGAGAGGCATTCTTGTAGGACTGAACTCTTAACCTGTGGAGCCTGTTGCTGTTTCCAGATAGATCCAGTCAGAATTTAGTTGAAATCTTGAGGAAAGCCTGCTTGTATCCAAGAACAGTCCATTGGTGTGTGGGGAGCTCTCCACCATGCATACAAATTGGAATTGGTACTAGAACACATTGGGTATAATAATTGGTATTCCAGTGAATTATTAAATAAATGAATAATGCAGAATTATTTGGTACCTCCTACATAATGCATATAAACAGAGAAAAGGAAACCAACATTTATTGTGCCCTTACCAAAACCAAAGCACTTTGAATATATTTTATATAATTATACATTAAAACAACCCAGTCTAATTATAGCTCTAGCATTCTTATTCTTTTTCTCACCTAAGACCCCAGAATTACCGGCTGGTTTAGCCAAAATTGGAACCCATGTTTACTGTTTCCAAATCCTTGCTCCTCTCAATCTCCAACAAAACTCAAAATCCATGGCAAATGAGACAATGTTATTATACACAATTATCATTGTTAAGAAACTGACCCGAGGGGTGCCTGGCTGGTTTAGTTGGTTAAGCACCTGCCTCCAGCTCAGGTCAAGATCCCAGAATCCTGGGATCAGGACCTGCGCTGGGCTCCCTACTCAGTGGGGGAAGTCTGCTTTTCTCTTTTCCTCTGCTGTTCCCCCCACTCATGCTCGCTCTCATAAATAAAATCTAAGAAAGAAAAAGAAAGAGAGAGAGAGAGAGAGAGAGAGAGAGAGAGAAAGAAAGAAAGAAAGAAAGAAAGAAAGAGAAAGAAAGAAAGAAAGAAAGAAAGAAAGAAAGAAAGAAAGAAAGAAAGAAAGAAGGAAAGAAAGAAAGAAACTGGTCTGAAATTCTGAAATAAACTGAAATGGAAAGACTACATTATAACAGAAAAAAAAATGAGAGAGGGAGAGAATCTTTAACTACAGAAGGGTATTTCTAATAAACAGAGAAGTTACCATGTGCTGCTACTAGTATTAGCCCAGAATTCCAATCCTATTCTGTGACAGTTTATAGAAGACAATGGCTTCAGCATTTGTTGCCATGAGAACACTGATTATATTTGTTTGTTTTCTATTTCAAGCTGCAGATTTCTCACTTCAGTACTTTTAATAGTGACAAAAGAATAATCAGTTCTGCTCATCACTCATCATTCCCTTGGTATGCTTTAAAAAAAAATTGGTCAGGATAATATTTTATAAGCTTAGTAAATTGCTTAATTTTTAGCAAAAAATGTTATCCAAAATATTAGGTAATGTGGCAACAGTACAATACTAAGTAACATAGCAAGTAACACAGCAATAAATATTTACATGTATTTTTAAATTGAAGTAAAATTTACATATAATGAAGAACAGGTCTTAAGTAAACATTTGGATGACTTTTGATTGATATAATCATTCATATAACTACTAACCTATCCAGATATGAAGAATTTCTATCACCCCACCAATCAGGGCAACAGGTTGGAAAGTATCTAACTATTCACTAATAGGCACTGATTCCATCAATTATGACAAAACAGATTATGCACTCTTACATTTTAATAAGGCATATCTTTATATATTAACTTGGAAAGTGTTCCATATATATTAAGTGAATAAAAGCAATTCCGACAGCCTATGATCAAATGTATTTTTAAATCTCATATATGTATGCGGTGATTGGTTTAATTAGATTGAATTAAGTAGATAATAAGAATACTGATATTTTTGTAATTACTCAAAAATTGATTTGTTAATCACACTGTTTCTGGGAAATAATTGAGAATGGAAAGAGAGCAAAGAAATACTATTTCAAACCAACAAATGATACTGTTGAGATAAAGAATAAAACAAAGGAGCTAAATAAAACAAGGAGGCAAAAGAGGGAAGCACTCTCTGAGAACCTAGTTGTTCTTTGCAAATTCCCTGCTGTGAATGGCCATGCCATACAAAACTGACTTTGTAGCTCTCTGCAACTTGCTCATTTTTCTGGGTAACTTGGGGACTTTTTGTCTGAAATCTCTGGATTTGCATCAGATGAATAAATACATACACTGATTAAAGTACCCAATGGAGACCATTTATCGAGCTTAATTCATGAAAACAGGTAGATAGCACCTCCGTCTACTTTACCCTTTACTTACATATAGACTTCAAAAGATAGCAGTAACCCTGGAATCATCTCCTAATGAAATATGAAATCTAGGAACTTTATCTTCTTCTATTACATCTTAAGCTGTCAAATGCCCATACTCCTTCCTCTGCTGAAGAGAACTGGTTACTATAACAACCACTGCGGCAATATTACTAACCACACACACAAAAACAAAACCCACAACCTCAAACTGATGAATGTTTCTGTGTTCACAGTTTTATCAGGTAATTTAAAAATGGACAGACATGTAATAACAAAGGAAAAAAATGCAAGGGATTTGAAATTAGATATTAATGCAGAAAGCAAGTTTAAACAAAAGAGAGGACAGAGGAAACTAGTGAAAGAGCTAGGGTGGCTTCCTCATTGTGCTTTAGGACACACTGTTCTGGCTGGGAAGGGCAAGATGGCGGTGTTACAATCATTCCAAGAAGTCAAGTCACAACCTCCCTTTCCAACTGATGTAGTGGCTGTGGGTTAAATAGGGAAAGCTACCCATTAATATCAGACAGAGCAATGAATGCTTATTTCCAAAAATGCATCCAGATTTCATAATAAAGACTACTGGTTGAGGTGAGAGCATCTGAAGTATAATTTGGAAGATTTTATTTTTGCTTGCTCTAAAAGGGAGATGACATTTCTCCTCCTTCCCTTATCACTATGAGTATAAAGTTACATAGCTTGCTTAGAAAGTGATTTAAAAGCAATTAAGTGTTATAAAATAGAAGTAATATTTCTTATTAATAAAATTTAAATAACCAAAAAATTTAAATAACCAAATATCTATAATTAATTGATAAGCTGTTTTTTGCCATGTTTTTAATATTGTCACTTCTCCTTTAACAAAAGCATTTACTCTCTATCTGAGACTCCAACAATACCCTTCCAATGCTTTTCAATAAATTTAAGACTATGAGTAAAAAATGAAAATAAATTACAAAGTGTATCCAAGAATGGGTTGATATAGAGAATTCAAATAGAGTCTGAGTCAGATTATAAAAAATGTATTTTTTTCTCTAAATCTCAAAAAAATAACCTTTGCTTAAACTATTATATGTATATTTGGTAGTCAATTAGTATTCTTTTACCTTCAGAATTTAACTACATTCAAAATATCATATTCTTATTATGCTGCTAAGCATATTTCCCTCCACATTAGAGTATAATGGCCCAAAACAGTTTTACTCATTTAATGGGGCCAATTTTATAGCTGTGAGAAAGTATAAAAATGACATTCTCTCATTTTAGCCCAGCTTTTCTGAAACTAAGCAGTCAAAATAGCTCATTTTAAAGAGAAACAAAAAGATGCATGATCACCTTGTCTCAACTGAGTTCATGTATACAAAATTCTAAACTGTAACAGTATTTTTATAGCTAGATGTGGGTAAGCTTTTCCTACAAGGCTGGATCATGTCTCTATAAACAGTAGATTTAAAAAAATCCTAGATGGTTGTCCTATATGTTAAAACAGAGAATACCAGAAAGCAATGACAGAATATAATAGGGAGGGTGTGAGTGTGTAACTTTAGAATAGTGTTTGGTTTTGCTTGATCAAGTAATATCTATGATTACTTTCATGCAGCACCCACCATGTTAACAAATGCAGAGTCTATAGAAAACTAGGAAAGATACCCAGCTAATAACTTCTCCCCACAGCCTGCGGAATGTCAATTTCTACATCAATAGAATAGCTTTTTCTGTGGCTATGAAAAGAGAAGTACATATCTGGACTTTAGATTTGATATACTCATATCTTTGTAATAATAGTAAAGATAATAGTAGGAAGACTAAATTTCTAATTATTCTATAGGTATTTTTTTCTTTTACTGATTTTTTTTCCTGTGTCAGGAATTCTGCTAAAGTTTTTTGTTGTTGTTTACTATTTTCTAAAGGATTTCAAATCTGCATGTTGTCCTTTACTTCATTATAAAAAGGAGAGATTCTACTGAACTGAGAAAAATTAAGATTCTTAATCTAATTAATGATATTTGGTCCAATGTTAGCTAAAAACATGGCACAATTACAGATAGCATTTTTGAGCAAATGTGATCAGAAGATAAAATTTTTCTGCATAGGTCCTAAGTCCTTCATCAATTTACCATTATCCATGGAGAAGTTTAACCTCTAGCTTGAAATTCAAAGTGCTCTGCTATTCATTGCTGTCTCTCTCTTTCAGTGTATTTCCTGTTATTTCTCTACACAAATCACTCCAGCACCCAAATCTGCAAGTCATCCCCCATCCATACCAAAATCTATATCTTTGTTCATTTGATTCCTCCTTGGAATAATACCCTGTTTCATTCTACTTGTCCACATTTGACTGATCCCTCAAAATCTAGCTCAAGTTCCTTCTTTGTGAGGTTTACCTGTTTATATCAGCCTTAAGTAGTCTCTCCCTCGATCCAGATCTTAAAATACCCACTGTATTTTGCTCATATAGCACACATTTGCTACTAAACAGTAGTCACTTACATGAAGCATGTCTAAGGCAGTAGAGAGGAAAATAAGAGTCCTATAACTTTTGTGATTCTACAGGAGGTAGCAGATTTTCTTGAACACAATAATAGTGATGATAACCAGATACATTTATGGATCTATGATTTTATTGACTGAAAGAAGATACAGATGTGAGTTTACAGTTATTTGATATTTCGAAGAGTGTAGTAGGTATATTCTAAGACACTATATTAGGGCCTTCACAAGGGTTACATCATTTAAGGCTCAACATAACCTTGCATGACAGCTTTGATTATTAACTCAATTTAAGACTAAAGAAAGTGAAGCCTGAGGAGCTTGTTTAAGGGCTAAAGCTACTCAACGAAAGAGATTAGGATCTCCTTGATAAAGAGCCAGAGCTGTGGTCTTCCCTGGAGAGGTGTCAATTTACACAGAAAAACAACATGTTGGGTATGTACTTGCTAGCAAACTGGATTTTGAGGTTATTGGGAGCTGACAAGAGGAGGTGAGCCTTCCTAATTACAGTAAAAACCAGGCACATGAATCCAAAGGGCTTTCTGACATTAACAAGCGAGGACTGTTGAAGGACTACTTCCTATTTGCAGAGCAAAGCTAAAGCCTGCTATTCTCCCTTACACTGGAAGGCTGGGTACTCTTGGTTAAATTCGCTCCCAAGTTTTACCAAAATGCATAAGGATGTGACCAGCCGAGGAGGTTTAACGTCAGCTAGTCACAATTACATGGGTAGTTGTCTTCAACTATACCTGGTCATTTGAACTTGAAGCTGGTCTCCAATTAACCATTCAAAATCAAAGCAGAATATAGAAAGGGAGATAAAGGAAATATCTCAAGCACTTCTGTTTTTTAATAGGTTTGACCTTTTTAAAGTTGAATTTTATGACAGGCTATGCTGCAAGAAAACCTGGAAGAAATAAAATTGCAAAGTTCTAAAAATACGAAGTACAAATTGTAATTTTAAAAAAAGTGTAAGCCACAATTCAGCTCAGATGTCCTAAGTACAAATACCTCTTAATTACCACCCAACACTCTCTAAGCGACGCAAATAGACACAAATAGACGGTCTTTTCTGCTCTCTCCCTCTCTTCGCCAGTTCCTCTCCTCATGGTCCTTGCTAGCAGATCTATTTTGTCAAAACTTCACTCAGGGATTAAGTTGATAGTCATTGGTTACTTTCCTCCAGGCTAAAGCGAATAGCCTCTTCTAAGTGCTTATGCATGTGGGTGTCTTATTTGCATTAAAGGTCAGTGGCCATCCAGTGTGTTCTACAGGCAAATCAAGTATTAGGAAGACCTATTTTATATGCTATCGCTTTTCCAAAAACTATAGCAGTTGTACGATCTTGCCTAAGTCACAATCATTCTTGATCTCAGTTCTCTCACCAATAAAATTAAAATTTCCTAGATTATAACCAAGCATGAAATGCTTTCATTCTATGCCTGTAAATCTACCTATCCTGCCCAGCTTCCACAACTGTAATCTCTCCCTTACCTTCTCTAAGATTAGTTTGTGTTTCTTTGCTGGTTATTAGGCACTGTCCTCCCCTGAGCTGATTTTCAATCTTTTTCACTCTTCTATGCCTACCCCTATTTATTTTCTTTCTGCATTCACTCATTCATGGGATTTCAACTGTCAATTACTTGAGGCTGAATACCAAATTTTCTATCTCTAATTCTATGACCATAATGTAATATCATTTTTTCCAGGTCATTTATATTAGCAATTGAGATCATAGATCTTTAGTGTAAGGTATTTTCACATCCCCCACATTCCAGAGTTTCTCACCCTTGGAATCAATTTATACTCCCTCATCACTACTGTAGTTAATTCACAACTAAATCTTATTCTCTTTCTACAACTTTCCTTTGGAGATTTGAAATCACCTGCTCCAACATAATTCAACTACTGGGACTGAGAACTGAGACCGCTTACATCAACATAGCTATTGGTTTGAGGAAAATATTTTCCCCATGAACATAAGACTATAACCCAGTGGGCAACATAACAATTTGTTTCAAGAAAAAAAAACATTGTTTGTACCAGATATGAAATCTTAATATCCAGGAGGATAACCAATGCCTAGGATTTTCAGGACCTGGAGAAAGCACTGGGTAAGGAAAGATCTGAAGGTGGAATCAGATGATCAGAGGAGGCACCTACCAGTCATTGTGAGAAGCCAGCAACTGCAGTCACTCAAGTCGAACTAGAAAGGGTGAGTTGGTAGAGAAGTCTATCAGAAGCTCCTGTCTGAGTCTTTAGTCTGTGGTCTGGTGATGGGCTTGGTACACCTGTTGGTCAACAAAATCAGCAGTTGGGTGGAGGCTGGACATGGAGGAGAATAAGGAGAAGCCACAATATCTTATAACCTTAGTGTCTGTCTTGTCACCACACCTAGTGATAGAAACCCTTAGAGAGGAAAGTTGTCACATCACTTCCACTTTCCAAATCTCACGCGAATTTTCCTTTTAGCTAGTGTATTCCAGAACCATACAAAGAAGGAGATGAGAGGAGCAAAACAAGGTTGGGCATGCTAAATCAAGAGAAGTTTAAATGAAAGTAGTTAGCCTGAGAACAAAGAGTAGTGGATTAAAGACGGATGCAGATCCTTTAAAAAAAAAAAAAAGCCTACAAATTCTTAATTGTTTCTCCATCCATGGATGGAGGCTATGTCTCCTCCCACTGAATCTTTGTTGGGCTTTGAGATGCTCTTTGGTTTGCAGAAATGAAGCTGTCTGTTCCTAGCCTAGCCTTTAAGAGACTTTGCAGGCAGGCTAATCAACTGGAGTGTCAGCCACACTCCTTCTGGCTCCACCCCTAGGTCAGGACTGAGGCCTTACTTTATCCCCCAGGTGCTCCTACCTAATGGCTGAGCGTGCGGCAGCTGTGCTAATGCAGACCCATTTGCTGTGATGCTTTAACTTATGACTTTGGCTTGAATATTCCTCATTGGCCTGGCAGAAACATAATCAGAACTGTGCTGCAATCTGAAATTCTTTTTACCTGAGCTTCCTTTCCTCTCCTTCACAAGTTATAGACCTTCCATGGCTTCCTTTCTGTTTATCCTTCATAGACTTTTCTCTCGAGAAATTTCTTGCACATCTAACCCCATCTTGCTATCGGCTTCTTGGAAGACCTGAATTAACATGACCAGTTTGTGATGCGGCAACATGTAACTGAAAGAGCTGGCCATTCTTCCACATTTGTCTAAGACTGAACTCATGTCATGTAATGAGATTCTATTCCATAAAGATATGTTTACAAAATGTCTAATTATTAATGGTTTCCTTTATAAACATTGTATAAATCAAAAATTGGGAAAAATATCCTTTGTTCTACCAGGCATCCTTTTATTTTTAATAATATGATGTATATTTTGAAAAAAATCACATTCTCATAAAAATGTAGTCTTCAGATTCATGTGCTTCCAATAAGCAATCAACAAATCTTTTCTGAGTGCCTGCTTTCTGATAGGTAAAAAGCCCTGGGGAAAAAAAAAACAACCAATAAGACAAAGAGTGTATCTTCAAGAGGCATGTTTTGTACTATGGAGAAAATGAATAGATTAATATAATCAACAATATTATGAGGTTAACTCCTGGTTGGTCAACTCTCTTTATCTGTTTGTTACTGGAATCGCCCAATTTTTAACCCCAAGACATCTGCATTTGGCTAGGGTTTGCAGAAAGAGTGATGCATAAAGAAAGATAAAAAAACAGCAAAGAGGACAAAAATAAAAACAAAAAAGAACTTAAAAAAACTAATTATAGATTCAGTGAGAATTAGAATGGTTCATGGAAAGAACATGGGACTTTCAAGGTAAACTAGGCCTTTTCACACTGGCAGCCTAATTTTAGTGTCAAAACTATCAGCAAAGGGGCACCTGGGTGGCTCAGTGGGTTAAAGCCTCTGCCTTCGGCTCAGGTCACGATCTCAGGGTCCTGGGACCGAGCCCCACATCGGGCTCTCTGCTCAGCAGAGAGCCTGCTTCCCCCCCACCCCTGCCTCCTTGTGATCTCTCTCTCTCTGTCAAATAAATAAATAAAATCTTAAAAAAAACCAATCAGCAAAGTGGAGAACACTATCCTAACATAGGTAACTTGATGCTTAGAGAGCTTGAGAATATGGAGCATCAAGGGTTCTTTACAAGCAGAGCAATGATTCAGTTCCACTCTGTCTGATTTGTTCAAACATGGTAACTGACTGGAGTTCAGAGAATAAGAAAGGAAATTTGAAGCCACAAAAGCCAGGAAGGAAGAAAAAAGGGAAAAAATTACCTTAATAAGAGGTCATGAGGGACGCCTGGATGGCTCAGTTGGTTGAGTGACTGCCTTCAGCTCAGGTCATGATCCCAGGGTCCTGGAATCGAGCCCTACATCGGGCTTCCTGCTTAGCAGGGATCCTGCTTCTCCCTCTTCCACTCCCTCTGCTTGTGCTTTCTCTCTCTCTCTGCCAAGTAAATAAAGTCTTAAAAAAAAAAAAAGCTGTCATGAGAAAACCTCAAGATTACAAATTCATACATATAGTGGGAAATCCCATTTCAAGGAGTATTTAACAAATAAGTATTTAACAAATAAACCACAATAAAACTCTTAAAAAAAAAACTTTGAAATTTAACTTTTTTTTCCCCTTAATTTTCCATTTTCCTTCTAATTCCTGGCTGGTGGAAAGTAGAAAATTCTTTAAAATTCCCAATCAGAACTATGGGTCCCCTTTGAAAAAAAAAAATTATTAAACCAGGCAAGTTAGCCCAATGATTGGTACAACTTAATAATAACAATAACGGCCTCCTTTATTGAGTAGCATTATGTGTCAGACAATGCATTCAATGTGCTATCTCATTTAATCTTTCCCAGAGGATTAGTAGGCACTATTTAAGCCCCATTTTGTAGATGAGGATTCCGGCTCACAAAGTTAAAATTCACCAGCCTGCAAATAGTGGAGCCAAACTTCAAACCCAGGCAAAAGTCTTGTGTCGATATCCTTTTATTTGTAATTCAACTGCTGTTTTAAAATTATATTTATTTATTTTTTTAAAAGCTTTATAATCACATGATTGAAACTCCAAAGGTTAGTAATCAACCTTTAGTTTGATTTAGACTGATAACTTGTTAGATTTTGATACATTCTTAAAAAAATTGTAAGCATAAATAAGCAAAAACGTGTATATGTGTGTATACATAATTGCTACCTTTATTTTTTCATCATTTCTACTTTTAAAACACAAACTATCATGCAATGTAAGCTTCTGTACAACTTGCTTTTTTTCTTTAAGTTTCTAATTTTCACTATCAGCTTAGAAAAAACTCCTTTTTTTATGGCCACTTGGTCTTTTTCTGTCATAGTTTGTTAACCAGCCCACTATCGGTGGACATTTAGATTATTCTCAATCATTTGCCATTATAACCATGAACAACCTTGTATTTACTTCATCTTACATTTCTCCCAAGCTCCTCAGTCTTGTTCCTATCCATGCTGCTTTTCTGAGGGATCCAAATCATTCTTAGTATAACTCTAAGATAGATTTTTTTTTAAGTTAGAACATTCTGAGATAAGCCAATCTGTCACTGTAGCACTTTCCATTAGGCATGGAGGTCTGAACATGAATGTTTAACTCAAAGCATTTGTTAAACCAATAGAACAAATGGGAAACAATGCTAGAAAAAAGGGTCCACAGGGTTTGAGGACAATTATGAGTGACAATCAATTCTAGACTTTAAGAGAAGTCTTTTCTAAAAAATGACGCTTATGTTTTAGGAAAAACTGCAGGCTGTTCTTTAGAAACTAACCTCCCACAAATGTATATCCCAGCTAACACAACACATGTGTTTTGCCAGCTAACAAATATTTGTCTGATGCCTAAACATACTTTAAAGAGCTCTGGAAGCTAGAATAATTAGTCCTAGAGGTTGTTGGGGTTTTTTTCCCCTCACCCATATTAATTACTTATTTGGAGAGTCAATTCATAAAACTGAACAACTATCTTCAGCAAATCTATTTTATTTTGAGCTCTTTGGAGGATACTTGTTATATAAACCCACAGTAATGTTATGAATGATACTATTCTTGTTAATAACAAGGACTTTGAAAGTTTTAATACTTCTATTTTGAAGATACTAATTCTATCTGTTCTTCTCTGAACATTTGTTCCTTCTGGTTCGTTCTTTCTGATTATGTCAATCCCTTTCCACTGCAATCTTATCTCACTCCATTAAGGAGAATAAGCTTTATTAAAGCTCTTTAAGGGCAGGTCAGTAGAGTGAAACCTTCATATATTAAAATCAGAAGCTTAGAGGATGTTCAATAAACGCTATTGCTGTGATGATGATAAAATGACATTTGCCCCAGATAAGTAGGAATTAAGACAGAGGAGCCTTCTTTAGCCTTAAGTTGCTCATCTTCTGTTAACTCCTAATGATCAGAGGTTGAGCAGTTCCAATGCTTTAGCACCACTAAGTAAAGGTTCATTGTTAGAAAATCTAGCTTTAGAAATCTTCACAGCATACCAGTGATATAATGAAAATATTTCTCATACAGACTAGATTTTGTTCTCAATTGAATGATTATGAAGACATTTATTGAGTGAAGCTATAATCAAGGGGATAAAAGACCAGAAACTATTTCTAAAGTGTAGGTGAACACTTCCTCAAGAAAGTAGTTCAGTTATGAATTCGTCAATTAAACATTTATTATGAGCCTACTTTGTGCCAGCTGCTAGGATAGGAGCTGATGGGGAAAAGGCATGATCCTCGTTTCTGTCAAGTAGGAGACATATATATATATATTATATATATAATATATATATAGACATATATATATTTAAAAATGAATGTTATAGAATAGTAGAGCTATAGTAGTAGTAATAATAATAATAATTTTAAAAATTAACAGCTGGAATGGCCAACAGGTTTCATTATATCCACTAAACCTCCGAGATTGCTCTTAGCTTCTAGAACATGATTTAGAAGGGTTTGAAATGAAGTCATACATGATCAGTCAGGGATGGCTATGGGCTGGAGGTCAGTCTACACATTGTCTATTCACTGTCCCTGCTGTAGTGTAGTGTAGAAAAGGTGTACGCAGAGGAGGGGGGGTGACCCGAGGCTTCAGAGAAGAGTTGACATCTGTGATCAGCCTTGAAAATTAGAACTAACTATATAGAAACTGGTGAAGGGCAATCAAAGCAAAGGGGAAAGTATGAAGAAAGACAATAGTTAGAAAGTAGCTGCAGTCTTCCAGTCAGCACTCCCTATAACTAGGATGTAGGTTGGAAAAGAAGCATGGGAATGACAGGCTGGTGTTCAATGGGGCACAATCATAGGTCCCATTTCATGTATACTGAAGCGTTGGAACATAATCCTCCAGGCCAATGTTCCCAAGAACTATAGTCCACAGATCACTTGTATATCCGAATTTTCTAAGATGCTTAGGACCCTCTGGATATGGGTTGAGAATCTTAATTTTTCACAAACTTTCTAGGTGACTAAAAGTTGGGAGGCCACAGTAGGGAACTGGTATGGCATAAGGATCAGACTTTTCAGGAGATTTTCATGCTGAGCAGTTACCTCACATGTTCACAAATATTTCGTACACTAGAGGTGGGTCAGGCTGGTGGTTACTATGAGCACCCGCATCAGTAGCTTCCCCAAGTCCCTGTCACAGGCCAGGCCACAGCAGCATCCCACTCTCTATGTGTAGTTAGTAAGAAACTGCAGTGTAGGCAGCAAATTATAACGTTAGAATTTAATTGAAATTGGAAGTGTACACTTGGTTTCATCTGAGCATTTTTTAGTAAACTGGAGCAAGGAGATATTTCGTCCTGGTCAGAAACATATTTTCAGGGGTGGAGATAAAAAGCTTTAGCAAAGGTATGATTCGCTGTCGTGACAATGGTCTATGTCATGGCTAGGTTTGCAAGATTTATCTACGTTCAGCTGCAGACTTTGCCTGGTTTGTCACAGAAAACAAAGGAAAAAGCAACTGCTATCTAATGGAGCACCCTACTTCATTAAGTGAACTTTTCCAAGTAGGTTGGTAGCCCACATTAATTGAGATTTGTTCCCTATTTACTTGTATATATAGTATAGACTCCAGTAGTTGTTGTTTGTATTTTCTTTGAATGTAGGTTGATAAAATACAACCAGAGATTTCAGATAAAGAAATCCTGAGAGGTGATTACTCTATAAGTGATTACTTCTTATAAGTAATAAGAGGAAGTGATTACTCTATAAAAATTTTTACCATTGTTATTATTTTATAGTACATGTTCTCGAAAATACTCACTACATGATGTTTATCTAAATGCACTGCTTCATTCATTCACTTCTTTATTCAAAAGAAATTTATTGCCTTTATTTATAGCATGTAGACTCTCCTATAGACTCATGACTATGAATATAGTTTCAACTATACCAAATGCTTTGAAGGAAAGTCACATAACACCATGGACTATCGAATAGGAGAAACAGAGCACATATTTAGGGTTAGGGAAAAAAAACCCTAGAGAGTGACACTTGTGGTTGGGCTGTGAACTAAGAGTAAATAATTATGAATTTGGGAGTGGATTCTAAGTAAAGGGAATTTTATGTTTTCAGGCCAGAAGGATGACTAGTTTTAGGAACACAAAATGGTGGGGAAGGGTGCAGGGGAACAGATCTTGTGCATGTTGAGAATGAAGACTTATGCAGGGGCTGGCCATACAAAGTCTTCAGCCATGTATAATATTTAGGTCTTTTATTCAAGCACTTAATAATATCAGTTAACCCTTATTAAAAACATACACTATACATCAGGTTCTGTGAGTTTATTTTAAACTCACTTTACCTGCCTGCTGACACACAGCCCAGTCCTCTCCACCCCCTAAAGTTCCCTTGACCAAAGTAGCTGCCTTCTCTAAGGCAGCATGCCCATTCTCTTATGCCCATTCCCTGCGGCAACCCTCCCCAATGGCTGATTAACGCAGGTAAAGGCCTCTCCTCTTCAATACTGTAAAGTAAAAACATATTTATGAAAAATCAGTATCCATTTTTATATAAAACCTTTCAGCGAATGAGTTCATAAGTCATTTTTGCTGCTGACCTATCAGAGTAAACCTTACCTGAGAAATAGAGAATATGTAACATCATATCCACATGTATACTGATCTAAGTCCTCATATAAAATAGAAAAGCACAATATTAATAAATCAATAAAATAATAGATAAATAAAATGACTTTTAATGTCATTGGTCAAAATACATTGTAGGAGGCAAGCAAATTTGTGGAGATAGCTTTATCAATCAGTAAGCAATTCACAAATGCTAAATTAAAAAGCAGACTTTCTTCTATTCTTACCTCCTCTACGTCTTCGCATTGATTGATATTGTTGAACCTTTCTTAAACTCTGTACCCTTGCTTAGACATGACATTATATCCCCTGGTTTCTCCTCAAATTTTTCTGACTACTCCTTTTCTGTCTCTTTGAAGGGTTCCTCTCCTTGAGCCCACCCTTGAAAGTGTAAGCAGTCATACAACTCAAGGCTCTCAGCTACTCCTATCACTCTTTTCACTTGTACTATTACTCTATTCCATTGTCCTACTGACTATTCTCATTACTTCACCCATTTTTATGATTTAGCTACTTCATAATTGATAAAAGACATTTCCCAGATGTCTTCTTTAATCTCCAACTGATTCCTCTGGCTTAAAATCTCCACTTTCATGTGTCTGTTGTGCAGTTTCAAAGCTGGGTATAAAAACTCAAAACAAACCAAAGCAAAGATCCTAAACAGAAATCTTAGGGTTTTTTTCCCCAAGAGTTATTTTTCCCTCTATCCTCTCTAATTCAACTTACAGTTAAATGTACGTATGTCCTGTGAATCTTTCCTCCTTAATATTTCTAAAATCAGTCCACTACTTCAGATCCAGCCCCCACTTGGCAAAAGCAGGGTTTTCTTTACCTCTTACTTTGCCCTCTGACCTTATCTCCCTCAAATTCATCCTTCATTCTACTACCAGAGTGACCCATAGAGAATCCAAATTCAGCGTGTCATTTCCCACCTAAAAACCCCTCAGTGCTTTCTTATTTTCTACAAAAAAATTTCCAAATCTTTAGGCTGCCACATAAATTTCTGAAGATATGGCCCTGATTATCCTTTTAGCACAAAGATCTTATCTTCATTAAGTGATTCATGGGGCATTCTATATGGTATTTAGTAGCACACAAAACCTATTCAGAAATTAATTAAATGAATGCTAGAAATATGGTAATAGATTATCATGAATGACTGGACAAAAATATCCATAGGCAACAAAAGCAAAGAGACGTACCAACGTTGCCAATAGCTAAGCAGTAGTGGTGAATAATAAAACAGCTGATAAAGCAATCAGAACACATATGTTACACCAATAAGGCAATTAATTTGTGTACTGACTGGTGTCTGTTTGCGTTAGGACTAAATACAAATAAAACCTCCATAGAACAACTGGGCAAAATGAAATATTCCATAACACCATTCCTATTTTAAGCAGTCCTTGCCTATTTTGAATTAGAGCTCTTTCTTTGGCAATTAAATGAGTAAAGGCACTTTTAGAAGAAAAGTGTATATGAACTTCCATTCACAAAGTTTTACATAAAATTTCAATGCCTTTACTGAGCTTGGCTTAAAAATTCCTGCTATAATCAATACTTAATGCTAATTAAATGTGCCCTATTGCTCGGTTAGGCAAGGCTTAAAAGTTGTATCAAGAAAAGTTGCAATAGTATTATATACTCTAATAGAGTATTAGATGATAAGTACTCTATTAAAGTAGATGATAAAACCAAAAGGCAAGTGATTGGTTTAAGAATAATATGTCAGCTCTCTGTGCAGTGAATGTCATGCACTCATGCATGGAGCCTGGACCTTCCACCGCTGCCGCCTTTGCAGGTGTGTCTTTGCAGCCCTACACTGTCTCCTCCAGCAGACACCGGGCAGCTGCATTCAATAAAAAAAAAAAAAAAAAAAAATCCTGCTGGGGGAGGAGCAAGATGGCGGAGGAGTAAGACGCTTAAATATCATTTGGTCCCAGGAGTTCAGCTAGATAGTTCTCAAACCATTCCAAACACCTACAAATTCAACAGGAGATGGAAGAGAAGAAGAGCAGCAATTCTAGGAACAGAAAAGCAACCACTTTCTGGAAGGTAAGACCTGCAGAGAAGTGAATCTGAGGTGCTGTACTGAAAGATAGACTGCGGGGAGGGAGGGGCCAGCTCCCGGCAAGCGGTAGAGAACCGGAACACAAAGTCAGAACTTTTAGAAGTTGGCTCCACTGAGGGATGTCACTCCAGAGGCTAAGCGGGTGGTGGAGTCCTCGTGGGGACAGTGTGGTCTCAGGACTCACAGAGTCACAAAAAGACCAGGGGGTCTGAGTGTGGCAGAGGTGGGGAAGCCAGCTGCAGAGACAGAGCCTGGGGGTGGGGGTGCACTCAGCTCAAGATTACCTTAAACCATGATCCAAGGCACAATCAGGCCACTGTTCTTTGAAAAGGAATCCCACAAGTGGTGGATCCGAGGAGACGGGGAGACCCCCTCCTTCCTCCTGTAGGAAGAGCGGCGCGGGAGCCGCTACAGGAATCAGCTGGGTTAGGAGATTCCAAACGGGCTGCCGCCGAGATAGAAATGCTCTGTCACAGGCTGGTTGAGTTCAGAGCGCGTCCGGAGACCAAGGAGATAGGAGTGATTGACTGCTTTTCTCTGAGGGCGCACTGAGGAGTGGAGCCCTGAGCTCTCAGCTCCTACTGACGGAGATCAGGAAGCTGCCATTTTCAATCTCCTCCTCCAAAGTGGTACGGAAAGCGTTCAGGGAACAAAAGCTACCGATAGCAAAGGAGCAGATTGCTTAGCTGGGCCCCTGGCAAGGGCAGTGCAATTCCACCTCGGGCAAAGACATTTGAAAATCACTACAGCAGGCTCTTCCCCAGATGATCAGCAAGTCCATCCAGCCAAGACCGAGTTCACCAATCAAGAAGAACTGTGGAAGTCCATGGGGCGCCTGGGTGGCTCAGTGGGTTAATGCCTCTGCCTTTAGCTCAGGTCATGATCTCAGGGTCCTGGGATTGAACCCCGCATCTGGATCTCTGCTCAGCAGGGAGCCTACTTCCCCTGCTTTCTCCGCCTGCCTCTCTGCCTGCTTGTGATTTCTCTCTGTCTGTCGAATGAATAAAATTTTTTTAAAAAACAAAAAACTATGGAAGTCCAGCGGTAGGGCAATGCAACACACAGAATTCATTGTTTTTTTTTTCCCCCATGATTCTTTAGTCTTTCAAAGTTAAATTTTTTTAATTTTATTTTTTTCTTATGCTATTTTTTAAATTTTTCCTCTTTCCTATTTTAACCTTTTAACCTAGTTTATCTTCTCAATACCTTTTTTAAAAATCTTTTTTTAATTTTCACTGTTATAGTCATATTCTATCCCTTCATTGTATTTAACCTTACTTTTAGTATACCTATGGGTTTTTCTTTCCTTAAAATTTTGGCATTACAGCATTACAATTCCAGACTTCAATCTCTATTACCAAGCTGTAATCATCAAGACAGTATGGTACTGCCACAAAAGCAGACACAAAGATCAATGGAACAGAATAGAGAGCTCAAAAATGAATCCTCAACCCTATGGTCAACTAATCTTCGACAAAGCAAGAAAGAATGTCCAATGGGAAGACAGTCTCTTCAACAAATGGTGTTGGGAAAATTGAACAGCCACAGGCACATGAGTGAAACTGGACCGTTTCCTTACACCACACACAAAAATAGACTCAAAATGGATGTGAAACAGGAATCCATCAAAATCCTTGAGGAGAACACAGGCAGCAACCTCTTCAACCTCAC
Source organism: Nasua narica (assembly GCA_028533885.1). Classification (NCBI taxonomy): domain Eukaryota; kingdom Metazoa; phylum Chordata; class Mammalia; order Carnivora; family Procyonidae; genus Nasua; species Nasua narica. The sequence goes on along the minus strand of CM052810.1, from coordinate 105,931,202 downwards.
CCACAGCAACTTCTTCCTAGAAACATCACCAAAGGCAAGGGATGCAAGGGCAAAAATGAACTATTGGGACTTCTTCAAGATAAAAAGCTTTTACACAGCAAAGGAAACAGTCAACAAAACCAAGAGACAACTGACAGAATGGAAGAAGATATTTGCAAATGACATATCAGAGAAAGGGATAGTATCCAAAATCTATAAAGAATTTATCAAACTCAACACCCAAAGAACAAATAATCCAATCAAGAAATTGGCAGAAGGCATGAATAGACATTTCTGCAAAGAAGACATCCAAATGGCCAACAGACACATGAAAAAGTGCTCAACGTCACTCAGCATTAGGAAAATACAAATCAAAACCACAGTGAGATACTACCTCACACCAGTCAGAATGGCTAAAATTAACAAGTCAAGAAACGACAGATATTGGCCAGGATGTGGAGAAAGAGGAACCCTCCTACACTGTTGGTGGGAATGCAAGCTGGTACAGCCACTCTGGAAAACAGTACAGAGGTTCCTCAAAAAGTTGAAAGTAGAGCTACCCTATGGCCCAGCAATTGCACTACTTGGTGTTTATCCTAAAGATACAAATGTAGTGTTCCAAAGGGGCATATGCATCTGAATGTTTATAGCAATGTCCACAATAGCCAAACTATGGAAAGAACCTAGATACCTAGATGTCCATCAACAGATGAATGTGTGTGCGTGTGTGTGTGTGTGTGTGTATTTTTGTATATATGTATATATAAATATAGTGTTCCATTGTAGAAAGACATATCTCTGTATACTAGGGAGTCATCAAAAAAAACATGAAATCTTGCCATTTTCAATGACATAGATGGAGCTAGAGGGTATTATGCTAACCAAAATAAGTCAATCAGAAAAAGACAATTATCATATGATCTCTCTGATATGAGGAATTTGAGAGGCAGGGAAGGGGATCTTAGGGGGAACGGAGGGAAAAATGAAGCAAGATAGGACTGGGGAGGGAGACAAACCATAAGAGACTCTTAATCTCAGGAAACAAACTGAGGGCTGCTGGAGGGGAGGGGGGTGGTAGGGACAGGAGGGATGGAGTGGCTGGGTTATGGACATTGGGGAGGGTAAGTGTTATGGTGAGTGCCGTGAATTGTGTAAGATTGATGATTCACATACCCGTACTCCTGAAGCAAATAATACATTATATGTTAATAAAAAATAATCCTGTCATTTCTCTGAAAGTTACTGATTAAATCACATTTCACAAGCAAAAAACAAATAAACATTAAAAAATTAAAAAGAAAGAATAATAGGTAAATTAAAAAATGAGTTATCATTTATAATATATTTATATTACATTATTTATATATTTATTATTCTGTTTTTAAGTAAGATGTGTATCCATATGCTAATAGTTTCAGAGAGGCGTGTTGCTGAAGTAGATGCACATGATATTTGAACACAAGTCTATTAGTACAGAAACAACTGTGAAAGTCAAAAAATGTGGCTATTCAAATTTAATCTAAAAAATTCAGACAGTTGTCTCATGTGTATGTTAATTTTTTAAAATACATTTATCTGGGCTTTTAGTCTTACTTTTCCCTTTAAATTAGGACACACACAGAGAGGCAAAAGTTTAACAAAGCTTTAGCATTACTCAGAGCACTTAATTAGTTAAAGAATAAACATTGTCATTCACTTCTTCATCCCCATAGGGAAAGATTACATTATTTAAGGAAAAGAGAATGAAGAGCTGAGCCATAAATGGGTGATTCAGAGCTGTGTAAACACCCCTCCTGGAGTATTCAGTCAGACTCACCCTTCATCAAGCTCAGGATTGAGAGTCAGAATTATATGGACAATTTCCCCATCTTGCCACTTTGCCATCTGTCCTAAAGTAATCATTATTTTTCTACAACAATTGCATTGTGGAATCTTCATTAAGGAACAAACCACAACTTGGAACAATTACTGGCATTGAGACTGTTGGCCCAGCAAAGCACATTATTCACAAGTTCCACATGCTTCACGTATGTTGGTTCCATTGCAGTCAAAACGGAAAGTCTATAGTTTCAGCCTGACTGGGAGCTTAGAAGTAAAGACTATGAAATCCGGTACATCAAACCAAATTTCAATTTTAGGTAAGGAGCCCAAGTCTAGACCTTTGGAAGTCTTCTTAATTATGGGCAATAACTGGATAATTAGATACTTTCACTTTACGATGTATTCATTGACCACAGTTCTGTTTAAAGCTTCCCATTTGATTTTTATTCCTTTCCTTTGTATTCTGCTGTCAGCAATTAGAGATGTCAGTTGAACTGGCTCACAAGCTCTGAAACGAGTGAAAGATTTTTGTGTGTTTGACAATCTCATAATGTCATGCCCTACTAACTCTCCCTAAGAATTGAAATAATTTTAAATGATATGTGTACTAGATGAAAATACCAGGTCAGTGTTCTCTTTATTCCTTTGTTCAATAGCATGCAATCAATACCTGCACAAGCCTATGTGAGCAGTATGAAGCCCTGGAATAAAAGGTATGTTTAAAGCAATTGGGAGATGGCTGTATTTACACATTGATATGCAACCGTATTTCTATTTTTTTAAAAAACTTTATTTATTTATTTGACAGAGAGAGAGCACAAGCAGGGGATTGGCAGGCAGAGGGAGAGGGAGAAACAGGCTCCCCCCAGAGCAGAGAACTTGATGCAGCCTGATCCCCAGCACCCTGGAATCATGACCTAAGCCAAAGGCAAATGCTTAACCCACTGAGCCACCCAGGTGCCCCTGTGTTGCACTTTTTCTGTTCCATCTGCCTGACTTTTCTCAGGGTATAGCTATCTACTGGAAACTGTACGGACATAACCAAAACAAGAAACCTGGCTTCCAGGATGAGTGGCTTCTATGTAACAACTGTGCCTGATCAGTTAAAACAGCAGATAGCCCCAGATTCCTGAAAATGGAGAGATAAATTGCTATTAAAAAGCTAAAAATTAGAGAAACCAATCCATTTGAAAACATGGTAATGAACATGTTATATTCATAAGGAAAAATTGTCTGGAAATACAGAACAAAGGGTAAACAGCAGCTATTTATTCTTGTTCTTTTATTTATATTTTCAGTTTTGTCTATAATAAACAATTGAAAGAACCAAAAAAAAGAAAGAAAAAATGTGGTTATTTTTTCTATTGCAAGATACTAATATCCTGGTAATTATGGATCATTTTGGAATCACATCTCACTTGGGATTCGATGACCTTCTTTCCCAATTCCAATTACGAAAATATTGTCCTCTACTGGAGTTAACAATGAGCTTTATGTAGTACCATCTGCAGATTTAGTTAATGAATGTTTATCTTTTTCAGGTGATTAATGTAAGCAGTATTGAATGTTAGGTCCCACAGGGTTTCTTCAGCATTCCTCTTGATGGGTCCCCTTTACTTATTAAGAATGATCTTTGTCCTCAAGGGGCCCCTGTATGACTCAGTAGATTAAGAATTGGGCTCTTGATTTTGGTTCAGATCATGATCTTTGGGTTATGATCTCGGGTCTGGGATCCAGCCCTACCTTGGGCCACCCAACAGCTCCATTCTCAATAGGGAGTCTGCTTGGGATTCTCTCTTTCCCTTTCCAAACTCTTCCTTTGCCCCTTCCCTCCCACATTCTCTCTTTCTCTCTCTTTGAAATAAATAAATGAATAAACAAACAAGCAAATAAATAAATAAATAATCTTTAAATAAAATTCATAATGATCTTCACCCTCAAACATTCTCTATATTCCTCAGCTAGCTTCTAGTCTAGAGCTCTGTTTCAAAGGAATATTGACAGGCCATCTCAGAGAGATGTAAAGACGGTTTAACATCTTTGTAATTACTGTGCCTCTTAAATTTTTTTAATTAAAATTACCTCTTAAAAATGTATTGTGAAGATGACACTAATGCCACAGGCACTTTAAATCTTTCTCTGTCATGTTTTTAATGTTGGCCTCATGCCCAAATACTGGACCTTATATTACAACTACAGTTCTCTTCTGACTGGAAACTCAAAGAATCTCAAAGTTGGTCGAAGGTGTGTAATATAGACAAAATCAAGGAATACACATTTCTTACTCCTCTACCCTTGGAATGCCACAGCCAGTACCTCAGTAGAATAGTCCTTAAGGGGGGAAACTCCCAAAAAATCAGAGTATCCACTAAACTCTGTTTGTTAAGGGTAACCATTCATGGTGGGTCTAAACTTGGTTTTGAGAAACTAAATTGAGGTTGCCTATAGACACAAGTCTTTTGAGAAATAAAGCAGTTAGATTAAGCAGCTTGAATAGTGTTTTAATTACTTGTGTTTCTTAGTTTTCATTAGTGCAGGCAATTAGATAGGTTTCTCCAGCATGAATATAGGTCAATCAACAATTCTATTACATTTATTATTTTTTAACCAAAGAATGAGTCCATACTCCAAAACTTAAAAAAAAAAATTGTATAATAATTATTGTCTTTAAGCCCAAGTGCCACTAGGGTTTTTTTATTTTTTTAACTTCCATTATTTATATCATCCTTATATTTTTTCGTAGCTCTCTCTGTGTTCATTTTGCAAGGATAATTCCTCTCCAACACTTCCATTTTCTAATAATGCTCTTTGTTTCTTTATAACACTGCATGCACAGACCATGAGGACTCTGATGTCATTTTACCACACAGGCTGACCTTTCTACCTAGATAGCCACCTGTGTGCTAGATCTTTGCTTCTTTTTTCAAATTCTAATGTAAACATAACTTTCTGTGTCTTATTTTCTTAAAACCATGTTTTAGTGAAAACTAGCTAATCTGATGAACTCAAATGGTAATTAGTTCATAAAACTCCATGGTAAAATGTCATCCATCTTCAGTAAAAATTAATCTAGGGACATTGTTCCAGGGACAATTAACCTAAAGAAATTTATATTGTGTTAGGGATTTCAGACACTACTTTTGGACTTAAGAAAGGAATGTTTTTCTTTAGTCAGCTGATTGTTAATCTCCCTTAATGCTTTATTACTTGACTGAGGACCTCAGACTTCCAGGTCCATCACTATTCCTAATCAATAATAATCTGAATTTTGACAAGATTCCTAGGGATTTATGTAAACACTAAAATATTTGGTAAACACACTTTAAGTCCCATCATACTAACATTTATATAATAATATTGTATATTAATATTAAGACAATGCATTAATACTAATGCAAAATGCATTAATACTAAGACCCAATATTTTGAGTGTTATTCTGTGCAGGGACTGTGATAAGTACTTTGCATGTGTTGACTTACTTACCCCTCACAATAACTCTATATAGTAGGTGTATTATTGCAATTTTTCAGATTGGGTGCCAAGCCCAAGAGTTCCCATAGCATGCTTCAAATCACAGAGCTATTACTTGTAAGAGCTGGGAATTAAACTCAGCTCCATTGAATGCCTGACCATGAGAACTCAACCATATCTTCCATGTGCAGAAAGGCTTATGCCATTGGGCTTCCTTGGCAAAACATGGAAGTGGTAAGGAAATTACCCTGGTGGGATTACTATAGCTAGTGGTGGTTGCATCCGCAGATGGAAATTGCCAGGAATAGCATTTCTAATGTAAACGTAACATCCAGGTTGGCTAACCAAGGTTCAAAAGCTCATATTTATGAGAAGAAATAAGCACCCATGACCCTCTCTATCTTCTTACCTTTTTCTCTAGGGTCAGTTCAGCACCATTGTTAGCCATGCAAAACTGATTTCTGGAAAGTTGACTTTGCCTTGTTTTTACTCTCTATGTTACCATCTTGGGGGATTCAAAATCAAAGTTTCACATATTACAGATTTCCAAGTATATCAGTAAGTAATTCCACTTGACTTTTCAAAGAAGCAGTATGGGGAAAATGTCTCAATGACTTAGGAATGGCAACGTTTCCAACAGAATAACTGGGGAAGCATACAGAAGTGACGCTATGAAATAGAAAATAGCCAGAGAGGGATTCCAAAATTAGTTTACTCTTCATATAAAATTTTCCTTTTTGATATAAAACTAATATAGGATTATTTATATAATACAGAGGTGCTTAAACTAAAACAGAAATTGAAACCATTCCCAACCTTGTCCTTACAATTTTACTTTTCAGAAATAACCATCATTAAGTGAGATGATAAGTCTTTAGAGGGCTACCTATCTCTATATTTATCACTTATATAATTTTAATTTTTTAAAAATTGAGATTATATTAAGCATGTTATTTTATACCATTCACTCTTCTACTAATAATAAATTACAAACATATCTTAGTGTCAGGATGTGAAAATCTATGCCATATTTCTTCAATGGCTACAGTTAGTCCATTGTATGGAGCCATATTATAAAAAGAAAAATTTTCTGTGGATAAATATTTCGTCATTTTGTTTTGTCATTACTGTGCTGCAAAAAAATCCTGAATCCGTATCATTGCATACTTATTTCCTAATGTGAATATATTTAAGGATAACTTACTTGGTATACATTTAAGGAGAAACTTGACCTACGTTGCCAAATTGCTCTTTTTTATGTTTATGTTTCTTTTTTTATGTTTTAATTTAAATTACAGTTAGATAACATAGAGTGTAATGTCAGTTTCAGGTGTAGAATTTAGTGATTCAACACTTATATACAATACCCAGTGCTCATCACAAGTGCCCTCCTTAATCCCCATCACCTATTTAACACAACACCCCACTTACCTCCCTTCTGGCAACAATCAGTTTGTTCTCTATACTTAAGAACCTGTTTCTTGGTTTTCCTCTCTCTTTCCCTCCATGTTCATTTCTTTTGTTTCTTGAATTCCACATGACTGAAATCATATGGTATCTGTCTTTCTCTGACTGATTTATTTTGTTTAGCATGAGACACTTTAGCTCCATCCAAGTCATTGTCGATGGCAAGATTTCATTCTTTTTTATGGCTGAGTAGTATCCATTTTATATATGCCATGGATTCTTTATACATTCATCAATCCACAGACATTTGGGCTCTTTCCACAATTTGGCTATTGTTGATAATACTGCTATAAAAATCAAGGTGTATGTATCCCTTTGGATTAGTATTTTGGTTTTTTTTTGGCTAAATACCTAGTAGTTCAATTGCCAGATCATAAGGTAGTTCTATTTTTAACTTTTTGAGGAACCTCCTTACTTTTTTACTAGAGTGGCTACACCAGTTTGCAATCCCACTAACGTGCAAGAGAGTTTTCCCTTCTCCACATCCTCACCAACACCTGTGTTTCTTGTGTTATTAATTTTAGCCATTCTAATTGGTGTGAGGTAATATCTCGTTACAGTTTTGATTTGTAATTCACTGATGATGGAAGATGAGTATCATTTAATGTATCTATTGGCCCTCTGTATGTCTTCTTCAGAAAAATGTCTATTTATGTGTTCTGCCCATTTTGAATTGGATTATTTGTTTTTTGGGTGAATTTTGTATATCTTTATATATTTTGAATACTAAGCCTTTATCAGATATGTCATTTGTAAAAACTCCCATTCCAAAGAATGACTTTTAGTTTTGTTGGCTGTTTCCTTTGCTGTGCAGAAGATTTTTATCTTGATGAAGTTCCAATAGTTTATTTTTGCTCTTCTTTCCCTTGCCTCAGGAGACTTATGTAGTAAGAAGTGGCTATTGCCAATGTCCAAGAGGGTCCTACCTGTTTTCTCCTCTAGGATTTTAATGGGTTCCTGTCTCACATTTAGGTCTTTAATCTATTTTGAAATTATTTTTGTGTTTAGTATAAGAAAGTGATCTAGTTTCATTCTTCTGCATGTGGCTATCCAGTTTTCCCAACACCATTATTGAAGAGACTGTCTTGCTTCCATTGGATATTCTTTCCTGCTTTGTTGAAAATTAATTGATACTGTAATTGTAGGTTCATTTCTGGGTTTTCTATTCTGTTTTATTGATCCATGTGCCTCTTTTTGGGCCAGTACCGTACTGTTTTGTCTACAGCTTTGTAATTAAGCTTTGTAGTATTAACTTGAAGTTTGAAATTGTGATGCCTACTGCTTTACTTTGCTTTTTAAAGGTTGCTTTGGCTATTCAGGGTCTTTTGTGGTTCAATACAAATTTTTCGATTGTTTGTTTTAGCTTTGTGAAAAATGCTTGTGGTATTTTGATAGGATTGCATTAAATGTGTAGATTGCTTTGGGTAATACAAACATTTTAACAATATTTGTTCTTCCAATCCATTAGCATGGGATGTTTTTCCATTTTTTTGTGTCATCTTCAATTTCTTTCATCAGTATTTTATGATTTTCAGACTACAGATCTTTTACCTCTTTGCTTAGGTTTATTCCTAGGTATCTTTTTTGGTTTGGGTGCGATTGTATGAGATCAGTTCCTTGATTTCTCTTTCTGCTGCTTCATTACTGGTACATAGAAATGCAGCAGGTTTCTATACATTGGTTTTGTATCCTGCAGCTTTACTGAATTTGTCTATCAGTTCTAGCAATTTTCTGGCAAAGTCTTTAGGGTTTTCTATATACAGTGTTATGTCATCTGCAAATAGTGGAATTTTGACTTCCTCCTTGCCAATTTAGATTTTTGTTGTTGTTGCTGTCTGATTGCTGTGACTAGGAATTCAGTACTGTGTTAAACAACAGTGGTGAGAATGGATATCCCTATCTTGTTCCTGTTCTTGTCCCGATAGAGGAAAAGCTCTCAGTTTTTCCCCATTGAGGATGATATTAGCTGTGGGGTTTTTGTATATGGTCTTTATCTAACCCTACTTTGTTGAGGGTTTATTTTTTAATTTATTTTTTATTGTGTTATGTTAGTCACCATACAGTGTATCATTAGTTTTTGATGTAGTGTTCCATGATTCATTGTTTGTATATAACACCCAGTGTTCCATGCAATACGTGCCCTCCTTCATACCCATCACCAGGCCAACCCATCCCCCCACCCTCTCCTCTCTAAAACCCTTAGTTTGTTTCTCGGAGTCCATACTCTCTTATGGTTCACCTCCCCCTCTCAATCCCCCCCTCTTAATTTTCCCCTTCCTTCTAATGTCCTCCATGCTATTCCTTATGTTCTACAAAGAAGTGAAACCATATGACTTTCTCTGCTTGACTTATTGACTTATTTCACTGAGCATAATCTCCTCCAGTCCCATCCATGTTGATGCAAAGGCTGGGTAATCATCCTTTCTGATGCCTGAATAATATTCCATTGTATATATGGACCACATCTTCTTTATCCATTCATCTGTTAAAGGGCACCTCTGCTCTTTTCACAGTTTGGCTATTGTGGAAATTGCTGCTATGAACATTGAGGTTGGTGCATATGGCCCTTCTTTTCACTATATCTGTAACTTTGGGGTAAATACCCAGTAGTGCAATTGCTATTTTTAATTTTTTGAGGAACCTCCACACTGTTTTCCAAAGTGGCTATACCAACTTGCATTCCTACCAACAGTTTAAGAGGGTTCCCCTTTCTCCATATCCTCTCCAACATTTGTTGTTTCTTGCCTTGTCAATTTTTGTTATTCTATCTGGTGTAAGGTGGTATCTTTTTTTTTTTTTTTTTAAGATTTATTTATTTATTTATTTATTTATTTATTAGAGAGAGAGTGAGAATGAGAGGGGAGAAGGTCAGAGGGAGAAACAGACTTCCCGCAGAGCCGGGAGTCCGATATGGGACTCGATCCCGGGACTCCGGGATCTTTTTTTTTTTAAAAGATTTTATTTATTTATTTGACAGAGAGAGAGAGATCACAAGTAGGCAAAGAAGCAGGCAGAGAGAGAGGGGGAAGCAGGCTCCATGCTGAGCAGAGAGCCAGATGCAAGATCATGACCTGAGCCGAAGGCAGAGGCTTTAACCCACTGAGCCACCCAGGCGCCCCTGTAAGGTGGTATCTTAATGTGGTTTTGATTTGAATTTCCCTGATGGCTAATGATGCTGAATTTTCTTTCATGTGTCTGTTACCCATTTGTATGTCTTCTTTTGAGAAGTATCTGTTCATATCTTCTGCCCATTTTTTGACTTGATTATTTGTTTTCTGGGTGTTGAGTTTGAGAAGTTCTTTATAGATTTTGGATATAAGTCCTTCGTCTGTAGTGTAATTTGCAAATATCTTCTCCCATTCCATGGGTTGCCTCTTTATTTTGTTGACTACTTCCTTTGCTGCGCAGAGCTTTTTATCTTGATGAAGCCCCAAAAGTTCATTTTCACTTTTGTTTCCCTTGCTTTTGGAGATGTGTCTTGAAAGAAGTTTCTGTGGCTGATGTCCAAGAGGTTACTTCCTCGGTTCTTCTTTAGGATTTTGATGGATTCCTATCTCACATTGAGGTCTTTCATCCATTTATCTTTGTATATGTAAGCAAATGGTCAAGTTTCATTCATCTGTGTATAGCTGTCCAATTTTCCCAGCACAATTTATTGACAAGACCTTTTTTTTTCCATTGGGTATTTTTTCCTGCTTTGTCAAAGATTAATTGACCATAGAGTTGAGGGTCCATAACTGGGCTCTCTATTCTCTTCCATTGGTCTATGTGTCTGTTTTTGTGCCAGTACCATGCTGTCTTGGTGATCACAGCTTTGTAATATAGCTTGAAATCAAGCAACATGATGCCCCCACCTTTTTTTTTCTTTTTAAAGCTTTCCTTGTGATTCAGTGTCTTTTCAGGTTCCATACAAATTTTAGGATTGTTTGTTCCAGCATTTTGAAAAGTGCCACTGGTATTTTGATCAGGATGGCATCGAAAATATAGATTGCTCTGGGCAGAATAGACGTTTTAACAATGTTTATTCTTCCAATCTATGGGCATGGAATGCTTTTCCATCTTTTTGTTGAGGGTTTTTATTATGAGTGGATATTACATTTTGCCAAATGCTTGTTCTTCATCTTTTAAAATGATCATATGGTTCTTATCCTTTCTTTTATTAATGTGGTGTAGCATGTTGATCAGTTTGTGAGTATTGTATCATCCTTGCAGCTGAAAAATAAATCACACTTGATCATGGCAAATAATTCTTTTAATATACTGTTGGATTCAGTTTGCTAGTATGTTATTGAGAAATTTTTACATCCATATTCATCAGGGATATTGGGCTGTAGTTATTTTACTGGACTCTTAATCTGGTTTTGGTATCAAGGTAATGCTGGCCACATAGAATGAATATGGAAGTTTTCCTTTGATTTCTTTGATTTTTTGGTATAGTTTGAGAAGAATAGTTATTAACTCTTTTTAAATGCTTCGTTAACCTATGAAACCACTTGGCCCTGGACTTTTGTCCAGGAGATTTTTTTACTACTGATTCAATTTCTTTGTTGGTTATTAGTCTGCTCAAGTTTTCTATTTCTTCCTGTTTCAGTTTTGTCCATTTGTTGGTGAACAGTTTATCATAATATTCTCTTATAATTGATTTTCTATGGTGTTGGTTGTTATTTCTCCTCTTTCATTTGTGATTCTATTTCTTTGGCTCCTTTCTCCTTCATTTTTGGTAAGTCTAGCTAGGGGATTATCAATTTTATTAATATTTTCAAAGAACCAGCTTCTGTTTTCATTGATCTGTTCTATTGGGGGGTTTTTGTTTTGTTTTGTTTTTTAGTTTCTATATCATTTATTTTTGCTCTAATCTTTATTATTTCCCTTGTTCTGCTGGCTTTAGGCTTCATTCGTTCTTCTTTTTCTAGTTCTTTAGGTGTAAGGTATTTGAGATTTTTCTTGCTTAAGGTAGCCCATATTACTATATATTTCCCTCTTAGGACTACCTTTGCTGCATCCCAAAAGTTTGGACTGTTATGGTTTCATTTTTCTTTTGTTCCAAGTATCTTTTTTTAAATTGCTTCTTTCATTTCCTGGTTGATGCATTCATTGTTTCTTAGCATGTTGTTTAACCTCCATGTATTTGTGGTCTTTCCAAAGTTTTTCTTGTGGTTGACCTCAAGTTTTATAATGTTGTGGTCAGAAAAATATGCATGGTATGATTTCAGTCTTATTTATTTGCTAAGATCTGTTTTGTGACCCAGTATATGATCTATCCTGGAGGATGTCCCATGTGCACTTGAAAAGAATGTGTATTCTGCTGCCTTTAGGATGGAATGTTCTGAATATATCTGTTAAGTCCATCTGGTCCAGTGTACCATTTAAAGCCATTATTTCCTTGTTGATTTTTCTGCTTAGATAATCTGCTCATTGATGTAAGTGGGGTGTTAAAGACCCCTACGATTATTGTATTATTATCAATGAGTTCCTTTATGTTTGTTATTGTTTTATATACTTGAGTGCTCCCTTTATTATGATATTGTGCCCTTTATGGAGATATAGTGCCCTTCTTCATCTCTTATTACTGTCTTTGGTTTAAAGCTTAATTTGTCCAATAGAAGTATCACTACCTCAGCTTTCTTTTGGCATCCATTTGCATGATAAATATTTCTCTGCCTCCTCACATTCAATCTGCAGGTATCTTTAGGTCTAAAATAAGTCTCTTATAGGCAGCATATAGATGGTTCTTTTTTTTTTTTTAACCTATTCTGACACACTATGTCTTTTGACTAGAGCGTTTAGTACATTTACATTCAGAATAATTATTGATTAATATGTATTTTGTGCCATTTTATTACTTGCTTTTTTCATTGTTTCTGGAGTTTTTCTCTGTTCTTTTCTTGTTTTTGTCACTTTGGTCTTTCCTTTCCATTCAGAGTACCCTTTAATATTTCTTGCAGGGCTGGTATAATGGTCATGAACTCTTTTAGTTTTGGTTTGTCTGGGAAACTCTTTATCTCTTCTTCTATTCTGAATGATAGCCTTGCTAGAGACAGTATTCTTGGTTGCAGATTTTTCCTATTTAGCATATTGAATATATCATGCCACGCTCTTCTGGCTTGTCAAGTTTCTGTCAGGAGATAAGCAATTAGCCTTATGGGTCTTCCCTTGTAAGTAGGGATTTCTTTTGTCTTGCTGTTTTTAAGGTTTTTTTCTTTATTGCTATATTTTGCAAATTTAGTTACAGTATGTCTTGATGTTGGCCTGCTTTTGTTGATTTTGATAGGAGTTCTCTGTGCCTCTTGGATCTGGATGTTAGTTTTCTTCTCCAGGTTAGGGGGGCTATCAGCTATTATTTCCTCAAATTTTCTGCCTCTTTTCTCTCTCTTCTTCTCTTTGGACTCCAATAATATGAATGTTGTTACGTTTGATGGTGTCACTGAGTTCCCTAAGTCTATCCACATGTTCCATAATTCTTTCTTTTGTTCAGTTTCATTATTTTACCTTGTATATCACTTATTCATTCTTCTGGTTCTTCCATCCTTGTGTTCATTGCATCAAGTCTCTTTTGAGTCTCAGTTATTGTATTCTTCACTTCTGACTGATTCTTTTTTAGCTCCTTTATCTCTGCAGTAAGGGCCTTCCCAAAGTCTTCCATTCTTCTCTCAAGCCCCATGAGTACCCTTATGATTGTTGCTTTAAACTCTCCATCAGGCATATTATTTTTATCTGTTTCACTTAGATCTCTGGCCCTGACCTTATCTTATTCTTTCATTTGGGATGAATTCCACTATTTTGGCATTTTGTCTAAGTCTCTGTCTTCTTCTCTGTGTTAGAAAAACCCATTACATTTTCTGCTTCTGGCAATAATGGCTTTATGAAGAAGAGAAAATATAGTGTCTAGGGCCTGACACTTCAGGGAGTGTCCCTGGTGTGTGCTGCATATACTCTGCTGTTGAGTTTTGACTACTCTATCCTTCAGGCCAGTCATCTACATAGGCTCTCCTTGCCTTCAATGGGCAGTATTTGGTCATTGGCCAGAATGTAGTGAATTTTAACTAGGTGTGCTCTGGTATACTTGTTAACTGACACCTGATACTACTTCCACTAGAACTGAAGCCCTGCAGAACTCTCTTGTTAGGACACACGGTATGGGCAAGTGTTTCTGCTGCTCTCTTAGGGGAAGGTCTCACTATGCTGGGACTGAGGCAACTTTGACCAAGAATGGCAGTCATGCCAGAGTTCAGGAGTGTGGAACTGGTGTAAGTAGGTTAGGCAGCCAGTGTCAGGGCTGAGCTGCTTTCTACAGATGGCTCTGGGTTCATACAGAGGGATGGGAAGGGAAATGGTGTCAGCCTTCTCCTTTGTCTCCAGAGAGGCATCTCTATGAATGAAAAACCTCCCCCACTCTGTGCCATAGGCATTCCTCTGATCTCTATTTCTACACCATCTGCATACACCCCCCCCAAGTTGTTTGCTTGTCTTCTTTCTAGGAGCAGGGCAGTGCCCTCATGGCAGCACCCTCACAGCTCTATCCCAACCAAGCCCACTGGCCTCTAAATATCCAGGCTTTAAGTTCCTCTGACTGCAAGAACTTATAAAATTAGCCCCTCTCATTTGCCCAGCCAGTGGCTTTGGAGAAGTGTTCTTGTGCGATCCCCTGCATGCTACTCTCTCTCACCCTTCTCTGTGACCACAGCTCTCTCCCCTCCACTTGATCCATGTCTCCCCAAAACCATGCTCTGCATTCCCCACCTTCTTCAATATGGCTTCTTTTCTCCCTTTAGTTGTAGAATTTGTTCTGTCAGTCTGTAGTTTGATTTCTGGAGTATTAGAATGACTTGACAGCTATTTAGCTGTGTTAGAGGGAACAAACAAGCCTAGAGACTTCCTACTCTGCCAACATATTAGCTTCTCCTACAAATTGCTCTTTTTTAGAAAGTGGCATCAGTTGACATTCTCATCAGCAATGTAAGAGCCTTCATACTGGTTACCTCGGACTTTCAAAAATTTTACCAATATGACAGCTGAAAGTTTATATTTTATTGATATTTTTTATTTTTATTTATTTGACTATTAGCAAAAGAGAATGTTTTCATATAATTATTGACTGTTTATATTTCAATTTTTATAATTTCCTAATGTAATTATTTTGCCTATTTTACATTTGAAAGTTTATATTATTATCTGTAGGATTTATTATGTAATATGGGTGTTTATGCTTTTCCCTCAATTATACACTCTTTTTCTTAGTTTAATTTAACTGAATAGTATCTCATACAAATACTTTAAATTTTAGGAAATAAAATCTGTAATTATTAAGATATTTTTTCTTAAAATCCAATTTACCTAACATGCTACAATCCATTTTTGTTTCTGGAAAATATTATGCATGTTTATCAATAAAAATTTAGAACTAAATATATTAAAGCCTGATGCTTCATATAATTTTTGGTTATCATCAGCACAGCAAGAAGTTTTTATTTCTTTCAGTTTCCACTCTTTACTGATTTTTAGGTCGTAATAATAATAACTTTCTAAATTATTTTTCTTGGCAGTAATTTTGGACTGAAATCCTCATTGTAAACTTATTAAAACCTCAGAGATTATGAGGTAAATAAATAAATACATTTTGTCCACAGATCTCTAATCTGGAGTTCACATTTCACTGAACTTCTCTTCAAACTCTAATAAATGTGATAGAGCACTACCAAAGAAGGTTATTCTTTCAAACACTCTGAGAGTCAGCAAGATTCTATGCAGCTCTTGTGAGTGGAGATGGGAGAAGCAGAGGGAGAGGGAGAGAGAGAATCTCAGGCAGACTCCCTGCTGAGTGCAGAGCTCAACACAGGGCTTGATCTCAGGACCCTGATATGACCTGAGCCAAAATCAAGAGTCAGACACTTAACTGACTGAGCCACCCAGGTGCCCCTAATAATCTAATTAGTTCACTATTAACCTTACAAAAATAAATCTCAATTTTGGTCATTTTTAATTCTTT
Organism: Nasua narica; assembly: GCA_028533885.1. Classification (NCBI taxonomy): domain Eukaryota; kingdom Metazoa; phylum Chordata; class Mammalia; order Carnivora; family Procyonidae; genus Nasua; species Nasua narica. The sequence goes on along the minus strand of CM052810.1, from coordinate 105,915,477 downwards.
TAGAAAGCATTTTAAAATATCGAGCCAGTTTTACTTTACTAACTTTTCACTGGCCAAATGAATCAAAATACTATGTAACCTACTGATGCATTTTTAGGGTATAGAGACAAGCAGTTCTGGGTATGTAATCCAACTCTGGATCCAGATACAAAATATTTACCACCATATGTCACATCTTCTGTAATTTCCTGCTTGACTTTTTTTTAATATATGAAAAGGCATTACAATAGTCCGTGTATGAAATCAGAGTTATTAGATGTTAATACCATATAACTTAATTTGTGAAAAGTACAAAACAAATATGCTGTTTGGGTGTCACTTTTTTTCAGCATATGTTTTATCCTCCTAGAATTACTCATCTGACAACAGGTGGTCTCCTAAGAATACAGAATGACAGTTTCTTAGTAGCTAAACTGTAAACATTTCTTCCTGGAGGACTAGCAATGCAAGTAAACAAGCCACAGTTTTCACATTAGCAGATTTGAAGAATAACAGCCAAAATTTATTATATATAAAGTGATCCAAAGTATTGTTTTTATTATATATAATTAAAGCAGGAGAATGCCTATATTTTGAAGTATTTACAAATAAATATGTAAATATGGTCATTCTCTTTTGTTAACTAAATTTATTAAAGATTATGTATATGTAATAATTTAGAAACATTGAACATAAATAATTTCTTCCAATCATAAGTATATCCCTTTGTGTATTATATTAATAAGAAAACTTTCTGGAACATGAAAAGGATAAGAAAGTTGAATATTCTTATTTACTATAGTGATTATTGATGCTGACAGTGGCCTACATTATTCCACGCTCTTTAAAGAGCTACGAACAGAATAAGCAAAAGTATAATTATGATTTCTAACTTTCAAGATAAGTACTTTACTGCCCAGGATTATTCTCAAATTTAAAGCAAGGGAGTCATTCTCCTTTTTATTAAAAAGAGTAGAAGAGCATGCCAGTTCTGTTAATAACTACTAGCATACATCTCTTCCCATAATCATTAATCTCCTTCCATTTTATATTCTGGAATAGAAAACAATTATGTACTCAATAGTCCTTGAATAATATTCCTATTTACAAATGGTTACAGTATGCAAAGAGATGATTTATTTATTTCCAAAAACTGAGCTAATAAAAAGAGATACACTATTCACTACTTCATTACAAGGACCTGAAAACTACATCAACTTATATTTTCAACACAATCTCTTTGCAAAGATTTTTAAAAGATTATATTCTTTTCCTTGCCCCTCTGCTCGGAAAAGAGAGAAGTTTCTGTCTTTCTCAATCAAGTTGGATGGTGCTCAAGAGAACCCCTTTGAGAACTTGGAAGTTGGGTGTCCACAGCAACTAGTATCTTCCCCATATGTAAACAACTGCCAATGGTCAAAGCCTGGCTGGAGCTGCCTCTGTAACAGGTGAAACAGAAATGTGCAATGGGAACAAGCCACTCTTTTGCCAATGACACAGCAGAGATGCTTGTTTCCAAGAGCCAACTTTGGAAACTGAATTGGAATAGAATTATCTTGAAAGGAACCCCTATATACAAGGCCTAACTTGATGGTCAAAGTCAACTCAACACAGTGTCTTTTTACTGTAGTAGCCAAGAGCTGAAGAAGTCATAAACAGCCTAAGGAGGAAGGTGTCACCTGTGAAAAGCAAGGTTTCTATAGGAGGTAACAAGGGGATGGAATTTCTAGGTAATCACAAAATTGCCCTATGAGAAAGATAGCAGTTAGGCATCTCACAGAGACAATTCCAAAGGCAAATTTAGACAGTACCGTTCAAGCTAGAATTGGGCAACCCCCTGCTTGCAACTGGAGGTCCAAGACAGGGAACTAGCTAGTAGAAAAGATGTTATAGATCCCCAGTGAAGCAACCTTTCATGGCCCTTTCCTGCAGGCATCCAAGCCCACTGGGCCTAGGCTGGGTGTGAGGGTGGTGGAAAATGCAACCTTTCAATCAAATAAGAGAGAGAATATTTTGTTTAGATTTAATTAATATTTTTATATCTTGAAAAGGAGATTATTAATTAATTCCTGAGAACGTCTGGAAATTCCAAGGCATCTGAGAGATAACATGCAGAAAAGAGAAAAAGGATTTGACAAGACTTTTGGAATAGAGTAATGAAAAAAATGATAATTTCATTTTCTAATATGGCCTTTGCTGTATTCTTCTCACTTATCCATTAGTAAATTGGTTACCCATTTTTAACTGATTCACATCATGTGGTATTTCACAGCTTAACGAATGACTTTATGGAATTATCATATTTGATCATCATCAAAAAACCTTCAGATGCCAGAGAAAATATCATTGTTCATCTTTTTGAGCTGAAGACACTAGGGCTAAAAAAATGAATTGCCTTGCCCGAAGCTATATAACTGGTACCAGTAAGGGCAAGATGCCTCTGCTCCTTGATCTCAAATGAAATCTGCCAGGGATGAGTAGATTTGAGATTCACTCACTCACGCATTCATTCATTCATATATGACAGCCAACTACCCTCCTGTTTTTGTTGTTCTTTTTAAGCTAGATGCATTACTGCATGCTCAAATATTTTAACAGAAACTTAGGACAGTAAACTCACTGCCCATATATGGCTGGGGACAAGCCCTTACTCTTTTAAACAGCTTTACGATGTTTAATTTACATAGAAAAAAGTGTACATGTTTACATGTGCAATTTGCGATGTTTTAACATATGTACACACCCAAGGAATCATTACCATAGTGAAGATAATTAACATATCAACCAACTCCAAAAGCTTTCATATGGCCCATTCCTCCACCCACTCCCTCCTGATCTTCTCCCCAGGCACCACTAATCTGCTGTCAGTCAATATAAATTAATTTGTATTTTATATAAATGGAATCATATAGTATATACTCTTTTTTTTGTCTGATTCTTTATACATGGCATAATTTGGGGGAGATTCATTTAAAGTTTTGTATGTATGAATAATGTGTTCCTTTTTATTGCTCAGTAATATTTTTTTGGATAAATATACCATAGTTGCTTATCCAGCCATCTGTTGATGAGCATTTGGGTTATTTCAAGTTCGGGGTTAACACAAAATAAGGCTTATTTGAACATTTTTATAGAAGTTTTTGTATAAATATTTAAATTCTCTTTGATAAATACCTAGGAGTAGAATGGCTGGATAATATGGTAGCTGTATTTTTTTTTTTTTTAAGAAGCTGCCAAAAATATTTTCCAAAGTGTTTGCAGTACCCTACATTACCAATAGCAGTACATGAGAGTTCCAGTTCCTCTCATGAGAACAACAAATGATATTGAGCTTTGCTATCCGTATATCTTATTTGGTAAAGGGTCTGTTCAGATATTTTTCAGTGTTTTTTAACAACCATCCCTTATTAGTGAGGTTGAGAGTTCTTTTTTATATTCTGGATATAATTCCTTTATCAGATTTATTATTTGAAAATATTTTCTTTCAATCTTTTGCTTATCTATTGATTCTCTTAATATTTTTTAAAGATTTTATTTATTTATTTGACAGAGAGGAGAGAGATCAAAAGTAGGCAGAGAGGCAGGCAGAGAGAGAGGGGGAAGCAGGCTCCATGCTAAGCAGAGAGCCTGATGCAGGGCTTGATCCCAGGACCCTGAGATCATGACCCGAGCTGGAGGCAGAGGCTTTAACCCACTGAGCCACCCAGGCACCCCAATTCTCTTAATATTTTTAAAGAGCATATTTTAATTTGTATGAAATATAACTCTTTTTTTTCTCTTATGTATTATACTTTTAGTGTCACTTCAGTGTCATTTTATGGACATCTAAATAATCTTTGATGAAACCAAGTCACAAAGATTTTTCTCCTCATTTTCTAGAAGTTGCAGAGTTTTAGTTTACACAACTATTAAATTTTTGTAAAAGGTGAGGGCTATGAAGTTCTTTCTTCTCTTCCTCCTTCTTCTTATTGCATATAGAGCTATAATTGTTATCTCCACATTAAAGAAAAATAAACTATCCTTTCTTCATTCAATTATCTTTGCAACTTTGTCAAATTTAGTTGTCCAAATTATATGGATTTATTTCTGGATTCTTTGTTCTATTTATTTCTGATGTATGTATCAGTCTTGACATCAACCCCACACTCTGAAAATTACTGTAATTTTAGAATAAGCCTTGAAATCAGATAGTGTCAGTCTTTCAACTTTGTTGTTATTCTTGAAAAATGTTTTGGCTATACTAGGTTCTTTGCATTTCAATACAAACATCAGAATCCACTTGTCAATTTCTACTAAAAACCCTCCTTGATTTTTTATTGAGATTGCATTGAATCTATGGATCCAATTGGGGAGATTTGACATCTTAATGATACTGAGCTTTTGACTAGTGGGAAAAGATCTTTCACTTAGCTTTTTTGAAATTTCTCCCAGCAAGATTCCATAGATGTCAGTGTACATACAGACCTCATATCTTTTGTCTAATTTATCTTTATTTGGTCAAGAGACTACATAAAGTAAAAACAAGTTTTCTGAGACATGAGAGCTGTAGTTTTCACTTTAAAGAAAAAGCAAGGAGTTACCTGTAAGCCCTCACAAAAACAGTTGTATATCAAATAAGACAATAGATTCCCCTGAAAAAATTACTGGTTCATGTTGCTAGAGGTGCTAAGTATAGAAATGATAGGTAGTGGCAGGCTTATGATCAGAATGAGCCTTCTGAGAAGGACTTAGAATAACATGATGGTCAATGAGAGAAGAAAGTCTAGGACTCTGTTGTGCAAATAATTGTTACTTTTTAGTGATGAGGGCCACCTAGGTGTCTCAGCCATTAAGCAGCTGCCTTCAGCTCAGGTCATGATCCCAGGGTCCTGGGATTGAGCCCCACATCAGGTTCCCTGTTCAGCAGGAAGCCTGCTTCTCCCTCTCCCACTCCCTTGCTTGTGTTCCCTCTCTCACTGTGTCTCTCTCTGCCAAATAAATAAATAAAATATTTTTAAAAAATTTAGTGATGAAATTTTAAAAAAATATATTTTTAGACTGGTCTATAATGTCTATTCATGTACCCTTGGCAGGATCAGATAGATAGACTACTTATTGCAGTATCATAGAGTTGAACTGATCAAAATGAAATAACAGCTTTACGCTAATGCTGATCAACACCAGATTGGTTCTGTTCAGTGTTAATAAAATTCCCATGTCTAGCTTCCTATAAAAATTAAATAGCTAATACCTGCGATGGATGGTATAGGCACTGACCATCCTAGGGTCAAAAGTTACATGCCTATGGAGCCTTCTATTAAATAATAATGTTATAAATGAGAATCTACATGACTTTAAGAAAGAAGACCATTTGAGTTCAAGTCTTAAGTGTATTTCTTTCCCTTGTGCACACTCTTGCATCAACTAGGCTGTGGGGAAATTATATGGTATTGAAATGTCTCGAACCTATGTTAACCCCCTTGAGTGTCAGTTGACAGTTCTGAAAGGCTATAGCCTTGGAGGTTGATGAGTCTCCTACCGATCCTGAATTCCAAACAGAGTTATTTTTAACTCCACTATCAGTGGACATGACTGTCCTTGCCTGGCAAGTGAGCCACACTGATAGGATGTTTCTATTGCTGAGGTGAGAGATTGGGGCACAGCCAGTAGTTTCACATGATTCCTTAGGGTAGTGGAGAACACCACAAAAAAGAATGACAATTGAAATAAAACAAATAATAAAACAGCTATTTTAGTGAACTATTCAGGAATACCAGCAAATAAAAAGTTACAGGGACTTTCTAATTTGATTATTCTAACCACACCTAACAATTCAAGTGTTGATGGGATAATGGTGACAGTGCCAAGACCGGTTTAAGAAGATCTCTTGACATTCATTTCATAGAGTAGTTTTTAAAGACATGCTTAATCTTACCAACATTTTTATGTCCTTGGAGAACTTCATTCAGCTCACACATTATCCCCCTCTTCATAAATCACTCAGCTACTGACTTCAAACTTCAATTCAATCAATCAACACTTACTGAGCAACTAGCACGTGTCAAGCATTGAATTAGAGCTTGAGGGGATTCCAAGATAAATAGAACATAGCCTCTGCCCTCCAGGAGATCACAGTCCAATAGCGAGGAGAGACACACACATCAATAATTTTAAAACAAGGAGATCTTTGATGAGTGTTTGTACTATTAGGTTGTAGAAAGAAAGATGAATTCTGGCTGTGTGAAAGAACCTAAACAGAGCACTTTCTTTTCTCCCATTGATGACCTTTGCAACCTCTTCTTATAAGACTCAGCTTTTGCTCACCATGCTATGACATATTACCAAGTAGAACACTTATGAGTACAATAATAATTACCTCGTCTTTTTTAGTGAGAAAAATAAATCTCACACACAGAAAAAATAGTCTGACATAAGTAATTTCTAAGTGAGGTACAGTAACTGAAGGATATCATTAAGGACCTGGGCTCTCCACTCTGCCAACTACAGTACTTGATTTTTTATTATTTAGCTAGTTACTTCCTGGTTGTAAGAGAGCTGCCTCAGCTATAAATATCATTTGCTATCCAATCTATCCAAAGTAAGAAGAAAGGAGTAAGATTTGTCACTATTTCTTTATATCAAGGACACAAATCCTGCCCATTAGCATCCCAGGACATTTCTCTTACATCTTCTTTGCCAGTACTGGGTCATGTTTACTCCTAATAGAATTACTTAGCGAAAGGGAAAATAGCCATCTTCCTTGTCTTTGAGCAATCATGGTTCATTTCCTGAATCTGTGGAGGGGCCTGCTTTCCCTGAGCCTGTCTTTGCCCAAACAAATCCAAAAATTGTGAACCAAAACAGGGAGGAAAAGAGAGTTGATGACCAACAGTCTGCCAGGACATATGCACATAACCAAATTCTCAGAGATTACACCATCACTAAGACTGAAATGACTACACCATCACCAAACCTAAAATAATTTATGCTGATAAAAATATTATGGGGACAAGGAAGGTAAAATCATGGAGAATGAGGAATAGGCTCATAGTTCCATCAGGGGGTCTTGGCATGTGACATTAAGGAACAAGCACCTACAAGCCTGACCCTTAAGGCACATTGAAAAGCAACCTGAGCTGCTTTTAAAAGTACTGATGCCTACTTTCAATATCTCACTTAAGTGGAATTATGCACTGTTTGTTCTTCTGTGGCTGGCTTATTCCATTTAGCATAATATTCTCAAAGTTCATCCATATTGTAGCATATGACAGAAGTACCTTCTTTCTTGGGTTGAATAATATTCCATTTTGTATATATATCACATTTTCTAATGGCTTAGAATTTTAGTCATTAAGGGTGAAAAAGTTCTTGAGTCTTAGAGATCTGCTGTATAACAATGTGCATATAGTTAAGAATACTGTACTATACACCTAAAAACTTATCAAGAAGGTGGATATCATGCTATATGCTCTTTACCACAACTATGTGCACACACACATATACACACACAAACATATATAGATGCCTCTGTCACTAGAGATCCTGATTTTCAGATTAGTTGTATGGGCAAGAGCCTGGAGTTTTCTAGGTTTGGGTTTTGGTTGGTTGGTTGTACATTTCCATGGCAATTCTAAAGTGTAACTGACCAAGACAGTCTTAATGCTCTCCTTAGCTTGATTAAACGTAAAACAGATTTCTTCCTCACTGTAGTCCCCTGCCCTTCCTTTTCTTAGAGCATTTGCTTTAGAAAGTTTGTCAATTTTCTCTGTGCTCCTTTGAAATGTATGCAAATCTATTCCCAGCCTCTTGCTAGTTTTACAATCCAGAAAGTGACTTTCTCAAGGAACTGCTAACCACTCTCTGAAATTTAAACATTCAACGAGATGGTCCTCCTATTTCCCAGTCTCCATGGGAGGGCAGATGTCTAACTTGGATGGATGGGCCCTCGTTGGTGAACACAGATGCCCTACACCAAGGAGAACATTTGTAAACTCAGGAGTAACTCAATGTGCTCACTGCACCCCATTGATGAACATCGCTCCTAACCTCCTCCAGCCCCTTTCCACTAGCTCACACCAGCCCATAAAAGCCCTCCTGCCCTTTGTCCCACCAGAGTTGGCTGTTTACACTTGACCTGTGCTCACCCCTATTGCTCACAATAGTATAGGAATGAAATCAACTTCTGTGTGTCCACCCTGACCAGTGTGACTTGTTCCTTTAGCATAACCACAATTAGAAATATCTAAGTGGCTTTAGAAGGTCGTTCTCTAAGTCTACTGAACCTCAATAGACCTTCATTTCCTCATATGCAAATAGCACCTTCCTCGTAAATTGGCTGTAGGGATTAGGTGAGATAGGCATACTCCCTGACCTGGGGTGGGGGAGTACTCAAGAATTTCTTTCTTTCCCTTGGGAACACTAGGTGCATGGCTAAGGGTTGGACAAGCTAACTTCCGTAGGCTTCAGTTTATTTACTATAAGTCTACAGTTTCATTTCTCTACTTGTCAATGCAGCCACCCAGGAACTAATTTCGCTTCATAGGGACTGGTATGATTAACCAATTTTGTCATTATTCATGTTTTAAGAATACAGAGTAACTAAAAAGCTGAGATAGAGTTAATTGAAAAAATTGCATTTTAAGGACAGTGAGAAGTGATTATATTCTGGGAGTTAGCTCTCATGACAACAAAAGAATATTCATGCAGGCTGACCATCTTTTTCATTGTGTCTCTAACTACCTTTATATCTGAATATAGAATTAAATTATTTCTGTGGACACCATGCTCTAATCCATCTTGCTTGTCTCTCATCATATTGCTAATGCTGGGCTCTCTCTCTCTCTTATTTTCTTCTATTTCTTATTTTCGCCTGTTTTTTCTTGGCATTTAACTTTACATGTGTGTTTGTTTACATCCCTCTCTTGAGCCTCACACATTCCTTATCAGTAAGGGAGGCCACATAAACCCTATTATAAATTAAGAAACTGAAAGGAGGATTACTTTTCAAAATCCACATAGGTGGCAACCAGAAGCCGTTGGATGAAATTCCCATGATCTAACTGTAAGCTTAGCATATTTTCTACATTGCCATGCTAACTTATTCTAAAATTTGTAATCAATATACTTTTATATTTCTAGCTTTCACGAAAGTATCAGGTTAAATATCAATCTCCACGCCCCTAGCCTTATTTACTTCTCTTCCTTAAGCCCCCTGCCTAACTAAATTTTTGAATATCACTAGGACTGTCTGTTACCTGTGTCCTGAAGAGCATATTAAGCTTTTTGGATATGCTTGAAGAAAACTGCTGAGTGAGATTAAGAGCTATTGGTGAACCCTTTGCTGATGCTGTTCCAGCTGATGCTGTTCCAGCTGATGCTGTTCCAGCTGCAAGGTCTCCATCATCTGGCACAGCAGCGCCATGTTCCCACAGGACAACTAGTCCCAGAGCTTTCTTTACTGCACCCTGTCACTCTGTGTTAGGATTTGTTACCCAAGCCTGGGCCTGTGGTGGACTGTGATACACACATATCAGAGCTGGATAAAGTTAGTTGTCAGATAAATACTTCCCTTGACTCTATAATCTTTTTAGGAGATGAGATTGGCAATGGACTCACCAGATCCTGTCAAAATGAACTCTTTCACAGCCAAGCCTAATAAGGAGAGAGAAAATTTGCCTTCTGATGTAAAACAAGGCCTCAGCTGTAGACCTCTGGGATTAATGAACATAAATGATTTATTCCACTACTGTGTAAGGGAATTTTAATACTTACTAGTAAACTTTTTTTCTATTGGCATATATGAGAAAAATTTAACCCCCAAAAAGAAAATTAGGCTTACAGTTACTACTAACAATTAAGGTTTGAGATAGCCAGCTGTTTGTTTCCTTAAATTTTGCTTAAAATTGTACCTTTCTTTATAATGAAAGGCTTTTATATTTTTAAAAATTATCTTTATAGGTGTCAAAGTCTAACAGTTTATTGAATCTTCCATCTAATAAGTAATGCTTGTCTTCTTTCCTTCACTATGACTTGAGTGTTACACAATCAAATGAAGTGACAAGAACCTAGCTTGAACTGTGTTGCTCAAGTTTGAGTCCCTGGAAGTAAATGGCAGAATGACTTTTTCCACATGTTCTTCTATCTGAAGTTCATTTGGGCTGTTAATTGTTTTAAAAAGAAATGCCTCATGTTAATATCCACCCTCCATTACCACTGTCCATTATCCCTCACTGTGAATTAACGTCAAAATAACATCTACCTTGTCAGGGATTGAAGCAAAGGAACCTTTTATTTTAGAAAGGGAAGAAATGATATCAAGCTATTTGGATGGCCAGAAAGATGCAGGAGGACAATGGTTAGACATAGAACACTAAGAAACTCCTAATTCCCACAGGGAAGAAGGAAAGATAGGAGATGGAGAAAAGGGTGACAAATATAAAATTAGTCTATTTTCAGGGTGCCCTTGAAAACTCTTGCTATAGACACAGCTACCAAAGGTGAGAACACGTTAAGACTTGTTAAAAATAAATCAATTCCCAGGGCATCTGGGTGGCTTAGTCGGTCAAGCGTCTGCCTTCAGCTCAGGTCATGATCTCGGGGTCTTGGGATTGAGTCCCATGTCAGGCTCCCTGCTCGGCGGGGAGTCTGCTTCTTTTTCCTGTTCCTTTCCCTCCTACTCTCTCTCTCTCTCTCTCACTCTCTCTCTCTCTCTCAAACAAACAAATAAATAAATAAATAAAATATTTAATAAAATAAAGTAAATCAATTGCCTAAATCACCCTAAGCTAAGCACCAATTTTCTACATTCAAATATTTCCTTCTTTGTAGCAGGAAAGGATAGGTCAAAATGATAACTGAGGACATAAGAACCTGCAGGGTCCTCCCTTCTTCAGCGTCAAGGTAGGGCAGTATGTCTAGCATATACTGACTATAGAACTGATTGCCTATGACTGAGGAGTATGGGCCAGATCTGCAGGAACAAATTCCCTGGAGACTCTGAAAATCAGTTCTCAGCCAAGAAGGTATGTTTAGAAGTTGGAGAGAACCTTCTTTCTCTTCCTGCAGGGAAATCAGTACTGTCTGGCACCTTAACTACCAGTACATAGCCAAAGACACCATCCTCTGGCATGGGTATTGGCATTCCCATGTAGGTCATGGTAATGGCAAAATTTCTCCAACAAGATCAGACAAGACCCAAGAGGAAATCAAATCGGAATGGGAAGAACCTGTGTTGGTACTGAAGCTGACAGAAAGATTCAAAGGTACAGGCAATGCACCCTTTTGGTAGTTAGAAACAACAAACTTCTCAGTTAAAACTATAATTAAGCTACTAAGACAAACTAGCAAAAACAAAAACATCCAAAAGCTCATATTTCTTGGTAAGGGCTTACCAAAATATATCCTATGGTAGCCACTAGTCTTTCTCAGATAACCATGCTTAGACCAAGCTGTTTGCCATTAAAACGGTGGACAGAGTACCCAAGGAAGGACCAAGCTCTTCAGAGCTGATCTTACACATAAAACTCATGAGGCAACTTCAGGTATCACATGTTTTCAGTCTTCGCTAAAAGCCAAGAGCCAACTGCCAGCCAGATCACTTTACCCATTTTCTGAGTACACTGTAAACACAAACTTATTGACTCTTTCCACCTAAAATAAAACATCTACTTTTTGGGAAAAGCCTAAAAATTTTCACTGAAGAACTTTCAATGAAGACTAAAAACAGAACTATTAATACTATTTCCAGATAAACCTTTTCTGCAGAAATGAACATTGGTAAATTTTTTTATGATGAGCGCAGGGACCATTTTTCCTCTGATTCAAAACAAGGGTTCATTGACCAAATGGATGTTTGCTGGGTGTCTCTTGGTGCCCAGCACCAAGTAACGGACTCGTGAAACACTGGTGAGCAAAGGAAACACAGCCACCGCTCTGACTGGAATTACAGATTAGTAGAGGTAGTTGAGCATTAAGGAAATGTGCCCAATGACAAAAGTGCCCTGAAGGAAAAAAGATCCCAGCTTGTACTTATAACTAGATCCCTGGCCTTGACTAAGGGTTGGATAAGAACTCCATAAGGAAGTGACAGGGGGAGAGAGAGGGAAGGATTAAAGAAATTAACCCAGTAAGATTAACTAAACTTTAATTCAAACCAAAGTGACTCAACAGCACACCAGAACCTCTGCAGTCTGAGAACAAACTGTAAGAGATGTAGATTGGCCGTCATCCATAGTCTGATCTTTGTAATCACATGCAGTATAAAAGATCAGAGCTACAAGACTATGGAGAAGGAAAATGTTGTTCATGTGGTTCTTTCCTCAGGGACTTTCCTCACCATCAATACTATTATATTAAATATGATTTCCCAGAGCATCTGGGTGACTCAGTTGGTTAAATGTCCAACTCGTGATTTCAGCGCAGATCACCATCTCAGGGTCGTGAGATCAAGCCCTGTGTCTGGCTCCTCGCCGACCATGGAGCCTGCTTGAGGTTCTCTGTCGCCCTCTGCCCTTCCCCCACTTTCTAAAAAGCAAACGAACAAACAAGTAAATAAATAAATGAATAGGATTTTCCCCTCCCGTGCAGACCAACAGGCTTGCAGATAAGCCTGGTGTGCATGCATAGGGCTCTGGTCCCCTCTCATTCTCTGCAGTTCCACAAGGAGCAGCAACTATTGTTATCTGTCATCTGTGTCATCATTGCCATGTGATGACAGATCTTACCTCATAAGTATGTAGTAAAATCTGAAATTTTTTAAGCCTTAAAATTTCATTAATGTTTTAAACATGTCACTGGGAAATAGTAGAAAGAACAATCATAAAAATGGAAAAGGCTGCAAAAGATGCAGACGTGACTGTGGGGATTTAACGTTCAGGGAGTTTTTGTCTCCCATCTGTGGCAAAATCGCTTGGTGATCCTGAAAGTCACTTACTCTCAGTCTACTAAGTGTTTCCACCTATATTAACAGAGAGGTTTGTTCTTCCTGATTTGGGGGGGGGGGGGTTTGTTTGCTTTGTTTTTAAATTAATGAAGTGTTTCCTTCTTTGGTTTCATAAAATCTTGCTCTCCACCCCTGTGAGGAAATAAGGTTATTACATACATGTAGCAGTTTGAAGAGAAATAAAATCAAAGGTGTAAAAACAACGTGAGCTCTGCAAGAATGTCATCATCATCATCGCCATTTTTGAGGACTTATTGTGTGTCAGACCTTTTGTTATTAAACAGTGAATATGGATTATCTCATTTAATTTTCAAGACAACCATATGAATTAGGTATCATTACTAGCCCGTTTTATAGAATACAGACCGAGGCTTAGAATAACTCTAAACCTCTCAAGGGTATACATTTAATAAGTGTTAGAACTGGTATGTTTTTCTTGAATCTGTGTTCTGGATTATCTCCTTACTCAGTAAAAAATTATGTAACTCTTTATCTATAGCTGGATTTACCTTAAAAAAAAAAAAAAGATTTAGCATGCCAAATTGCAAGGTAAATTCTCAGTAGAGTCTTTTTTTCTATTTATAAACTCTAAGCTCAAATGTTAACAGCAAGAAACTTCCCAGGTAGCATTCTTCAGTGCCCTCACCTTTCCAGGTAACAGGAAATAATTCAGATAACAAGTCAATACACCCATTCCATAGGTTCTTTTGTTCAGGTCTGCCATCTTGGAGGGGATCGCCAGGTGGATATTCACGCCACTCTCAAGACCCTAACATGTCTTGTTTTCTCCCAAGAAATTCAGTCTAGCAGACTCAGGGTATGAAATACACACATACACACACACACACCAGCAGGAAGAAATAATTAGTAGTGCCATCCATTCCAGCACTTCTTTGTGTGAGAATCATACAGAATCTCTAAGGAGGAATAAAAATAGACCAAACTCCACACCCAGTTCCCTGCCTTTTAAACACATTTCCTCGAGGGCATTTGAAACCACAGTTTCAACTTGCTAGGGAAAACATTAATAAACCCCTGAGAATATTCTAAAGATTAGGATATAGTCTCTTCCCATTTTCATCTTTTAAAGACTGAATTCCATGTTCTCCTGTAACTGGAGATTGCAAAGCTTGGTTTCTGAGTCTGAAGTTTCAAATCTAAAATTCTTTAAAGAACAGAGCATAAGGAAACACTTCTAATTTGACCTTAAATAATTCAGTCCTCAGTGGCTAGAATTTGCAAATTCTGAAATCAGAAAACAAGACCCTATACACAAAAATCTCTTCAATTGATATGAAACTAGAAAACAGAACTCACCATTCAGCTAATTTAGACAAAGCAGAGGTGTTGGGGATTGGGTAGGTTCCGATGGTATTAGCTTAGTAAAAAAAAAAAAAAAGAAGAAGAAGAAGAAGAAGAAGATTTTAATGACCAACAGGATAAACGTGTTACTCATTTACTAACTTCTTAGGTGGGCCTATTATGGGTCTGGCATGCTGCTAAGGATTTCTACAAAAGTATTGGTACATACTATATATTAACTTCTACTATGAGTTTTCAGAGCAGAATAATAAAAAGGAAATGGGCTTCTACTTTAATTTTCATCTTAGCTTATTATTATTTATATGACAGTAAACAAAGTAGTTAACCTGTCTGAGATTCATTTCCCATCTGTAACATAAGGCCAAATAATGCTCACTTATTTTTACAAGCATTAAATAATGTATATCACAGAGAGTGGAAACTGTCTCCTAGATATCTTTATATCTTCTGCAATGCCTAAAATACAGAGATTTACTCTCCATTTTTTCTAATTACCAAATGTCATTTCTGATCATTCTTCACTAGCATTATTCCCAGAGCAATAATATTTGGCATGGTTTCCATTTACACGATAACAATAGCAGCAGCATCACCCAATAGTTTCAATTAAGTCCACACTTGATTTTATGGCCTTTGTTTCTAAGGTGCTATGCAAAACAGTTAGTTGGAGAGCTTGTTTTTGAGACTTTCTCCTCTCCCTGTATTGGCCTGTGAATCATTCCAGACCTTCCACTCACTTTTCTCTACCACTCCAAAAGCCTGACCTGCTCCATTTACAAAGGGTTTTGATTTCACCTAGTTTTAATCTCATTTTGATGGGCTGCTTCTAAACTATTAGACTGAAAGGGATTCAGCCATTCATTCCACAAATATTTGTGAGGTATCTGCCACAAAGAGGAATTGTTGCTAAGTGTGAAAACATTATACATGACATAAGCTATTAAATTTGGGGGGGGGGGTGCTCCTGGGTGGCTCAGTGGGTTAAGCCTCTGCCTTCAGCTCAGGTCGTGATCTCAGGGTCCTGGGATCGAGCCCCGCATCGGGCTCTCTGCTCAGCAGGGAGCCTGCTTCCCCCTCTCTCTCTGCCTGCCTCTCTGCCTACTTGTGATCTCTCTCTGTCAAACAAATAAATAAAATCTTAAAAAAAAAATTTTTTTAATCAAGGCTCTATCCACTATCAGTCAAATCATAGCAAGTAAAACCACTCTGAAATCCTTAAGATGGCTTATTTTATAAAGATTCAATTAATAATGGATCAATTCCAAAGGCCAGTTAGAAAGAACTTTAAGTTCCTCATTATTCAGGGAATGACAGTGAAAGCAGGAGGCTGAAGCTGGAGGTGATAGCCACTTTTCTTACTGCTGCACACTGGAAGCAAAGACATATTTGAACATGAGTCACCCTCCTCAGCAAGCTTTAATTAAAGGCTAATTACATGTGTTGTTCTAGCATAGAACAAAGAGAATTAACCCAGCAGATTTTCCATCTAAGACTAATATGCTAATATGGATAGGCACACACATTTTGTAAGAAAACAGCCCAGAAGTCCTCAACCAAATTGATACAGAGATTACATGAATATGAAAATGTTTGCTTCCAATTTTGATCAAGGGGAAGTACCGTGGGTGAGAAAACTGGAATAAATAAAAGTCAGTGCCAAGTTCATTGCTGTTTCCCATTTTAGGGTTCAAAAGAAGTTTCCTTTTTTTTCTTCTAATATTCTGATTTATCTTGGTGGGATAAAAGACTTTAAGTCATATTCCATGTCGTGTGTTCTGGCAGATCTTACTATTAATCCTTTTGCCATTCCTTAAATACAGTAGAACCTTCTTTTAGTAGGTGTATAGCGGAGGTTTAAAAAAATTCCCTTGACCTTTTCATTGTTAGTTCAGAGAAGAATAAGAAATAAAAATGGGTAAGATGTTCTGAGAGCTAAAGAAAGACATATTCTGTCTCTCCTCACTTACTGCCCCAGTGAAATCTCTCTCAAGAAAGTTAATACCCTCAGAAGGCAGTTTGGTTTTCACTCTATTCTAATCAAGACTGGAGAATGGAGGTCCTTGACATCCACTGTTTTTTAGCACTCGATACTTCTTAGAAATCATTTCTCACAGTTCAGCCTTTTGAAACCACCTTGCTTTCTTTTTCCTACTCATCAAGTTACCATCTCTTCCACTTGTTTAAGAGAATTTATGAAAATTTTCTAAATCTAACAGAAGTAATATAAATCTTGGATTTTTGTTTTTCACTATGTATTACACGACTCATCTTCTATACACCTCTTGCTTCCCATTATGTCTCCATGCCTAACACCCGATATGCAGAACAGGCACTATTTATTAAATACACTGATGAATTTCGTTTCCATGGGAATTACCTCCTGTCCCCAAGACCAAGAAACTAAAAATCCTTTTCTTAAAATCCAATTTTTAAAAGATTATATATTCATTTATTTGAGAGAGAGAGAGTGAGAGAGGGAACACAAGCCAGGGGAGAGGGAGAGAGAGAAGCAGGCTTCCCACTGAGTAGGGAGCCCAATGCAGGGCTCGATCCTAGGACCCTGGAATCGTGATCTGGGCTGAAGGCAGATGCTCAACAACTAAGCTACCCAGGTACCTCAAAACTAAAAAATCCTATCGACGATTTTACTTCTTATCAGTTGAAGTAAAATACATGCTGTAGAAGATTGAAATTATTTATGAAAATGAAACTTTAAAGAATTAACTGTGACTACAATCTTTAATAATAGAATTGGCATAATTTTCCTATCTGGCATAGAATAATTATCAAGAACACTTCTCTAGAGTCATAGTGTTTAGATTGAAATAAATGAAACATTTATTACCCATGTGATTTGTGTAAATCACTTACACTCAATGTGCTTTGCTTTCATCATCTGTGTTAACCACCTCATAGATTTGCAGGCAGCTTAATTAAGATTATCCATATAAAGGGCATTAGGACAGTATCGGGTCAATACTAAGTTGTTGTCTACGTTATATCTATTCTATCTTGTCCTGATATGGAGGGATCTCTGGTTTCCAGAAACATTCCAATTGCGTATGGGGGAATCAGAGTTAGTATTGAGAGAGGAGATCCACCCTAACTTAAAGGCTCCTGATCCAACCCTTTCTCACCCTTGCATTTGCCATGTCCTTGGAAATGCATAAAGAATAAATATAGAGAGAAGGGAGTATACAAATCAGGAAGGAGAGGAATTGACTCTACTCTACCCAAGTTGGAGGTCCACAATATTTATGCTCTGTGGAAATAAACAAAAACAACCTCATTTTTTTTTTTTTGACAGAGATAGAGAAAGAGATAGAGCATGTGCACAAGGGGTCTTGAGGGGTACGGGCAGAGAGAGAGGAAGAGAGAGCATCTTAAGCAGTCTCCATGACCAGCCTGGAGCCCAAAATGGGGCTCGATCTCACGACCTTGAGATCATAACATGGGCCAAATGAGCCCACCCAGGTGCCCCCAGGCAACCTCATTTAAAATGAATTAGAGAAGCCATGAAGAGGGTACTGTCCCACATATACCCCTGGCTGAAGCCTGCATAACCAGCAAAGAAAGATAAGCAGTCTTGATAAGGAAGGATATTTTTTGCATAGGAAATTTATCTCCTGTTTTTAAGAAAAAGAAGGGAGATCCCTTTGTACCCCAGCAACAACACACTAATCGCTTGCAGCCAATGAGGAATCACCACAATCTCGAACTTTCGTTCTTCTCCAATGAACTTTTGTTTAAAACAACCCTTCCCACTTTCCTCATAAAACCTAATGAAAGCTGACCTTCCCTTTGTCTCTTCAGATCTGCCTATGACTCAGTACAGTTTGTATGTCCCAATTTGTTATCCCTTTGCTATTCCAGAATAAACTCATTTTGCTAGTAAATAACTGGCTATTTTATTTTGAAGGTTGACAGCTCCAAAAAAAAGGTAGCAATGCCTGCCAATCTTACTGTTTTTCTGCCCCCTCAATTTGGAGATAGACAATCTGGGTTCTAGTTCCAACACTGGTACTAATTGCTTTAGGCAAAAAAAATTCAGCAGTCTGGGCCTCTTTGTTTCCTCCTGTGAAAAAGAGGCTAAATGAAATTATCTCTGTGGTTTGTTTCAGCTTGAAAGTTGCATGATTTTATAAGTCTTACCTCTTCCACTCTCCACAGAAGAGATTATTTTGACATGATTTTTATTAGTGTCAAAATTAAGTAAAATTTTTATTCGGGCTAATAATTGCAACCTTAGAGCCATCTCATTGTAATTTATATGTGATAAATATCACCAACTTGTTCAGGAGTAAACAATGGTACTTTCCAAATGGAAACGTATATTCTGACCATTATGATTGTTTTAATCATCCACATCATCATTATTGATGTCATTAGAATTGAAAAGCATTGCTTGCATAGCATTTTATATTATACGGTACTGCTGCTTACTAGGAAAACCAGTGAGACTTATATTTAAGAATATAACATTATTATATTCTTATATAACATATAACATATATAACATATAACATATAACAATGTTAATTCCCTTAACATTGAGGGAATTGTTAGCTGCCCTTTTGTAAGGATTTTGTTCTTCTGCATCTTAGTAACTCTTTTGTAATTATTGGAAATTACCTGAGGTAGAAATAAAATTATATTCTTGGAAATATGCAAAATGTTTTAGAAGTTAGCAATACATATCCTAAAAACTTCAGCACAGGTGAGACTGAACTCTGCCAAGTTTAGGTATAGTATAGAGTTTAGAACTTCTGCTTCATTTGGGAGACAGCATTTTCTGCAGAATATGAAGGCTGTCTTGATGACATATACATCAAGGCTCATTGTGTTTCAGCTACCAATTTGAAAGGAAGCGATTCAACATTTCCAGGCGTCTCATTGTTTTCTTAGTTTCAATAAGATTCCAAATGACCTTTAGATACATTTTGAAAAATATTCTCTGATGCAAACTTAGGAGGAAAAAACATAACTCCCTGAGCAATCAGACACAGCCTACTGCTGTCCGCCAGCCATTAATATACCCTATGGATCTATAGCAGGAGGCAGAAGCCTGGAGGATATATTTTCCAAACATTGCAGGGTGAGTGTTGCCCTACTCCAGTATATCTGTGCAGCTGCCTTGGAAAACATCCCCTTGATAGGGCTCCAATGAGCAGCTTTTTCAGCAGCTCTGGCTTTCCTTTCTGGTAGTTTCTTAATCTCTTAGAGCTGGATTAAGGATTCTTTTCTCTAATTTCTCCCAGACTGCTGCATCCATTCATTAATTGCCCACCCACTAAGCACTGGGGCTCATGGGCTGGAGAACAAAGAGGGCAAGCATCAGGGCACAAATACTATCTTCACAAGGAAATTGTCAAGACACAGTTTCTTTTGAGACAGGGTCATTTGTAAATGGCGCTCTGACCACTACCGGGAAGCTTGGCCCTGGTGGCCCATTACCTACCTCCTAGATCACCTGCCTCAAGAAATTACCAAAAGGAAGAGATAATAAAAATCTGAACTTGAGAGCTAAAGAGAAGTAGTAACTCCTAAAAAAGCAGTTTTAATTCATAGTTTTAAGTCTCTTTGAAAGGTTTACAAAGCTAAAGCCTTTCATTTCAGAAGCTCTGTTACAAAACATTACTTTAAAAAATTCAAAGCCAGAAGAGTGGGGGTGCCTGGGTGGCTCAATGGCTTAAGTGACTGACTCTTGGTTTCTGTGTCAGATCATGTTATCAGGGTCATGTGACTGAGTCCTGCATCAGGCTCTCTGCTCAGGATGGAGTCTGCTTGGGATTCTTTCTTTCCCTCTCCCTCTGCTCCTTCACACTTCCCTACCCACTGCTCATGTTCTCTCTCTCTGAAATAAATAAGTACATAAAATCTTTTCAAAAACCCAGAAGAGTATTTTACTTTCTTTTCAGTCATTGAATATTAAATATTGGACAAATATTAGAAATATTGCTGAGCTGTATTCTCACCACAAGAGCAGCATCCTGTTTATTGTAATACTTTGTTTTCACTATAGAGTAGCATACATACATATTCTATCCCTTAGGGTATATAGAAAAGGAAGAAACATACAGAATTATATAATTTTCAGGTTTTCAAAGAGATTTAATTTAGACTGCTCGAAAAAAATTGTTTCTTCACCAATAATTAAGCTTTCATAAATAACCTTTAGAAACCAAAATATACAATATTTTTAGACATGTATAACTCTAATTATGGAAAATTGCAAATATACATTGAAGAAGAGAGAATAAAATAAACTCCCATGTTCCTGTAACCAAGACTCAACAGTTATCAATATTCTGCTTATTAGCTCATCATTAATTTTCTTTATTTTCTGTATACAGATAGCTAGATCTACTTATGGAGTATCATATTGAGCATTCCATTGTATAATGCAAGAGGCACATTGTATACATTGTCTGAATTTAACATTATAAAGATTCACCGATAGTTTCCTACAATGTCATCCATTTCTTACATCCCTATCACATTTGCACTGAAGGATTTTAGCATCTATTAATGGTATTGCCTAGATATAGTTTTCCTTTAGATATCAGACTTACATGACTTTCTAGTTTTAACACATCTCCTGCATTGATTAACTTTGATTCTTACATAAGAAGATCTTTATCAACAACTTGACGAATCTTAAAGTCTACTAAAGACAGGATAATCCTTGAACTTTGTCACTTCTCAAAATAATTTGAATTGGTGACCTTTCTTAAGTAGACCAATAATTTTTTCTCTGTTTTGTCATTTGTTTTATTTTAGGAATCCATGGATTTTAACATATTTTATGATTTGCCCATTGCAGTCAATATTATTATAATTACTATTATATTTTGATATTCAAGCTATGTTGTCAATGCTAGTGGCTCCTGGCTCCTTTTTCTTTGATGGGTTTATTGCTTTGAGGTGCAACAACCTATTTCAGGTTCATTTTGCACAAATCAGCCATTTTCCCAAGGACAGTATTTTCTTTCAATAGTAAGTTGCATTTAGGGATGACAGTATGGGCATTAGGGATGCTCCTTGCTTCTAGAACTTTTTAGAGCTGGAAAATACACAAACTATAGAGAACCCATACACAGATTGTAGGAAAACAAAACATTCATGAATTCATACTGATATTGGTTGGCAACACAGGATTTAATGTGTAAAACTTTACATAATTTTAAAAATATGTACATTTATTTCCTTCTAAAAATTTAGGATTCTAGGAGTATGGGTGGTTCAGTTGGCTAAGCATCTGCTTTCAGATGCTTAGAACTTAGAATATGTACTTCTACATTTGGGGGTCAAAGTATTGTGTTTTTAAAAGTCATTTCAAATAACTTCTGTACCTGGTTACTCAACCAGGTTTACTACTAACAGGTCCATTGTTGGTTTCTTTTCATTTTAAGGGGTTACTTTTATTTTTCTATTTATTTTTGTTTAATTTTGGCTTTTAATTCATGAAAAATATTGACATGATTTCAAGGTCAAAACTATGAACTAAAACGGTTTCAGCTTCCAGCTTAATCCTCTTCCTTCCTTATTCTTTCCCACAGAGAAACTATTTTTTCTTACTTTCCAGATTATCTTTCCACTTAGAAAAAAGTTAGCATACTTTACGAACTCTTCTTAAATCTATTAGGATTTGATCAGTGAAGGAGAACCACTGTAAGTGATATGAAGGATTTCTTGTAGGGATTAGACATTATGCGATCAAGAAGGCTGGCTAAGCTGTGTCTATAAGCCTGGTGCCCCTGGATCCGGTGCTGGGCTTGAAGTCAGCTGGCCCAGTGGTCAGGAAGGAATGACGCACATGAAGGGAGAGCAGGGGCAAACCAGAACCTGTGCAGATGCGCTGGAACCCCATCTGTCTCTCTGCACTGCCAATGGTGTCTCAACCACCTCCAAGCCTCTGACTTCGATGATGTGGATGGACCTGCAAAAGAGATTGGGTTCCTTGCCGCAGCGTCAGCCCCCAACATGACCTACTGGTCAGCTGGGGGAGGAGATCCAAGGGGATTTGGAGGAGCTTGCTTGCTGAGCTGCTTCGCTCTGCAAACCCACCGCCATGACTCAGGCTGTATGAGCTGCAGTGGTGCCTGACCTCACACTGATCTAAGTATATGTCTAGCAGCTGATTCCAATCAGTCTGCAAATCCCATGCAAATTTTTCTTGTGGCCAGCCCTAACCTAGAACTGTGCATGGAAGAGAACAGAAAACTTAGCTCTAACTAAGCTGACAGAATACAAAACCATCACAGTCCATCCTTTGTCAACTTGTTATCCAATATATATCCCTCTTTTAATCATACTTAAGTGCCCTCCAAAATTCAAGAACAAAATCATGATTCCATCTAACATAAGGCAACTATACCTCATATAACCCAAAACATACCACCCTCTTCTCAAAAGAGGGCACAAAGTTCTTTTACTCATCTTGTGTGATGTCCATTCCTCTTCTTGCTAAAGCATGCTTCCCTTTGGTATTCTATAACTTAAATATAGACATGATGCTTCCTACTATTAACACATTAGACAGTAGAGAATGGTAGAGAGTAAGAAAAATATGACTTACATATATATGTGTGTGTATATATATATATATACACAGACACCCCTATACACATCTATATGTTTACTGTATTTATATAAAAGTAAGGAAGAGATATTCATGACTACCAATTCATTTCTTCAATTTGACAATTGGTCATAACTGATAATTTCCACAAACCCTATGACCTTGACAAGCACCTTAATCGGTGGTGGTTTCTTGCCTAGTGGGGTGACATAAATCTTCATTCATGAAAGTCTAGGCCATTGGAATTGTTGTCTCTATTAAGTCATGCTAGTTACCACTGACTTTAATGACAGGACATGGGAGTTCACAGAGGTACCCTAGAGGATCTCCTGAATTTAGCCATACTCTTCCTTACTCCCATAGTATAATGGTAACCCAATTTTCCCTTGATATTTAGAGAAATATCTAGCCTACAAGTGCAATAAGTCTTTTTGCCTCTTGTCTCCAATTCAATGATCCATTCCTGTATTCCTTGGTGGAAGAATTTTATCCTTGTAATCTAAGACCACCATACAAGTGGAGCGCAATGTTACAGATAGAGGAAGCAACTACTATATCCCGTGTTACAGACAGAACATTGATTCCCATTCCCATTCCTTGATTCCTAGATCCATAAATCCTAACTATGGGAGAAAAATCATGCTATACATTAGTCATTCATTTAGAATATACACAGCATCTTGGAAAATATATACTCCCATCCCATAACGTATAGCAAACAAGCTGGTTCCATTACTAAGTCTTCAAAGGTTGATCCACCCAATAAGCATGAACTCTTTGCAGCACTTCTACAAAATTAGTTTCTTGGTCAGAAGTGATGCTATGGTAGGATATCACAAAGACAAATAAGGCATGTTGTAAATCCAAGAATGGTGATTTGGGAAGCATTGTGGGAAGGAAGGCTAATCCACCTCTAGAATTAGTGCTTATTCCAGTAAAAAATAGAGTGCTGCCCTATCCATGATGAATATGGTCAAAAGTAATCAACCTGGTGACTGGCAGAAGTTAATTCCTTTTTTTTTCCTCCCCAAATATGTTTATTTTAATTTTTCAGTGTTACAAGATTGATTGTTCATGCACCACACCCAGTGCTCCATGCAATACATGCCCTTCTCAATACCCACCACCAGGCTCGCCCACCTAATTCCTTTTATAACCTAGTCTTGGAAATGACATAATTCACTTCTATCATATCTTATTAATTGAGACAGCCAAAAGTCTCCCAAGTTTCAAAGGGATGGAGATATACATATATTTACACACTCCATCTCTTAAAGGAGGAGTAACAGGGTTTGGATGAACATGTTGATTGGGATGAAAAATATGTTGCAAAGTTCCTGGAAAATATAATTGACTATTCTTCTATAAACTGATGTTTTTATTTAGAATGGGTTTTTGAGATCAATACAGAGTAATATAGATAGATGGTATTATTTTTATGACTGCATAATATTTCATTATGTCATTATACCATAGCTCATTCAACTGGCTCCCTACAGATAGATATTTTGTTTTGGTATAGAAAATAGGTTTTGTTATACAAAATTAATTGTTACACAAATAATGCTGTAATGAATAGTCTTGTTCAAAAGTCACTCTTTTTTATTTTTATTTTTTGTGTATCTTCAGAGTGAAAAGTATGCACTTAAAAATTTTATATTTTTGCTTTTTTTTTTAAAGATTTTATTTATTTATTTGAACAGAGAGAGAGATCACAAGGAGGCAGAGAGGCAGGCAGAGAGAGAGGGGGAAGCAGGCTCTCCGCAGAGCAGAGAGCCTGATGCGGCCCGTTCCCAGGACCCTGAGATCATGATCTGAGCCAAAGGCAGAGGCTTTAACCCACTGAGCCACCCAGGTGCCCCAATATATTTTTGCTTTTTGATGCAGATTCAGTGAGGGACAAAATATTCTATTCTTGAAATGAGCCTCTTTCATTCATAGATTCTTAGAGGAATGCATTTGTGGACTATAAATTAACATTATACAATAAAAAACAAACAATATCCCAGACATATTTTGAAATTATAGTACACATTACATAACAAAGAAGCAATAATTGGATAGTATATTATAATATTCATTATGCAGTATTGTGTGCTTTGTACCTTGATGAGAAAGCAAATTAATCCTTCTAGCTGCTCAAACAAGTCCACAAAAAGAGAAAGTCTTTTTAAAAAACATTGATTTGTTAGGTGCCAGCATGAAATTTTTATGACTACATGGGATGCTGCAGAAAACAGTGATCCATGCTGTTTCAGATCTATTTAAAAGCAGAATTGAATTTTGATCCAACTAAGTCTGTGGGGATTTCCTATAACATCACTAGAGCTTTCTCTGTGAAAATGAGGATTTTTTTCCCTATGATTCAAGTAAAAAAAACCAATTCAGTCTGTCAAATCTAAGTCCACATGCACCAATTTCATTAAACTTTTCATTGAAAAATACCATATTTATGTGAGATAATTCAGCTCTAGGAATCAAAACTCATGATTTTCCTTTTTTCTTTTTTTTTTTTTGACAATCTTAGTCATGTTAAGGTGTGAAGTAATCTAAGAAGTTCAAAATACCTGAAGTAGAGTGTTCTTTAAAAATATATATGGGGACGCCTGGGTGGCTCAGTTGGTTAAGCAGCTGCCTTTGGCTCAGGTCATGATCCCAGCATCTTGGGATCGAGTCCCTCATCGGGCTCCTTGCTCCGCAGGGAGCCTGCCCCTCTCTCTGCCTCTGCCTGCCTCTCTGCCTGCTTGTGTTCTCTCTCTGTTAAATAAATAAATAAAATCTTTAAAAATATATATATATATGTATTTATTTATTTATTTAAATATATTTATATAAATAAATATTTATATATTTTATAAATATAAAATATATTTATTTATATTTATATAAATATATTTATCTTTTAAAAATATATATATTTATTTATTTATTATAGAGAGAGAGAGTGAGAGTGAGAGCATGAGAGTGGGGAGGATAAGAGGAAGAAGCAGACTCCCCACTGAGCAGGGAGCCTGATGTGGGACTCAGTCCTGGGACTCCAAGATCATGACCTGAGCCAAAGGCAGTCACTTAACTGACTGAGCCACCCAGGCAGCCCTGAAATGGGGTTTTCTTAAGCAGGTATGAAAGGATACTGAAAAGAAATGCTTGAAGCTGATGAAAATTATTACGGAAAAAGAAGTGGGATATTGAGAAAAGATGAGGGTTCAAAAGATAGGAGATTAGCTGAGCCACTCACAGGATCAGTGGGCACAAAGTAAGGACATATTTTTGGCAGGAGCAGGATGGGTAAGACATGCAATAGGCACTAACCAAATGTTAAATTACTCAAAGTTGACACTCCATTAGCCTGTGGTTATACCAGAAATTTTCATTAAAAGGAAAAAAATAAGAAATTTTCATTAAAAGGGAATTATATATGGAAAAGGGAGGAGATCATGTCATGTGGGTTTTGCAACTCATTACTTCCCTGGCCCCCTTTTACTTTCTCAGTCACCTCCTCTTCAGACTTCTCTTCCCATGCCTTTCTCTACATGGTCCCAGGTTTTGTTGTCAGTTTTCTCAGTTTTTCAGTATACATTAATGTTTTAGAAACTTTATTGAATATTACTTAGAGTAATAAATATATTTTATATTATGATCCAGAATATAAATCTATATAACTAAAAAAGTAAAAGCTTTAAGAAATAATACCTTCTTCTATTATATTCAAATATGCTCATATTTTGTATTCTATCTTTCCCTAACTACTCTATTTCGATGTCACCAAAAAAATAATGCTGGTTTCCACCCACTAGGTGGATATTTTATCTAATATTGCACAATGCCTTAAAGTACTTATTGTACACTAATGATTTCCAAATCTGAAACTACAACTAGATCTCATTCTTGAAGTCTAGACATGCATTTATATGTAGTTATTAGGTGTCTTTCTATAAATGTCCTTGAATCCAACTAACTCAGATTAAAACCTTCTGTCTCCTATTTTCCACCTTACTGAATGGAACCAACATCCACCTCATCACTGAAAGTAGAAATTTGGGAGTTGTGCTAGATGGACAAAAGAAATCATTCATCATTGTTTTTTAACTGTACAAGTAAGAGAAATCTTAGCTCAAACCAATTTAAACAATAAAGAGACTTATTGGAGCATTGAGGTTGGCTTAAAACTGGCTTACTCTTTTTTATGTAGTTTTTTTTCCTTTCTTAAATTTTTTTTTATTTATTAACATACAATGTATTATTTGCCCCATGGTATATGTCTGTGAATCATCAGGCTTACACATTTCACAGAACTTACCATAGCACATACCCTCCCCAATGTCCATTAAACCAGCCACCCTATCCCTACTCCCCTACCCCCCAGCCACCCTCAGTTTCATGAATTTACTCTTAAAAGCAAAAAACATCTTTCCTAGAAGTCCACAGAAAAACTCTCCTGGCATCTCATTGACTTTAATTGACATGCTCTTTTCTTTTCCTTTTTTTTTTTAAATTAACATATAATGTATTATTTGCTTCAGAGGTACAGGTCTATGAATCACCAGTCTTACACAATTCACAGCACCTACCATAGCACATACTTTCCCCAATGTCCATTACCCAGCCACCCTATCCCCCCTGCCCCACACACAGCAACTCTCAGTTTCCTGAGATTAAGAGTCTTTTATGGTTTGTCTCCCTCCCCAGCCCCATCTTGTGACATGCTCATTTCTAAACTAACCTCTGTGTTTAGTGTTAAGTGCGGAGTGCTGATTGACTTCATAAACCAATCCCTTTGCAAAGGTAGATTGGATACCCTATCATGAATATTCATTGAAGTTCCCTTATGTGATCAACTTTTCCCAAAGGACATGAATTATATCTCAGAGGAGTGGCTGTCTGCGGGAAAATTGAAGTTCTGGAAAGAAGAGAGAATGGGGAAATGAGGTGTCTAGTTAGACAACCAATAACACCATTTTCACATGATAAATGTGTCCCATCTCTCCTCTCATGCCAAGCAACCATGTTTAATCCGTGACTTTTCTAGAACATGTTCAAATAGCCCTCCAATCTGAACTGAGCACTCCTGACAGCACTTTAAATTCATCGGAGTTATCACCCTGTGTTGAAAGCTATTTGCTGTTCCTGCTCTGAATTCTTCCTTCTATTTCATTCCCAGCCCCCAGTACCTATTAAGTCGTACAATTTCATCCCGGACACAAGCCACAAATCACTCCTATGTCACAGATCTATGTCAAGGTCTAATCCTTTCAAGCCTATACTATTGCGAAAGTCTCAATTTCTCAACTCATCCCTTCTTCTGACTTTAAAGAGAAATTTCTCAAATGCAGATATAACCATTCACTAGCATGCCTATATTCCTTCAGTGATTCCCCATTGCCTCTGTATCTTAAAAAATCCTCCAAATCTTCATCAGACGTGCACAGCTGTCTGTGACCTGACCCCTTATTTCTTATTTCTGTTTGTCCCTATACAAGCTCTATGCTCCTGTCATAGGAAACCTCATACAACTCCTTAAATTGTACCATTAAAATTCATATCTTTATGCATTACATATATTACATCCTTTGCACAGAAAGTTCTTCCTCCTGACCTCCTAACTTTCTCTCACTGAGACATCCCAGGGTTCACCATGATATATGCCTTGCTATAACACACTAATAACCCTAATTTTGTTTGACAATGGGTGTGTTTCTCATTGTCTCTGGGCACAGTACGTCATCAATATACAGCAGTGCTTTATGGCAGAGCCTGGCAGCAAAAAAAAGCATCACCTGTCTTAAAGACCAAGGTATAACAACATCTCAGTGTACCTTTAACCTAACATCTAGTGGGAAGAGTTCTAACAGGAGATTTAGGGAAAATGATGAGAAGGTAGAAAAGATTACTTTTGGCAAAAATCCTATATATAAACTCCCACCAAACAAATCAAAGACTTCATCAGAACCCCTTTCCTAATGAAGAGAAGATATTACACCTTGTTACCAAATGTTTGACCCTTAAAGGAATGAGTTTCATCCCACTGCATTTCTAATCCTCCATCTCTTTAATATATTTCTTTGATCCACAGACAGAATAAGGAGTGAAAGGGACAGCTCTCTTCATCTTAGCCTATTCCCAGAGAGATTACTCCACTGCAGTGACCTTGTAGTGTTTCTTATTTCAGCCTGAGTGGCCTGCTTATTAATGGAATACTGTCCACATGGATGTTGGAACCACATAAGGTTAGAGTCAGGTGCTGTAGAAAGCCTGAAAATAACATTGCCTATCTCTTAAGGGTTCTTAGAGGAAATTTGGATTGATGATCATCAGCATAAGTAAAAAGGAAGTAGATAAGAGAGGAGCATATTACAGAGAAAATGTGTGAATATAAAACAATATTTATATTTTTTGAGAAAAAGAAAAAGGGGGTGTGGAGGAGAGGGGCAAGGCATGCATAAATAAGGTATAGAGCATGGGTAAGAAAGGCAGTAACTGAAGGTGACTAAAGTTTCTCCATGACTTCCTTAACACTCTTGGGCGCTTAGGGGGAGGTTTATTTGTTTGTTGGCTTGTTTTCTAAAGATTTACTTATTTATTTGAGAGAGAAAGAGAGAGCAGGGCAGAGGGCAGAGGAAGAAGAATAGAGAGAATCTCCAACAGACTTAGTCCCCACTGAGTGAGGAGCCTGATGCAGGGGCTCAAACTCATGACCCTAGATCATGACCTGAGCCAAAACCAAGAGTCAGACGCTTAACTGACTGGGTCACCCAAGTGCCCCCTTAACACTCTTGTTTTTGTGGGTGAGCTTTAAAGGAAAAGGCAAACCTCAAGTGTTATGGGTTGGATTGTGTCTTCCCCAAAAGATATGCTAGAATTCCTCCAGTACCTCAGAATGTGGCCTTATTTAGAATAAGGTCCTTCTAGGTGTGAGACAAATGAGGTCATTAGTGTAGGCCCTACTCCCATATGACTGGCCTATTAAAAGGGGAGATTTAAATGCAGAGACAGACATGCACAAAGAGGAGAATATGGGACAAGATGGTCATATGACTGGAGTGATGCTTCTCTATAAATCAAGGAACACCAAGGAATGCCAGAAAACACCAGATTCTCCCCGACAGCCTTCAGAGGGAATCTGGCCCTGCTTACACCTTGGTTCCGGACTCTAGCTTCCAGAATAGTGAGAGAATAAACTTCTGTGGTTTAAGCCACTCAGTTCGTTACTTTGTTACAACAGCTCTAGGCAATGAATTTGCACATTCTGAAGGCAGCTTGAAAGAGAACTGCAATCTTGGAAACCAACAGGGTTAGATCAGCTGTGACAGGACAGGAATCTTCACAGAGCTGTTCTTCCCACCCCTGCTCTGCTTATAGACAATGTCAAAAGTGCCTTGAAGTTTTATTTTCTGAAGTTTAAAAGAAGACAGAATTCAGATTACCCAATTATAACCGCATTAAGCCTACTAACACCGAGGGGGTAAAACTGGCCTTTTCAAAAGCAAAGGTATCAGATTTCTGGTTTTCATCAGCTCCAGTGCTCAGAGGGAAGGAAGAGCTTTGACTTCATACTACTGTTCCCTTACAAAACAGGTAAAACCTAAAGGTGTGCTTCTCACATAGGGGGTTATGTATAAAACAGAAGGATAAGGACCTGCTAGCTTTAAACTACCATTCCTAAATTTTGCATGTGCTATGTGTACATATAAATATTCTAAGCTACCAAAATGTATGGATTAAAGCAGTTATTTTGCAAATCTTCAATCAGGCAGATAGTTGGTGACTAAAACAGAAGTAAGATAAAAACAACAGCAGTGATGCAAAAAAAAAAAAAAATTCTAAGGGATTGAGAATGTGCACAAACCTAGTCCATGAAGCCAAGGAGAGCACAGAAGGGTAGTGTTACCCTGGTTCCAAGCCTATATCCATTGTTTTGTGTGTGTGTGTGTGTGTGTGTGTTTAACCAGAACTCTCTACACATATACACAGACCCATATGTACACACTAATGGATGAGTGATTTTGAAAGGTTTTTCAATAGAATTTAAGAATATTGTTATTAATTTATGGTTTTGTGCATTGATTTTAGGCATACATTTTTATAGCTATTAGGTATCTTTACTAGGAAAACCCATCATGAAAACACTTGCTTTAGCCACTGAAGGATTACCTTTGAGATTTATTCTTGTTATCATAAAGCTACTTTTGTTGCAAGCTCTGACTCAGTACCACAACTTTCCCACAGAGAACATACTAATGATATTATATTATTATAATATTGCATATACTCCATTCTCCTAGATAAAATTAGGAAGTTATATTCTCAGATGACACATGAAGGTAGGCAAAAGTGACAATAATGTTGATGGCTTTTCATAATATCATTATTTAACGATCTTACTGACACGCTCCTAGAAAGTAGAAATTGGGTCTATTAAAATCATTCCTGAAGTATTTAGCTTTAAGTTCTCAGAAGATAGGTGCTTAAAAATAATTTCAGTGATGAGTATTAATTTTCATAACATTACTTATGTTATTCATAGGACTACTCATAATTTAAAATTATTTAAGTGATAAGTATTACTTAATATTCATATTACTCATGTTAATCATATTGTTGCTGATCTTATTTGATAACTTAAGTGATGAAACTATTCACTCAATTTAATAAAATACAAATACAATTTATCTTTTCTTTTCCAACATAAATTTCATCATTGTTTTGATTCAATCACAACCCCTGTCAGTCATTGCTACAACTTATTTCTAGTTGTATCTTGCCTTTAAAAAGACTGTCTCATTAGATGTTATAGGTTTGGAGAATCTATTTTATGGGAGACAGAATAATAATGGCTTCCTTTATAAAAGGTTATATAGAAGTAAAAGTGTTGGCTATAAACAGGTGGAATTATAGTTTATAATTACTATACCCAGCTGTTATTTAATAAACACATTTTTATATTTCAAGCCATTACATTTTAAGAGTAGCAAATATTCTCCATGATAATTTTATTTTCATAAAAACTTAAAAAAGAGAATCTCAACTGAGAGAAATTGTGTTATTAAAGTCCATTTTTTTCTTTTACTAAAACACTGAACATTAAAGAAAAAAAGTCAGTCATTTAGCTTAAACTCTAGGTACATTAATGGTGTGTAGGAATTTCACTTGGCTATATAACAATGTCTATTCTACATGCTCTTTTTCTCTGGTGTATTGGAAATAAGAGTGGATAGAAAAAACTAGTTTCTTTTGTATACCCTGTTAACTCCTATACAATTGGATGCTTTGCATAGATTACAATTTTGTAAGAAATATATGATATGGATTTTATCACTTACATTGTACAAATTACAATTGTACAAATAAGGAAACAGGCTCAGCCAGTTGATGTACACTTACATTGTACAAATAAGGAAACAGGCTCAGCCAGTTGATGTAATTGATTAGCTAGCATAATCTTACTTGCATATGCCTAAAACCCAATTTAACCTAGTTTAAGGAAAAAAGGGAGTTATTGATGCATTAGTCAAACAAAAAAAAGGATGAGGGTAGGACTGGATTTAGTGATGTTTAGTGATGTTCTGAAACTCTCCCTTTTTCATTATCCTCTACTCTTTGTAGTTTCTTTCAACTTATTTCTGCATGAAGCTGGAACATAGTCTCTTTTAATTGATTCTTATGGAAAAATGAGAATATTTCCCAATAGTTCCAAATATAACACCTCTAAAAAAATCTAATTGGCTTAGCTTCTATCACAACTCCATTTCTGGAACAATCACTACAGCCAGGGACAAAGAGTTCCATTGGCTCAGTCTGGATCATGTGCTCACTCCTGTGGTTTTGGGTTGTGACCTCTTACCAGAAGAGGGTGGAGATGGATGGTAGTGGTCAGCCATGAAAGTAGTACTTTTAAGATACTTTCCCAATGCTGCAATTGTCAATTTATTTGTGATCTATCAACTTTAAGACTGTCCTTTCTAATACAACATGTTATTGTAAAATATATTTGCTGTGATTATGGAAGTTTTAGGTTAAAGTTGAATCAAACTATACTTTGAAGGAACATCACATTCTCTTTGACAATACAGATTTGACCTAGAAGGGACACTTCATATTCTGAAGCAATAAAATAAGTAGTAGTTATAATAGGCAGTAAGTCACAAAATAAGTCAATATTACAGTGAATGTGTGAGCACTTCAGTCTACCCATCTCATCACAACCTTAATATTCAAGCTGCAGTCTCATCACAGAGCATCAGTCAGAAACTAGATTTACCTAATTACATGTTAGCTCAAGAGCTTTAATTTGAGAATGATTTTTTAAAAATATTTATTTAGTTTTTTTTTTTTTTTGAGAGAGAGCATTCGAGTGAGGGGCAGAGGAAGGAAAGAGGGAAAGAAAGGATCTCAAGTGGACTTCTCGCTAGTGCAGAGCCTGGCGTGGGGCTCAGTCTTAGGACCCAAAGATCATGACCTGAGCCGAAAACAAGAATTGGACACCTAAGTGACTGAACGGCCCAGGCACCCTGAGAATGATTTTTTAACCATATTCTCTAACCATGGAATACTAGCATATAAGCATAAGGATGCATGTTAATATATCCTTGTTTTCAGTGCACTTAGGTTAACCAATCACAATTTTCATAAGCTGTGCATGTTAATTTAATCAGGGCAATATTTTTTTTTTCCCCACAGAGATTTATAAGAATTTCAATTAAAAAAAAAAACTCTAACTTTTCTCTTCAACAACTTTTCTCTTAATCCTACTTTTCATTGCCTCAGCTCTTGGCAAATTTCCAGAGGGCCAAAAAGACACCATCCCTCTAATTGTGTATTTGGTTGGCATATAAGTGGAGGAAGCTAGATGGGAAAAGGAGGGAAAATCAGATTGAAACATTCTGTCTGAGTGGAGAATAAAGAATGAAGAGATCTCTTCTGCTTTACTGGGTCCCTTACCTTCTTTGAAGCTTATGACTTGATGAGTCAATTTGAATCTAACTGTTTAAAAAGTGCAAATAGATGTTTTTCACCTTTCTCTAATTTTTTGATCGTGACATTAGATAGCTAATTATGTAATAACTCTTTGATGTTTAATTAAAATGCACACTACAAGTCCATACACACTACACTGCGATCACTTACTTGCACAAAGTATTCTTAAACTAAGTTTCCTAGCAAAACTCAGAGTATAAAAAAAAAATCAATGAATTTATCCTTTTAGAGAATCCAGCATTTGACCAAAACCAAATAGCTTCAGAATCACAAACTATACCTGCAGTCAGTTGTTTCTGACTTACCTTCTCTGTAAATAGATTAAACATTTAAAAAAATAGAAAATATCCCAACAAGTCACTGTGGAGAAAATAAATGGTTCTAATTTTCAGTTCTTGATAATAAAGGTATTTTTAAGTTCAATGCTATAGGCAACTTCATCTCGTAAAGTCAGAACTAATTGCTATAATGACTCATGTATAAGCACATGTACATTAACTTGAGCTTTGCTGATAATTGCATCTTTTGAAAAACAAAGCAGCAGTAACTCCAGTAACATTGGAAATCTTTCAGAAATATTTATCCATAGAACCCAGAATCAGGGATCAGGAGAGCTTCTTACAGAGAGTTTTGTGTTCCAGTATGGTAGGCTACTGAGGAACAGCTAAAAATGTTTGCGTTCTGGGCTTCTGCAAATCTAAGTTGCTTCTTTTCAGAGAAGCTGATCTGAAGAGCTTCTTACATAAAGTTCCTAAATTCCAGAATGTGTCTGCCTCAGGGTGCAGACTCTATTTAAATTCTATTCCACTGATTGTGGGGCCACAGGGATAAACACAGGGATATCCCCCACAGGGATAAACACTAAATAAGCTTTTAGTGGCTTATTGTGCAAAACAGAAGCCAATTTCCATACGTGGTGGACGGATAAGAGCAAAACAGAATGCTTGGCCACTTCTTATCTATCAAAAGCATCCTTTGTGTCAGCTCTTCTACTAGATGGAAGAATCAACAATGAACATGCCAGAAAACCTGCCCTGTGTACCTATATTTTGTTCAAGAAGCACTTATCTGAATCATTGCTAACCCTCCAAGTGCACTTTGAGGTATATATGCCCCAGGTGGGCACATTGGCTGATAACGACCAGGCCGTTTGCCAGCTTTGCGAATATGTGGCCCATGTGAGATGGTAACATAAGTCACCTAGTTTCAAAATCTGTATTCTTCCCACTGCTCTCTAATTACAGGGTTAAAAGGTCAGGACTTATGTCCATGGTTATTATCTAAGCAAGAAAAGCTCTTCTGGGGCATGACTGGTATTGAAACAGATTTCTGTCAGTTGCAAGCAATTGTCATTAGATCCTCTGAGTCAGCTGGCTATAATGTAGCTAAGAACCTGTGCCCTCCACCTCTTGCTGTAGGTGATATAGTGGGAGAGAGCCTCCTGGATCTGCCATGGAAGAGGATAGAGGGGTCGGAGTGCAGAGGTGATACCGCTTCAGATTTGAGAAATATAAGAGGGAGCTCCCCATCTACTTGCCCATCTTTAAGGACTTGTGCACATAAATTTTGACCTGAATAAAGGGCACAGAAGGTAAAATTTAATTTTCAGTATTTTTTTGAATTTGAAATTTATAAATGTATACTGTGTATCTTCTTTGATTGCATAAACATACGTCGTTAGGGATGTCTAAGTGGTATGTATGTAGTTCTCAGAAATAAATCTTAGAAATTATAATAAACTTGTAAAAATAAAGTTAGTCTGTGATAGCAAACTTTTTTTATGTTTCAGGGGATGATTACATCTCGAGCTGCCTTGTCATCCTAACATTCCATTATCCTATCACAAAATACCACGCTTCTATTAAAGGAAAAATGCTCATCAGGGTCATATCAAATTTAATTACTCTAATATTCATATAATTATGGAGTTGTCTCAAGTTCCAAATGCATCCATTATCTTAAAAATTAATAGTTTTGCAATGAAGAAAGACAGTGTAATCCTTTTAGTAGGAGGACATTTAAAAAGTAAAGGGGAGGTTAAAATATCAACACAAAAATAACAAGACAAATCTTAAAGTCCTTCTCTCTCTGCCTCTCCTTTGTCCTCTGCATATAGGAATATAGTACACTAGCAGAGGGGAGAAAAGATGCAAATTAATTTGATAGTCAACAAATATTTGTTGGATGCCTAGTACATGCTAGGCATTGTCCTAGACACATGCAACATATTACAATGATATTGAGATCCTTGCTTTTTGGTATCTTCAAGTGGTGAATGCTTGGTAGGGGTGGGGGGTGAAGAGAAAGAGGTAATAAGTAATCATTAAAAATAAATAAGTAAATTAAGGACGCCTGGGTGGCTCAGTGGGTTAAGCCTCTGCCTTCGGCTCAGGTCATGAACCTAGGGACCTGGGATCGAGTCCCAAATCGGGTTCCTTGCTCAGCAGAGAGCCTTCTTCTGCCTCTGCCTGCTGTTCTCTCTGCTTGTGCTTGCTCTCTCTGACAAATAAATAAATTGTTTAAAAAAATCTTTAAAATAAAATAAAAATAAATAAGTAAATTAGATAATACACTAGCAGTTGATAAGTGCTATGGAACAAAAATGTGAGACAGGGTTATGGGTTGGTTAATCTGGTAAGAGAGGCTACAGTAGGCTACAGTATTAAAGTGGGTGGAAGGGAGTCCCTGTGAGAATGTAAGTTGTGATCAAGGTGAGAGAGTTAGTGTGTGGATATCTCAGAACAACTATTCCAAGCATAGGGCCTAAAACCAAGAGCATACCTGCCATGTTCAAAGAAATGGCAAGGACAGTGATGTGATGAAGCAAACAAGGAGAAACATTATAGGAAAGGAGGCAAGAGAACTAACAGGGGTCAGATCATGAAGTGCCTTTTAGGCTCCTGTGAGGCCGCAGCCTTTTGCTCTGTGTAAAACAGGAAGCTGCGGGAGAGTTTTGAGTAGAGGGGGGATATGCGGGGTAACATTTTAGAGCATCATTCTGGTTGTCTGTTGAGAATAGACTCTGGAAGACACAAGGGTACAACCAATTGCAAGAGTAGTAAATCCGATGATGACCCCAACCAGCAGGGGGCAGTGGAGGTGCCCAGAAGTGGTTGCACCTGGGAAATATTGTGAAGGTGGCATCAGTATGATTTTCTAATTGAGAAGGAGGTTTCAAGGACACCAATATCTTTGGACTGAGCCACTGGAAGAGTGGAGTTGCCTCAACTGAGCTGGAAAATCTCTTTGGATTGAACATATCTGTAGGGTAAAATAAGGAGTTCAGTGTCCTACACATAAAGTTTGGGATGGATAGTAGTCATCCAGTGGAGAAGTCAAGTAGATAGTTGGATTCCAAAGAGTTTGGACCTCTGGAGAGACATTTGTAATGAGCAGCTCGTGGCAGGCACTGAAATCCACAGTTCTAGAAGAGCCCCCCAAGGGAGCGAGTGCAACTGAGAGACCGTGACCCTGGAACGCTCCAATAGTAAGAGAGGGAGGAAGGAGGGAGGCTGCCAGGGCACGAGCTGAGAGCACAGGTGCCACTCATCTTTGTGAAGGCCAATTTCAATTGTTTAGACCGTCTTGATCTCTTAGTCTCGGCCTTAAATGAGTTATCACGTGGTCTACAAAGGGGCTTGCTGCACTAAGCTCATGTGTCTCATTAGCAGAGAAAATTGTGAACAGATGTTTGCATGTTTATCTAGGTTTCCACTCCACAAAATTGGTGAAGAGATTTGTCAGCAGAAATTCAGTCAACTCTCTATCTGCCAACTCTGATAGTAGACGCTGAGATTGGATATTAATATCTTCTATCATGTGGAAAAAAATAATTGTTATGTCAGAAAAGTGGGAGTTGGCGGAAGGCCTGCAAAGAGCTCCTCCGCTGAGGAGGCAGGAATGTGCAGGTGTGGAGCCAAAGAGACCGCGTTTTGTTTCTATCAGAGGCTGAAGAGAAGCAAAACAGGGTAAGGTGCAGGACTACCGAAACCTGAGGTGGGAGGAGCTGCTTTACCGAGAGAACCTGGTTAATATTTGAAATGCAAGGCGGTACTACGGGGCGAGAGTTCAGAGAACAGAGCGCAGCAGAAAGAAAGGAGGTGTAATAGGGAGTCCCACATGGTTATGGAAAGCCGAGAAGGGACTTAGTGTAAGATACAAAGTCTATTAGGGCTCCTGGGTGGCTCAGTCAGGTGAGCGTCCAGTGTCTGATTCCTGATTTTGGTTCAGGTTATAACCTCATGGCTCCATGAGGGAGCCCAACGGGGCTCTGCACTCAGTGGGGAGTCTGCGTGGGCTCCTTTTCCTCTGCCCCTCCCCTTGAGCGCTCTCTCTCTCTGGTACAAATGAATAAGTCTTAAAAAGAAAAAAAAGACAACATATAGCAATAAAACATCCTTTACTCTTGTTACAGAATGCAGATTGGATCCTGGCCAAAAGGCACTTGGAGAATCAGAGGTTTATTTCATGTTAGCGGGCCCAGGAGAGAGTAATCTCTCAAGGTCTGAGCCCTAAGCACACGCAAAGGGGGGTAGTTTATCACTTTTACTTTCGTATCTGTGCCACTCTCGTGGCTGCAGCAGGAGGAGCTAGGGTAAAGCCTGGAACGGCCCTGGGGCTGGGCCTGGGAATCCCCTACTGGATAGGTCAGCCACCTCAGAACACAGATTTTCCTTATCATTTCCCCCCTTTGGTGACCCTTTAAGCACCTGGTTTAGAGGGCATCATTTTTATTATTTACTGGGTGATAGTGAATGAGGAGCAACTGGAGTCTGACCTTGGCAATACAAGCAGGGATAAACCTGGCGGGGGCATTAAAAATACAAGGACCAAATGCTACCCTTAGGAGGAGCCTAAGGAGGGAGCCAATGAGGGGGGAGCAAACCAGGGGAACCATTGGGAGAAGAAATCTCATAAAGTCGCCTGCTGGAGTGCCTCCCACCGGCGATTTACTCGTTCCTGCAATTGGGCTAGTGTTTCTTGGACCACCCCCAATTTATCAGCACAGAAACAACATTTTTTTTTTACTGTAAGAGGCAGAGTCCCCCTCGTGCGGATGTAAGTGGAGGCTGCGCCTGTTTTGGAGGACCTCTGAAGCCAGCGAATCGAACTGGTACTGCAGGGCCAGGGCCGACCAAGTGAAGGTGGAAAAATCCGCGGTGAGTTGTTGAGTTAGCCCCTGGTACTGAACTTGTGACACTTCCAGGCCCATGGCGCTAAGGGCCGACAGGCTCCCATAAAGGGGAATAGGCATGGCGTGGGGGGAGGGGAGGCGGTGTTGAGGGCGACTAGGAGGTTTCCATATAAGTGGAGCGTCGCAAGCTTAAGGCAGTGAGAAGGAACAATACACCAGGTAGTGGAAGGCCGGGACTGACTGGGGTGGGGAAAACCATAGTGAAATGCCCTTAGGAGTAGACAGCAGAGGGCCAACGGAAGTGGGGCCCGCGACCTTAGAGGAAGCCATTGTGGACAAGTAAGGGCAGTAAAACACCCTAGGGTTATCCAATAAACAAGAACAGTAGCAAGTTTCTGGGGGAAAGTCCAGCCAGAAAGGGTAACCATGTAGAGTCCGACCCCTCAAGTGAGGGATATGGTGCAGGTGAGAACTAGGGTCCACGGGGAGCAGGTGTCCATCGGTCGGTGGAGTCTGGTGGGAGGCCAAGCCAGAGCAGGTCTGTGGGGTTTGGCTGGACTTTTCACTGGTGCGGCTTATCCTCCAGGTGTTGGGCTTTTTTATTCTGGAGTGAAGAAAACGAGGTGACACCAGGGGACCTTAAAGGCAGTAGGGGTGGTTAGAACAACAGAGTGAGGCCCTGTCCACTGTGGTTTTGGGGGGGGTTCCCTTTTCCAATTTTTGACCCGGATTGAGTCTCCTTCCTGGGAGGAGTGCACCTGGGACCCCAAGAAGATTGGAGCCCTCGCAATGGTGTACCTTTGTGATTTATTTAGGGTGGCCCTAGGGCCTGAAGTTGTCCTTCTATTTCTTTATCCCCCATCTGATGTAAGTTTCCTAGAAGGCTCCTCAGGTGGGGGGGCATCCATACACTAATTTAAAAGGGGAGTAACCTAGGGTCCTGGGGGTGCAGCGGGTGTGCAATAGGGCCAGGGGTAGCAGATTTGGCCATGGGAGGCTAGTCTTCTGACAGAACTTTGCTAAGGTTCCCTTAAGGGTGCGAGTCATCTGCTTTACTTTCCCTGAGCTTTGGGACCGGTTGGCAGTGTGGAGCCTCCAGGCAGGGTGTTGAGAGACTTCGTTAAGACCTGTACAATGTCTGCTACAAACTTGGGCCCATTATTACTATGGAGTGTTAAGGCCAGCCCTAACTGGGGCATGAGCTCCCAGAAGAGACCTTTGGCTCCTTTCCAGCTTCGATCCGTCCGGTCAGGAAGGCCTTGACCAATCCAGAGGATAGGCACATTATCACTAGGAGATATCTGAACCCCCTACTCGGCTGCACTTCTGTGAAGTCTATTTCTAGATCTTTGGAAGGGGTTACTCCCATCGTCAGGACACCTGGCAGGGGCCGCGGGGCAGGCTGAGCGTTATATTTAGCACATGCTATGCATTGCTCACTGTTTGCTCGGTAAAGTGCTGGCAGCTGGCTGATGTAGCCGTGCTTCTGGAGGAGGGCCTCTGATGTGGTTTTTCCCGGGTGGGTGAGTTGGAGGTGTTTCTGGATCCAATGCCCTCCTGTTGCTGTTGGGATGAAGATGCGCCTCACTGGCAGCTCCCACCATCTCTTTAGTCACGGTGGCTTCCTCAGCCATGGCCTGTTTTTTTTCTTTTTGGTGTCACTGGGCAGAGGGACTTCTGGGGGTGTCAGGGCCATGGTGAGAGAGGGGCTCTGTCCGTGTCCTCACTGGCTGTGGAGCAGGCAGCCTCCTCTGCCAGATGATTTCCCTGCGCTATGGGGTCATCTCCTTTCTGGTGTCCCTTCCCCTGCAGGATTGCTACTTACTTTGGAAGTCACCTTTGAGAAGTTTCAGTATCTCTTGTTTGTTTTTGAGAGCCTTTTCTGCAGCAGTTAGGAGGCCCCGCCCCTTGTAGATGGCCCCCTGTGTAGGCCCAGTAGCAGAGGCGAACAGTGTGGATGTTGACCTGCTTGCCTTCACTGAGGGGGAGGGCTCGGACGAAGGCATACAGTTCAGCCTGTTTGTGCTGGTTATCCAGCTGGTAATGCCTTAGCCTCTAGGACTTCAGTGGTCATGGTCACTGCAGAACCCGCTTTCTGGGGGCCTTTTTGTGGGTAACTGCTGCCGTCGCTGAACAGTGTGAGCTCTGGATTCTTTATGGCTCGATCCTGTAAGTCTGGATGGCTCACATAGACTATTACTTTGGAGCAGGTATGGTCTGGTTCCCCCTCTTCCGTGGGGAGAAGGGTTGCAGGGTTTAATGCCCTTACTGTTGTAAGGGTGACGCATGGATTCTTGCAGAGAGCCCTTGGTATTGTGCTAGCCGAGAGTTGGACAGGAAGTGGTGCCTCTGTGTGCTCATCAGGGTCTCAACTACATGAGGGACCTTGACATTTTTTGTCCAAGGTGCGCTTGTCTGCCTCTTTAATGAGTAGGACTGTGACCGCTAGTGCCCTGAGGCACAGTGGCCATCCTGCCGCCACGGGGTCCAGTCTCTTTTACAGACATGTAACTGGCCGTGGTCCAGGCCCAACAGTCTGGGTGAGTACCCTGGACGCTATTTTTTTTTTTTTTTCGTGTACAGAGATTGAAGGGTTTTTCTATATTTGGTAGGATTGGGGCTAGAGCCTACCCCAGGGCAGACTTTATCTCTGTGAGGTAGCTTCTGCTTTTTTAGTCCAGACAGGGGGTTCCTGGTTTGGTCGCCCCAAGAGATTATAGAGGGGTCTTGCTATAGCCAAGAACCCAGGAATTCAGATGCAGCAGAATCCTGTAGCCCCCAGCAATTCTCATAGGCCCCTTTTTGTCTGGGGCTGTGGAAAGGAGATGATGACCTTTTTTTTCCTCTGGCCCTAGTTTTTTGTTTGTTTGTTTTGATTTGTTTTCCCCCCTTGGGTAAGGAGGAAACTGAATAATGGACCTATTGTTGGCAGATGTGTGCCTTCCATGAGATTCGGTGTCCCAAGTCTGATAGGAGTCATAGGGGGGACTTTGTGCCTTTTGTGCAGTCTTTTTGTGTGTCACTGGCGAGGAGGAGGTCATCTACTTACTAGAAGAGAGTGCATGGATTTGGGACCACTGGGTGCAGGGAGTTGGCTACTTTGTTGATGGCCCGCAGGTTGATCCCCCTCCTGGCTTCTTAACTGGCGGGAGTGGGGTATTCCAGGCCAGCTGGCACTCGATTAGGATACCTGCTTTTTTCTTTTCTTTTTTTTTTTTTTTTAAAGTCTGGCCAGATGTTCATGAATGCCAATCTTAGCTTTTTTATCGGAGGGGGTAGTGCCTTTGCCTCTGGGGTTGGGCTCCCAGGATCAGTTTAACAATGATAGGGGCCCAATTTTGGGCTAGTCCAGGTGGGTTTTCTTTAGCCCATACTGAAGGGAAGGTGAGCCTGAATTCAGGCGGATTATTTGGCTGGGCCTGGGTGCAGAATAGACTTCATTTTTTCCTTGGTGTGTAATTGCTAGTACCGGAGACCCGGTCTTCTTTTGCCCTGGGTTCAGTCAGAGGCTGGTGCGCCCGGTGGGCTCAAAAGTTATCTGAGCCCCAAGCTTATAGAGTGTATCTTGGCTCAGGAGGGGGTGGGGCAATGGGGTAGATAAGGGAATTCATGTCGGACCTTGTGGCCCCCGAGTTTACACTGATGATCCTGGCAAAAGGGCTGTTGTATTGCCATGTCCTGGTAATCCCAATGGTCACAGTCCTTTTGCTGAAAGGGGCTACTGGGGAGGTGACAAGAGTGCTCAGCCCCAGTATGAACCACGAAAGTCACTGGTCGGCCCCCTATTTTTATTCTGACCATGGTCTCATGGGGGCCAAGAAGAAGAAACCCCGGTTCCCCTCAGTCTATTTCATCAATGCCTATAAGGTTCCCTTTTTGGGGTTTTTCCTTGTAGTGGCTGGGCTTTTTAGCCTTTCCCCCATTGGAACATTTATTTTTCAATGTCCCTTTTCTTTACAGTAGGCACACTGATCCCTGGCCAAGGGGGTCCTGGGATCCCCCCCTGGGATCCCCCTCTCTGCCTTACAGACCTGCCAACAGGGCCATTCTGAGAACCCTTTTCCAGAATGAACAGGTGGGCTCCTGTGTCCAGTTGAAAGGGTCTGTGGTGGAGAAAGGTTGATAATACATCACGGAACGGCCGGGCCGGACTGTTCTGTCTTCACTCTGCCTCTTGGGTTCTCGCTTCTCTTGTACCCGCATTTGAAAGGTGCTTGGCCTGGCCTGGGGTGCAGCCTGGCTGCTGGTCCTGGAGAAAGTGGATCCTCTGGGCCTGGGGCGCCCGGGAGATTGATGGCAGTGGAACGTCTGGAACTGGAAGGGGCCAGTGTAGACAGCCTTGGGGGTGCTTACGGGAGGAGAGGCAGGATCAGTTTATTGGGATCTCTGGCTAGGATCTGTAGAGGCTGGGGCTTCTGCTGGTCTTTTTGGGCCACTTGGATGAGGCAATTAAGACCCTGGCCTGCTCCTACCTATTGCAAACAAATAGCACCCAGCGGGTAGGGTCTGGGCAGTTCCTAGCCAGGAGTCAATGTACAGAAACTGGTCGGGGGTTCCTGGCTCCCCTGTTACAACTTGTCATACCTGATGAACTGTTGGGACATCCAATGTCCCTTCTGAAGACCATCTGACATTAAACATGGGCCATTCTAACTTACTTAGGCTTCTCAACTTGCCGGGATGTATCTTAACTCCATAGTTTTCTAGAAATCCTTTTTGATCATGGTCTCAAGAACTATAGGCTTAGGGGCGCCTAGGTGGCTAGGTTAAAGCCTCTGCCTTCAGCTCAGGTCATGCACTCAGGGTCCTGGGATCGAGCCCCACATCGGGCTCTCTGCTCAGCAGGGAGCCTGCTTCCCCCTCTCTCTCTGACTGCCTCTCTGACTGCTGGTGATCGCTCTCTCTATGTCAAATAAGTAAAATCTTTAAAAAAAAAAATGTAGGCTTACTCTGCCTTGATCCCATAGTGACGTTCCCGTGTGCGGTGGCGCAGAGACAAAGGGTAGGTGCTCCTCCAAGGAGACACCAATCAGATGCCCACCTGTCCACCCTCCCGGAGGAGACTTGGGTGCCTCTTAGCCATAGCAAGTCCATATAAACCCCAGACTGGCGCCCACAGGGCCCGCCATGGACGCTATGAGGTCACCATGGAAACAGGTTGCAGCCCACTCAGAGTCCGTAGTCTCACGACCATGGAGCCACAGACTCAGTCTGCCTGACAAGCCAAGTCACACTGCGCATTCACTCACATTCACACCAAAGTTTTTGGTTCCTCCCTACCTTGGGAGGCCCTGACCTGTGGAATTCCTTTCGGAAGTTCCTTTCTGATCCCCCTTCTGGTCGGTTTCTGACCTGAAGGACTCCCCCCCACCCCCACCCCCCGCCCCTCCCCGGGAAGTCCTACCTGTGAGAGCTTGGAGGTCTCTCGGAAATGATCAGGCTCCCGCTTCCACCCT
Source organism: Nasua narica (assembly GCA_028533885.1). Taxonomy (NCBI): domain Eukaryota; kingdom Metazoa; phylum Chordata; class Mammalia; order Carnivora; family Procyonidae; genus Nasua; species Nasua narica. The sequence goes on along the minus strand of CM052810.1, from coordinate 105,871,111 downwards.
GACAGGTGGGTCTGACTGGTTCTGGGGCCCCAGGCCTTACCAGAATCCGATGTTGGAACCAGGGCCTCACCTACCAAGTCTCTTTTCAGTCCAGCGGGAACAGCAAAGTGGGGTCGTCCAAGGCAACCTAGATGAAGATTGCCAAGGATTAGGTGGGGTGTGCCTTCTGCATTAGGACTCTGACCCCTCATTCGGTCACTGCCCCATTGTTGCCCCCAAACCGGTGGCAACAATGGGCCAGCATGGTTGGGTTTCTTCGTCAGGGAGCCAAATGTTACGGAATGCAGGCTGGATCCTGGCCAAAAAAAACCCAAGTGGCATTCAGAGACCTTGGAGGATCAGAGGTTTATTTCATACTAGTGGGCCCAGAAGAGAGTAGTCTCTCAAGGTCTGAGCCTTGAGTGCAAAGGGGGTATCTTATACATGTCCATATCTGTGCCACTCTTGCGGCTGTGGCCAGTAGGGCTAGGGGAAAGCCTGGAATGGCCCTGGGTCTGGGACTGAGATTCCCCTGCTAAATTGGTCAGCTACCTCAGAACACAGATCTTCCTTATCACTCTTACTGACAGTCATAGAAAAATTTTTGGAAAACCAGTGAGGTATTCACGATGTTTGCAAATCAGTGAGTTTCTGAATCATGCAAACAATATATTAGGTATGTCTTCTTTAGAACAAAATGAAATATGAAAGTAGTGTTAGAATACTCCCACCCTCCTCCCTTCCTGCTCTTTTTTTTTTTTTTCCTTCTTTCAGCTTAGTAAAGGAAATGATCTATCATTTTCTCCCTTGAGTCTGTGTGTGGTTAGGATTGCAAGGTTGGTTCTGGGGGATCACTGCCCTTTGAATTCTCAGCCTCCTTCACCCTAGCCTCCTAACCCTGATGGACTGTATTGCAGAATTCCAGTGTCAGAAGCAAGGAACTGGCCAGGACTCACAGCAGTCTGGGAGATAACTTTCATCATATAATATGAAACATTTTAGCTTTTCTGTTTCAAGTCATTTTTATAAAACAGAAAGAAAAAATATCGATTTCAAATCATTTTAGAACAAAAATGATAAATTTTTAAAATCATGCACATTTTAATGTTTCTATTTTATATATTTTTTGCTATCAAAATTGTACTAGGATCACAATATTTTCTTACTGCTAAGAGATATCCATAGGCACTTAATCATTTATTTAAATAATCTACAAAATGGAGCATAAGCATAAAATACTGAACTTGTTTATCTGTTTAAAATGCTAACAACTTTTTTTAAAAAAAGACAACATATAGCAAGGAAAACTAAATTGGTATTTTTTAATTCTACAAAAACATATAAATATTTGAATTTATAGCAAAAGAACAATTATACCATTTAGTAATGCTTACAATATTTAAAATGTGTAATTCTTTATGCACAAGCTACTTTTATAAATGTTAAAGAACTGTGTGCCAAGCATATATCTAAAAGATGTTTGAAATTATTTCACTTTAGCTGTGGCTACACAACGAAAAAACAAAGCTCCAAAAGAAAAATCATATAATCATCAAGTTCTCTTTTTTCACTTGTGCTATTTTTAGCAGAAAGTACAACTGAAACCAAGCAGCAGCTTACGTTCATTTTTACACCAAATTAAGTGCATGATGAAAATTTCATTTTTTTAAACCACTATAGATATAGCCTTAATCATTTAATGCTCCATTCTCATTCAAACTCATTAAAAACCAAATATTAGGAGATTTGTTCTCCTTAAAACAAAATAATTTTATATAATGATGACATTGGTTAACATGGAAATAGTCTTTATCTTAGAAGATGGTTAACAAAAGAGCTGCCCTGCATCACTAGTATTTCAGAGAGATTGTTTGAACACATACAATGAAAATTGCCTTTAGAATTTATTGAACAATATGAGACGAATTGGACACAAATGTACACAAACTATTTAAAATACATTGCTGGTGTTCAATTAACACCTTAAATCCCTACAATAGCTGATACTTAATAGCAGTTTGAGCATGATGTAGTCATACCGGATGTGTTCATGTGCTGTACAGAAGAGTATTCCATGCTTAGACATACTGGAGAAAAATAAGGAAAAAGTGGTGGGTAGTGGCTGAATCCTGAAACACAAACTGCCTTAAGACTTAAATGAATTTTTGTTATGCAACTGAATTGGAAACTTATTCAAGGTTTGCAGATATCTGGTCTGCAGAAAAAAAGCTTGTGGATGATGCCACGTTCATTAAGATCTTGAATTTCTTGAATTCTTCATATTAAATTAGCATACTTTATGACTTATGAATGCATATAATTTTTGCCTCCTCTAAGACTAGATTGAACAGCTATAAATAAGATGCAAATAAAATGTGATCACATATGATCATTTCTCAAGTGATAAAAATTATGTAGGTGGGCAGCCAATATTTTAAGGTTTACTGAACCAATTCATACTATTAACTTCCCACCAAAAAAAAAAAAAAGTAAAATCATGCCTGTTGTTTTACTCTAGTGGTTCTTTCTTCCTTTTTCTCTTTGCTATTTCCCCCCTTTTTATTTATTAGGCTCTTTCTAAGAAGCATACCAAAATTGAATTTATGAGTTGTGTTTACTAGAGTCTAGAGAGCTCCACTGGGAAGCCTAGAAATCTCTGCTGGTTACCCTGTAGTCTTTCAACCTGCGTAGCCTAGAATCTATCCAGTGTTCACAGTAATAGATGGGTCTAATGCTCTGTGCAAGCTGTAGGCCAATCATTTTTAACTTGAACATAATTATATGGAAAATAGAAGTGAGGGGAGGGTATGCACCATTGTTACTGCTCAAGAGGCTTTGCTTCCCTGAAACCCATTTTACCCAGTAATGCCAGGATGTTCTATAATCATGCTGTTTCCTGTTAATTTCTTCATTTTTGCTACAGGTCATTATTTCTTGTGGTATTATTTTGTAGAACTAATCTTATTTAAATATGAGATAGACTTAGTGAGAAGTAATATATCTCAAAAAAATCAATGTACTTATCACAAAATGTTTAAGACATTTTTTCCTCATTGTACCCTTTCTACTTTATTTTTGCATGCTTTATAATTGAAGATAATATTAGGTTATATTAACAATGATAAGTCCATGGGACTGGAGGAGATTACACTGAGTGAAATAAGTCAAGCAGAGAAAGTCAATTATCATATGGTTTCACTTACTTGTGGAGCATAAGGAATAACATGGAAGACAGTAGGGGAAGGAAAGGAAAAGTGAATTGGGGGAAATTGGAAGGGGAGATGAACCATGAAAGACTGTGGACTCTGAGAAACAAACTGAGCATATTGAAAGGGAGGGGGGTTGGGGGATGGGTTAGCCTCATGGTGGATAATAAGGGGGGCATGTATTTCATGGAGCACTGGGTGTGGTGCATAAACAATGAATCTTGGAACACGGGAAAACTAAAATTAAAACAAACAAAAACAATGATGAGTCCTGGCAACACTGTTTATAGTTATCTGACTTCTGGGCAGGCCACATTACATGTCTGGATGTTGGTCTTATTTGTAAATGGAGAAGGAATAGATCATCTGTAATATTCCTCTCAAAGTTACTATGTTTGTGTTCCATTCATAGACTTGTACTAAGAAAATTAGTAATAGCACCTATGAAACCATAAAAATACATATGATTTTTAAGAAGATGGTACATCTCCATTCTAGAAAATCTCACTCCTTCAGGTAGCCATTGAATACAACCAAAAAATAATTTTATCTCCATAAAGCTTACATAATATAGCAGCATGTTTATAAAATGTCATATTTCACTTCCATAAGGCAGGCTATTTTACCATAGAAAACAAAACATAGTCCGTACTTTAAAGAATATTAGGAAGAAAATGATCATTTAGAGACAAAGTTATGCAAATCTTATCTAAATATATTACTAGATTTTATTTAAAATTTAAAATACTGTGCCAAAAAAAAAGATGATACAGTAGCACTTAGCAACTTTAACACACATTTTTCAGTTCATTAATTCAAGAAATATTTAAAGAATACTTACTTTGCGCCCAGAACTATATTAGATGCTGGGGATACCACAGTGAATAAAATTGGCAAGACCTGGCCTTTATGGAGCTTACATTCTAGGGTGTGTGAGGAAAATGTTGGGAAGGGGGCAAAGGTAGAAGGGTAGACAGGAAAAAAACAAATTAATAGTTTGTCAGAGAACATACAGGGGATAGGGAGGGCATGAGGGAGAAGGGTTTGCCTTACCAATGAGACAATATTTGGACAGATAACTAAATAAAGTGAGGTGAGAGAACTCTGTGGGGCAGAGGGAGCAAAACAAGACAAAAACCTGCTTGGCAGTCAGTGGAGCAAATAAGGGCAGGCAGGAGGAGGCACAGTCAGAAAGGGCCACTTGCGAGGAATGTGGGGGGTTTGCGTTCACATGTGTGAGGAGAGAGGTATCAATCACCAAGAACCTTGAAGACCGCTGTAAGAGATTTCGTTAGACATGGAGAGTCATTGGAGGGTTGTGAGCAAAGAAGTGACGAAATTGGTGTTTAACAAAATCACTGTGGCTGCTGTGACTGATACAAACTGTTGGAGGCAAGGGTTGGGAAATCAGGGGAACTAAATTGTAAGCATACCGCCGTTTAAAAAAATTAGAGGTGGTGGCGCACAGTGGATGAGGTGGGAAGTAGTTGACTTCTGGTTATATTTCAAATATAGAATCAAGGGAATTTGCTGATGGATTAGATGAGAGTTGAGAGAAAAACAGGAATCAAAAGTGACTTAAGGTTTTTGATCACGACATCTGAGATGGAATAACCATTAACTGCTGTGGGGAAAACATCAGAAGGGAAAGTTTGAAATCATTTGAGATATTTGTTGGTCTAGCCCCCCAGATAAAAGAATGTGTTGTAAAGCCAATCATCATTTTGAATGTTCTGTACTGAATACAATAGATATTTTTGCTTAAATGTTAGTCATTGCTTTCTGGGTTTTGGTGTTTTATATTTTATGGCATTTTTTGTTTATTAAGCACTCTAACACAATGTGTTTAAACCATCTGAGGGTTCTTTGAAAATCTTCTCTGGCATGAAACTTACACAGTTTAAATTTTTTCCTTTATTGTGTTATGACCATAATGGACTTTCAAATTTTTTAAATGCTGCTGAAATGTGTCAAAGTCAGTTTCCATGGAGCCGCTGTATTTAAAAAAAAATTGTCATTGACGATTTTGTAGATAATGTAAGCATTTCGATTGACAAATCCACAATAAGTAGAACAGATAGTATAAAAGAGTTCTTGAGGATTTGAGCTTTTCAAGTCTAAGGAAGAATGCTGTACAGGGGCATTTTACTATATTTTAGTCAGGACAGGAAGAAAAGAGCGCAAAATGGAAAATGTGATTAAGTCAAGCCTTGGTTGTCTTCTGAGGCCGTTATCAATTTAAGGCAGTGTTTCACTAACTCTGGGGAGTCACGGCTTCCTTTGGAGTTTGCTCTAAGCTAAGGATTCTTTCCTCAAAACAATATGCCCCAACATTCAAACTTTTGTTTAAAATTTTCGGAGATTCAGGGATTTTCAGCCACCTTGAGGTGAGGGGTGTGTATGATTAAGGAGTAAACCTGAAATGCTCCAGGTTGTAGAAATCTTGTTTAGTTGTACCAGTGTACAGCCAAAAGAGAAAGGGATGCTAGCTGGGAAAATAATACAGGATTTTATTGGCCTTTGGAAAGTGTCCTCCTTTTCATTATAAAGCAGCATGTGTATGTGTGTGTGAGTCAGAGACAGAGACAAAAAGAGTTTATGTGTAGCCATACTGATGAAAAGTTTCTCTCAGAGATTTTTTTAAAAAAAGATAGAGGCCAAAGATGTAGCATCTTCTGCTCCAGAGAATGCTTCTTCCATTCCCCCCCTAAATTTCTTTTAGCAGCCAAGTGCACTTATATGATGTGAATAAGATACATATGTTGAACAACTTTATGGGCATTTTAAACGGTGTCAGATCCTAAAACTTACTAGCACAAATCTCAGATAAATTTTCTTTCCTTTTCACATCTTCTGCTCATGTATTTTGAACATAAAGGGTTTTAAGATGGAAAAAGAACATGTGAAGCTGGTCTAATTATGATTATCTTCCTCTAATTAGGAATGTCTTACTATTGAACTATAGTTTATGGCAAATGATTTCAAGCAGTTTAATTAAAAGTATAATGGATATGTTTTGAGTTCATTGCCCTGGTAAAAACTTTAGATACTACTGGATGGCAGTGAAATTCTGATAGTAGCACATTACTTTTTAAAACATACAAATAAAATGGTATTAGTGGCCTAACTGAAACCTTCAAATGCAAAGGAATTAAAAATCATGGAAAGTACTCTACCCTTCACCTACAATTCTCTACAGCATAGGAGACAAGTCACTCTCTAGCAGGAAGAGAAAAGGGTCTGTGTAGTTTCTGTGAGACTGAGGCAGTGGTTAAGAATTGAGTTTCCAGCATCAACTCTGGGACCAAGATGATCATTATGCTCAACCTGTGTTAGGAGTGATTGGAACCTGAACAGAATGTCTTTTAAAATGATTTATTATTTTTTTGTTTCACCTCATCTTGCTCCTCTCGATGCCTAGCTAGTTTCCTCTGATTTCATGTACTTGAAATTGTACTTTCAAACTCTCCTCTATTTTGTTTAATGGTGATACTTTTGTAAGGACTCTATGAGAAGTCAATATCCAATTTAATTTTTTCCTACAAAATTGAATTGTACGATGAATTCACTGCTCAGAAATAATTCAATATGTAGCCTTGTGGTTGACATAGAAATTCAACATGTTGCCATGAAGGTCCATTAGAAACAGTGAGTTTTTAAAACAATTGATAATATATCAAAATGAAGATATTTTATAAGGCATTTACATTGTCTACCTTTGAATCATTATGACAAAAAGAAAATTAAAATAAGCCCCTGACTGATCTTATGAGATGAGGGCAACAGAGATTCTTTTTTTTTTTTTTAAAGCAAACACAATTTATTTTTCAAATTGTTCTGATGTTTAATAATAGTTTGCTGTTATTTATATATTGTATGTGCTTCTTTTACTCAGATACAAATTTTAGTAGGGAAATAAGCAAACATTCCTAAAAATGAATTATAAACAACTGTATTTTAGAATACTAAAAGGATTTTAAAACTTTCAATTCAGCAAAGTTAATATCTTTCCCTAATTGAAATGATGGAAAAACAAAAGTGTAGACACTTCCATGGCTTTGAGGAAATGATCTTCATGCCCCCAAGGTCATGTTCCTTAACAGCCATTGTTGGGATCTGCTTCCACTACAGTCCTGCATGGTAGGCACCATTTTGTCTTCTTCAGAAGGTTCATCGAGGCATTGGTTACTGTTAACATGTCTCAAGGTGAGTCTCTGTAAAAGATAAAACAGGTTGCACTGATTATTGGTTATCTTTAACTTCACTAGTTCATCAGATTGAATCTCTTTTAAAAAAAATCCTTCATAATTTTTTTAGTACACACAGTGATATGTTTGTAAAATGAACTGTGCACGTGGCTCTGAATTATTACACAAATTTCACTGTTACAGTTTCATAATTGTCTAATGCACCTTTAGCTGCAGATGGTTAAAGAAACTGGCTGACATTTATCATGCATTGCCAGGAATTCAGGCTCCTTTGCAAAAAGCCCATTTGTGAGCTCTGAGTTCACTTGAGGGCCGCAAATATTAACATGCTTTCACAAAAGCTTAGTTTTCTTAGGCATGTGTTAATTCAGTAACCATTTGGTAAACATGCAAAGAGATGTCACAGCTGTGACCCAAATGAACAAAACCGCTAGAGATGTTCCCATTTCAAAATACTAAACACTCCATAGTATCTGTGCCTATGAGACATTCAGTATAGACAAATGATTATTATAGCAACAAAGACCTGTGTTACTTGATAGTATACTCACCATATTTTGGTTTTCATTTTAAGGATCTTAAAAAATATCAATACCAAATATAAAAAGAGATGTTATGGTCATGTTTTGAAGTATCAGATGTGTATTTTACTTTGTGCGTAATAATGATATTCATTAATAATCATCCTCTCAGTACCCGAATGCTGAAATTTAATTCCAGTAATTGTGGCATGTGAACCAGTCATTACATGTATTGTCTTTGAGTTTACATTTATATTTTGAAATCCTACTATTTGAACTTTTCAAATGTACATTTTAAAGATTTTATTTATTCATTTGAGACAGAGAGAGAGCGAGCAAGGGAGAGAGGGGGAGGAAGAAGTAGTCTCCCTGCTGAGACAGGAGCCTGACTCAGGACGCGATCCCAGGACCCAGAGATCATGACCTGAGCTGAAGGCAGACACCGAACCATCTGAGCTACTCATGCACCCCCAGATATACATTTTAAATCCATGTTTTTTTTATTTTTGTTTTTTGAAGATTTTATTTGTTTATTTTACAGAGAGAGACACAGCAATAGAGGGAACACAAGCAGGGAGAGCAGCAGAGGGAGAGGGAGAGGGAGAAGCAGGCTTCCCGAAGAGCAGGGAACCTGATGTGGAACTCGATCCCAGGACCCTGGGATCATGACCTGAACCGAAGGCAGACGCTTAACGACTGAGCCACTAAGGCGCCAAAATCCACATATTTTATGCATATTAATTTATGCACATGTATTATATACATTTTTGCTCAGTTTTATGGGCAATGCCTAGAACCATTTTATATGAAAAACCTTAAGTCAGAAGAAAAGCGTTTGAATGTATGAGAGGTGATTTGCAGGTATATCTCAAAAACACACCCTATACTTTTGTTGCCAATACTAAAAGGCCAACATTTTTGCAGGGGCAACTCTTGAAATTACACTAAAAGTTGGATTTAAAACAAATGAAGGGCAGATGCAATAAAAACAGCAGAGAAACTGCCTGGATAATTTTAATTTGTTTGAATTAGGCTGCATACCCTGGGCTGCACTATCCTGAGAAAGACTGAATGGAAAATAGGCTTGTGGTGGGACACTTCATTGGCAACGAGCAGGAAATTAAAAGCACAAGGCTATTAGGAAGGAGATTTCAAGATTGAGGCCTCTGTTGCTCTTTCAATACATGAAATCAAGCTATTTATACCAAAAAAAAAAAAAAATGAAATGGCCAAAGGCCAAAGATAGGCAAGAAGATGGCTGATTTATGATTATGGTGCTAGAGATGATGCTGTTGGCTTACGAACCAGCAACCAACTTGAAAAAAAGGAAACAAAATATTTTTTCTAGAAAATTTCAGTTTAAGTCAAAATATTCTTTGTTATGTACCCGAAGTCCTTTGTATATATATGTCCTCTTTCAAAAAAAATCATTTACCTTCGCTTGCTTCTATTAGATCTTTTTTTTGTTAAATGTATATGACTTTAAGGATCAGATCGAATATGTGTTGTCAAGTACACAAATAATGATAGTTTTAAAAATATTAGTATTTTTTTGTGTGAGAAGTATTTTCTTTGAAGGAATTCATTAGTCAAAAGCCACCATCGTAAAGATAACAAATGACCAAAAACCTCCCCTGTTTAATTGAGTGCATTAGAAAGACCAGACAGTTAAGGGTCAGATAGACCTAAGTGTGAATTCCTTCTCCCCCACTTTCTAGCCATGAAAATTTGGGCAAGCTACCCAATCATTCTGAGGAATCAGATTCTTTGTCAGAAAATGCTTAATTATATTTAGGAGTACTTAAAAATGCCTTTTTCTCTTCCGCTTAAAAAAGTTGACCTTTAGTCAACTAGGTAACTGTGATCTCTTAGCAATATGATAAGAGTAACAATGTTAACATGTTTCTAGGCAACATTGCTGATGATAAAAATAATCTCTGAAGAATAAATTGCATCTGTATCGGATAAACTACATTATAAATACCTGATAGGAAACCCAATCATGGGCTTCTCTCTCAAAGGGCCAAGACTTGAATTGTGCATATGTTCTTGGGTTCCTAGGAGCTGAGCCTATGGAGTTGTCAAGAGATCTGTCTCCGGTAGGACATAAAGCCACATCAGCCTGATATGGCTCATCCCCTCACAGCGCGCTGTCATCTGTGGAAAAGCTGGCTCCCCTAAGACTAATACAAACTGCTACAAGGTCTGCTGAGAGAAGTTGTGGTTTCTGTCCAAGAATTCTGTAAGTAAACTCATGAGACTAAATGGTTAGTTCAGCCTAAGACAACCCCTTGTGGGTCATTACACTACCAGGTATGCTTTGGAAACATAATGTGTGTACATTGCCTTGTACACAAGTTCTCTTCGCAAACCCTGGGCATACCTGTCCAGACTTTCCCAGCTTTCTAACACATCTCAAATGTAGTTCTAATGTAAACAATGCCCCTTCTCTCCACACCTCTGTATCTCATTCAGCCTTGCCGCGAGCATTGCAAGCTCAATTGTGTCTTCTGCTAACAAATGGTTCACTGGAACCAGGATAATGCCCTAATTTCCAATGTATTGTCCCAGGAAGGTACTGTGCAATGTAATAGCCTTTATTTACAGGACAATAATCCCCTTAAGATCAAGAACTAGGACATTCTTATTTGCACTCTTCATAGAAATTCCACAAGTTTTTCTTTACTTCAATTGAATAATGATTCATTTTATTGCTTACTGAGAAGATATTCACAAATCACACAAGTGTTAAGAGGTAAAATTTTTAAAAAGCTTTTATTATATCACTTTGCCAACCACAAGGAAATACTTGGGTATAATTTATAAAGTTATGAAAAATTACATCTTAGTTTTCAAAAATGCATTTGCTTAAAGTCTCAGGTTAAAATAAATTCTAGAAAAGCTTTCCTAAATCTGCACACAGTGGAACTATTGGAATAAAAATTAACAATATTAATTTTAACAATCCTTTTTTGGCTATGTTAGTTTTTTTTAACTGATTTTCTCAGCTCTAATGCAAAATCTATTACATAAATATGGCTATAGTTAGCCTTGAAAGAAGCTAATGTCATAATGTATTCCATTAATTATATTTATGCATGTATAAATATTTGAAATAAAGTGAAAACTGGAAAATACCTATTAATTAATAATAGACCAAACACTACTTAATATAGTCAGCCTCCAAATTAATAAGCAGCTAAGAAGTAAAAGACAGAAAAATAATTCCATGGAGAAATAGCACATAAAGATCTTTCTTAACTACATTTTAAAGTTTCTAGATTTCAATAACAGAACATAATAAAATTAGTCAAATAATTTTAACACAGTCCATACAACACAAACTTCCAAAACTTAGAGAATGTAATCAGTAGGATTCCCAAAAATATTTCTAAAAACTTCCATCCTCGTATAGTTTCTTAGTAGCCATTTTTGCAAAGGGCTATCATTACATGTTTCCACAGTGGGCTGCTGGGAGCCGTCAGCTACTTTGCTTACTGAGAGACAGGACTGGGTGATTATGTGAAGAAGAGTGTGGGTCTGTTTGACAAAGAAAATAATGAGTAATGACAAAATCAAGTACAAAGGCAGTAATAAATCAATCATTCTTGGCAATGTATAATTTCTACTGGATCAGGATGGCAAGCACACATCACAATAATTGCATCCATGGAACTGTGAGCCACCTCCTTTTAGATGGCATTAGTATCAACTGTATTAAGTAGGGGTAAATGAAGATAAGCCTGGGAAGCTGGAGAAGAGCCTGAGATCAAATGGTGAAACATTTTGAGCAAAAGGTTACTTTAGACAGAAAAGGTATATTCTCAGTGTTCATTCTAGTGATAAAATGTTTTGTAGTGCTAAACGGGTTATTTTGTGAGGAGATACTCAAAACCACTGGAGATCCAGAGAGTTTTCACTTATGGTTTTTGGCTTCTTCATTCCTTTGCCCTAAATTTGAATGGACTCCAGGGGAAAATCCAGGGGATTAGTTAGTTTTAACTCTTTGCTTCACTTTGTACAGTGTGGTACTTGAAATGTTTCCATTATGTTTTCACAGGGCTAACCAGAGTTGCAAATCGGCAGGGCCACGTTTAGCTAAATGTCAATTAGAAAGTTAATGAAGAGCAGAAAAAGAAAAAGGTCAGCTCTACTTGGGCTCTTAATTTAACTACTTCTCTTACACACAATTTATCATTAATTTGTGTCTTGTTTTCCATACATTTCTTCAGGAGCATGAGCTCCAGGAAGGCCAGGAACTATGACTGCATACATCATCAAGCCCAGTACCTGCCCACAGGTGGCACTTTATGTTTTGATTGAATCACATGGTGAATGGCCAATGCAGAAAATAAATTCTGCTAAAATTAGACTACATCCCTCTGGCAGCTCAATGGACACAAGTCATTAGATTTTCCGCTTCAAGGACAATGGTAGACAATGATTTATAAAGATATAAAAGGTAAGATCATATACAATAAATTTTATTAAGTGATAATATTCACTACATGGTCTGATTTGTTAAGGAGGCTAGTTTCGTTTTTGGTGTTTTTAGCCATACCTGAATTTATCTATACTGTTTAAAATTCCTAAGCTTGTTAATCTTTTACGTTCAGGAGTGACTCTTTTTAAACCAAATTTTTCTTGGTAAATGTCATGCTAACATCAAAGACCTCAGTTTAGTGACTGTGAATTTCATCTGTTATTAAAAAGAAAAACGAATTATAAAGTTGCCCTTGATTTAAAATGAAACAAAACTTCTATCTTATTTATACTCAGGAAATATAACTCCAGAACATAAACACAGTAATTTTTTTTCATAAAAAATACATTTGTAATTTTCCCCCAAAATATTATCCCATGAATGACCATGAAAAAAATTAAAAGAACTTTCATTCCTGGTGCTTCTGAAAAGCCATTAAACTGGAAGAAAAATTAGAAATCTCAAATAATTCCTCTGAGATAAAGGGTATTTTTTATTAAAAAAAAAATCCACAAAAACATTTAGCATTTTCATTTGTTTGAAAAAGAACAGTTTACTTATTTTTCTGAGTACTGGCTAGAAGAGATACCAGTTATATTTTGTGTTTTCTAATTTTTAGCATTTACATTATGCAAATGTATTGATTGTGGTCATTCAATTATACTCCCACTTTGTTGTGGATTTTTTCTTATCAAAATAATTTAGAAACACAAGAAATACACAATTTCTACAAAGTAGAAATTTGCCAGAAGTCATTTTACTTTTCCATTTGGAGAAGAATATTTTTCCAATTTGGAGCCATTATACATAATGCTATAACAAACCTTTCTCTCTATATCTATAACTATTTATTCAGAAATGAGTCTTAGAAGTGAAATCACAAGGTCAAGAGGTATAAACATTTTAATATATATGCGCAGAGTTTTTAAAAATCTAATAAATATTTGGTAGTAATAGCAGTAGCAGCTAACATTTCTTGTGATTATACATCAAGGTATTATTTGTCAGTTTTACTACTCCTATACCAGTATTGTGTGTCCTATTAAAAACATTTCTTGACATAGGATAATAGAGATAAAAGGACACAGATGAAATGATTTTTTTATGTAGTTCTGATAGTTACAAATAGCCAATGAAAATGGAAAACTAAGGTTAACTGAAATGTTTCTCCTGTGCTGATTATACTTCTTTTAAATCCTCTTTATGCAGCATATCAGCCCTTGCCATACTTGTTGCTAAGGTCTCTCACAACTTTGGAAGACTGTCCTGTTCACTCAGTGTTGAAGGTAATGGGACATTCTGGCTGATATACTGCTACATATCTTTTCCTATTGCTTAATTTAAAATATTGACTAGAAAACAAGGCAATATGACCCTACGCTAGTATTGGTTTTTGCTTATAACATTACTTAATTATTCTCCTCTGAGGTATAAAGCACTAGTATTTCCTGACAGAATTTTAGCCATACTGCTTTAAGAGATACAAGAAAACAATTAGTAACTCCTGTCTTTAAACATATCGGTATGTTTTGCTAAGACAAGATGTATCATGGAGCATTCCTTAATCTACCCTTCTGAAGAGGTAATTGCTATGGAAATCAGGCTAGGAAAACACGGTTAATGACAAAGACAGACTTACAAAATTGTAAAATCAAGTCAGTGCGTTTTAATAAAGATACAAAAGTATGACTTGATTTTACAATTTTGTATCTTCTTTATTAAAAAGCACTAAGTGAAAAACCTGATAATTTAATGAACAGAAGTGACTGGATGGTTGATTAAAGAGTCAATCATATAGGCATCTGTGTAAAAGATACCATGCTAAAATGAAGTTTAAAGAGTTAAAAAGTTTAAAATGAAACTTGATTGTTATATATGATGATAAACAACAACAACAAAAACACTGTCATATTTAAGAGCCCAGGCAGTAAAATTCCTCTACTGATAAAGCGCAAGATCCTAATTTTAAAAAATAAAGTTGTTATCCAAATAGTAAGTATGATCTCCTGACAAGGTGAACTGTTTTTTTAGAACAGAATGAGTATTCTAAAGACCAAGTGCAAATGTCTAAGAAATAAGAACTAGGTGAAATAAGTCAGAAAGACAATTACCATATGATCTCTCTGATATGAAGAATGTGAGAGGCAGGGTGGGGGTTTGTGGGGGGTGGGGAAGGGAAATGCACTAAGATGGGATCAGGGAGGAGACAAACCATAACAGACTCCTAACTCATGAAATAAACTGAGGGTGGCTGGGTTATAGACATTGGGGAGGGTATGTGCTATGGGAAGTGCTGTGAAATGTGTAAACCTGATGATTCATAGACATGTACCCTGGGGCAAATAACTAAAACTACACTACTATACTACTGGAGTTCCTATTCACTAATTGAGTCTACGTAAGAAACCACAGCTATGGGTCATTGGGAATGTGGAAAGGTAATACTAGTGAGATAAACACAGCCTTCTAAAGATAAATTTAGCCACTGTTTTTATTAGGAGTGCTACACAGGGAAATAGCCATGTTGCCATTATAGATTACTTACCTTAAAATTATAGTGCCATTTACCTGCTTTCTGATAAAGGTAAATAAAAGAGGAGGTATTAAGTAAAGTCTAAATATAAGCTTGTGTGAATTCAGTAAATATCAATCCAACATATTTTACCTACCGAAAAAAATCCCTTATCATAGGACTCCGGGAAACATTTGATACAGATGGATATTGAATTCATTTTCTCAGTCAACTTGCTCAGTCACATGAAAAACAACACTTATTTTTAGCATCATTTTGCTCCCTTATTTTTTTCTTTGTTGCATAGTGTTTGTTGAACATAAGTGTTCTGTTCTAAAATTAGATTCTTACACTGTATATAGCTGCTTGGATGTTCTAAAAGAAATGTGATTATGTGCACTTATTGTCAAAAAATGTAAATTTCAGATGGATTGGAACACAACTGCAATGTTCAAACAGAATATAAAAAAATCTGAATAAAATAGAATGGATGGATGACAGAACTTTATAAAAATAATGTTTTTTTTAAGGTTTTATTTACTTATTTGAGAGAGTGAGCGAGAGAGAAGTAGACTCCCCTGCTGAACTTGATCCCAGGAGTCCAATGATCATGACCTGAATCGAAGGCAGATGCTTAACCGACTGAGGCACCCCTTAAAAATGTTTCAGTGAGATGAAATTTAGGGTTCTTTTTCTCCGTTAGTTTTGTGGCAAGGGCCTTCATAGCAACAAAATGTTCAGGTAACTTATTGAAGAGATTCCAGACCAGGTGAGGGTCTTGTGGTTCTGCTAATGATGCTCGGTTGCCCCCAAATTGAACATGGTTAGCCACTAGAAAGTGGTACTGAATTAAATTCTTTGCTGTGTTAAAAAAAGACTTAGCTAAGGGCGCCTGGGTGGTTCAGTGGGTTAAAGCCTCTGCCTTCGGCTCAGGTCATGATCTCAGGGTCCTGGGATCAAGCCCCACATCGGGCTCTCTGCTTAGCAGGGAACCTGCTTCTCCCTCTCTCTCTGCCTGCTTCTGATCTCTCACTCTCTGTCAGATAAATAAATAAAATCTTAAAAAAAAAAAAAAAATTAGCTAAGAAAGTAGCAACCTCTCTATTTCAAATCAAAATTGGCCAAAGACATATACTTATTGCCAACACGTGCTTAGTTTCATTCAAATAAAAGCAGCAATTAGACCATACTGACAAAGTGGTTTTAGGACTATTCAACTAAATGGACAATGTTTATCTTAGAACATTTTTCCAGTTATTAAGGAAAGGAGAAATTCTTTGTGAATAAAATGTTACCACAAATACTTGATAATATTTAATAACTTCATTTATTAGAGTGATACACTTAGCTTATCAGGTCAGCATCATTAAAAGTACATAATTGTTTCTAGTTTTTCAATGACCTCAAGAGGCAATGTAGTATAGTAGAAAGACTGCTAAGTTCAGTGCCAGAAATTTGGGGTCTAAAACCTAGAAACACTCTAAGCTTACATTTAATAATGTTAAGAATAAAAATAAAAATATTATCTTATAGGCCTATTGTTAGAATTGCTTGAGAAAACAGATAAAATTATAGACACTGAATAAATTTCATTCCCTTTCTCCCCCCACCCCCCTAGGAAGCAAACTGGATAGACTCCATGTTTTGAGGCTTTATGATACTGTTTCAGTTTTTCTCTGGATATTCCAATAATTCTGCTATTTATGACTGCTTTTCTAAAACTGAAAGTACTATGGATGATAAAGCACTGGAATATTTGAGCTGTTCACACTGTGAGATTCACATTGTCCTGGTAACTAGCTTTCTTTGACTGCTTTCTTAAAACTGAACTCCTGGCCCAGCCGCTAGCGGTGTGATCTTTGTGCTTAGTTTCCTCCTGATAAAGGCTGAAAGAAGAGAACTTTAAGAAAAGTTTCAGCTCTTGTAATTCTGTGACCTCCACCAAGTTTTATTCTGCTTTGATAGTACACCACCTCAGAGGTTTCTCAAAGAAAAATAATTTTGCCTTTGACAGCAGTATATAAAGACTCGAATTAAAGAAGTAGCAGGCAGCACTTCCTATTTCCCACAGGGTGGATGCCAGAAGACAAGACCAGCCCGACTTGGCAATGACTCCTCTTTCCCATCTCAGCATCTCTCACCCTTGGGCTCCCTGTCCCTCCTTCATCTCTCCTGGAGGCCTGTCACTTTCCAAAGGGTATTTATGCTTTTTTCTAACTTTGCAACAATTCCAACAGTGTATAAAAAGACTAAGAAAGATAAGTAGATGTTTGGCCACTGTCTAGACCTACCCTTCTCAGACTTTAATATGTATGTAAATGACCTGGGGATTTGTTAAAAGGCAGACTCTGATATAAGGTTCTCAGATTCCTAAGTTCTAAAAAGCTCCCAGGTGATGTCACTAGTCCCAGAATCATACAATGGGTGCCAAGGGTTGGGACTAGTCTATAAACTAAAATGACCCCATGTATTATATTTGTTTTTTTTTTTTTTAAATTGTCACTCGGACTTTTTCACAAATAAAATCAGTCTTATTTCAAAGCTGAAATTTCCAGAAAGGCGATGCATTATTCCTACAATTATTTGATTTTTTCGTGACTTCTCTACATCATGATTTATACAGTTATAAATTTTGCAAAAAATCTAAAATATTAAATTTATGCAGGTTGAACATCACAAATTTAAAGATTTATTTACTTGTCAGGGAAAAGCAGGCTCCCTGCTTAAGAAGCCCAATGAGGGACTCGATCCCAGGACTCTGGGATCATGACCTGACCTATACAGGCAGATGCTTATGTGACTGAGCCATCCATGCATCCCCACAATTTAATTTTGAAAACGTAAACAAACATCGAGGAGAGTAGAGTAAGCTATGTTACATAATCATCACAATGATCAGATTGTTTACTTAAAAACCATTTCTCTATCCTAGGTTAAGCAACCTATTTTTTTTTCTCTTTTAAGACTATCAAAATCCCTTAGTATTCAATAATCTTTCTACTGGATGATTAAAAACAAAATATACACCTATATACCGACAATATGGTTAGCTCAGAAATTAAAGAATCTGAGTTATGACTATAGCAGCCATCATCTACTCAAAGATTAAAGGAAACTTTGAAGATTTAAAGTAGTATCCTGAAATTCAACACTGCTTCATCTTCTAAAAAGTAGGTATACTCATTCCCCTTTCCTTAGAAATATGTGCTAGATTTCTTTATTTTTCATGCAAGCCCAATACCTAAAGAGTTCAGGACTAAAGAGCACTGGCAACAACAACAAATTAAAAAAAAAAAAAACTACTTGCAGGATTTCTCCTTTATCTGTACATTCATGTGTACTTTTCCTAGCAGAAGAGGGAAGGAGCCAAAGTTCCAGGTTTACCTCCATGTATTATTGAAGGAAATATTTCCTGCAGTCTTAATGTAAAGGGTGGTGGTGATAGCTCAAGAGAAAAAAAGTGGGGGTCAGACCGAGGTCAGCAAGGTACTGGGGAGACAAGAGTCTGAACAGACCACACTGGTCTATTATAGGAAAGATTTGGGATGTTAGCCCCTCCCTTTGTCCCAGAAGAGTATGTCCAAAGATCTTGGTTATATCATATAAACTTTATCCTACATAATCCATTTCAAATCACAGAAAACTTCAGTAAGTCTTCCTGTTAAGAAACTACAACATCATGCAAATTGAAATGATATTCAAAAAGTTTTTAGAAAGAAGACCTTGTTGCAATATCAATAATACCAAGGACTCTGTAGATTGGTTTCTAAAATGTTACACTGGCAGAGTATCTTAGGCTTAGGTAAAACACTGCATTTGTGAAATTCATTTGCCTCTAGTGCATTATTTATCTTGCAAATGTACTTTATTTCCTATCTTAAATAAGTCACCAACCATTTAATAATGTGGAAAATGTAACACAGATGACCCAATTCATTTTGCTAAGCCAAGGGAACTGAAAGAAATGAAGCTGTTTCAAGGCAACTTCCTTATGGAGAAGAAAATATTTCTTTTTTATTAGCTCCATCTGATGGCTGATCTGGTTTTTACACACTGCCTGGCTATAAATTCCCAACTGTAATTTTATTGTTTTCTCTCCCACTCTTCTATCAGAAAGATGTGCTGTATTGAGAAAATGCTGCTTAGCTGATTATGGGCCTAATTAGTTTATTTATTGAATTTTGCAAAGTATTTACTATTATAAAGAGCATTCATGCCACTCTTACCAGCTTTTTTTCTTTTTTCCCTTAAATTGAGAAGGATAAATTTCACTGATTAAAACAGCATAAAGTTTAAAATTTGAAAAATGGAAATATTGATATTGTCCTCTAATGTGCATCTTCATACACACCTCTCAGATAAGCATAGTGAGCCCCTTTGCCTAACTTATGTTAAGCACGTACACATGCTAACACATTTTAAGCACATAAAAATGACCATTTTCCTTATTCATTTATACTAATGAACATGTTTGACAAAGCCGTCTTTATATATGATACCATCCTAATGCTATGAGATAGAAGCATGCATGCTTGAAAATACAGTTCTTCCCGTGCAGAAAAACGAGCTTAGGATTGAAGTGTATTTGAAATCCATGACTGAATTTAAGCACTAAATAATAAATAAAGGAAAAGACTGTACCTCAGCATCATATTCCCATAACTGATTTCCTCTCATGTGGTGGCATTTTAGCATGATTACAGGTCCACTGAGTCTAGACACATCCAAGCACAAGTCATCGGTTCGGATTTCTTTGTCAGCAGTGTAAGAAAATACCTGAAAATATAAAATTCGGCTGATGAAATAATCTCCTTAAAAAACAGTAGTGCAGATTTTCCTGTGGAAGCATTCATATCAACTTGTGTTTTCAAACGGTCTCTGCTGTGTGATCTTGAGAACACAAGTTCATGTCTGAGTCCTTTTCCTCAACCGCAAAATAGGGACATCGGGACATCATTATTATCTGTTAAAATGTTTTTGTGAAGCCCCAACATAGCGCATTAAATTATTAAACACATTATTTGCTGGCACCGTGTTTCCTGCACTGTACTTGCCTTATATGTCTCACAACAGACTCAGTAAAGTTTGTTAACTATATGGGACTAGATGAGGGCAGGTCTTATTCTCATCACCATATGACCAATTCCCCAATTCTATAGAGAGAACAATGTTTTTCAGAAAGACATTTAAATATTTCTTGCCCTAAGAACATCATGTAAATTTTATTAAATATTGTCAGTGTGCTTCCATACGTGGTAGAATTAGCTTCTCTAGAGACCTCATTAAAGGAAGGTAGGCTCTATGCTTATCTTTCTCATATGGATATAGCTGCATTTGGCTACAGTTCTTCTCAAAATAGCCAGAAAAATTAAGGTGGATTGTAGATTCATTGTTAGCTAACTTAAACAGATACTATAATCTCTATTTTTTAAACTCCTGGTATGAATATTTATAACACTGATGATTAAAGGGTCACAAGAGTTATTAAGGTAATAATTACAAAAGTTATTTTCTTTTGTTTGCTCTGATAAGCATGCTCCAGTATTCTGTGGGTATTTTTTTCCTTACAATGTCAAGAGGTAGTGTAATGTGGAAGGTTATTTGAGGATCTTTCAGTTTCCCAAAACAAACTGGTAAAATTAGAGGAAGTCAGCTCGATATTCCGCTATAAACTCTGGAGCCCTAGTGTGTAAGCTGAACAAGTTAGTCTTGAAAGAGTTGCTTCTCCAGCAACTTCAGGGCTTCCCTGAAAATCACAGGTGGTAGGGGAAAAATGCAAAAGAAATTCTTCACAAAGATGTAAAAACTTAAGTATACAAAGTTCATTTAATTGAACTATATAAAATATAGATTTCATGTACGGCATTCAGAAAAAAAATTCCTATCGTTAGTACTTTTTAATGTTCATACTTTTGATGGAAATTAAGATTAAACTAAGAGAATAAAAGAAACCCCATCAGATATTAGTACTATATCCTTTCCAAACATGGTATTTATTAATACAAAATTTAATTTCATATAAACAAATGAATCTAGTAATAAACCTTAATTTGGAGGGAAATTTCTAGAGAAATTTCTTTTATCTTTTGTTTTAATATGAAGTATAATTTTCCACATAGAAATTATACTTTTTCAGTTGTATACAGATGCCAATGTAGGTGGAGACAACAAAACATTCATGCTTGCCACTAATTTTGTATGAGTATAATTATGGCCTGAACAATGATTTCTCCTCAGGTCTCTTAAGATAGTTTGGAAACTTTACCTTTTGAGAGAAGTCAGCCACATTCTTTGCTCCTTAATTCCTAACTGTAATTCAATTTATGGTCAATCAGTAACTATTTTAAGTGATTTATATTCAAGAAAGATATATTTGTAGAATATTTTCTGAGCCTATGTATATTATCTGAAGTTATCTTTCTTTGGCCTTTGCACTTGAAAAAAAACCTGATTTTAAAATATTTGGCTCACAAATAATTTTTCTTTAAAAATATTTGTATAGGGATGCCTGCATGGCTTAGCTGGCTAAGCAGCTGGCTTTGGCTCAGGTCATGATCCCAGGGTCCTGGGATCAGGCCCTATGTCGGGCTCCTTGCTCAGCGGGGAGCCTGCATCTCCCTCTCCCTGTCTCCCAGCTTGTGCTCTCACTCTCTTTCTCTCTTTTCAAAAAATCTGCATATTATTTTCTGGCATTAATTGGCTAACCAATCCAAATGAATAACTAACAGGATTATTTTTGATACCTGAGAATTTCATTTTTATGCTGAGGTGTTCCTAAGATTGTTTTTATTCTATATAATACTAAAAAGTCAGTGTATCAGTAGTACATGTTTTTCTTGATTTTATCTGGAAATTATTAGGCTTGATCTCAATTCTTTACCCATTATATCTATCTTCTTTTTACCCTTCTTCATGCTTTTTGTATCTCCTTCCTTAGGCTCATGGAACTCACTTTGGGATAGAGTAAAATTTTACATGCAAAGTACTTTGTAGAGATCCAGGTACACAGATAGCAAGCAGTGACTGATGGCTAGCATTTTTACCCCAGGCCTAGAGGTGCTCCCAGGATGTGGCCTCGTAAATGGATTCCTGCCTTGATAGTATGTCCAGTTCCCAAAGAGTTTTAGGACAGAAGCCCACCAGGCTTGGCTCTCGCCTCTCTGCCGACCCCTAGGCACACAGTCTTGAGGAGGGGCTCTCATACCAATGAGACTGTTCTGCTGACCCTTGCAGCATATACAGTCACCCTCTACTGAGTTTCTTATGACTTTGAGGACAACCGCACATCTCAGATTCGCCTGGAAGCTGGGGCTCCCCACGGCCGTTGCCTGTGTTAATACCCCACATCACAGTTGGTATGTGTAGTTCCTGGCAGAGTATCTGCCTGACCCGTTCTCCTGCTGCAATTAAAACACTTATGCTGATTGTAAGATTTTCAATCCTGAACACATACGAAGCACATTAACTTAAATATCACACGTGGAAGTGAAGTCTACTTTATGTTCTTTTATAAAAATCGGACACTATTCCTCTTTCTAGTTACCACTCAAATTGCTTTACTATTGGTTATCAATACTGATTCTCACTAAAACTGCAAGTCAATCACATAAATACTAGATTTAGCATATATTTCAAATGCTCCAATGCCAGACTGATTCCAATAACAGTAGGTTAAATCAAAGTCTCATCACTTTAAATGAAGGTGACTAGAAGCAGAGTAAAATAGTCAATCTCAGTGTCCTTCCATCCATTATAAAAGAGGAATATGGAGGAAGTTAACATTAACTGAGCACCTCTCTGTGTCAGAAACCACGTGTGATACAGTTCATACATATTAAATAAGTTTGCTCTTTTGTTACGTTGTACGCTTGGATTCATATTCCTATGTATACCAACTTAACATTATTGCAAAACATAGTAAGTAGAGCTCTTTACATGAACTGTATAGATGCAATTAATTTATGGTGCTTTGAATATTGTTTTGCACCTAAGCTTCACATTTGTTTTAACACATAAAATTATGAGCCATCTGACACTGCACATCTTCCTCTGTAGTCTTGGTCAAGTTAGCTCTAGAAACAACCACTAAAAAAGCCAATTTTACTCACTTGTTTTAAGTTCAAATATCTTACAAGAAGTGACAGATCCTTTGTTCCATTTTGTGGGCCCTTCAGAAACTACTTTGATGACTATAACCATTCAGTTTTCATCACCTCATATTAGTTCGCTAGGGCTGCCATAACAAAGTACCACAGACTAGATGACTTTTAATCTCTTCAGAGTACTGGAGGCCACAAGTTCTAGATCAGGTTATCAGTGCAATTGGTTTCTCCTGTGACCCTCTCTCTCTTTTGCTTGTAGATGACCATTTTTTTCCCTGTGTCTTCAACGGTCTTCCCTCTGTGTCTGTGTCCTAATCACTTTTTCTTATAAAAACAACATCCATATTAGGTTAGGGACCACCCTAATCTCATTTTATCTCAATCACATCTTAAAGACCCTACATCTCCAAATGTTACATTCTGAGATACTGGGATTAGAACTTCAACATATGAATGGGGAGAGGGGCACAACTCAGCTCCTAGCACCTATTAACCCCTTACACTGAAAGAAATAATGCACCTTTCCCTACTCCTAGATGGAAAACTATAGGGTTGTTTTGTTTTTTTTTTTTTGCTTACTTGTCCAGGACCCCTGGGAATTTAGTTCAGAAATTAGAATGGTCTGTTTAACATTAATCGAAATTCTGAATGGAATGTAATCCCAAATCTTCTCCCTTTCCTGAAACTGGATGTGCTTTAGGTTGGAAGCCTGCAGTGGGATGGGGCTTCGTCAACTTCTCTATTTTACCATCTTAAGAGCTGCTTTTCTTTCTTATATCTCTTGCCCACTCCCCAATTCCCCCAGGCTGCTAATTGGGTTTTGATTCCCCCTGGGTCATAAAAGCATAAGAAGTCTTACAAGCCATGGGAATTTCAGGCAAACACCAGAAGTTAGAAGCAGCAACAAATGCTTCTCCCTTGCTGGTTTTAGAAGGAATATGCTCCTGATACTGTGATTTCTGACTTAGAGCCTCAAGCACTGAGACACGAGAAACTCCTGTTTTTCATGTCACACAGTTTGTGCGAGTTTGTTACGGCGGCCCAAAGAAACTTCTATGCCTCCTCGAATTCCGTACGATGGTTGAAGGGTCTGAAAGTCATGAAAGCAGTTTCCAGATTGTCAGCAAATTCTGCATAGGGAAGTCTGATTTTTAGATTTCACTATTGTAGCTTGGTGCCTGGGCTGAAATTGATGCTGAAAGCATCTATCATTTTTACAATCGTTTTTCTCTTGAAATATATCTTTTTAAAGTGGTTCTTGACTTTGATGAGGTGAATTACCTGCTTTTATTGTAGACTTTATAGAGACCAGATTAATTTCTGTCTCTGAACTGATGTGCTCAAATGAGTTTAGGAACGAATCCTAACATATAAAAGGGGACAGCCAATTTCAGTCTCAGTTCCTTTCAATCCTAACATTTTTTTCGGAGAAGCTAAGCATTGTCATTACTTCACATACGCATATGGTTTGTTCTGGATTTTTCACTTTGGGGAGTATGTTCAAAGGCATTTATGTTATACTTCTTTAAATATCTACAAATAAAACATTTTGACAATTTTCAAGGACTATTGGGAGAATGATCTAAAATATTTTGCATAATGCTTTATTTCGCACAATGAAAGAATGTGTCTATACATACCACACTGAAAATCCTAATGTTGTACAGTTACATCTTTAAAACCACTTTTACCTTTACCCCTTTGAAAAATTTGGAATTTGAAAAACTGAAAGGAAATTTTGCTCAGATTTGTAGCATAAGCAGCTGCTGGCAAAACTGTTGAAACAAAGCAAGATGCAGAGCACTTGTTCTGTGCAAAAGGCTCAGGAGCCGAACGCCCTCTGCTGGCTCTGCATTGCTACAGGGGTTCTTCCATCTTCACAGGAAGAAATACTTTGCAATACACACACTAATTTTCATATATTTACATTACACTCATATATATTCCGTGTGTGTTTAAAAGGCTCGCAAGTGCATTTGATTCAGCTTTATTATAGAGGTGGTGATTTTTCTAGATTTAGTTGTGAATTTATAAAATACTTCTGTTGAGTTCTTCCTATTTACTAAAGAAGTTCACAGTTTGAAGGGACTCTGTCACTATATGCCAACTGCTTCGCTTTCTATTTGAAGAAACTTAAGCCAACAGAGTTACAAGATTCACATACTTGGCCAGAGCCACTTAGTGACAGAAGTTTCTCCAGACCCCAAGTTCATTGGTATTTTTCTTTCATTTGACTACACTGCCTCTTACATCCCATCACTTAGTCACTTGCGAACTTTGGGCCCTCGAGGAGGTTGCTTTAGGTGTCTGAAGTGCAGTCAATTTGAGAAGTCTGTTAACAAGAATCCAGAAGGATAAATTATTTTCAAAAAAATTATTTTCACATACACATTTTAATAGCTTTCTTCCCCCCTCATTCTGTAAAAATAGGCCAGGTAAATTTGTATTGAAATGATAAGAAAATTGTTTAACAACAAAAATTAGACCTTCAGTAATGTGATTTATAATTCAAAATGTTCTTTGGTCTCATGGTATTTCATCCCATTGTGAAATTAGCATGAGGAACGCATAGATGGAGTTGAATTCATCAATGGAGCTGCCAAGGAAAGAGACTTTTGCTCCCAGACAGGATGTTTTTCTGTCTTAAATGATTTCAGGCTTCATCTCTGGCCCGTTAGCCCAGTGGTCTGGGTAGAAGCAGGTAAGGAGAGTAGGCAACTTCTGACTGTGTGATCTTGACTTATGTGCCTAGATGATATCTACGGTCTTTTACAGATTTAATACTCTCAAACTCTATTGATGTGGGGTTTGCCTGAATGGCTTAGTCACTTTGGCATCTGCCTTGGCTCAGGTCATGATCCCAGGGTCCTGGGATGGAGTCCGGCATCAGGCTTCCTGCTCAGCGGGGAGTCTGCTTCTTCCTCTCCCCTTTCCTCCCGGTTGTGCTCTCTTTCTCTCTCTCAAATAAATCAAAATCTTTAAAAAAAAAATAGGATGTAGATGTGTATCTCATGTTCAGTATTTCCATCCTGTCCTCAACATCGTCCATGACACATTAACTCTTTCTCTTTTTACTTTGCTATAACTGTATGTAACAACTTTACATTTCTGAATTGGTGCTGAGCAAGTCACCTAATCTTTCCATCCCTGATGGGTATGCTCTGCTCACATCACAAGAACTATCTTAATTCCACTTTGCCCAGAAAAAGACTACTACCCTACCTGAAGTTTTAGTACCTTTTTCACTTTCTTCTTGTAGCACTTTGTTAACTACTCTCACCTACTTGTCTGCATTGTATTGTAGGCATGGCATCATTTGTATGTATATTTTTAAATTTAATTTATTTTTAAAGATTTATTTATTTATTTGACAGAGATAGAAAGAGAGAGAGAGCACAAGCAGGGGGAAGGGCAGAGGGAGAGGGAGAAGGGACTCTCCACTGAACAGGGAGCCCAATACGGGGCTTGATCCCAGGACCCTGAGATCATGACCTGAGCCGAAGGCAGAGGCTCTAACCCACTGAGTCACCCAGGCATCCCATCACTTTACTCTTTCTTGAAAGGTTTTCAAGGGAGTCTACAATTCAAGAAATCTAATACATAAACATTACGCTCCAGCTACTCATATTTTACTACTGTGGTACTAAAGAATATAAATTGCAAATTTAAGCCCAATTGGATATCCTACTAGATACACTTGAACGTGCAGATGTTGTTCTTTATGTGACTGTGGTAGAATTCTTAGATGGCCCCAAGATTCCTATCCAGTACACATGCCCTTCATAAGCACCCTCCCCTTGAGTATGGGTGAGACTACTATGACAAGAAAGTCACTCCATGATTTGTTATATAGGACCTAGAATTAGCCAACTTAGATTTTCCTACTGGCCTTGAAGATACACACTGCCTTGTTTTGGAGAGGGTCAGCACAGCAAGGGAACTGAGAATAGCTCCCCCGCTGCTGAGAGGAACTCCTGGCAGAGAGCCAGAAAACAAAACAAAACAAGAACACAAAAAGCCACGCACCATAAAATAAAATGATGGGAGGTTAGTCCTCCAACTGCAAGAAACTAAAATCTGCCGATAACCAGGAAGCTCAGACTCTGACCCTCCAGTGAGGTCTCAGGTCTGACCAACACCTTGATGTTAGTTCTGTGATACCCTAAGCAAAGAACCAGCGATGCTGTGCCTGAATTAGACCTGTGACATTAATAATTTTGTGCTGTCAGAAGCCACTAGCTTGCCACACAATGATAGAAAACTGATACAGTGAGTGACCATTAGGAAAAAAGGAAATACATACAAAAATTACAATTATTCTTACCATGTGGAATATCTTCTCCCATGCTCTATGTACCTATCACTTATTTATTCATTCAATCACTCATCCATCTATTTATTCAACAAATACTTTTGAGCATGTTAAATGCTTCAGACCTTATCCGAACCACATAGGCTCTTCATAAAACTTTGAATTCAAGACACAAACATCTAATAGGGTGCCAACATTTTTGTAAAAGTTGCCTCCACTCTTCCAAACTGCCTTGAACTTTGTTCTCCATCTTCTCATTGTAATGATTTTCTGTAACAAATTATCTTTCTCTTGACGGCATTCTCTGCTATATTTCCTCTGATTAGATCATTCCTTAAATATTTATTCTCTGAAGAATTTGCCCTCTGAAGAAGTCATTATAAATTGTAAGGAATGTCAAATGGATTATTGGATGGGATCATTTCCTTCAGTCAAAAGCAATTTAATACCTACTTTCCCTCTATCGCTACCTCATTGGTTGGTACCATGGAGCACCAAGATATTTGGTCTTTGAGGTTCTTATTGATTTATGCCTGCAAATGTAAAGTAGACATAGCAGTGATAATACGTATCATTCATGTGACATCTATATAAGCTAGTATATTTGTTTTAGTGTTTTTTAGCCACAAATTCATTGTGAAAGACTTTGTGCCATCCTTTCCAAATATAATTTTACTGGTAATTTGTTAAAATTTCCTATCTTAAAAGGTATTCACTTTTCTTATATCATTAGGTACTTCTTGGAAATCTGGGATATGGCATATACAATTAAATAAAAATGAATAAATATATAAAAAGTATTAAAAGGCAAATTATAATGTCCTAGATGGCACAAAGATACACTTACATTGTGTATCAGTTACAACTGTCTCTAATCTGTAAAGGTAAACTACTCTTTAGTTATTTTAGACATAAGTTAAGGAAAATTCACCTCCAGATTATTACATCATTTGCACTGGATGCAAATAAAACTAAATTCTTCTAGGTGGTTTCAAGCTTGATTTATGGCATTCATCATTGCTGCAAACAAAGATCAGGCTCTACTTACTTTGCAACTGAAACAAAGATTCAAGTGCCAGTAGTTCATAGTTCCATGATCCCAGGAAAGACTAGTAGGTGAACAGGGAAGGAAAAAGAACTAACAGAGGGTACATTACAAATTAATTATGCTGTGGGTAACTGGAGTTTAAACCTTCGGGGATCTCTGGTATAGAACAAGCAGTCCCATCAAAGGGTGAAGAAGCTGAGATAACAGATGCCATATGCCCTCCATTAGCTCGAGGTGTGTTTCCAGGTAGAATTAATTCCCCAGTAGTGTCTAGGTGGGCAAAGTGGCCTCTGGCAGTGAAAGCATACTCTGACAGGTGCTCAGGCAAAGGGGTAGAAGTTCTGTCTGGCCTTTGGATGCTGGGCTGCAAGCAAATGGAAGCAGAGAAAGTACATGCCACTTGGGGAGTACCTACTGTGAATATGGAAGTCATTTTAAGTATATTGTATATGGAGATATGATAGACCACATAGCACATGGTATATGTTCCTTCAATAACCTTTCAAGGTAAGCATTGTATTTCCTCCTTTACCAATGAGGAGTAGGATGTACGAAAAGATCAAATAGATTCCCCTATGTCACTCAGTTTATGAGAACCTGCCTTTGAAATATGATCTATCAGCCTCTAAATCTCACGCTCTTTTCACACACTTAACATCTGCTTCTTGGATATTTAAAAAAATTAAACTCTCGACTATTGAGATTTCACTGTTTTTCCCTAAAGTGTCCATTTGATCCCATGTTCATATTTTTCCAGGATCTCATCCAAGAACCACATTTAGTCATCATGTCTCCATAGCCTACTCTGACAGATGCTCAGACTTTCATCTTTTTGATGACTTTGACTGTTTTGAGGAACACTGGTTAGGTATTTTACAGACTGTCCCTCAGTTTGGGTTTGTCTAATGCTTATCTCGCAGCTAGAATGTTTTTGAGAGGACGACCATGAAGGTGAGGTACCAGTCTCATCGCATCATATCGAGGTATAGGTTGCCAACGTGACTCATGATGCAGAGCCTTGGTCACCTACCCAAGGGAGTATCAGCCATGTTTCTCCACCATGAAGTTACCACCACCCCCCACCATCTTTCATGTTTTACTGTTTGAAAGCAAGTCAATAAGCACAGTCCACATGCAAGGTGGGCAAGAGAGTAAAATTCTACTTTCTGGAAGGCGAATTATCTATATAAATTATTTGGAATTCTCTATAGGAGATCTCAGAGATCAATTTTAACATGTCTCTAAAAACTTTAGTCTAAAATTGGGAGCCATATCTTTGTATTAGATTTATCTGTAACACACTAAGACTTCTGTAATAAATCTTGTTTGTGCCACTTGTTTCACTGGCAAGATGAAAAGTTCTCTTTAGTAGATGGAATTATAATGGGACCATTTTTGCCACACAGAAGTGTCATTTGCTCTTAGTCATGCGTAAGGCATGGATTGAACACTGGCTCCTGTGAGCTATAAAGACCACTTTGATCATTCCTTGATGTTGCAATGAGCATAAAATGTACTTCTGAATTTGTCAGGTTTATTTTATTTTATATTTTTGCAAAAAGAGTGTCTCTTAAAAAAATTCTGCATATCCCCACCAGATGCACACAGTCTACTTCTTTTAAATAAAAAGAACATCCCCAAATCTATTTAGAAAGTTAGCAACTAGAAAGTTGGAGTAGAAATATGCCTATCTGGTAGGTTTTCATTAGAAGACTAAGATCCTCTATTAAAAACTGGAATGGACACTAGGCTGTTTCTATGGTAACCTACTGAAGCCTTTTTTTTTTTAATGGAAAGGTATCATATCTGTATATACTACATGTAGCTCCTTGCTCTCTATTGGATCAAGTCCTTTGATAAAAGAATAAAAGAAATGAACTGAAAGAAAGTTCTATAGTCTGGCCCTGCTTGTGGTGAAATTATACTTGGGTACTAAATAACAAGAATAAAAAGCCCTTTTCATTTTGGCTGTATTCACCATGTCATTTTTAATAACAGAAGTTCATGTCCAAGTATTTTCCTGAGGTTGTATTAGGAATAGGTTACAAGCTCTCCTTTGACAACCTTTGCAATCTGCAAGCTCTTTGCTCCTTTTGTCCCTTCAAATCAAAATTCTCTTGCTTGACATTTACATTCTATTATAATCTTAGCTCCTCTACTTAAAAAACTTAATGTTCCACTCTCCTCAGTCCAGGCCTTCTACTCCATTTGGACCAGTATCCCTGCTGTCCTTGCAGACCCTCCATTCTCTGTGCTCACTGCCAGCTTTGTGAAGCCTTTCAGACCCACTCCTGTTCTTATCAGACCTTTCTCTGAATGCCTCCTAAGGCTTAGCAGTAAGCATACTTTTGTTTCAACAATGATTGTTTTGTGTTCTCACTGGGATTGAGTAGAGGGATTGTATGCCTATTTATTTATTCAGATTTCATCTTGTCAAAGAATGGAAGTGGATTTAAACAGAATTTTACATAGATATGTAACATACACACAGCAAGAAATAAGAGAAAAAATCCATCTGCATAAACAATGGTAATGTTTAAAAGAATGAAAGAATCCAATGTAAGGCCAATATAATTATTATTCCATAAAATATTATTGATTTTCTCTGGATAAACCATGTGTCTGGCAATAAAAAAGAAATGGAAAATCTGTTTCTCAGGAGACAACCAACTCTTCCTAATACTCACTGCAGTATGAAATGCTCTTAGGGACACTCATGGAAGAATTCCATGTTATATAACAAATAGCATTTTCACCAACATCCTTATACACAAAAAAAGAGTTTGAGTTTTGGGTATATTTTCATATTCCTCTTGGTGTCCATACATTGCTGGGTATACATACGGTGTTCAAGGAATTTTTGACTGACTTTTTTTTTCTTTAAATCATTAGGTTCTGATGACTGACAGACTACTTAAAAATTCCACATTGTTTAAGACATTTCCCAAAACAAATATATATATATTTCCCCCTAACTTCTAGCTTTCTAAATTCATGTCTCTGTCCCTGGAACAAAGATTTCACAAATCACCTGGACTTGCTGCTCTTCTAACAATAGGGATAAAGAATACTAGAACTGGTGAACATGTAGCTCAGCCATATTAATTACAGTATTAGAAACCGAAGGCAGAAAGGGTAAGGAACTTCCATACAGCCGCTGCTATGAGCTGGATGTCTGTGTTTTCCCCTCTCCCCAACTGTTCTGTTGACCCTAGGGGCCAATGCCATGGCATTTGTAGGTAAGGTTTGTGGGAATTAATTAGGTTTAGATGAGGTCACAAGGGTGGAGCCCCAATGATGGAATTAGTGCCCTTACAGGGAGAGGAAAGGAGAGACCAGAGCTAGCTCTCTTTCTACCACAAGAAGATACAGGCAGAATGTGGCAGTGTACCAGCCAGGCAAGTGTCCCCACCAGAACCTGACCATTCTAGCTCCCTGATTTGGGACTTCCAGCCTCCAGAACTGTGAGAGAATGTGTCTGTTGTTCAAACCACTCAGTCTATGATCTTGTGTTATGGCAGCTGGAGCAGACTAAGATAAGCAGAGAGCAATTTTGACACTCAGGTCTTCTGATGTTATCTTAACTTTTTATCAAAGCTGACTGAGATCAAGTATGATGTGCTATAATAAGGTATAAGAAAAATGGAACCCACTTATGATACCTTTCTATTAGGGTTACTCTGAGATTCAAATTTTATGCATATTTAAAGCATCTGGTAAAGGTCTACTATAGGAATAGTGTTCAATACATAACAGTTTCATCCCTATCACTGTCAAGGCGGTTGGGACCAAAAATTCATGCTCTATTTTTAAAAAGCTTTAAAAACAGAAATAACTAAACCAACTCATGCTGCTGATCTGTGCTTTAATTTGGTGCAGTATGTAATTAATCCTAGAAAAATATTATTTTATGCAAAGAAGAAATTATTGGTATACTTCTATTTAAATAAAAATGATAGGTTTTAATGGTGAGAACAGATTAACTAGGAGGGCTGCCTAATAAAATGAGAGAGAACTGTTCATGGATTATACAGAAAAGCAATGACATTCCCATGATATCTGAGACACAATTCTTACTTATTTGACACAAAGAATATAGAATTAGGACTATTAAAATATGAAAGATATTTTTGTTGATATTTTGTCACTATTGTTATGCCTACATGTCTAACCACGCAAAATCTGTATGGAATATATACTCACACTAAAACATTTTGTTTTCTGTCACAGATATGTCAGCTTGCCTTTAAGTGGTTTATCTTCATAATATCTTATATATGATAACTCCTTTTCTTTCTTTCTTTGAGAGAAAAAGAGAACAAGCGGGGGAAGGGGCAGAAGGAGAGGGAGAGAATCTTAAGCAGGCACCACAGTCAGCCTGGAGCCCAACATAGGGCTTGATCTCATGACCCTGAGCTCAAGACCTGAGCAGAAACCAAGAGTCGGACGCTTAGCGGACTGAATCACCCAGGCACCTTATAACTCTGTTTAAAAACTGGTGTAAGCCTGATGATTCACAGACATGTACCCCGGGGCAAATAATACATTATATGTTAATAAAAAATTAAAAAAAAAACCTGGTGAGTATTAAGTAAGGAACGCTTCAAGAATCTTGGTGCTACAAAAATATTATACCTGGCATTTTATTTGGCTATAAAATTTACAGATTTTATAGATTTTTCCTTTTCCCAAACTTTTTATTTCTTTCCCTGGCACTGGTTAGTCAAATATTTGAATATTAATTTCTTTTCTAGTTTTTTGTTGCCAAGGCTTTATAGTGCTATATTTTCTTTCCTGAGAAACCAAGCTTTCTTATTTGAAAGAAAAACAAAAACCTAGAAATACCCTTACCTGTTATTTCTCTTCTAAAGAATTTAATGACGATGATAGAACTAAGAACTCAGTAAGAAAAAGAGTTTCTTAGGTACAGCAAAGCAAATAATTATAAGTATGGATTCTGCTTGGCTTCCGGTGAGTATAAAAGTAGACTAGCCAACGCTGTTAATTTAGAAGTCATAGACATTATTTACCTTACTTAGAAGCTAATAAAGTGGCTTTACTACTAGATTGAGCCAAGATGAAATTATTACATCATCTTCTATAAAACACTTCACATGATAAATTAAAATATTTATATCCTCAGTGAAATTTAGGTACACATGTGGTCTAAGGGGGAAAAACAGGAAGTCATTTCAAAAGACCTTAATGTTCTTTATATATAGTAGATTCATGCATTCGCATTATTACTTTTTTAATATTAAATATAGAAAATGTCAGGAGGAAGATTACTTGAACAAGGAAGCAGCTCAAAGTAATGATAAGAATAGGGTGTTGAGTCAAGAAGAATTATGCATAAATCAGGAGAAAAGCACCTGAAGATAAAACGGAGAGAGGAATGAGGTTCTGAAGATTGAAACAGCACAGAGGGGGAAAAGCTCTGCTGGGACTAAATGGTTGAATGCAGACAAGCTTATGTTGATAATGTTAGTGGAAAGATTGGAGTCTGTACTTAACATGGGCTGAAGAGGAGATAAATGGGTGAGCTGAGGGAACAGACTGATGCTGCTAACATTTTTCTTCTAGTAGATTTTTGTGTTAAGAGCTTACTCTTCTCAGTAAGAAAAGTTCTATTGATGGTGTGAGATAAGAGTAATGTGTGTGTGTGTGTGTTGGGATTTTATTAAACTAGAATAGTATTAAACTTTCTTCTTTATGAGAATGTGTGATATTTAACTTTTTAAGGAAGGTTTTAAAAAAAATTCTGGGAATCTCATTAGTAAAATGAATATAAATTTGCATGA
This sequence comes from Nasua narica, assembly GCA_028533885.1. Classification (NCBI taxonomy): domain Eukaryota; kingdom Metazoa; phylum Chordata; class Mammalia; order Carnivora; family Procyonidae; genus Nasua; species Nasua narica. Next base: position 105,836,939 of record CM052810.1, on the reverse strand, counting down.
ATTTCTCAAAGAGCTTAAAGTATTTTAACATTTAAGCCTTATAGAAATTTAATTTTAAGCTCTTTAGAGCATAGGCTGATATAATGATACACCATAATTGATTAATCAACAGAATAAATATTTCTTTTGCCCTGCTATGTGCATTGACATGCTTTGATATCATTGTCGTTTCCTAAGATGACTTTATTTTTTAAGCTTTTATTTTTTTATTTGAGAGAGAGTGAGAGAAAGTGCAAGCAAGAGAGAGAAGCAGATTCCCCGCTGAGCAGGGAGCCTACACACGGTTTGACCGCAGGACCCCAGGATCATGACCTGAGCCAAAGGCAGATGCTTAAGGGACTGAACCACCCAGGGCCCCCTAGATGACTTCTTAGAAACTGTTGTCCCTCTAAGTTTAGTCTGGTGTCCCTCGTTGCTTTCTTTATCAGGAATCAGAGTAGAAATTTTTATGATTTCAACACTAGGAATAACTGAACCTTTTTGAAGGTGGCTTGTTTTTATATTATTGACACAATGAATCATATAACCAATTTTGTACTTAAAAGCTAGAAAGCTTAAAGCCAAAGGTTTGGCTTATTTAAATGAAGGTGGGATTTCAGGGAATTAATTTTAAGTACTTTACAGTAAAATAGTAAAAGTGCTTTCTAGGTTAACTTGCACTGCCAATTTTTCCAGAGCCTTTAACAAAATGTCCTATGATAGATATTAACTATCATTATATAGAGATATATAACATTATACCCAGAGGAAAAGATAAATCTAAGAAATGGCCAATATTAGTGCTCATTTTATAGGAGACCTTAAGAAAAAAAATTCACAATCTCTGAGTAACTCCTACCAGGGAAAGAAAGGGGTTAAACACAACAGATTTGCTCTCTGTTATTATACCAGGAAACACTCCAACCAGGCAAACTAGGCAGAATCACATCCTACACTTAAGTTTAAGTTCCTGCAAATTTCAATCAATTCCAAGTTTACCAGATATTCCTTTAACATAAATAATGCTGCTCTCCTCCAGCTTGCATGTATCTAGCTCATTTAAACATTTAATGAATGGGACATGCTCCTTCTTTTCTCTTAGGCCATTTCATTTCCCTTGCAAATTTACCCTGCTGATTTTAATTCTATTGTGCAAACTTCACTAAAAGGGGACCAAATTAATGTAGAAAGGGCTTCTAAGTAATTATAATACTGATAAAAATGCAAACTATAAAGTCAATTCATTTTTGTTGAATGAATGTATTCATTATAATCTGCGAGTACATTAGAATGCATTACTAAAATAATTAAGCTCTTTCTAGAAGAGGGTCTGTAATAAGGACAGGAAGTATTTTTTTACCCTCAAAATTTGTTTACTGTCATAAGGTTAGATACTTCTTAAATATAAGTACTCACATTTTAGAGGAGGAGACATTTGTTTGAAAGTGTTGATAAGACCTAATGATCTCTTCTTACCTTGGCAGAAAACACGGTTTTAATAAATGGCTAGCAAAAGCTTCCCTAAAGGCTTGCTACCTTGAAAAATGGCTGTGAATCATTTACTACAATAAATTACATGGAATGTTTCCATATGCTTTCTAGCTCCCTCCAAATGAGTGGCTCCAGGGAGAAAGAGAAACATTATAAATGCATTTGCTAAAATGTGAGTATTTTTCCATCATTTTATGTATTTTTTTGTCTTTAGAAATATGCATGCTTTTTCCCCTTTTGATTAAAAAGATACTGCAATTCAAAGGGAAACACCACGGGATTTTTAAAAATTTTATACTGATACTTGCTATTAAAGTAAAATGGTTATTTTATAAATATTATATTGATCTAACTACCTAATTATAGATATATTTTATTTAAATTTTTAAAAAATAGTGTCAGATATATGACCAATAAGACTAAGACCTCTTTGCCAATTTGATATTGGCTCCTTAAAGCTGATATAAACGTCATTTAAAAGCACCTCATTAAAAAAGAATGGTATTTCTACACCAAAAAGAGAAAGCATAAAAGCAAGTAATGATTGAAATATTTAAACTGTTTAAAAGTCTGTACATGAAAATACACCAGAAGGAAATCCAAAAAAAATATCTGGAACATGTATCACAGAAAATCCAAAAAAAATGTCTGGAACATGTATCACAGAAGGTAATAATCTCAATAAAGTATTTTTATGAGTGGAGAAGAGAAACAAGAGCTCCCTCAATCACCAATGAAAATGTAAGCAAAGACAAAGGCAAATCTAGACTAGATTTGACTAGAAAATCTAGAAAGTATGTATGTCAATTTTTAAATTGCTTAAATGCATTTATATTAGAGATATGATTTTAAAAAGATAAAATATTTCTCCCATACTAAGTTGGCAAAGATGAAAAACAAAACAAAGCAAAAGTGCAGTGCCCATTTAGGGTTGTCCAATCTGATCACAATCCTGGGGAAGCAGTTGGAAATCAATATAAATGCAATGAACATACATGTTGTGGGGAGTCAGCCAGATTTAGATTCAAACTGGCTTTACCTCCTAATCATATTACCAACCTCTCAGGGTCCCATTAGATTCATGAGTAAAATCAGGACAGTAATAGTATGTACTTCTTAGATTGTTGTGGGAATGAAAGGCAGATATGTATGTAAAATATTTATCATAGTGCCTCTTTGTAGCTTAGCAATTAGTCCCATTAAACCAGTAAAACCTTAAAAGGGACAATTTGTCGTTATCTATTAAAAGCCTTATAATGTTGCAAAAGTTTTGACCTGTCCAATTTACTTCTAGACAGTATTTTTAAAGAAGTAAATATAGATGTTCACTACATTTTAGCTACAAGGTTATTGAAGAGCCTCACCTATAACAGTAAAAATTCACTAATGGTATTGTGTATTAAACAGTAAGGGACTGATTAAGTTATAGTGTATCCATTCAAATATGCCCTGTTCAGGTTAAGAAGTTATTAGCCAATGGATAGCCAAAAAGAAGCTAAATTATTTGGGTTTTAAACAGTGTCTTAAGTTTGTGAATGGAGTAGTATGTGGTCAACAATGCAAGTAGAGAGAACAGTATCAGTGAACTGCAGAGATATGAAAATGCACGGAGCCTATAGGGAATAGAAAATTATCAGACATATGTCTACAGCACAAAAAAACTATTAGAACATCAAAGGAGACTGTGCTGAGAAGTCAGATGAGGATGAAACTATGTGGGGTATTATGTATATATACATAACTAAGGAATACATAACCATATATATAACTAAGGAATTTTTATGTAATTCATAGGGCAGTGGAGAATTGCTGGAGATTTTTATCAAATTTTAATTATAATGTGGCATATATAAGATATATGCATGGAATTCCATATGATGTATGGTAATAATGAGGTCTTCTGATCACACAGGTGAAAGAAGACATATAGTTATAAAGGGTCTTAGAGATCAGAGTCAAGGTATGTTATTTTCATGATAATATCAGAATTGGGGGACCAACCAAATTTCAGAAATGTCTGGGTTTAAATTTTGGATGCTTATGTGAAAGAGAAGAAAATGAGCACAGTCTGGAAATAGCTAAGTTTGAGATGTCTGCAGAGAGTCCCAATAATTAATTGGCAACAGATTCCAGAGTTTAGAAAAGAGGTTGGAGATGAAGATATAAATCTGAGTCATTAGCATTGTAGGAGACATGGAAAGTGCTTCCAGGAATCAATTTCATCTTTTCAGAAGTAAGGAGAAGACAATCCCATAACTTCTAGTAATATACATTCCACCAGGAAATTTGAAGTTTTTCTTTCCCTTATAAAAATATTCAAGTTTTAACCAAATTCCTATTTATTTTCACTCTTTTGCAAGTGCTTAATGATCATCACATTATTTGGGAATGAAAGCATTTCGATAACAGATAGGAATGGACTTTCTAATTACATCATTATCCTTTGAAACGGAAGATTTTTATTACTAAGTTTCTAAAAGAATACATCAAAAAAAAAAAAAAGAGTACCTCAAGATGACCAAATGTTGAACGTAATAATAATTCTACACTTGATGTCTTATTTTTACAGTATTCTTCCTACAAAAACTTCCACGTATTATTTCATTTTTGTGGCTAGTTTTTATTAGGTGCCTACCACATCCCAAGCCCTGGGTGGGGTGGAGGGAGAGTACGTTGGGTATTTGAGTGTTTAAGTGTTAAAGAAAAGTATTTCTGGCAACTACTGAAAAGTAAGTTTCTTCCTGATATCGCCAAGAACATTTAAAAAAAAAAAAAAAAAACAAACCTCCTATGCAAGGAGAAATGGTTAAGGGATAGTTGTCAACAAACATAAAGCACCTTCTTTTAGAAATTCAACCAAGCGGAAATGCTAACAAAACAAAACAAAACAAAAAACAGTGTTAACATCTCTTATGAATTTTGTGTAAGAGCAGGAGTGAGAAACTTGAATATTTTATATGAGTTGGGGCTACTTTTAAAAATTTTAAAGAAAATAACCATAAAAACAGATACTGCTTCCATGGTAACATAAAAGAGTAACAATAAAACACAGGGAAGGTAGCTCTGAGAATAAAACACTAAAATCTGTTCTTTTCTAAAGTAAGTAAAAAATGTAAACATGTCCTTAATTAGGGACTAACTAGGATTAATCATCTAAGAAATATTGAATTCCATCAAAGTATAAATCATAGTAGGGTTTTATGTGAAGGTTTAATTTTTTCATAATATATATTAAAACAAGAGGAGAGGCAGTTCATTTAATTAAGCTTAATCATACCATAGGAAGTGTGTGCATTTACCTTGCCTCTGGCATTAGCCACTGAATGAACACTTCTATTTTCTTACAGAGAAAAGAGAAACAATTGAGAATAGAAAACATAAAGAGAATAATTAATGTCAATAGACCAGTATATGTTCTGAATGTCCAGTATATGGCAAGCTAGTGTTGGTTGTTATATAAATTTTACTAATCTTTAGAGGAAAAAAAATTAGGTGAAAGTCTTTTACCCATTTATAAATAGAACAGTAAAGCTAAAAAATATTAAGTAGTTTACCATAAATGACATGATTAATCAGGTCAGAGCAATGCTCTAAAGTGATACCGTTTTGGGATGCCAGGGTGGCTCAGGTGGCTAAGCATCTGCCTTCAGCCCAGGTCATGATCTCAGGGCCCTGGGATAGTCCTGCTGAGCAGGGAGCCTGCTCCCCCTGCTCATGTTCTCTCTCTCTCTCTCTCAAATAAATATATAAATAAAATCTTAAAAAAAATAAAATGATACTCTTTTATTCTCAGTATTGTTTAATTTTCTCTATTTTTATTTGTTTAATTGTGAAAGTAATACATATATACAGAAAAATGTGGGGTAAAAAGTAAAGTTTCCCATTCCAACTCATTCTTCTCACCAGAGGTAATTATACTGCAGAGAGATTGCTATGCATTTCTAACAGATTATATTGCATCTAGATAAATATAGATATTATAGATACTTTGTAGAGAAAAGTGTTCATAAATGAAATCATTCAAAGGAAGTTATATTCTGGATTTTTCCCCTCCTTTTCAGTTTTCCATGACAATACTCATAGACCTCTTTCACTCAATTTGGTGACTATGAAGTATTCAGTACTATGGATGAGCCACAATTTATTTAAACATTCCTGTCTTGGTAAATATTTAGCTGTGTCCATTGCTCTGTTATAGTAAAAAGGGCTCCTGTAAATTTTCTTCTACGCATATCTGTAGGCATCAATAACCATTCATGTAGATGGAAAAGCATTGGTTTTAATTTCTACCTTGTCAGTAAATTGACAGTGTAGAAACATTAGAATATATGTAGGTATGGGTTTTTACTTATTGTTTGTTCACTTTATTTATGAATCCCTAAGATTGGTGTCTTTATATATTTCTTTATATATGTCTTTATATATTTCAGTTACTATGACAAAAACAGTATTTTCTGGCAATGTCTACATAGGACTATGGTATAAGTCTGTGGTTCCGACCATGAATTCTTTCATCTATTTACTATTAGTTATTAATTACCTACCATATCCCAGGCCTAGAGACGAAGAGAATAAGGCATAGTCCCTGATAACGAGAAGGTTATGGAAGAGTGTGATAGCTTATTTCTGGGTATTTGAACGCTTGTAAATGAGTAATGTAATTTTTAACATTTATGATCCACGTGTTTTGTGTCATCTAGACAGATACAGGTATATATATGCCTGGTTATCTTTTTTAACATTAATTATAGCCACTTAAAAAATTGATGAGGATAATTCATATAGATTATCTTCCTTTTCAATTCCCATTTTCATTTTCATCTGCCTTAGAATCAGAATGATGTCACAGATAGTGTGTTTTTTTTGGAATTCTGTAGGTCACCATGGTACAGATGATCAGTTGACTTTTTTTAACAGCTGATGAAACACATTCTGGAGACAGTTCTACATGTCTACCCAGTATGCATGGTAAATAAACCGTGAGGACATTTACACATGTAAGTATAGTAAAATATTCTGTGGTTTTGTGCTAGAGGTATTCAAGTAACATATTTCTGGCCAAAGGGACTATCAGGGAGGGGTGTAAAAAATCTTTGGAAGTCGTTTCTCCTAGTAAAAGGACAGTCATGGTTGCTGCAGCTCTTCTTTACCCCAACTTCTTCCTGCCTTGAATGTGGATATGATGTCTGGAGTTTCAGCAGCCCTCATGTGACCAGCTGATGATAAAAGTTAACTTTAAGCATTGAAGAATGGAAAGTTACAAAGTTTCTGATTTCTTGACAAAGTCACTGAAGACCTGAACAAATGTCAAGAGTCGACTACCTTCAGATTTCTAATTTCCATTTGTAAAAAAATTAAACCCTATACATTTAGTCCTCTAACATGTAAGCTGTTTGCCATTTCCAGCTGAATTCACTGGGATTCCATTGGTTTTGGTAGGAGAGGCCTCTCACATTCATTGCAAATATAAAAGCTATACCATTTCTGAATGCTCTGTCATTGTTCTGTCTGTATTGTTCTTCCTATTATTCTCTTTCGGGAAGTTATTTTTCCGTGCTGTAATCTAGAAAGTTTGATTTAAATATTTTTCTGCTTTAGTTGAAATTTCGGAACACTACTTCAGATTTTAATATTTTTGTTTGTTTTTTAAGAGGAAAATTTAGTTTTTGAATGTTCTCCGTTGAATCACACAGGTCTAATTTAAGTCTGGGGTCAAAATGCAAGAGGGCTACTGCTTTTTCCCTGTAGATTCTTGACACATTCGGCTGCATTACCAGTATAACCATGACGCTGTAATACACAGAATAACTTTCACTTCCTAATTTCACTCCTAATGCACTAAATAAGTCACTGGTGTGTTTCTCCATGATTTTTGTGAACATCTTGTCTACAGAGGATTAGCTATCTCAAACTCTGTTATGAATTCCTACAAACTCCAAATTCTGCTTCTTAAAATGGCCATGACAGAGGGCTGCTTCACCTCAAGACCCACAGCCAAGCAGCCTGCACACAACCCACCTTGCCGAGCCACTGTCCAACATTTGAAGAGAGTACAAGGATCCTTGTGATAGTCTGACAGGTCTCTGAAAACTGGAGAGCAACACACAAAAAAGCTGTCCTAGACTTCTAGCCAGCCATCAGTTTTGTTTAAATACTTCATTTTTACCAGGTTCAAAGGGTATCTTCAGAGAGCCAAAGCACAAATCTAACAGATGGGTTTATCATGCATTTTCAAATTCACTGAACCTCGGAAATTTATAGCAAACATGATATAAACACTAACAAAAGAAATTTAAAATAATCACTACTGGAAAATATGGTTCTTGAGGGATTACTTTATACTATTCAGTTAATAGAATAAAATGTAGTGTTCATATTTGCTCATACATGGTAAAATGAGATAGGTCTAAAATATTTGGCTAGTTTCATTAACTGGACTCACTGAAAATTTTGCCCTATTTATTAAATTCTGTAGTGTCTTCTTAAGATACTTGGGGTAACAAGGTGGCCAAATTAGTTCTTGATTCGAATGCCCTTTAATTTCCTAAGCTAAGACTTCATTGTTACTGGCATGTGAGTCATGGTTTACTGTGATAGTTTTCACAGCAATACTTTCCCCCCAAAGATGAAGTTGATTAAAAAAAGAGCTTACCTGATTTCCTCCCATTCCATGACAGTTGAATATACCCACTTTTTCATTTTCCTTGCGGCCCATGTTGTCTAAACATTGGTTGGTTTCAACATTTCTTATCTAAAGGAAATACACAAAAACAGAAGTCAAATAGTGATTTAAGTGAGAAAATCTTTGTGGTGTTATCAAATTGTATATTGATAATGAAACTCTACATGTTGGTAAGGAAACTTCTCCAAGAACACATTATTTTAAATATTTTTCTATGTCTAGTCTTAATTTTGTATAAATTTCTATCTCCCTCCTATAGTAAACGTGAACAGCAATGACATTGTTATTAGCATCTAATCAAGAGGCACTCCTCATTTATAGCATAGTATCAGAGAAGGAGGAAACATTACAAATTAGTCATTCTTCTCCATATCCCTTTAAAATTTGGATAGTTGCCAAATTCCACTCAAAAAACCAGTCTATTCTTGAACTCCTGTAGTACCATATGCAAAGGAATTGAAACAAATTGGTTAAATATTCAAATTTATGTGTTTTTAGATTGCTTCATTACTAGATGTTCCATTCTATGTTAGCAAAGATTAATTATTATTTATTTCTGTAGCTAAAACATATTCATACATCTTTTTTCATCCCTAATGCCAAACTTAATGGAAAAGAGTTGACCCTAAGAAAAGCTATTACAAGACTAAATGGTGATTTCACATTAAAAATCCCTTAAAAACAAGATTAAACTGCCAACTGCAAACATAAGATTCTTGGTTTACACTCAAATATTGCATTAGTTCCATAATTAACATAATGTTAATATGTATTTGGGACACATGTAATTACAAAAGCCATTCATTGAGTTTAAAGATGCTAAAATTACTAAATCAAGCACAAACGAATAATAAAAATGGCATTTCTAATAAATGGAATGTTTTTAATTTCTTCCATTAGTTTAAACCCCAAGTATGGATTTGTATTTGTCCACTCTTTCTGAAAAGTTCTTAGCTCTGACTCTTATTAGAACATGCATATTTCACTGTTCACTCAGACAGTACTTGCATATATCTGTTTAGTTATCTATGCTTTAAGCACATATTTCTTCATATTGGCAAATTAATAAAATCAAAAACTTCTCAAGAGGATGGATTAGGTTTATATGAATCACTTTTTTGTATGATGCAGAGCCCAAAAGTAACGGTTCCTGGAGTTGAGAAAAATGGTGTGATCTGCATTAAGGCCCCAGGCAGCAATTGAGAAGAGGTGGGATTGGATTTCATACTTCGCAAGGGTTGGAAAGAGCTGCGCAGAGCTGTCAAGCCCTGTTCCAACGCCTTGATATTTAGAGCAGGATTACAGATGCTTTCATGGAGAAATCTGAGCAGCAACCCATTAGAAAGGACAGAACACACCATGACTATCAGAGAGGAGGGGCGCCTGAGTGGCTCAGTAGCTTAACCTTCAGACTCTTGGTTCCAGCTAGACCCTTGTCCTGCTCTGCAGGGAGTGTGCTTCCTCTCTCCCCCTCTCTTTGCCCGCCCCCCTGCAACTTCTGCACTTTCTCTATTTTTTTTTTTTTTAAGATTTTATTCATTTGACAGAGAGAGACATAGCGAGAGAGGGAACACAAGCAGGAGGAGTGGGAGAGGGAGAAGCAGGCTTCCTTCCTAGCAGGGAGCCCGATGCGGGGCTTAATCCCAGGACCTGGGATCATGACCTGAGCCAAAGGCAGATGCTTAATTGAGCCACTCAGGCGCTCCTCTCTATTTCTAAAATAATTAAATATTTTTTAAAAATAAAGAGAAAAGGGGTGCCTGGGTGGCTCAGTGGGTTAAAGCCTCTGCCTTTGGCTCAGGGCATGATCTCGGGGTCCTGAGATCGAGCCCCACATCGGGCTCTCTTATCAGTGGGGAGCCTGCTTCCCCCTCTCTCTTTGCCTGCCTCTCTACTTGTGATCTCTTTCTCTCTGTCAAATAAATAAATAAAATCTTTAAAGAAAATAAGGAGAAAAGATACAAGCTTCAAGAAGAAAAATTGTGTTCAAGTTCCATAATTTTTTTATCTGATGTAGGTTGGTTCAGGCACTGGAGGATACTGAGTCTATACGCAAAGGTTAAAGATTTTTCAGGACCTGTAGCTAGGACAAGATTGAGAAAGGTAACAATTGATAGATGATGTAGTATATCAGTCTGCTTATGTTTCACATAATCTAATCAATATGTAATATACAAATTTATTTTTAAGTACTTTACATGAACTTTTCTTGTTAGCATTTCATAAAAGGCAAACGAGAAATAATAAAATGATGTATTATTTATTATCCTAAAAAAGTATGGGACAGTATAGTACTGTAATACTTAGAGGAATAAATATCTCATAAAATGAGTAATTCATCTCTACATGTAATCTATGCAATCTGATTCAAAGGGCCTTCGCTAGACTCATGGTACTTGAAAAAATACTAGTTAATAATTACAGTGGCTACAGGCTGAGTCATTTATAAAATTTGGTCTTTTTGCTGAATGACAGAAGATTCAAAGCCATATTCAGGCCAGTACATACTCTGACAGAAGCATTTTAAAGGGACATATGATAGATTCATATGATCCTACTTTTTTGACAAATTAAGGACAGAACTCAAGAATGCTTCCAAAGTATTTTGTCCCCCATAACATCCTATTATTTATTTTTTTAAAGATTTTATTAATTTCTTTGACAGAGAGAAAGGCATCAAGAGAGGGAACACAAGCAGGGGGGGAGTGGGAGAAGGAAAGGGAGGCTTCCCAAGGAGCAGGGAGCCCACCCAGTGAGACGGGTGGCTTGATCCCAGGACCCTGGGATCATGACCTGAGCCAAAGGCAGATGCTTAACAACTGAGCCACCCAGGTTCCCCTATTTATCTACTTTTTATAATAGATACACTTGGTCTATAGCCTCTCATATGAATGCACTCATTCACTCAACAAATATTATCGAGAGTATGTACACTTCATGTTAAACACCATTTAAGGTACTGAGGATACTGAAGTGAACAGAGTAAACCTAGTTCATTCCACCATGGAGTTTGTATTTTAGAAGAAACAAGTGCAATACACAAATACATCCATAATATGTCAGAAGATCAAGAACGTCTGTGAAGAACTATAAAGCACAGTAAGAGCAGACAAAACGATGAATGGAGTACTATAGTATGTCGGGATTAGGAAAGGCCACTCACAAAACAATACTTCTTGAAAAGATACTTTAGTAAATTGAGAAAGCAGCCAGATTTCCATGTGTATGGAAGAGCATTCCAGAGAGGGGGGAATAGCCAATGGGTGCTCTCTGTAGCTGAGAAAACAGACTGAAATAACAAACTAGCAATGTAGCCAAGGTGCAGTAATCAAGGAGCGAAGGAGGGAGGTATCTAAGAGTAAATCATATAGGAAATCATAAGTTTCTAAGCATGAGGATGACCTATTAATAGCTTACCCTGGTGGCTGTGAGAACAGATGAGAGGGAGGCAGGAGTGGAAGCAGAGAAACACTTAAGGGGACTCCTACAGTCATGCCAGCTAGAAATGGTGGCTGCATGAAATAACAGGATGACAGCAGAGGTGAACAGGCCAAATTGGGGATATTTTTTCTTTAGGATTTGTTCACTTATTTACTTATTTATTTTACGGAGAGAGACAGTGCAAGTGCATGTGGGAGGAGGGGCACAAGGGGAGGGGCAGCGGGAAAGAATCCCAAGCAGCAGACTTGCACGGAGCCCAGAGCCTGGAGCTGGAGCCTGAGGGTTGGCAGGGGGTGTGGTTGGGACATGATCTCAGGACCCTAAGATCATGACCTGACCCAAAACCAAGAGTATGACGCTCAATCAAGTGAGCCACCTAGATGTCCCAGTTTGATGTTTTTTTAGATAGAACCAAGATAAGACTTGCAATTGAATTTGACATGAGCTGTGAAAGGAAGAAAAGACATCAAGAAGCGTTCTAAGGTTTTGCTTGAGCAAATGGACAAATGATGTTTCCGTTTACTGGGAACAACATTCTGATTTCTTGCATGTTGATAAATACATCTGTAGCCTTTGTATTTGCAAATCAATTTGGTCTATCTGAAGTCCTTGGCTTACAATCTATTTCCTTGAGTATCTTTAAAATGTTGTGCTATTTACTTCCAACACCAATAGCTGCTTTTGAAAAGTCTGATGATAATCTGGTTTTTCTTTACCTTATTCTTGTTTACAAATGTCTACTTGCTTGAATGCCAAACTGATTTTTTTTCTTTTTTTAAAGTTCAATAGATTTACCACAATGTATCTTAATATTGTTTATTCTGGATCACTCTTCCAGATAGATAGCATTTCTTTTCAATATGTAGTTTCAATTTTACTTTCAGGCACGTTTTCTTAAATTGTAAGTATTAATGTTCATTTTGTTTTATTGCTTTGATTTTTCCCACTAGGAAATCCTATTATTTTGGATCTTGTTGCTTATCTCTATGTCACCCTCTATTAAAAGTGGGATTGGGGGTTTTGGGATTACTGATTCATGTGTTGTTTCAATTATAACCTTTGTTTCTAAATGAATTCATTCTTTAATTTCTAAATCTTACTGCATTTCTGGCTCTTATTTCAGAGGTATTTCTAAATTTGATTTGTAGCGTTTGGGTCTACATTTTATCATTATATGATTTCTTTTAGCTTGCTTTGAAACATTAGGTTACACTTCTCCCCATCTTGAGCATAAAGCTCTGGTGTCCTTGCATTGTTTGTAGAGAGATCATCTTCCTCCTTATTACCTTTATACTTATTATGGCCATCCTGTTCTACTATTGCTGTTGTTGTTATTATTGGATGAGTCCAATTCTCCTGATCTTTTAAGAGACAGGGTTTGATCAGGAGACCATTTCTTTCTTTGCTTTTTTTGGGAATCACCTGGCATCTTTAAAATTATCCTGTTGCCTGCTTCCCAAGTCCACGCATTCCCATTTAGTTGGTAGAGAGTGTCATTTGGCCATTGGGGTTTTAAATTCCCCCCCCCCCCCGGTTATATTTTTTTAAAGATTTTATTCAGTTGAGAGCTAGAGATAGGGAGAGTGAGAGCACAGGCAGGGGGAGGGGGAGTGGAGTGGGAGAGGGAGAAGCAGGCTCCCTGCTGAGCAGGGAGCTGGATGCATGGCAAGATCAAGACCTCAGCTGAAGGCAGACGCTTAACCAACTGAGCCATGCAGGCACCCCGCGCAAGGTGCAGCAAAGTTTAGCAAATTACCAATTCTTGAGGGAAGTGTGCAGGGTCTTAATGTTAAATGGTGACATTTCAATTACAGTTACTTTTCCTTTTTAAAGTAACTTATTTTTCAGTGATTCCCACCTGGAAAGCTTTTAGAATATACTTCCACTTGGCCTCACCCTCATAGATTATGATCCAAATGGTCTGGAGTAGGGACCAGGAGACAGCTTAAAGCTCTTCAAATGATTCGAGTATATATTCAGGGCTGAGACCCCCTGTATCAAGTGAACACAGTGGAGTACTTGTTAGCTGGAGGCTTAGCTATTTTGTCAATCAGTCTGAAAATTCTGGATGTTGGTAGAAAGAAAGGGAGGTTTTCATAGTAAAGCTGATTCCTTTAATACCCAGTGGGGAAGCTGAAGGGCAAAGGTTTCCAGCTGTCCCCAACAGGGAAGGTTTACACAGGAGACCACTTCTAACTTTACAAGTCCAGCTCTCCTGTTCCTGCACTTTTCTGAAGAGTTGAAAAAAAATGCCTTCTATTTTTTGAGATCTCCGGATTCTGTTCATCGATCCTATTTTCATCTGGACTTTCCATTTTCTTTGTCCCTATTGTCTCTACCTCCTCAGTTGTGCTTGAAGTTTCTCTTAAGAAGGAACTTCAGCTAGTGAATTTTAAGAATTCACAGGTGTCAGGGTGCTCAGGCCTTTCAGACATTAGAAAGGAGACTTTTCACTGACTTACAAATTGGGTTGTATGAAAACACCTCTCAGTGTTTCAGCTACTATTCTCAAACTGGCCTCAAGCAATTTCTCATGAGTACCTGTTGGCAATTTGGGTGTTATCTGGGTCTCATTTCCATCAGACATCTCATTGCTTTCCTTTGCTTTCCTTCCATGGAGTATCACATGGTCATGAAATTTACAGCTCATATTTTGGGATTGGTGAGAAGACCTACCACCTAATTTTGTGGTCTGTGTTTTCCATCAGTTTTTGATTTTGCTATCCTGGATGCTCCTTCTGTTTTAACTATGTCACTGCTGCCACTTTTTTTTTTTTTTTTTTTTTTTTTTTGATTTCCAAGATAGACTGATCTGGGAGACTTCATGAAAAGAATCTTGTGCTATTTTGGATATGTTCTAATTATTCCACAAAGTGGTTTGATAATTTCTGGACATGTAATATTCTGTCCCTTAGCATATTGCAGGGGCTAAGAAGACACAAAACAGAGACACAAGTCAAAGCTAGTGAGGCTGGCTAGACTTGGGATCTGGGTAAAAACAAACAGGAGTCAGGGGTTTAGGATAGTTGTCGGAATGAGATGGGGTGACTACCACTGCCACCACCACCAGTAATAATAATTAGCAATCGTAATTGGCTGTGTTATGTGCTATTCCAAGCGCTTATGTGTAGCAGGTAAATTTAATATTTACTATCAACCTATCGTCCCCATTTCATAAATGAAAACATTAAAATACAATGAAGTTAAATAATTTGCCCAAATAAGGAATTCAAAGTTATTATGATTCTGACATCCAGATAGGCAGGTGGTATTTGTCAGAAAAGGGGTGTGGAAGGAGCAAGGAAGGGCTGGATTGTAGCTCACCAGAGTAAAGGTTATAATTGGGCTGGATTGTAGCTCACCAGAGTAAAGGTTATAATTGGTCATTCAGACAATGGTGAAGACACATGGAACAAGGAATGTGAAAGCAGGCTAGGATCAGACCCAGAGGACCAAGTCAAGAAGACTACATGCTAAGTGCTACACTGTTGGGGTGAGGTCATGTAAATAATTTCTGGTTATGGCCAGGATTACATTAGACACAATAGGATGGGACACAGAATGTCGGGAACAGAAGTATCAATAGCCAACTAAAAAAAAAAAAAAAAACAAAGAATAGATAAAAGAGACACTTCGTTTGAATAGAGACAATATCAAAAGGTTTATGTCACTAGACCTATAATATTCAGACTTAAAAAAATCCATGCATACTTAAGAAGGCAGGTTATTAAATAAAAATAATAAAAATAAAGCTGCAACAAACAGCTTTTAAAAAATGGTCATGAATGTGTACTGACAATAGTCATCAAGCAAGTCTTACTGCAAATTATGATATTGGCATACAGAAAGGTTCAGTCTATGCAACTTATCTTTTGAGACGCAAAGCATGATCTGATTTAGGATGATCTCGCGTGATTTTCAATCAGAACCTTTCTAAGAATACCCTGGGACCTCACTGAATGTTGTTTAAGCAAAAAAGTGAATTTTAGGAAAGATCCTGATCTTGTCACTGGTACCATATTATCTGACTATACCAATTACTTGGCCGTGCCATTAACTCTGAGAAAAATCTAGGCAAACAGCCACTGACGATCTTCCATTCACTAGAAATTCCTTACAGATTTTGTTTTATGACCTGTATCCACATAAATAGAGCACACAGGTAGTTCCCAGATCCGGAAAATTCTTTTGAATCCTTCTTTATGTTATGATATAGCTTTGACTATGTGGCATAGGGCCAGCTTAGTTTTAACTCCAATTGTTGGCTGCTTTGAGATTCCTTTGTGTATACATCATCTTTTATTGCTTGAAAACAATTTTTAATGACATAAAATTGAGAGTATTTTTCCCACTTGTGTTTTTATGTTTAAAATCAGCAAGCCTTTTTCTAAATGTTTCTACTCAGCAGCATCCTTGGTAATGTTCTTACCACTTACATAGTTTGTTCATTAGCTCTTGCTCCCTCTGCTGGATTGTAACAGCAAGAAACAATGAAAACTCTCAATTTAAAAAAAGAGGCATATACTCCCCCTCACTCTCATACCTTCGCGTTTCAAAACCAATATGTAAAATCCATTCTAAAGATAATAAACTAAACTTAAACTAGCTTTTTTTTTGCTTTAATTACTCCAACACATGCTTATCTTTCAATTGCACATTATGTTACTCATTATCATTATTTTACATATGTCAAACCTCGTTTGGTTTCTCTTTACTTGAAAAGAAGAAAATAGGCACATTTGCAGTGAATTCCAGTTTGATGTTAATGTTTCCATGTTATAATTGCTCTAGTGAATATGCATTTAAGTATATTTTCTCTTTACCAAATTGTGCATAAATCAGAAGGATGAGTGCAAAATCTATATATTTAACAAATCCAAGCTGACTGCTAATGCAGACCTGAGTTTAAAATACCCTGCTTGAGCCCCAGGGTGGCTCAGTCGGTTGAGCATCAGACTCTTGATTTCGGCTCACGTTATGATCTCAGGGATGTGAGATGAAGCCCTGTGCTGGGCACGGATCTGCTTAGGATTCTCTCTCTCCCTCTGCCTTACCGCCCCCCACCCCCCAGCCCCCAGGTGCGCGTGCGCGCTCTCTCTCTCTAATAAATAGATAGATAAAATAGGAAGCCCTGATTAATGGCTACAAGATTTAAAAGTTCTGATTACATGATAGACTAACCTCTGTCCAACACACATACAAAGTAAAGAACATGGAAAACTGAACATTTTCATTTATTTTAGTGGATTAAAAAAAACGACAAGAATACGGGGAGAATTCAGTAAATGCCCAACTGGCATAGAGTTTGTTAGCAACTGTTTGTGCCAATATCTACCCGAGTAATAAAATTAGAATTAATTCTAGTCTAATTATCAGCAGTGTGAAGTAGAAAATATTTTTTCAAGTGATAGACTCACTCACTTTGTTCATAGGTGGGCTACACAACCCAGCAGTCTTTAAAGTTAACATCTGATGAAGAGTAACATCTTTTTTTTTTTCTGTACATAGGCCTGTTCAGTTACCCTAAGTTGCAAATTAGCTACTGGGGCACAAAGAGTTTGTGAAATAGAATTGTGGGCAAAGAGAATGCTCTCATTAATGTAAATCATCTAAAAGGAGCCTTCCTCACTGGTTATCCTAGTGAAAGGTCAGGAAGACTGCAAATCTATAAATAGATCTCCTGATTAGCAACCGAGGGTAAATCTCTAAGCGTTTTAGCAACTGAATTTGGCAGTCACTGATTGTTCCCTTAATCCCTGAGGACGAGCAGCTTCAAGTGCCTATATTTAGTTACGTAAATTTGCTTTTTAACAACATTTATGGAATACGGTACCAATATGTACCAGAACCTTAACTAGTTGTTATGGTTAAAGGATACAAAAGGAAAAAGGAGTTCTGAGGTTGAATAGGCAATCCGAAATGCAGAGCCTAATGTCCAAACATCTTCTAAGCAAGATGGAAATTGTAAGCAAATGTAAACTGTAAGCCCCAAGAGTTAAGTCATTTGCCTATGGAAATCCACTTCTCCCTGTTGCCCTACATAGCTCACAATACATTTTTTTCCCTCAAAATGCTGGCTTGTTATAGGCCCCCAAATCTGAAGCATTACGACTTTAGAATCCCATTTTTCAACCCTATCGTACTTGAATCCGCCTTTATATTTACAAGATCAAAACCTGACATGTTAAATCTATATAAGCTAAAGGGCTGGTTAAGAAAGAATTTAATGCTGCAAAGAACTTGAGTGCCTTATTCCATTATGATATGCTTACTGAGCCTAAAAGGCACATGCTTCATTAAGCTACTTAAAGGTTTTAGTTCAAAGCAATTGCACAGCTTTTAACTTCCCATTGGAAATTGCATGTAATTCATGGGCTGGTTAAAGAATATTTCAATTACCTGAATAAAATTCAAATATAACAAATTAAGATACTGATATCAATAATTTTCCTACTGATTATTTTGGTGATGATAAAGGATAATGAGAAGCTGAATTTCATATTTGCATCTTCCAATACAGCTAAAAAAGTTATAAAGAGAAACTGACAGAGAAGAGTTTTTATTCACCAATACACTGCAGTATTAAATAATAGGCTTTGAACAACACTGAAAGTTAAGGAAATTGTAAACTATTAAATCCTACCAATTTCATTTTAAAGTGATGAGTACATATGAAAATATATATATCACAAAGAAATAATTTGTCTTGATAATTAGGTTGGACAGCTGATACCACTTTGAGGCTCTAACTATCTGGAAAAAAAAAAAAAACCCAATACCCTCATACATAAGGAAAGATAGCTTTTTATTTTCTTCTAAAAATGGTTAATGGTAGGCAGTAAGAGAAAGAGCTTCGAGTAAATGTCTGTTGTCCATTAACAGTTCATCCCAAACTCATTATCAAAATGTCCGTCTTAAATTATGTATACATGACTATGCAAAATCAAATTAAGAAGTAGTGCTTGGTAAAATTGTCCTTCTGTTTCCATGGAAACAGATGCTGGGTTGCATCTCTTTAAGGCTGGTCTTAAAGTGGAAAACTACAGCACAATAATATCCCACAAAGTTTAAAACTTAACACATCTCACAGATTTTTTTTTTTAATTTATTAGGGATTTAATTTATTAGGGATTTTAAAGCAGCAGTTTAGAGCATGACTCTATACTTCATGTAGGGTATCTTTTATTCTCTGAGGTTTTTTTTAAGATTTATTTATTTGAGAAAGAAAGCATAGCGGGTGTGGGGAGGGGTGGAGGGAGAGGGAGAGAGAATCTCAAGCAGACTCCCTGCTGAGTGCAGATCCCAGGACCTCAAGATCATGACCTGGGCCAAAATCAAGAGTTGGACACTTAACTGACTGAGCCACCCAGACTTCCCTGTTTCTCTGAACTTCTTAACTATTTCTTTTTTGCCATCTCTCCTATCCCCATTTCAGTAGAATGGCTTAAGAGTAAAGGGCTTCGTTATATGACTTTTTATCCTTAGTACATAACATATAGGTTCCAACTCCCACCTCTTATTTAACAAAAGCATTTTGAATAAACTATAATAATACAATCTATTTTGTCTTTCCAGCTTAAAGAAAAAGTGAGCATTAATGTCAGACTAACATTTACTTTAATCCTGACTTTAATAACGAGCTCAAGGACCCATAGATGAATCACATACATTTTCTACATGTCTGTTTCCATTTTAAATTGGGATCATAACAAAACCCAAGTCATGGAGTTGAGATTTTTATTTATTTTTGGAGTTGAGATTTTTATATAATATACTTGTTATAAAGCATCTAGCATAATGTTTGAGTTAATAAGAAACCAGTAAATGACAGCTATAATAATTATAATAACTATTACTACTGCTGCTACTACTTCTTGCCAGGCATTGTGCTAAGTACTCTAGATCTTCAACAATCATCACCAAATGCCTTTACGATTATCTTCACACTGCCAACAGGGGCCAGAGAGGATACCCAGAGCCACTCCAGTCCTAGGCTATAAGGTCAGGAATTAAACCTTCCTTCCTCTGCTTGCCTCCAAGGCCTGGGATTTTTTTTTTTTTTTTTTTTTTAAATACAACAAGCTGCCTCTTCTTGGATATGTTTTAAAAACACAGACAGGTACAGTCTCTTTCTTTCAAACTATTTCTGTTACATTAAAATATGGCCACCTGATGTATCACAGAAGACAGCTAATTCAAAATCAGTAGGTTGTACAAAGGAATTTGCCCACATGATATTTTTCCTTTTTCAGGAAATCAGTTAATTAGGTTTCCTTGATGTAGTGCAGGAAACCATAAAATTAGATTTTTAACATGGAAGTAAACATCTAGATTCTGTTTTAGAGTCCCTCCCAGGAGTCACTCTGGTGGCCCCAGAAAACTTCTAAAGAGTCCTTAGATCTGTTCCGTTATAGGCCCTGGTTATACCTCCTTTTAGAAAAAGTAATCAGTGCTCACTCATCAGGGGGTCCCCTGACTGCAGCAGGGGCAACCCTATGACAAGAAAAGAAACATGCTCTTCTTAGGATACAAGTCAGGTTCACAAACTTTTCAGGAAAGAAATGGAACTTATTAGATATTGGGGATCTTCAGAAGCACTAGATCATACTAACCAGCATGTAAACAGTGTTCATGTAATGTATGTATCGAATGTAAATCCCTGTAACATTAGTGCTTAAACAGAATGTTACATTATTTGAAAACAATGGCAACAATCCTCCCCATTAATAAGAGCAAAAACAAAACAAAACAAAAAACCCTGAGGCACAGGACAATTAAGTAACTAGAGTCACACTTAGAAAGTTGTACAGGGGTTCCCCCGGTAGCTTGGTCAGTTAAGCAACCAACTCGATTTCGGCTCAGGTCATGATCTCAGGGTTTTTATATCAAGCCCTGAGATGGGCTTTGGGCTCGGTGGG
This sequence comes from Nasua narica, assembly GCA_028533885.1. NCBI lineage: Eukaryota > Metazoa > Chordata > Mammalia > Carnivora > Procyonidae > Nasua > Nasua narica. Next base: position 105,816,428 of record CM052810.1, on the reverse strand, counting down.
GAATCTGCTTCTTTCTCTCCCTCTTCCTTTCCTCTTTTTTTTTTTTTAAGATTTATTTATTTACGTGACAGAGAGAGATGCCCCTCTCCCTTTCTTTCTGTTCCTCCTCCCATTCTCTCTATCTCTCTCCAAAATAAATCTTAAAAAAGTCATACATTCACTGTTATTACATGTAAATCCTTGCACTACATTATTCAGACTGAGGTTAAGTAGATGTCAACTGAAAGATTCTATAAAGAGATATTATTACGTGGCTAACAAGGAGATTTGACAAATAGACCAGGGATATGTACACAGAAAAATAGCCTTTAGGGGAGCCTAGGTGGCTAGTTGTTAAGTGTCTGCCTTCAGCTCAGGTCATGATCCCAGGGTCCTGGAATCAAGCCCCACACCAGGCTCCCTGCTCCATGGGGAGCTTGCTTCTCCCTTTCCCACTCCTCCAGCTTATATTCCCTCTCTTGCTATCTCTGTGTCAAATAAATAAAATCTTAAAAAAAAAAAAAAGAAAAAGAAAAACAGCCTTTAAAAAACAATTCTGCTAGGGGTCCACTCAGTCTCAGTATTTTTCCTTCAATTATCTTTTCGTTAATCATAAATAATGTTTATGGGTTAAAGTAACAGAGTGGATAAAGTTACAGATTATTTTTTGACAAATGAAAAAGTTTTAGATTTTACTCTACACATTTTCAGATATTCTACTATCATGACCTAAGAAAATGGCAGTTTCAACTTAAGGACAAACTTTATTAATAATTATTTTCCAAGTGCATTGTAGCATTTCTGTCAAAATTCCTTAATTATGACCAATATTAAATTAGTTTTGATTCCCTAAACTGATCCCTATTAAGAGAAAAATTACCAATTCAGGACATATAATTCATAAAGAAATAGTTCTTACTTTGAGCAACTGAGTATAAATTATGAATATGTTTATATAATCATAATGAAACCAACTATGTATTTTTATAGACAGTAGATATTTTGGAAAACATTTCAAGGAGGACACATGGTGTAATGAGCACTGGGTATTATATAATAAGACTGATGAATCACTGACCTCTACCTCTGAAACCAATAATACATTATATTTTAATCAACTGAATTTAAATTTAAAAAGTTTTAAAAATAGATATTTTGGAAAACAATGATAAAGGATCAATGTTTTTCAATGGGTCTATAAAGTCAACACGATTTTAACAACACTAAGATATTACTTGCAGTTTTCACTTTCACTTCTCATGAAGTACAAGGAGTCTCTCAGAGGCTACATGGTGTGTAATATTACAGTAGACTAAATACCAAAACAGACTCCACTTAACTTCTTTTAGGTCAGACAGTAATGCAATTTACAAAAATGTAACTGATGCTAATCTTACTATTTGATTTTGCTTTGGAAAATATATTTATTTTTAAAAATGCATTACTTATATTAACATGTAATGAATAACATTATTTTTAATAAACGAGTTTTACAGTTCTCAGGTTTAGGTTCAATACATTAAGTATTAATAGTTTTAACCAACCTAAACCAAAGCTCTTGGGGTTCATAGTAAATTTTAAGAGTGTAAGGTCCATATGACAAAATGTTTCTGAACTGCTGGTAAAGAAACAAGAAAATACTATTTAGTCTTAAACTATCCCCTTACTTTTGCAAATCCCAGTGATAAAGACCTTTATGGTCCTTGAGACTGTAAGTGACTTGAGAAGTTATTTAAAATAGATTTTAAAACGCTTGAAAGCAATTTATTCATAACATAAAAAATATTGAGCTCCTTAGAAATTGCTCCATTTGCAAAATATATTTATAACTTAACCAAAATAAATAATTCATACCTCACCAAGTGAGTAATAACGTCTCGGGATCTGGGAGTCCGGATAGATGTTTTCAAGGTACCAAGAAAAGGGCTTACACTTCAGATTTTCTCTTAGTGTTTTTCTGACTGACACATCTCCATAATCCACTTTGACAACACCTGGAATTTTTCAGAGAAACACACAAATCAGTTTGTGCTATTTTCGATTTAGTATGGTTTCCTCTGTTTACTTTGCTGTCAGTTTTTTTTCCCTCTATAATTAGAATTCCATCAAATTCAATTGCATATGCAGCTGCTACTACCCTGATTTTCTTACTAGCAACCAATTGGTACATGAAATAGATATAAAAAACAGCTTTTCCTTTGGTTATGACTTTTCAAGTGCAAATATTTATCACCAAATACTTACACTTCTTAGATGGAATAATTAATCAAATAAGTGTAAATTGGTATTAATTTAGCATCTCATAACCAAAGCTTAACTGAGCTGTGTGATAATATGGCTGTTTCTCTTTAATAAAAATTCTAATCCTCATATTTTCCTAGTGTCTTTTATTCACCACCATAGATTTCATGATAAACTTATATAAATATGATCCTTACAATGAACACTTATGTGTTCTAACATTCTCTCTTCTTCTTGAACTTTTATTCTATCTAGGTTTACCACAGACCTGATTTTTTCTTAATTTTTTTCTGTATTATTTTATCAGTTCATGTGAGCCACCTCAAATTCTTGAATAAGTAAGTTAGCAAATAAATAAGCTAAAATAAAGAAATGGCTTATACTCACATGTGTACATTAAAACTACTTAATTTCAAATCATGTTATATAAGAATATATGAAATAAATATTTCCGTCGATGTTCATAAAATGATTCTTTCTAGTTGAGAATTAAAAACAATGCTACTAATTTTTATATAAAAATACCATGGTGACACAATTCGCTCATTACTATCAATATTAAAAATGATTTGACTGAAATGACTAAGTAACTGTGAGAGGACTGCATTTCTTAAATTATTTTTGACAAAGTCTATTTAACATGTTTAAGACGAGTAAGCAATCAGAGTTGGGTACAGAAAAAAAAAAAGGCCTAGTATTTAGCATATTCTATCTCAGCGAAACAGCAAAACCCAACAACCATTCTGTAAATACAATGAATGATTGTTTAGACAATGCAGATCTCTGTAACTAATGCCCTTATTTGAGTCACTCCATTCAAATGTAGCGATACTCTTGAAGCTCATCACCTGTTAGTTTCCCTTTTCCCCACTGCTTCTTAAAAATTCTTAATTTTTGTTTTTCCAAAATTAAACGCCTTGGTGTTGTTAGAAAGCACTCTGATGATGCTTAAGCAGCCAAACCGTTTCCTTCTAAAAGACAATATTGATTTTTTTAGCTGGTGTTTGGACAGAAAACAACAAGGTCCTTGGGCTTTTTAAACACATAAATATTTGCTTTCAAAATAATCCTATTTAGAACTTGCAACCTGGAGTGCAAACTTCAAAAGAAGAGCTGGAAAACATTTACAAAATAGATCACTACATGAATTTCTCTTTGTGCTAAGTGCTATAGCAATTGTAATGATCTAATAGTCTTGAAAATCATTTAAAGAGATTCCATTGGACCCAGAAAAAAGAAAGGGCACACTGTAGTTTAAGGACTTAATTCAATCAGTTCTACTGTTCTCATTTTTGAGGTGGGCAAATTTGAGATAGCTTATTTATATATCAGTATCTTTTCTTTTTCATCATTAAAATTTAATAGTCCTGGCTCCAGAATTTTTTCCTGGGAGGCTTTTATAAGCAGTTTTCTCATTGGAAAGGAGTTTGAAGATTTATTTGCATCTATTTTACATTAGATAAGAGAAAATATTAACTGCCCCTATCAGATTTGGCAAAGATTTGGTTGGTGTAAAATGACAGATACTATTGAGAGAAGCTAAAACCTTATTACTCCACCACTCCTAAGACACCCTTTGGCATTGCCACTACAACATGAGTTTTGTCTTAGTCCTAGATAATTACTTTAACTACTGTTAGAAAAGCACAAAAATACTGTGGGCATAATATTTTGGTGAGGATTTTTTTTCCCTCTGTAGTTCTGTTTTCCTGCTTAGAAGTGAGATACTATGAGGGTTAGTATCCAAAATATATAAAGAACTTCTAAAACTCAACACTCAAAAGTTAAGGCAGAAGACATGAACAGACATTTCTCCAAAGAAGATATATAGATAGCCAACAGACATAAAAAGGTGCTCATTGTCACTTATCATCAGGGAAATGCAAATCAAAACTACCTGTCAAAATGGCGAAAATCAAAACACAAGAAACAAGTGTTGGTGAGGATGTGGAGAAAAAGGAACCCTTTTGTTGGTGGCAATGCAAACTGGTACAGCCACTGTGGAAAACAGTACAGAGTTTCCTTAAAAATTTAAAGGTAGAACTACCTACCGTATGATCTAGTAATCACACTACTGTGTATTCACCCAAAGTATATGAAAATACTAATTCAAAGGGTACATGCACCCCCATGTTTACTGCAGCATTATTTATAATAGCTAAATTATGGAAGCAGCCCAGCTGTCCATAGATAGATGAACAGATAAAGATATGGTGTGTGTGTGTGTGTGTGTGTGTGTGTGTGTGTGATCAGTGAAATATTATTCAACCACAAAAAAGAATGTAATCTTGCTATTTGCAATGACTTGGATGGAGCTAGAGAGTATAATGCTAAGTGAAATAAGTCAGTCAGGGCAAGACAAATACCATAGGATTTCACTCATATGTGTAACTTAAAACAACGAGCACAGAAAAAAAGAGACAAATCCAGAAACAGACTCTTAACTACAGAGAACACACTGACCATTGCCAGAGGTGAGGTTAATTGCAGATGGGTGTAATAGGTGATGGGGGGAATAGAGGGTACACTTGTTGTGATGAGCACTGAGTGATGTATGGAATCGTTGAACCACTATATTGTATACCTGAAACTAATATAACATTGTATGTTAACTATACTGGAATTAAAATAAAATGAAAAAAAAAATTAAAATAAATAAAAACAACTATTAGTTGGGCCCTAAAAAAAGTGAGACATTATGTGAGAGACAGTAGTAGTCACCCAACATTCATATATTTCTCCACATTTCTCAGCCCCTTCAGTTAGGCAAGGGCATTGAGTACTCCTGGCCAGTAAACTACAGGGGGAAAGTATTTTTTTAAAAAAGGTCTTTTAAAAAAATATTTTTTTTTTAATTTTATTTTTAAATAATCTCTACACCCAATGTGGGGATTGAACCTATGACCCTGAGATCAGAGTTGCATGCTCCACCAACTGAATCGGCCAGGTGCCCCCATATCTCTATATCCATATATATATAATATATATAATATATATACACATATATCTCCATATACCATCTCTCTCTCTCTCTCCATATATATATATGGAGATAGATAGATAGATAGATGGATAGATAGATATGGGGTGTGTGTGTGTGTGTGTGTGTGTGTATTTCAAGTTTTTATTTAAATTCTAGTTAACATATAGTGTACTACTGGGTTCAGGAGTAGAATTTAGTGATGCATCACTTATATATAACCATCAGTTTGTTCTCTATAGTTCTCTATAGTTCTCTAACAGTCTGTTTCTTGGTTTGTCTTTTTTTTTTCCCCTTTGCTCATTTGTTTTATTTCTTAAATGCCACATAAAAGTTAAATCATATGGTATTTATCTTTCACTGACTGGCTTATATTGCTCAGCATTATACTCTCTAGCTCCAACCGAGTCATTGCAAATGGCAAGATTTCATTCTTTTTTTATGGCTGAGTAATATTTGTGTATGCATATCACTTCTTCTTCATCCATTTATCAGTCAATGGACATTTGGCCCCTTTCCATAGCTTAGCTATTGTTGATAATGCTGCTATAAACATCAGGGTGCATGTGTCCCTTTGAATCAGTATTTTTGTATCCTTTGAGTAAATACCTAGTAGTCTTGTCTTAAAGACAGAAGACCAGATATGAGACCCTCTGGCTCTTTTTTCCTTTACTACAGGGACTGAGGAAGCCTTGTACCACAGCAGGTATGACTTCAAGATGGTGAGGCCTTTGTTAGCCTGTGTCACTGAAAGACTACTACTGAAAGTAGAGCCTGAATTATTCAGTTCCATGGCTTGAAATACACTCTCACTTGTTTCCCAAACTCTTATCTGCAACCCAAACCTCTCCAAAGTAGCTATCCAATTGTTTACCCAACAATTTTACTGGGATCTTAAATAGGTGTCTCAAATTTGATACGTCTAAAACAGTCCTCTTGGGGCGCCTGGGTGGCTCAGTTGGTTAAGCAACGGCCTTCAGCTCGGGTCATGATCCCAGAGTCCCAGGATGGAGTCCCATATCAGACTCCCGGCTCTGCGGGAAGTCTGCTTCTCCCTCTGACCTTCTCCCCTCTCATTCTCAGTCTCTCGCTAAAAAAAAAAAAAAAAAAAAAAATCTTTAAAAAATAAAAAATAAAAAAATAAAACAGTCCTCTTGATTTTCCAACTTCATCCATCTCCAAGGTTCTTCATTTCAGCAACCACTACAAACATCCACCCATTTTCTCAAGATAACAATATAAAAGTAATTATCTTTAACTCACACTCACATATTCAGCTCATTAACAAGTCCTATTTGTTCTACATTCACAATATATCCTCAGTCCCTCAAACATCTCCTTTGCTATCCTGGTACACAAATCTCTCATCTCTTGACTAAACTAGCACTGAAATAGGTGTCTAACACTTGCCTCTGACGTCTTACATTTCTCCATCTATCCTTTATTCACTGCCTGTTCTCTGGACAATATATTTGAAATACAAAGAAAGTCATGTAACTATCCTGCTGCAAAGCTTCTGATGACGTTCATTGTGCTAGGAATAATTGACAATATCCTAACTATTGCCTATGATCCTTCATGAAATGATTCTTGGTTATCTCTATGACCTAATCATCTGTATTTACTTCATTGTGGCCACACTGGCTTTTTTGTATTTTTTCTTTGCTTTTTTTTTTTTTAATGATTTGAGAGAGAGAGAGAGAGAGAGAGAGAGAGAGAGAGAGAGAAAACGTGTGTGCATGGGGACCGGGCAGAGGGAGAGAATCTTCAAGTAGACTCCTCGCTGAGTGCAAAGCCCAAAGTGGGCCCCAATCCTGAGCTGAAACCAAGAGTCAGACACTTAACTGACTGAGCCACCCAGGTGTCCCTTTTTCTTGCTTTTCTTCAGACATGCCAAGTTCATTCCTGATTCATGACTTTGTACTTGTCCTTTTTCCTGTTTAGAATGGTATTAACCAGGAACTTCCATGAGTTGTCCTTTACTACATTCAAGCATCTGCTAAGACTTCACTTCCTCTGATTCACCCTGACCTTCCAATCTAAACTGATCCCTTGTTCCCATCATTCTGGGTCACTGCTCTATCCATCTCTTTTGCTAAATCATTCTCCAAGGTACTTACAACTACTTGAGATGTTATTATAGATTAATTCTGTTATTGCCTCCACAACAACAACTTTGGACAAATTAGTCACTTGAAGCCCAGGGTAGTCTATCTGATAATGTCTTATATGATGTGAGTAATATAAAATATCTGAAAAAGGCATGGTACAGTGCCTGATACATAATAATTGCTGAGTACATGTTGTAAATTGTAATGGATATCTCTTCTTTCTGCATGCCCAATATCCATTTTGCCTTCTGATAAGAGCATTCAAGCTCTCTGCGCAATCATCCCTCTCCCACTTTCGTTTTTTGTGGTTTGGAGACAGCACTGTCCTTCCCACCTCTCTAGCTCCAACCGGGAACATAAAGCCCTATCACCAGGGAATCTGTTTAGATGCAGAATCTGATTCAATTAGCCTGGAAGAAGGCCTGAGACTGCACATCTAATAAGTTCCCAGAGGATGCTGCTGTTGCTCAGGCCAAATTCCAAGTAATACCCCAGCCAATGAAAGCATTCATTCCCTTTTTCCACCTTACATATAACCCATTACAATGATTGGCTCAGGAATGGGCCTATGAACCAGCCAATTTAATAAAAATTTGCTGGGACTACTCTGAAAATTTGCTGGGACTATTAGGAAGTTGAAGCTCTATTTCCTCCGGAATTTCTAGCTGTAAAGATGCTTTAAGCCTGGAACTTCAGAGGGTGCCATATAGAGAATGCCTAAGACAATAACACCAATATAGGAGTGAGATAAACAGATGGAAAGAAAAAGTGAAAAAAAAAAAAAAAAGAGAGAGAAAATACAGAGCAGAGGCCAAGACGAGATTAAGTCAGCAGATATTTAATGTGTTCCAACCACATATGAGGCACATTTTCTAGGCACTTGGGAGGTATTAGTGAACAAATTAAAAATATCTTCCTCTATGGGGTTCACATTCTAGAAGAGAGAGCCATATACAGGAACACGTCAGAAGGAGATATATGCTATGACAAATAGACTGGGGGGATGGAGGGATGTTGCAGTGGAACGAATCTTATTCAAAGGCAACTTAAAAAAGCTTTAAATTTTTAAGATGTCTTTCAGTAGGACTTGCACAAACCCTGAGAAAGCTCTCACAATTAGATAAAGCTTCATAAGTTAAAAAAGTATTTTAATTAACTCGATTTGCAGGTGTGTTTAATACGTAAATGATAACACGGGTGTGTCATACATTATTTAATAACCTGTCCATTTTTCATCATTTAAAAATCTATTTTAAGGTAGTATTAAATTTATATATGTAATCATGTTTAAAATTTTTAAATAGATAATAAGTTAAAGATCAGGATAATCTCAGTACGGTTCTTCCTTAGCAGATGGCTAAGAGGCCTATAGTTCTGGTTCCTCATAATCAAGGTACCTAATAACAGAACTGCCTGATTATAAGCCAAGGTTTAGAGTTTTCTGTCTAAAAATACAGAATTGTAGCATAGCTTAATGGAGAGAAAAGGGGAAATTATTTCCTTTAATCAGAAATGCTTAAGTAGATCAATGGTATAGCTGTCAAAAATACATATATTGAAACAACTGGGTCTGTATTAGAACATGGAAAAATGTTACTAAAAATATAAATAATTTTTATTATATGACAGTATAATAAAATAAAATATACATTAGGCCAAAAAAAAAAAAACTAAGAAAAATGAAAACAGCATGTTCCCTTTGCTTGTAAAAAAAAAAAGAGAGAAGGGGAAAAAACTTTTTAAAAAAGTCTCCAATTTGGGGGCACCTGAGTGGCTCAGTCGTAAAGCTTCTCCTTTGGCTCAGGTCATGATCCCAGCTGGGATCGAGCACACGTCAGGCTCCCTGCTCAGTGGGAAGCCTGCCTCTCCCTCTTCAACTCCCTGTGCTCGTGTTCCCTCTCTTACTAACTCTATCAAATAAATAAACTAAATTAAAAAAAAAAGTCTCCTATTCTGGGGCACCTGGGTGGCTTATTTGGCCTAGCATCTAACTCCTGATTTCAGCTCAAGTCATGGTCTCCTGGGTCCTTGGACAGAGCCCCACCTCAGGGCTCCACACTCATCAGAGAGTCTGCTTGATGATTCTCTCACTCTACCCCTACCCCCGCTCATGTGCATGCATGCTCTCTCTCTCTCAAATAATCTTTTAAAAGAATCTATTTTTTCCTTAAGCACAAATAAAACTGCAGCGAATCAATGTTTTTTAGATACAGTGGTATCATGTTAATCATATACTTGTATATTATATATTATAGTAGACCATTATACATAGTTTCAGCTCAGAATTTTTTTAATATATTTTCAAAATTCCCTATTAAGAGAAAATCACCTTCTCTATTTTGTTATTTTGAAAATCTATCATCAGGAGCTTTATGGATAAGGATTTGCATTTTCTTTCTCCTCAAGAGAATAATAAAAAATCATTTTTAAGCCACCTAGAGATTACTGAATTCTATAATATCTAAAAACTATATTGTGTCAGAAGTTTAGCATATTACTTCGAATATTTTTCTAATTTTAAACTGTTCTTTTAAATCACCATTTTAATTTTTTTCCATTCTTGATATGCACACAAATTACCCATGCTCATAACTACTCATTAGGAAGTTACTGAACAGAATTACATTAAGAGGCTGATGGCACATGCCAGCTAATAATATATAGTGATTATCTGTTGAATTTATCATTTCCTATTATTACTGCAATTTTATTTTAATGGAGTAAAAATGAGATACTGAATGGTACAAAGATCATAGCTTCTACTGAGAGGTATATTACGTAGAAGCTGCAAATACTAGACAACTTGTCAATTTATTTAAGTCTGTCAAGATTCCATAGTCATAAGTCTGGGCATATCTTGAGGCTAAAGTTTCTAGGTAATTCCCTCAAACTTCAGTTCAATTTGGCAATAGAAGTCTCATATTCAATCGCTTGATCCCTAATCAATGAGAATATGGGAAGTAAGAAGAATGAATCTTTGCATTGGCCTTTAAAAATAAAGGTCAATTTAGTATCAGTTAAAAGCAAATGGAGTACAAAATCTATAACTGCTAAGAAAAAAATTCCAAGTAAGGATGTTAAGGCAGTGTTTATCATCTTTCAAAAGCTAGAACAGCCAGAGTATGTAGTCATGTGCTCTATAACTCATGAATTCTATGGAAAATCCAAAGGAGATATTGAGCCAATAAAAATACTACTGCTGTACTTGTATGCATTTTTTTATCCCCCAGTAGTAAGGAAAAATTTGCATACAATTTGTATATTGGTCTTTTAAAAACTTAAAATTATTTGAAAAATATGTATTCATTACAAATAATTCTAAAACATTAACAACTATGAAAAGTAAAATAAAAATCACTTGTAATATGACTGTATTTACTTTATGGTAATGACGTTTCTAGACTTCTATTTAAGGATAACTTATAATGTACTTTTCTTGCAAAAAATGATTCACACTGTAATATGTACTTGCAATTTACTTTTTCCCTAAAACACTATGTCATGAACACTTTTCAGGTCTTCTAAACTCTCCCGTAACTTTGTTTTTAATGCCTCTGTGGTGTTCTATTTTACCAATTGGTAATAACTTATTTAGTCTATGCCCTATACTTGGACATTCAAGTTGTTTCTAATTTTGGACTTTAAAATCAATGAACATCTTTGTATATTGTTTATTATGCCCTTGGTTGTTTCATGAAGATAATTTTTAGAAGCAATATATTTTCATAAATTATATGCTGATTTCAAGACTTTAAAAAATATATATTACTAACTTGCTTTCCAGAAAGTTGTTCAAATACACATACCGTCTTAAGGTGCAAGAAGCTAATTTCTCTTCCAGAACAGTGACTCTTTTAATTTATCCTTGATAAAGTTTACCACGTTTTATTATGTGGAGATAAATGGTATCACACTACTATTTAAAACTGTTTACTAGTGACTTCCAGGGAAGATGGCAGAGTATGAGGGTGCTAAGCTCATCTTATCAAAGGATACAACTGGGTAACAGACACATTCCTGTAAATAACTGAGAAAACAACCTGAAGAATGGCAGAACAGACTCTCCCACAGCTAAATGTGGCCACGTCAAAGAGAGTAGGAAGTCAGAGGCATTTGGAAGCTAGACGGACCTGCAGGGCTGCACACAGGAGAGAAGGAAGACATGGGGACAGAGAGGGGGAAAGCAGCAGACCCTTACCCCAGGCACCCCGGGCATGGGCAACTCCCCAAGGGAAGTCGAATCCCCATAACATTTGGTTTTGAAAACCAGAGGGGCCTAGTTCTGCAAGTTCTTATAATCAGCAGGGCTTAACAACTTAACAACATGCAACTTTAAAAATCAGCAGGCTGAGATACAGCAGAGAAGTGACAGGTTGAAAAACGCCTGGTGTAAACAGCAGGGACATCTATTTACTAATCTCAGAGCCTGTGCTGGAGGGGCAGGGATCGTTGGGAGACTTCTCCAAGAACAAAAGAGCTGGCAGGTGCCATGTCCCTCCTCTGAATCCCAGCCTAGACACACAGACACCTGCAGGCACCAGCGTGCCCAGCGCCAGCATTCTCCTGCAGACACTGCCCCCCTCCAGCCAGGCCTCCACTCCAGGTCTCCTCCCATGGCAGACCTGTGCAAACTTTGCTGGCACCCCATGCCCTGTCCCTGCATTCTCCTGTAGACCTGTCTGCTCCAATATGCCCTCGGTTGGAGCCCGTCCAAAGTGGTGTCACTAGCCTGCCATGTGCGAGCAGCTAAAGAGGGGCCAGCACCTCTCCACAGTGACTCTGCCCTGGGGAGACGGGAAGACAACCATGTGCACCAGTCCAGCATTACTGGGATTCATTCTACTGATCTGACAACTAAATACAAGCTAGGAAGTTTCGGTGGGCAACTGACTAGCCAACCGACGTATTTTCATAGAGTGCTTCACAAATTGTGTGCTATCCATCGCTAGTCCCATAGGATGCCAGATATAACTGTTTCTTCAGTTCTTGACACATAGGATATTATTATACCCTCTCTGAACGTGATATGTTTTTTTATTGAACGTGATATATTTTATAATCAATGTCATCTTACATTTGCTCCTAGAGAGACAACTGTATCGTAGTTGTCACGGCTTGAGCATGTGCAAACTTTTTTCTCTTTGTGTAATAACTAGCCAATTGCAATTTCAGTAGTTAATTATTCATTAATTAATGGCTATTTAAATCAATGGGCATTTAAATCCATCCTGATTATTGTCTGAAAAACTTTCTTTGATACTTCTGGTAAAATCCAGAAAGTATCAAAATGAAAATTTACTGAATGGTTGTGGGAATTTGAAAGAAAATCCCAGGGATGAAAATGTGTTCAGAGAGCCTATGTCACTGATCATCTTGATGGCATGGAGAATAGAGTGGATGGAAAACATGTATATATATACCAGCAAATCTGCACTGAAAAGTGATTTGAAAGAGTCAGCCTCCAAATGTGAAGGAATTGCTTAATTCATTTTGCTTATTTAAAAAAAATTTCCATGTATGTGTAAGAATAACATATGCTCAAAAGCTGAGTTTTAAATATTTTGTCCATTATGTCCTTCAATAGGGACATAATGATTTTTTTTAATTTTACTTTTTTTTGGAAAGACTTTATTTATTAGAGAGAGAGTGGAGCAAGAGAGAGAGAGAGCACAAGTGGGGGAAAGGGGCAGAGAGAGAGGGAGAAGCAGGCTCCCTGCTCAGCAGGGAGCCCTATGAGGGACTTGATCCCAGGACCTGGAGATCATGACCTGAGCTGAAGGCATACACTTAACCAAATGAGCCACCCAGAAGCCCCCCAACTTTTTTTAATTAATGAATTTAAAAAATAATAATAAATATGCTGTTCAATTTTTTCATTAGCCGGTTTCCATCTTGTGATTTTAATTAAACCCAGAAAATGGTATGAAATACAAGCAGATATTTGTTGATGTGTTTATGGTCAGTCCCTAGAACATTATCTGGCACCAATGGACATTCTTTAGATGTTAGCTGCATCATTATCTGGTACATACTCTCTTTTTTTCTCCTGGACTTTCCATCTCATTCTCTCTCTGTCTCACATATATGTGTTTATAAGAAATTACTATATAATTTGCTTTCATGACTTAGAATTACCACTTTACACTTACTAAAAGTATATACTTATTTATATATATGTATATACATATAATATGTATGTATTTATATATATATATAGGGGAGAAAAAGTAAGTTAATGCAAAATTTGTTTCCAAAGTACTACTTGGTCTCATTAACAATTATTAGTATTTATTACGTGCATGTTCCTAGTCTATATTTAGTCAGCATTCTTGTCTGCAAAGCCAATGAGGAAATCCAATTATGTTTTTGTGAATTATAAGTTATGAAAGAACAAAACTACACCACCCAGAAAAACTAACATGAATTGGCAATCCCATTTTATTAACTCAAACAATGTCTGAGATTATATTATGGAACATGTTAACAATTATGTTAGTCAATTCTTGATAATCTAGTCTAACAATGTAAACGTAGGGTACATAATTTTTCTCAAAAGGAATGACTTCCATAGCATTTTAGTATCTCTATTTATGCAGCAGAGAGAGAAAGAATTCTGATTATATGCAGATATGATTGAGGGAGATTAAGAACATACCAGTGCATTTACAGACTGGTTCCCACTGCCTGGGTGTGAATTCTGCTCTGCCACATACTAGATGGGTGATATTGGGCAATCTATGTACCTCACGGGGCCTTAGCTCTTTCCTCTATTAAACAGGCATGATACTAGAACCTTCCTTAGAGTATCATTGTGCTTATTCACTTAGTTAACATGTGAAACACTTAAATAGTGCATCATACGTAGTAAGTGCTCACCAAATGCTACCTATTATGGTGGTTGTTATTGTGAATATGGACCTTAAGGGGCACATCACCCCCCCATGGCAGAGCAGCCTGGTTATTTTCTGAGCCTGCACACTTCTGTTGTAGATTAGATGAACAAAATGGGAAATCAGCAACTTAATTTTGGTCCAGATGCCCTTTCAATGAGAAGCATACCATACATCACTTTCAAACCCCCCAGAATTGCACTAGTATAGGTATCGTTCAAGGTCTCCACCCCAGCATTTTTCTAAACCCAAATTACTAATAAAATGCAGCCAAAGTGCCACACATCTCTCACTTGCCACTCGCCCCATTCAGGTTTGTGCACTGCAGTATTTTTCACATATATGCCACACAGGAAAAACACTAATTCCATAATCAGGGTCTTTCAGTGTAGAAGATACACAAGTAAGTACAGTATGAATTCAGATAAAAAAATAAAACTGTTCTAAGAGAACCTACTGATTTCCATTTTGAGAGAAAACTTGCAAAAATATACTGTCTCCATTGTCAACGAATTTCCCTCTTCTGTCCTGAACATAGTATAAATGAGCAAGCCGGGAAAGGCTGAAGGAGAGCCATTAGTCACCCCTGGGACACCGCGCCGTTCCAGTGAAACCATCAGTGACAAAAATTTCAATAAGCATGAGCTTGACTTATGATGTTGGGAATGGTAGAGTAACATATTGCTCCTGGGGTTCCCATGCAGTATTTATCTTCCTCCAACACTAGTCATGTCAAAGACTGGATACTGAACACAACACCAAGTTTATTTATTGCATACATCAGATGCAGTTCACAAACCAGAGTTAATACTGGTTGGTAGGAGAACTCAGCACTTACTAAAGAAGGGCAACATTCAGCAATGATGAAAACAGGCCAAGTGTGTCAGCTGTGCTATTGTGATGCTAACAGAGTCTACACAATGGTCTCCTACTCCAGTACAGGGAATTTTAACGCGCCTGTCTTCTTTTTTAGAGCTTTGTATTTTTCTCAGGATGTCACTGGTCTAAGTCTGTGCCACCATCTAATTGCGCAAGCCTTCTGGGTCCATACGGGGGCTTGGGCAGCTGAAGGGAAAGGCAGAAGGCCAACATCTTAAAGGAATAGCATGCTTGCAAGGTAGTTTTGTTGTTTTCTGGTGAGAGTTTGATTTGTCTAGAGGAAAGCAAAGCATTTTGAATGGTATTCAAATACAAACTCTGAAGAATATCAGGAGTGTTCTTTAAAATACAAATCCTCTTGCAGAGGTTGATTTAGGCTTCTCACATTATTTCTCCTGTCCCCCTGACTTGAGATGTTGCAAACAGGTGTTAAAACCTCAGAATCACTGATCAAAAAAAAAAAAAAAAAAATTAAAAAAAAATGGAGGACTAGTTACTGAAAACTCTGGGGAAAAAATTCAATGCGGTGGAAATTTACCGGTTAACAACTGTATAAAATTACAAAACTGCATCAAAATTATAACTGTTTGAGTTATAATTGACCTTTCATGGAAGACCTAAGGCCCCGAAAGTTGATTGGGCCTGTGGGAAGTAGCACAGCCGATAAGTGGAAGAGCTCACATTAGAACCTAGGTCTCTTGATTTCTAGGTCAGTGCCCTTAACATCTGTTCCTTCAGTCAACTTGTTTTCATAGTTTCTCTTTCTGTGTTATATACTGCGCTGGGTGATAAGGATAAAACGCTGAACAAAAATTATATATGGTTTCTTCCCTCACAGCTTAATCAGTAATCAAACCAACACAAGTATAAGTTACCAAATGTAAAATCACAAATGTGTTTGAGAGATGTTCAGAATATAAAAGCATAAAATAGGCAATTGATCCTCTGGTGGTTAGGGAGGGGTAGGTCAGGGAAAGCTTCTCCAAGGAAGTGGTCATTAAGCTGAAATAGTAAGCAAATGTGGGGAAGATGAGATAGAGAGTGAATTGGGTGGGTATTATAGGAAATGCCACCTGGTTTTGTTTTTTTAGGAACATATTGATAAAAAGGGTATCTTTCTTTGGCCCCTTACCAGTTATTACTCACTTCTTTATTTCTGTATTATTTTCTGTGGCAAACAGCCTCTGAGATGGCCCTGATTATCCCCCCTCCCGAGTATTCAGGCCCCTGTGTGGGCCTTTTTCCTTGAGTGTAGGCAGAACCTGTGACTTGCTTCTAAGAACAGAATGTAACAAAGATGAGGGGATGTCACTACTGTATTAATGTGAGATTGTAGCTTACATCTCCGTAGCAGATTCTCTACTCTCTCTCTTGTTGGCTCTGTGAATAAGCTGCCGTGTTGTAAGCTGCCTATGGAGACACTTAAATCCCAAGAAACAGCTGGCTAATACCCAACAAGGAACTGAACCTCTCAGTTTAACAACTTGGAAGAAATTAAATTCTGACAACAATTGCATTAACTTAGAAACAGATCCTTCCCTCGTCAGGCCTTGAGATGTGACTGTAGCCCCGGCTTACATGTTGATTGTAGCCATGTGAGAGGCCCTGAAGGGAGACCTTGCCCGGCCCTCAGGAATTGTGACATGATAAACGTGCGTAGTTTCAAGCCACTAGGTCTGTGTTAATTTACTACATATCAGTAAGTAACATATTAGCTTTTTGTGTCATTTCAGATCGTATTTAAAATATTTCCTTTTTGGTACTGATCGTATTAAGTCCTGTATTAAAAAAAAAAAATCTCCTAGATGGGCACCTAGTGGCCTCAGATAGTTGGGAGCCTGGGACTCTTGGTTTCGGCTCAGGTCATGACCTTGGGGTTGTGAGATGGAGCCCTGCATGGGGCTCTGCATCTGGGCGGAGTCTGCTTGAGATTCTCTCTCTCCCTCTCCCCTTACTCCTGCTCTCTCACTCTCTAAAATAAATAAAACTTAAAAAACAAATTTCCTAGAAAACAAAGAAATTCTTTCTTTGGGATAATATTATAAAATTATTTATATCATTATTATATATATTTAAAAAGGCTTTTAGAGTTGAACATTCAGAATCTCATTTAAAAATATATGAAGATATTCTACCACCTTTTTTTCCAAATGTTTTACTATGGTCTAATAAGCATCAGGCTGAAAACTGCAGAGAAATGGAGACTTGGGTGACTAATTGCAGTGTTTCACATGTGAATGACCCATGTGAGGATGAATTCCAGATTCATCATATACTAGGCACATGATCTTGGATAAACTCCTTTACTCGTGGAAGATGCAATAGAAACAGTAATTGTAATGATTTCATAGACTCAAGGAAATGAATGAGGTAATATACACGAAGTACCATAGCCCGGAGGGAGAACTCAAAAACTGTGACTACTACAATGCCCCCCCCCCCAAATTATAAATGCCTTTTGTTCAGTTATATAGACTTTGCAGTGAAGTAGTTCATAACCTAATGACAAATTATCTTATTATTTAATTTTTTGAATTTATAAATAAAAATGAGAAAAATTTCACATTTGACTACATTCCTCCTGCTAGACTGGAACAATTTTAAAGCAATTTTCAGTGATTTCAGTCATAGATTAAGATATTTGTTACTGCAGATACTACTAATTAAGACAGTGCTTTACTAATATTTTCATGGGGCTCAATGATCTTAATCCCTTTAATATTTTTATGTAGTCTTTAATCTTACTTTTTTTTGCTTCCTTCCCAGTGTTTACTGAGGTAAGAAGTACTCTGTAAAGTTATAGATTTTATCACAAATTTTTAAGAACATTAAAATGGTATGGTTACCATTTAGTATAATTACAGATTTCTACTTGACAATAAACCAATGCTGTTTCAGTATTTTACAGAACATAAACACTGTTGGATTTAATGCATACTCAGTAATTATTAACATATTAGCATAATTTTACACTTTAGTTTCTAGATAATTAATTTTTATAAGTTTTTTAAATTTTAGATATACAACATGAGAACCAAAAAGCCGTTTAAGAAGTAGACTATGTGGGAAAAAATTAGACAATGTTAATAGACCAAATATGAATTACTTTAAAATTACCTACACTAATGCAGTATTTTAATTTTTACTTATAGCTTCATAGCCAAGGTCTCTATTCTTAAATATGGTCAATAGTAACATTACCAAAAAGCTAAGAACATTTTAACAAACCTTGTTAATAAAAATTCAATTTAAGGCTTTCTTAAAAAAGGAGAAAATGCTTCATGGCAGTTTACATGGTGAGTTTATTTCATAGTTCACAGTTCATGAACTAGAACATAGTTCATAGCCCATATGACATATGTATTATTATACATAAATAACTAAATTTCCAAATGTCCTACCAAGATGGGCTAAAGACATGAAATTTGGCTTTAAAAAATAGTTGCTGCTGTGGTTCCTTTTCTACTTTAAAAATAGCTAGGGGGCGCCTGGGTGGCTCAGTTGGTTGAGCACTGCCTTCAGCTCAGGTCATGATCCTTGAGTTCTGGGATCAAGTCCCCCATTGGGCTCCAAGCTCCATGGCGAGCCTGCTTCTTCTCTAACCTTCTCTCCTCTCATGCTCTCTCTCACTTGCTCTGTCTCTCAAATAAATAAAATCTTTAAAAAAAAAAAAAAGAGCTAGGTATCATTCTTAAGCAGACATTATGTATTTCCAGTCACCTATTATACGTTCTCCGAAATGCTATTTTTATGATTTCATTTTTTATAATATAATAAGAAATTTTCCTGAGACTGGGTCTTAAACATTTTTTTAAAGTTATACTTTATCAAATTTTAAGTGTAGACAGTAGTTTTTCTTTTCTTTTTTTTTTTTTAAGATTTTATTTATTATTTGAGAGAGAGTGCACAAGCAGGGGTGGGTGGGGAGATGGGCCAGAACGAGAGGGAGAAGCAGGCTTTCCACTGAGCAGGAAGCCGGATGCGGGGCTTGATGCCAGGACCCCAGGATGATGACCTGAGCTAAAGGCAGACAGACGCTTAACCAACCGAGCCACCCGGGTGTCCCCAGATAGTAGTTTCTTAATTATGCAAGCCAAAGCAGAAACATCATGACAAAATGGTGCAGATCAATGGTTAATCCCAGGGAAATTTTTTTTTTCACTTTATAAGATAGAATGTTTAATACATACTTTTATAAAACAAGAAATTGTTGCAGCCAACTTGACCTCTGCATTACTTCACTTAGACAAAATAAAATGAAATTTTTATGCAAGTGTAAACTATTTTAGATACGGCATCTACAACAGAGATGGAATAATGGTTTTGACAGAAGTTTCCTAGAGTTCAGGCTTTTCCTATGAGAAGGAGGTTTGGGAAGAAGTCATTCTCCCTAACATAAAATAGTTATTATACACTGCCTCATATCAAGAGAAGACAAAACTGTGTATCTCAGTTCATTCATAAGGTAGTCAACCAGGAGGTTCTAGTAACATTTGTGACAAATGAACAATTCTTAGTGAGAATATGGAGTAAGTATAGCAGAGCAACCTTCTGCTATGATCCCTGCAAACTTCTTAAATGGGGTTTTAATTTAAATGCGGTATATTGGGGGGCACCTGGGTGGCTCAGTAGGTTAAAGCCTCTGCCTTCGGCTCAGGTCATGATCTCAGGGTCCTGGGATCATGTCCCGCATCGGGCTCTCTGCTCAGAGGGGAGCCTGCTTCCCCCTCTCTCTGCCTGCTTCTCTGCCTGCTTGTGATCTCTCTCTCTGTCAAATAAATAAATAAAATCTTTAAAAAAAATTTAAAAAAAATGCAGTATATTGGGATGGGATTCCTTTATAGAGAATTGGCATTCCCTGGGACAGTTCCCTGGACAGGAAACTAGTAGGTAAAATGGTCAGTGGATCTGAAATTTGAGGAGTCTACTTAGGTTTAAGGGTACTCCCAGATCATGGGGTCACAAGGAGGTAGGTCAGGATAACCCAGATAAAAACATACTATGTCCTCAAAGACCCCTGAGCTTTTCCACCAATAGGCCACATATGGTTAGTGCCAAGTATGGTTAAATCACTAAATTTTCTCCAGGAGGCCTTTCTTAACCACCCTATCTAAAATGGCACAGCTACTCTGGCCCAGTCCCCTTTCATGACCTACTAATCTTCTTAGCTATCACAATATCATATCATAATCAAACATACTATTTAATTATCCATCGTATTTACTGCCTTCATACTATTAGGTAAGCTCCAGGAAGATAAGGATTTTTTTTTAAGATTTTCATTTTTATTTATTTGACAGAGAGAAAGAGATCACAAGTAGGCAGAGGGAGGCAGAGGGAGAGCAGCGGGAAGCAGGCTCCCTGCTGAACAGAGAGCCCAATGTGGTGCTCTATCCTAGGACCCTGAGATCATGACCTGAGCCAAAGGCAGAGGCTTAACCCACTGAGCCACCCAGGTGCCCCAAGATAAGGATTTTTGCCTATTTTATATACTTCTAGATCCCCAGGACCTACAAGAATGACTAGCGTATATTAATAAATGTTTGTCAAGTAAACGAAATTATTCCTTTTAGGTCAGATCAACTAATTCTATGTAACTTTTCTTTTTTGTTTCCCTTGTAAAGTAGCTCTTAAATAATTAAAGGTTAATGCATGGACTAAAGCCACAGAGTGATTCTTTACTTCTTGCTATATTTAGAATGTCTGGGCTTGATTTTGTTAGGGAATAAAGTGCAAAGGAAAAGCTAATTTCTGCTTGACTGTCTCTCAAATGCCAAGAGATTTCTGATGCAAAACTAAAAAGTTCTCGGTGTCAATTAGCATGGGTTATAGATCTGTGATAAAGGTTGGTCATAAAAAAGATAATGAACACAACCTAGACAATTCAAAAAGAGGAAACCACAGGACTATAATAGATTCTTACTAAAGAGAATTACTATTACATCATTGTTTGTAACTTAGTATTTGTTGAATATACTTACCAAGCTATTATATATATTTAAATCTAGAGTATCTATTCTCAGCAAATCTTTTCACAATCTTCAAAAATCCTATTTTAGGAAGTTCTTCAGATACAATCATAAGGTCATATTTAAACTCAACATAAGGTCAGTTCAACTGGAAATATGTATTTCCTAGTGTATTCCAGGTTCTGATGCTAAGAGTATTCTCTTACTAAAGGAAGGAATTTGAAGTCATGGGGAACGCACCTGCAAACCTTTAAAAGGTATTTGTTGTAGTTTAGAAGACAAATCAACATTTTTCTGCTTTATTTCTTCAAGTCTTTTTTTAATAAAGATTTTATTTATTTATTTGACAGAGAGAGAGAGAGATCACGAGTAGGCAGAGAGGCAGGCAGAGAGAGGGGGGGGAAGCAGGCCCCCCCGCTGAGCAGAGAGCCCGATGTGGGGCTCGATCTCAGGACCCTGAGACCATGACCTGAGCCGAAGGCAGAGGCTTTAACCCACTGAGCCACCCAGGCGCCCCTTTATTTCTTCAAGTCTTATGGGACTGGAAAATCTAGAGATAATAGTGTCCTGAATATCTATGAGTTCTTAGTAAAAAGAATTTTTGTCATGATTTTTAAAATTTATCTTATTTGCTATTATCTACATTATCTATCTGGATATTAGCGATCTGGACATTAACCCATAACTTCTAATTCGTTTTCATTTGGTGTAAAAGGTAGTCACTATGATTTTGACATGAATTGGGCTTACAAATTCAAGAGAGTTCAGTAAGAGACACCTAAAAATGCTGCATTTGCATCTGCATTCTACTGACTGAATTTGTTTTAAACAAAAGCCTTAAATTCTAATGCTCTTTTAAAAAATCTGACCTCCTGATGGGGGATAGATCTTTACCTCTTTATTGTGACTCAGTGAAAGATGCTAGAAAAGGAGTATTTATTACATGACTTATCTCAAATTGTATAAATAGCCTCTAGTATAGTTCAAAGTATGCCCCCCAAAAGGACCCCTGCTATCTTCTGTGTGATGCAACATATCAGCAAGAAAATATGTCATTAAGTAACATAAGCTGAACTCAAACTAGGGGCACTCTAATTGCACATGGGATTTGTTGGTGAAAAGACAACATTTAGAAAAGAAAAAAAGTAAGGTCTCTATTCGTATAAATAAAACAAAACATTACTTTCAATCACCTTGATATTCTAAGTTAAAGTTACTGTCATTATGGATTTTATTAATAGAACTTTTTTGCTGGGTATATTACTGTTTCATATCATTTTTTTTAAAGGAAAAGGCAAGTCATGTATTTCTTTTGACTCCCACGTATTTCTTTTAACTCTCCACAAAGGGGTGTTATGTTTTGTAAAATCTGAATGTGTTCATTAACGACTAGAGTCTTAAAATGAAGTGCAATTTAAATGAATTATGAAACCTCTAAGTGCATATGCTGGGTTTTGCACTGCCAAGGGCAAAAGAAAATCTAATGTGGACTCAGAGTCTTTATTACTCAAAGAATCCAGTAGATGGAAGCCTTTCCCTTTTAAAACTCAAACATCCTCAAAGACTAGTGGTTGTATTTGCTATCACTGATGAAAGAGGAGCTGGAAATAGCTGGGAGTGGAGTGGGGGTGGGGGGTGGGGGGAAACACTTGCTTTCCTAAGGGTGTATCAGAAAGACCACAATTTACCTGCTCTGTAAGTGGCTTGAAAACTGCATTATCAAAGGCAAGTTGTTTTGACCCCCATGAGGTGAAGGAGAAAGGGAAGAATAAACAAATTGATTGATTCCTGAAGCCAGGCTCTTGGTGGCTGTACTTTGGTTTGTCTTCCTGCATTAGTGTCCAAGCTCTTGTTGCCCTCCCTCAGTGATAACTTCCTTAGGTTACTGATTACATCTGTTTCCTTACATTATGGCTCTTGACTCAGATGAACAAAGGACCTTTCAAATTAGGCTCCACTGGGTGAGCAGAGGAGAAAATGACCTAGGGTTTCTCCTGAGGGATGATGATCAAATGCAGGGCTTGGCCCTGTTTCTCTCTGTCCTTGGGAATGGTCTCTGTCTTCCTCTCTCCTGCTGGTGACCTCTGTCTTCTTACCAGAGTCCTGAGTATTATCTCTGAGGACATCTATAGATTGTTCTTACACTTGACTGTCTAAGGAATAAATGATTGCATTCTAAATAAATGATCAGATTTAATTATTAAGCTGGATTAAATCACTATTAATCTATTAGATTGGTTGTTTAGCTCGTTGTCTTTTAGAAAAATAGTCAAAACTAATAGTTAAAATGTCTGAATTTAGAGCATTTCACTGTACTGTGGAAGGTGGGTATTTTTGTCAGTTCAAATCGCAATATGGAATTAACACTTTGGCAGGAAACCTACACTTTTCTTTAATTCTAAATGGGGCTCTTGAATGATGTTTTTCCATGTGTTTACAAGTCAAACTAATGAAACCATTATGTAAAATGGCAACCTCTGCTCCTATAGCGAGGGTGCTTGAAATCAACACTATCTACTTTCCACTGAATTGCATCACAATTAGTTAACGGTTCCCACTCCTTTTGTTACTCAATTTTGAAGTTTATAGTTAAGCCTTAATTTAGAGTCTTATCTCTGGTAATGGCTCCTAACTGCTCTAACTGCTCATCAGTTTTCCTTGTACTAAGCAAGAGTCATCAGCTCACATTTCATTGAAAACTCATTTAACCATCTCCCATATGCTTTTAAGGACAAAAAAGCAATATACTTAATTAAGATTTGAAAAACAACAGCTACAACAACTTCTCTAGGTTAATCGTATGTAAGCATTCTTTCTTCAACAGGCAGAGATCTGGATAAAATATTGGAACGATGTTTCCTGAGTACTGGAAATTCATCTTGTCTCTAAATGGCTTACAGCGATGCAATTAAATAATTTTCCAATTTGCAAAATGGAGGGTTTCATCTCCCAGTCAAGCCCCTATTTCTGTACTGCACACGAACCAAGAGAGAAGAAAGCAGGAAACCAGAGGAGGCCAGAAGTAGAGGAAATACCGTTATAACTGGCGGACTGTTTCAGTGGACAAGTGTGAAGGAGAAACTCACAAAAGGCTTTGAGGGGTTATCACATATTTGAACACAACGCTAGCATTACAACTCATGAGACCAAAAATAGCACTCAGATGTATGACATCTGCTTAAACAAACAAAACAAGACACAATACACATAAAACCCACAGAGCTATGACTATCTGTGTTATTACTCACACTCCACTGAAAAGTCTTTAAAAGTTCTGGAAGCACTATTCCTGTTACACGTGTAAACTGCGATCACAAGGTCAAGGTAAGATTTGTGCCTGTGATGGAAAAGCACTTGTAATCATTCCATGATTAAAACAGATTTTATGTTTTTGACTTAGCTAGTTTGTATGATCAAATGATTTTTTTTATAATTAAATTTTTAAAATGTACACATGAGATGTTCATTTATTTTAAGAGCAGGTATGGTTTATACTCAAGATTTTGGAGAAAAACAAAGTCCAGTAATGAGGTTCTTTGGTCTATACACATTGTCTTTGTGATCTTCAAAAGAGAATATATATTTTTGCACAGTGCTTTTCTTCTTAGTTAGGTGGCCGGACTAGATGATCTGTAAATTACTTTCAAGGTTTGGAATAATTAGAGATATGGCCAGACAGAATCAAAGAAGAAACGGATAGAAAAATCCTGGTATCATTCAGATTCATGTCTCTATTTTTATTTAAAAAATTTTTAAAGATTTTATTTTATTTATGTATGTATGTATATATTCAGAGAGTGTGTGAGCTGGGGGGAGGGACAGAGAGAGAGGGAGAGAGAGAAACTCAAGCAGACTGGGTACTGAGTGCAGAGTCTGACATGGGGCTCAATCTTATACCCTTAGATCATGATCTGAGCAAAAATCAAGAGTCCCCACTGAGTCACCCAAGCACCCCTCAACTTTCAATTTAAATTTTGAGGACATACATGTAATATGGCTTTAATTTTCTCATGTCATTCCCGTTATTTACTAGGATGACTAAAACAGCTAAGTTCAATGTTTTTTTATTCTTTTTAATTAGTGTGTTTCCTCATATATTATGCCAGATGTCTCAGTCTCAGCATCTGGTAATAAATTATAAGTGCTGAAGCTTTATTACAAAATGAGGAATTCTTTTTGCACATTATTCATTTTTCAAAATGTTTCCATGACTTTAATTGACTTTGGCATTAAAATGCTTAGTAAAATATTTTGGATTTTTAAAACTGTAATTTAATTTAGCCTATCTTAATTCCTAGAAATGGTGTCCTTTAAAAAATGTTCTTTAAAAAACATTTCTATAACTGACTAAATATAAGATCAAATCCATCTTTTAACTTATTTTAGTGTATTTAAAAAAGAAAAAAGTAAATAGAGTTTTATACATTCTGATTATTTGAATTCACCTATAAAAAGTATATTGTTTTAAATATAGACAAATATATGCTTACTATGAAAAGTTTCAAATATACAGAAAATGATGAAAAATTTAAAAATCACATGTAACCCCCACTATTCAGAAATAAACAAAAGTTAATTTTACCACATTTCTTTTCAATATTTATATTCTATGTATTTTTCATCTAACTGAAAATATGCTGCATTTTACATTTTTAAAATATTTTATTGTACTTCCTAAGCAATTTCCTGATGAAAAACATTTTATAAATATTTTAATGGGTACATGATAGTCTTTTGATAGACCATCATTTACTCAGTCCCTATTGTTGATAGATCTTATCCCTATAAAATATTACAAGTAACAGTGTGATAAATATACTTGTGCATAAATATTTGCATGAATTTTGTAATAACCTGTAAGCCTTTTTCTTAATAGGGCTCGAGGGACTAAAAATCTGTTTTCTATTGCCTCTAGTAGGGAAAATTTACAACCACACAAATAAATCAGCATAGCAGAGGAAACAGTGAATTCTTCCACATCCTAAGATCTTGAGACCCACTCAACTATTAGTCTGAGCAAGTTCTATTCTTCTCACTAGATAAACTTTAAGGTAGTGTGGCAGTAAAATCTCACTCAATTTGATGATTTTTGTAAGTTTTTAACTTTGAATGGCTGTGTAAGTTTACACATTCATTTTGTGTAAATCCAAGTAACTTTCTTGTAATCTAAAAAAAGGCTTATTTGTCTTTTATAAAGCCATTAAACTTTAGAATCTTTTCAAAGGTGTCTGAACTATTCACCAAAAAGTAGCCTTCTATGCACTCCAATCTTGATGAAAACATTTCTTCCTTTCTAATGTGTTGAGTATGATTTTAAGCAATAGAGCTCCATTTTCTTACTGTATTTGTCTATGTCAGGTGTAGGCACTTAAACCTGCTCTCTTAAACTTAGAAAAGCTCTGTATTAAATAAATTGTTCATTCTAAGTAAATATGGGATAGGTAAGTATTTCTAGACATGTCTAGCCAAAGTTTTTGATCACAACGACCCCAAAAGATTAATGTTTCTATGGGAAATAAAAATCTAACTAAAGCACTAAGCAACATGTATGAGGACTGTCTTTTCTAACTATTAAGAAAATAAAAGATAAAAAATTGGGGCAGTTTTATAAAATTGTTTTTGAAAACGAGTTTCCTCTGGGGCGCCTGGGTAGCTCAGTCGGTTGAGCATCCCACTCTTGATTTCAGCTCAGGTCATAATCTCAGGGTTGTGAGATCAAGGTGTGTGTTGGGGGGGGAGTCTGGGCTGAGAGTGGAGCCTGCTTGAGAGTCTCTCTCTCTCTCTCTCTGCCTCCCCCCACACATGTGCTCTCTCTCTAAACAAAAAGAAAGAGAATTAATTCATTTTTTAAATCTAAGGACCCATTTCATATCTTTTCTCCACTCAGAATCAGACCACAGCTCCAAGCCAGGCAAAATGAATTCCTCCAGTGGCAGAAAGGAAAAATTTCTACTCCTGCTAACAGAAGATAAGATACCTGAAATTACACAGTATTTGGTCCTTCTGGCCTCCTCAAAGACTTTCTTCTTCTTGCCATATTGTTTATCTTAGCCTTAATCATTAACTTCTCCCTTTCTACTAGACCCTTCTCATTAGTGCATAAATACCCTTTAGTGTTTCTGATAAAAAAAAAATACAGTTAAAACTACAATGACAATAACAACAGCAGACACTTTTCTTGCCACACCGTCACCTTCTTTCACATGTACAATACAACTGCTGGAAAGAAACATCTGACAATAAAAGTGTTTCTTAATGCTGGCAGCATATTAGAATTACTTGAGGAACTCTTCAAAATACTCCAAGCTCTAATAATACTGCTAAGCTCTTTCCTCTATACCCTCCCCCCTCCCTCCCAGAGGCTCTGGTTTAATTGATTTGAGATTAGACTGATTTAGAATTAGACACTGGGAATTTCCAAAGTCCCATAGGTGATTCTAAGATGAATCCAGGGTTGAAAGGTGCTGGTTTCTATTCTGTTTACAATTCCACACCTCCCATCCTGTTTTAAATCTACTCTAGTTCTCTCCCATCAACACTAGTCCATTGAAACCCCACTAAACAATATCACCAATCACTTCCATACAACCAGATAAAATAGTCACATTTTGTCCTCATCTTTCCTTCTCAACAGCATCTCATGCAGGTGACTATTCCCTTCCTGCAAGTTAACTTTTTCTCAGCTTTCACAACACCACAGTCTTCTGGGTTTTTTCGATCTCAACAGCCACTCTGGATTATCTTGGTACCTCCTCTCTGCTGGGCTTTGAAATGTTATTGCACCCCAAGATTCAATTCTGAGACTCTTTGTTTAAACTTTTTTAGATAAACTAAATCTAAATCTAAACTAAATCTCATTTAGTCCAATGGGTTTAAATACCATCTACACACATTCCTCTGGATTCAACTTTACTCAACCTGAAGCTGCTCTTTTCCAAATTTCCCCACTTCATTTTATTTTTTTAAAGATTCTATTTGAGAGGGAACATAAGTGAGGGGAGACACAGAGGGGTAGGAAGAGGGACAAGCAGACTCTGCACTGAGCATGGAGCCCGACTCAGGGCTCAATCCCAGGACATTGAGATCATGACCTGAGCCAAAACCAAAAGTCAGATGTCAACTATTGAGTCATCCCAGCACCCCCCAATTTTCTCCATCTTAGCAAACGGCACCTCCAACCACTCAGTACCTCACAGCTAAAATTAAGAAGATATTTACATCTATTTCTCTTGCCACTCCCCTCCATCCAGTCTATTAGCAAAAAGCCTGTTCACTCTATGATATATACTAGTTTAGATCACTGTACATCCTGCTTACCACTATCCCCATTAAAACTACCATGAGTTCCCCTTTGACTGTAAAAGTAGCCTTCAAACTAGTTTCCTTGCTTAATCTTTTTCCTCTTTATATTCAATACCCCCAAAGAGCCACCACAGTAATTTTTTTGAAAATGTAAGTCAAATTTTAATATGCTTTACAAACGCTCTAATGAGTTCCTACCACCTAGAATAAAATCAAACTCCTTAGAATAGTCCAGAACCCTGCATGATTTAGTGCCTCTCTACTTGACCATCTATATCCTGTAACAATCGCTCCCTAATTATGCCTAAGCAGCCTCTATGGACTAATATGTACCCCTCTACTCCTCCCCCCACATTTATGTGTTGAAACGCCAACCCTCAATATGACTCTATCTGAAGATAGGGCCCTTAGAATGTAATTAAGGTTAAATAAGGTCACAAGTGTGGGTCCCTAATCCAATAGGATAGGTGGCTTTATAAGAAGAGGTAAAAAAAGAGAGCACCGCACACTGACAAAGAGGAGGTCCCGGGAGCACACAGTGAGATGTTGACCACCTACAAGCCAAGAGAAGAGCCCTCAGTATAAATCCTATCTCCCTGACACCTTTATCTTGGATGACTCAGCCTCCAGAGCTGTGACGAAACAGATTTCTGGTATTAAAGCCTCACAGTCTATAGTATTCTGTCATGGTGGGCTGAGGAGATTAATAGTTTTTCTTTCTTTTCCTCGGAAACATCAAGCCCATCCTTGTCTTAAGGTTTTGCATTATGTCTTCTGCCTTGACCATTCTCTTCCAGATCCCTACCTTGTTGCACCTAATCATTGCTTCAGACACCACTTTCAATGAGAGACATTTCTGAATCACTTAATAGAAAGCAGCCATCTCCTCCAGTTGCCCTTACCCTATTTTATTTTCTTCACAGCACTTTGTCTTTGAAATTGTCTTATTTATTTTCTTGTAAATTATTCATCTACTCCACTAAATTTAGACTCTGTGAGAGCTGGAACTGCATGTGTCCCATTCATTGTAGTATCTCTAGCATTTAGAACACTGCCTAGGATGTAGTAGTAGGTTAATAGATGCTGGCTGAATGAATAAATACGTAGAACTCATAAGAGAAAGCCAAAAGGATTTCTGCAAAAGGAGACAAGCAGCATGATCTGAGAAATATTTAAGTGGTTTGAAGAAGCTATAGGAGGTATTGCTAGAGTAGTGGGAAACAGGCATTGATTAAACAGAAATCTTTGATTTTCCTCCTAAGACCTGGCACTGACTGGCTAGAAATTTTGCATGGGTATTGTACTATCTCTCAAATAATTTTCACAAAACCCATATGGATTATGATTTCATTTCATTTAAGAAAACTGAAGCCTATAGAAGTGAACCTTAACCAAAGTTACAAAGTAAGCAGGATTTAGCCCAGTCTGTTTAAAAATCTCTACTCTCTCAATGGTGTCATGCTCAAAGTCCCTTTAAATACAACTAGGCACAACGTTACCTGAAATAAATTTTGTCTCTGGCTTTAAAAGTTCCCCAAGGGAAACTTTGTTTTGGATAAATTAAGTACAATCCACAAGAAAATAAACTTGGTGGTCCCTTAAAGTCTCTACCAGATGCTTACGATTCTAGAACATAACAGAACCTTCACTTGATGAACTGTGGTAAAAAACTAGCAAGCTCAGACTTGTGAAGGAAGTTAAAGAGAATGATGCCTCAGTAACATCTTATTGCCACCATACCTTACTAGCCATCACAAATTTGTAGAGAATTTTCTGGGATGTTCCACTAAGGTAATAATTTCAATAGTCAATATTAATTGAGTATTTGCTCTCCCAGGCCCTGTTCCCATAACTACTTCATGCAAGTGTTATATACCATTTTAGGAATGAGAAAACTGAGGCTCAGAAAAATTAACTAACCATGAGGCATCCAGGAAGGCAATGGCAGAAATAGGAGTCAAAGATAGGCCTGACTCCAGAGCTCTGGCTCTCTAGGCCAACTCAACCCAACTCCCTGCCTACCATTAGTCAATTCCTCCAAAGCTACAACCTAGTAGGACATTTTTTCGAATATCCTCCATAGAAGAATTGCCTTCATCCCAAGCAGCACCTATGGTTTGTTTGTGTGTGTGTGTGTGTGTGTTTAAGATTGTGTTTATTTATTTGACAGAAAGAGAGAGAGAACACAAGTAGGCAGAGAGGCAGGCAGAGGGAGAGGGGAAAGCAGGCTCCCTGTTGAGCAGGGAGCCCAATGCGGGTCTCGATCCTAGGACCCTGAGATCATGACTTGGGCCGAAGGCAAAGGCTTAACCCACTGAGCCACCCAGGTGCCCCAACACCTATGGTTCTTTAAGAGAAAGACTGATCTGCAGTGGTGGGCCAACTCTCTGGAGGGGGCTTTGCTATTATCTCAATGTTGGTGGGAATTTCTATGTTGTAGCCAGTTTTGTCTGGGCAATACTAACTTATGCATTGTCTAATCTGCTATGGGAACAGTTCATAGTAAAAATATCAGAAAAATATTACTGTGGACTTTTCATTATAAAGTTATAGTAGCACATCTGTGAGATGGCCATTTTTCATCAGAGCCAGAAATATTTTTTTCACATTTTTATCCAATGTATTATCTATCGAATTTTCTTTTAATCAAAATGAATTCATTGGAGACATATACAAATAGTTTATTCCAAGGGGGAAAAAGCTCACATTTCAAAATTCATTTTTTACTAAAACCCAATCTTCCTACCTATATTACTGGCCTATTGATTCTTTAAAACCTAGCACTACTCATTTTCAACCACAAATCAGAAAATATGTGAGAATCTCTATTATCATAAATTATTATACCTTACTCTTGAAGTTTCTATTTTCCCCCCAGCATTCCCATTTCCCATGACAAATGGTTTTATTCTGTCTTTGTTCCATTATTATTCTACTTTGGACAATTTTTTATCCATGCTTGTCATCTGAAAATGCTTTTAGATATCTCTACCTTTCCCATTTTTGCTTTATCAATAGAGAAATGGACAAGGTCATAAAAATTATACCTTATTCT
The DNA here is from genome assembly GCA_028533885.1 of Nasua narica. Classification (NCBI taxonomy): domain Eukaryota; kingdom Metazoa; phylum Chordata; class Mammalia; order Carnivora; family Procyonidae; genus Nasua; species Nasua narica. Next base: position 105,785,022 of record CM052810.1, on the reverse strand, counting down.
TTTGTTCTCTGCCAGTTAGAATAATCTGGCTTAGGTCATTTTTGTTTTATCTCTTCATTCATGGTTTATAGCACAGTTGTCTTATAACCAGGAACTTTCCACACTATAAAGCAGATTCTATTTCTACCCCACTAGATCAACTTTAGTTAAAAAGAAGTTTACTTCTCAATTTTATTGCCTTCAAACTCCATCGTTACATGCATATGTTTCTCTTTGACTTGCAACACATTATTTTCTCCTGTTCTTTTAGGATTCAATCTTCCTTTCTTTAAGCTTAACTTGTATTTTTAATGGTGATCTCTGAAAGCTTGGCATAACTCAGAGGGTTATATCACTAATAACAACCATTTATTGAGATTTTATTATGTTGTAAGCTCTGTGATAAAACCTTATGTATACAGTAATTTGAGATAACTTTTTTCTCCATCTTCTATAAAAAGACACTAAGGATAACAGAGGCAATATTACCTTCTCAATGTAATGTTAACTGATAATTGATAGAATCTGGATATAAAGGTAGGCATTTCTAATCTGTGCTCTTTACTTTGATTTCCCAAGGATACAGTCAACAAATTCTATTGTGCCACAGATCAAATCAATTTTGGGCTCTATTATAATACATAATTTGCTTATGGGTAGCCTAGATTTAAGAACGATATCACAGTGCCCATGATATCTAAACAAATGAAGCTACAAGATAGTAGCAATGAAATTCCTTCTCACATCCAACCAGGCATAAGGAAAAGAGTACTCCATGATATCGCTTGACTTACATAACCCATAATCCAGTCTAATCAGTCCACACACACACTTACTTTCACTGCTTGACTCAGTTTGTTGGGATTCCTGCATCTTTAGTGACATTTTGGAATTGATTCATATAAGACCACCTGACTTCAAACTTGGACATGCTCATTCTGTGTAACTATTTCCTCCTTTTCTCCTCCCTGGTGACCTCTTTTCATATGTTAATTATCGCTCAATTCCACCACAGTCTCTATCCATTTCACAGAGAAGATTCCTTTTATCGTGTGCCAATTCCTGCTGGGTTCCTTGAGAGATCACCTTCACTTTCACCTGATAATTTTCACCTGATTAACACTACTCAGAAGTCTTGACAGTATATAACACATTTTGGAGATTAATGGTGGTTTGGAGATATGAACCTGATTAAACAGTTTAACTCACTGCATTTGTTATCTTAATAGTTCAAAAGAACTATCTCTTACATCCACACATATGTATACACATAGACACAAATACATCTATATTTATATTCATATTTATATAGTTACACACATACTCACGCATAGGCATTATTGTGTTTATGTATGTATATACACACATATTTTTCTCAACTATATACATTAGACAAAGACAATTTTGAAAACTTTTTCTTAAAATGAGACAGGAACCTTACTATTGTTTCAAATGTAGTATCAGATTGGTAACTAGGGCATTAATATCAATGACAATATCATTATTAGTAACTAGTGCATTTTCTGAGAAGGAAGAAGAAAAATAAATAAAAGAATAAGCCCTGGCTGTGATATGCCACTAAATCTTTCCTAATGGCTTTGGCATAAATCAATGTTAAATGATGTATATGCACACAATCAGGAAAATATTTAATGTATTATTAATTAAGATTAATTACAGGAACACATCAACAGCCTTTAGTTCTCATCAATGATATTAATTTCTTAAGTACTCTACTACAAAGCATAAAAGCATTAGATGATTGTCAATAGCATTGACTTTACACTAATGGACATAGGGCTAGATCTCTTCACCAAGCTGGTATTAGGTCAGTTTTCTCCGGAGGGAAATACTCATTACTCTTTGCATTGAAGACATCCTTCAGAAGATTTGGCTATCAAGGGGGATTTCCTTTTATAGAGATAGTTCCTTCTATGAAGTAAATAAGACTGTTTAGTCAGTCAATCAATCTAATTACATTTATTGAATATCTAACAGGAAAGAATGCAGGCAATGGAATCCTGTTTCTACTTGGCCTGAATAAAACCAGTGGAGAAGCAGTTCCTTGTTTTACTCAAAATGGCAAGTCTGGGTCCATTCATAAGATGACTATGTCATAGCATCCCACATTACTTTATGGAATAAATATGCTTTTGTAAATGGAATCTTAACTTTATTGGGAAAATTTACTATTTCAAGCAATTTTGGAATTAATCATTAAAATAACGCACACATGAGACTGTGGAACTTTGTGTAGTATAAAAGTCACATTCTGTAGGGTTGATATTTTAAAAAAAATTTTTAATGAGATTTTATGAACTGAAAAAAACCCTTCTTCTTTCTATTCTTTATTGGTAGTATAGTTGTGTTTTTGGTTTGTTTAAATTTAAGGTTACGGTTGGGAACAATGTTCATAAAAACATTTATACCCACAACTGATTGCATTAGAAGAACATGCCTATATTTTATCCCCAGAGCCTAATGTAGTAACAGACTTGATGAAGGTGCTTAGCGAATGGAAAAAAAAAAGGCCAAATAGAGCCATTCAGAAAGAAGAAAGCAGTAGAGAAGAATGTGAAAACCACCCCAACTAAGTGGATTCTATTTCTCACATGCTGAATGCAGGTTTTTTTTTTTTTTTGAATGCAGGTTATTGAACTAGATTCTCCAGGAGATATTAAATTTACAATTATAATTTTGCAGAAAATATAAGTATATGTATACATAAATTCTTATACAAAATATAAGAATGTACGTGCATAGTATAATGATACTTAAGTCTTAAAGGATGGGTTAAAATTTAATTTCTAAAACACAGCATTTAGGTGAGATATGATTTTCATGGGGCCAAAATAGTCTAAGAATATTAATTTCTGTACTTTCTAATTGCTATCACAACATTTTCAGAGTCTTGCTGGGAGTCCCTAGAAATGATATGTTCACCCTTCAATCTTCAGGGCCACTCCTCTGTAATCATCAAATTTTGCTGATTTCCCATAGAAGTAATATTGAACGATATGTTAATGCTTTATAAAGTTAGGTTAAATGTGTTCTTGCCAACAAGGAGGTTGCATTACGAGGCTCCCAGAATACGTTAATTAAAAATTGTTTCCATTTTAACTCCATAAGATAAAATTACAAATTTCCATAATTATAAAAGTTGGAAATTATTTCTTTATCTCTCCAGGCAGTATCACTTGCCTGCAAATAGGTATTCTGGGATAATTTGAATTCTATAGGAGAGACAACAGTCTCTCATCTCTGCTCAATATAAGATACTTTTCATTGTATTCCATTCAGTACATAACCTGTGTGATTTTTGGCTTTTGCAATTTGCAGGTGAAGGATAATGGATTTTAAATGCTCTTCACATCAAAAAATAATTATTGAAAGGTAAATGATTGAGGCTATTTCATTTTTTTTAGATACCCCTCCCCTTAGTTTCATCTGATGACTATAAAGGGATTAAAACTTTTATGCCAACCCACTGAGCAGTACTGAAATGTGATACCTTTGTAGCCGGGATAAAGCACTTGGGTGATATTTTCAGACGAATAAAGACATTGACTTAAAAACACAATTGCATAAACATGATGTGGAAGGCACAGGTCTGGGGAGTCAATTCAACACTTCTATTTAACTCCAGTCTTTATCTTTTATATTTATTCTAAAAGAGCTTCACATAAAAACTCCCTCCAGACAAAGAATTTGCCCACATTTAAATTTCGGGCTAGAGACATAACCATTTCATTTCATCTTTCTGCTCTTTGCTTTTTTTCATATTTTGGAGTGTGCTTTAATTTTCTTTCATTACTATAATGGGTCAGAGTGTGCAGAACAGTGATTGCAGCAAAATTGCATTTTTAAGAAAAGGTCGTGCAATTAGCTGATGGATTGATAGAGATAACGATGGCTGGCAGAATCCTCACTAGGTCCATCACAGAAATCCATAGAATAAATGATCAGGACATTTACCCCCCAAAAAGATAAAACAAATGCCATAGACATAATTCAGAGTGCTGCTCTGAGAAGGCTGGAGGCAAGCCAAAGTTTGAGAACATCTAAGCCATAATGGGAAGACAGGATTGATGAAAGAGTCGTGTTTCAAACTGGGGTGAGCTGGTTGGACAGGCACACATCTGCCTCACCAAGCCTGTTGGGTTTTTGACAAAACTAAGGTATTACAGTGCTACAGAGAGTTACAAAAATCAAAACTGGATTCAGAAATCTTCACCAAATCCCAGAGATCAGTACCACTGGGTAAGGAAACAAACAAGATCCAAGTATTAAATGCATTTAAGCCTAGAAAACATCACTGGGTTCAAGTAAATCAGAAATTAAAAAAAAAAAAATCTGGACAACCTAAAAGCTGCATAATGAAATTCAGTACCTCAAAAACAGACTATGAATTTTATTAGTGACTTAAGACTGTTATGGTGAAAACTCAATGTGTTTAATATTTTAAAGACTTTAAAGGTTGATCTAAACTAATTATTGAGCCCATAGAGTCTCTTCAGTCATGAAAGTAAATATGGAGAAAATGAAAGATGGAATCTTTTCTTTAAGCTTGCAGGAGATATTTCAGAGGTGAGTCCCGCATTGCTAAGGATAGCAGTTAACTTCTGCTATAGGACAAACCACCCCACGCAGTGTCTGAGACAATTAGTTCTTTAGCTCACAATTCTACAGGTCAGCAGTTTGGGCTTTTTTCCTCTTCTCTTCTGATTCAAGTTTCAGCTTGCATTTGGTCTTCCAATCCATGAGCATGGAATGTCTTTCCATTTCTTTGTTTGTTCCTCCATTTCTTTCATGAGTGTTCTATATAGTTTGCTGAGTATAGATCGTTTACCTCTTCGATTAGGTTATTCCTAAGTACCTTATGGTTTTTATGCAATCCACTCCTTAATTTCTCTTTCTTCTATTTCATTGCTAGTGCATAGAAATGCAACTGATTTCTGTGCATTGATTTTATATCCTGCCACTTTGCCGAATTCCTGTATAAGTTCTAGCAATTTTGGGGTGAAGTCTTTTGGGTTTTCCACATAGACTATTATGTCATCTGCAAAGAGTAAGAGTTTGACTTCTTTGCTGATTCAGATGCCTTTTATTTCTTTTTGTTGTCTGATTGCTAGGGCTAGGACTCCCAGTACTACGTTGAACATCAGAAGTGATAGTGGACATCCTTGCCATGTTCCTGACCTTAGGGGGGAAGCTCTCAGTTTTTCCCCATTGAGAATGATATTCGCTGTGGGCTTTTTGTAGATGGCTTTTATGATACTGAGGTATGTTCTATTTGGGAAGAGCTGCTAAACCGATAGGGGTTGGCTTGTTTATGATCATTTCAGGTGGGAAGGCTAGGATGAAGTGAAACCTCTTTCCATGTGATCTCTCACCTTCTGATAGGCTAGAATTGGCTTGCTCACATGGCAACACTCTCCTCTTCCAAGACAGAGGAATGAGGTGCACATTCCTCTTCAGTCTCGGGCACAGAACTTACGTATGTCACTTATGCCACAAAAGCAAATTATAAGACCAGTCCAGATTCAAGAGGTGGAAAACTGGACCCACTTCTTGATGGGAGGGACACATTTGTGGTGATTTTCCGTGTGCTAGCGTAGAAACTTCTAAGGAGCTTTCTGATTCTTATTGCCTATGTTTATGCAATAATAATAGCGTGCCATTTTTTTTTTCTGTTGCCACCCAGGTCTTTACATATCCTGCCTGCTTACCTTACCCTTTGTTTCCTATTTCTACAGTGATAGCCCAGTCAGTGTCAATTCCCTGTGATTGGGCTGAACAGTGGTGGCACTTCTTACTCAGAACTGTGACTAAACTAAGTCAAGTTTGACAGTCAAGGAAGAGTTACCTTAAGAAATGGTTCTAATTAGTTTTCTAAAAATAAATCACGCCTTAGAAGAGTACTAGAAGCGAAACCATTAAGTCCTAGGAAAGCCAGAACTAAAATTCAAGGATTATCGCTCACTGTCCAAGGCCAAGGTGAATAATGTATATAAAAAGGCTGATTTTCTACATTCAAAGGCTAAGAAATTGAGTGGACATTGTTATTTTACTAATCAATATAGTATAATAATCATCAGTAACATCTGTTAAGCACCTCACTATATGATAGAAAATGGGCTAAGTAAGCACTTTACATTTACTCTGAAGGCAGTTTTGTGAGGTGGACACTATTTTTAAATTATTATTAAATTATATTAAATTTTATAATACATATTATATATATTATATATATTTATTATATATAATCAGAATTAGAGTATACCCCATATTATAACAAAAAATCTTTCACAGCTAGTAAGTGTTAGAGCCAAGATTTGAACCCAAGACAGTCTGACTCCTTATCTTTTGCTTAGAAATACAAAATTGTATGGTCACCCTAAAAAAGATTATAGCCAAAAGAAATACTAGAGATCACATAGTTACATTTCAGAAAGGCTTATAACATAAGCCAAAGTCACATATTTGGGCAGTGTCAGAATTGGAACTATAATATAATTTAGGTCACACACACACTGAACTTGAAAGGACTGTAATACGTACACACACACACACACACACACACACACACACACACACACAGAGTATATATTATTCTGTTGATCTACAAAGATGCCCATTCATTGATACATCCAGTTTTAACCACATTCTCCTCAATAAAATCCTCCCTAAACTTAAATAATCTGACAGAAATAAATAAGATGCTCTTTTAGGTATTTTAATCTGAAAAATACACAGGAAACAATCTGTTCAAGATCTATCTTCTTTCCCCACCAACTGCTCCATGCTCCAATTACTTTACACAACCCACCCTTCTAAACTATGCCCTGTGTTTTCATTTCTCTTGCTTTACTGAATTCCCCAGCTTTTTCACCAATCCCATCTCCACCCTGCGATCCCAATGCTCCAAAGTACAGTTCATCTTCATGGCCCAACTTAAATGCCATAGCAGCCCTTGGATGGAGTAATCGCACCCGCTCTCCTCTGAGTACTTAGAGCATTGTATTCACATAGCTTGTGTAGGACTTAACATTGTCTGACAGTTATCAGAATCTCACACCCAACAGTTCTTTGAAAGCGGGAGGTCTGCTTTATGTTTCTTTAAATCCCTGGTGCACAGTATACTACTTGGTACAAATTATCTGCTCAATAAAAGTTTACTGAGTAGTCTCATTTATGAGAATAGACTTTCTTTGGGACATCTACCTGCACACAGGCATGCTGTTGCAAATCTATCACTCTGTAAATGGACAAGGAATCAGAAGCACAACCCATTGATGAATACTTTCATGTTTTTTTTTTTTTTGGAAAACCAGAAGCCCACATTCATTTTAGAATGTTTTGTTTTCTGCCAAAGTAATACCCTGTACTGGAATAAAACCCAATCTTTTGTACTGTCTCTGACACTTTCCTCTCCTGCCTGTGCTTTCCAAACCTCCAAGATCTACCTAGGAAAAGGAGCTGGACAAAGAATTGTCTGTTCCTTTAATAATCAGGAACAGAAAAGTTTAGACAGTTTTTGTGTTAAAGAACGAGCTCGAATAGGGAACCAACGAACTGTGTATATGGATTATTTTCTTTACATTGTAAGCAACAGCAGTAACAAGGACATAAATGTTAATGATTTTCCTTTAACTGAAGCCATCCCGTCAGCACTCTTGCATCCAAAGCAATGATTAAACTACTGTAACATATGTATATGTGAATATTTGCAAACACCCAATCTAGGAAGAAAAGCAGTCGATGTAATACTGTATAACTCAAAAGAGTATGATTATCTTTCTGTTTTTTTTACAAGATTTATTGCCAAGTTGTTCCCCCCCCCCCCCCGGAGATTTGCTAAAATTCATTAACTACATTTTCTGAGACACAATATGGTCCCTTCATGTGATATTTATATCTATGCTCATTAAATCATAGTATCTTTTGCAATGCTTATTTTTGAGATGAAGAGCGGCATTTTCAGTCAGCGCACCTTAACAGATTGCCTTAGACAGCATTCTATCACATTAGGTTTAAGAAAATAGCCATTCTAACTTACAATCCATTTTACTGGGGAGCAGCAATCTAATTCACATCGATTTTGAATAAACCTTTACATACCCATCTGCTCCATTTTAAGCTGGACTTGTACGAATCAATGCATCAACATGCACTAAGTAATCAATGGGTAAGGAAAATCATTATTTACTGCTCAGTAATTGCGTTTACATTCAAATAAAATATAATAAAATGTGCAAGGCCATTTCGGAGGAAGAACTAGTGACCCATGAATCACAAGCAGATTCCCTTCCTTTGAGTAGGAGATCTGAGCAATTTTACCAGAAAAGTAAGGAGGGAGTCATAAGTTTCAGCATGGTCTAGAAGGCTAAAAGGCTTCAAGAACCAAGGTAGCTGTCAATATTCTCATGATCTTCCAATCCTAGGAGCCCTCCGTTTGGTAAACGCCAGTCCTGGGCTCAATGGCTCCAGATAGCAGTCCTCTTTGCTGGATTATGGCAAGCTCCAGTGCAGATGTGATCTCTGCCTGCCTGCTCACTCTTGGATCTAACCCTCACTTTAATTATCCCTCTTGTTGTTTGAACTTGGAGTATATAGTGGGTCTCTCTACTGTCTGAATCTGTTCTCCCTGGTGGGGTACAGCTTGGACTCATTCCACTAATGCTCTGTCCTCATGACCACCTCTAACAGGATACCTGGCCTAGTTCCAACTCCATCTGAACTCCCATCTCTGGTCCCACCGGCTTCCCGAAGGCTGCTGTGGGCCCACTGTAAAGGGTGGGGAAGGGAGTCACACAGTAGCGATAGAAGCAAGTGAAATACCTTGTTGCTGCGATTCTCCACAGTTTAGTAAGGCAGCAGGACAGATGAGCCTACGTTTCTGTCACACGGCATATCCGAACAGATGGACTGTGATGAAATTGCCCATCAAAATTTGTTTTGCCCTATTTTATTACAGTGATTCAGGCAAGGAATGCAGATTGAAATAAGGAATGGCTGAAAATAGGTTCTGTTTTTAGTGAATTTCAGTGAGGTAAAAAAAAAATCATAGTACGACGAATGCAGGCCACACATCTCTTTCATTGTAGCTTCTTATAGACTTATACACTTGGCGAGTATCTGAGTAGTAAAGCTAGATGCATAAAAATTGGAATAACACGAAGGAAATAAGCAAGTACCTGTTCAAAGATCCTGCAAATCTGTGAATCAAATAAGCAAATAAAGACATATTTTGAAAAATGTTAAGATGTTAGTCGTGAAAAAGAAAAAAGAAGTGATCAGATAAACAAATCCAGAACAGCATCAATTAGGATTCTTTGTGTGGTATTGTATAACCTTTCCTATGGTTGGTGTAAGTTATTAAATTGCATGGAAAAGTCAAGTTAAGTAATTTTGAACATAGTGTTTTAATATACAAGACACTGTAAAATTTAAAAAAAGTGAACATAGGGGCGCCTGGGTGGCTCAGTTGGTTGAGCAACTGCCTTCGGCTCAGGTCATGATCCTTGAGTTCCGGGATCGAGTCCCGCATTGGGCTCCCGGCTCCACGGGGAGTCTGTTTCTTCCTCTAACCTTCCCTCCTCTCATGCTCTCTCTCACTTTCTTTGTCTCTCAAATAAATAAATAAAAATCTTAAAAAAAAAGTGAACATAGTTTTCAAGTGGCACCTAGAATTGGCTTAGAATGATGTGCTCTTTCACCAAAGCATCCAGTAAAATGTAACTGACTCTGAGTTCACATAATGAAGAGTAGAGAAAAAACTTTTTTTTTTTTTTAAGATTTTATTTATTTATTTATTAGGAAAGAGAGAGAGTGAGAGAGAGAAGGTCAGAGTGAGAAGCGGACTCCCCATGGAGCCGGGAGCCCGATGTGGGACTCGATCCCGGGACTCCGGGATCATGACCTGAGCCGAAGGCAGTCGCTCAACCAACTGCGCCACCCAGGGGCCCGAGAAAAAACTTCTTTAGGAAATACCAAGATTCATTTAAAATAATCATCTTATGATATAAATGACAGACTTTTCTAAATGAGAGATACACTAAAAGAAGTAAGAGGGAAGAAACATAACATCCAAGATAACTGGATCCCTCTTCCATGGTAACAGAACTTGCTATTTGGAAGAGCAGTCTTCTCGGTTTTAGTGTACCTATTTAGTGCACCATGTCATCTCCGTGAGGGCAAAGCAAATAAAAAGATGATTTCAAGAGGTATTCCATTAAGCAATTCTATTAGGCCATATGCAGAAATGTTCGCATTCTACAGAAATATTTATAGTTTTTAGGGCATACATAGTCCGTGTAAAGCTCAGATACGCTCAAAATCTGAAGTCAGAACCTCAGTGTAGAAGACCAAAGAGCAATTAGAGGCAAGTAAATGAGATTTGGCAAATAAATAATAAATGAAGGGCAAATAAATAAATATTACTAGTTTCATTTTATTTAGTACTCACTTAATCAGTAGTTTATTTTATAAAGCCATAAACATAACAGAGCTGCTTCCTGCCATTTTTATCTTCTGTAAGGCATACACAAAAAGATCGAAGGTATCTATCTAGTCCTATCACTGCACCAGCTGAATGTCAAGCACGACTGATATCAGTGTGTCAGAGAATGTCCTGATCACCTGTACCGAATGATCAACTATTGATCAGCTATCCCGGACCAATACTGGTCAGTTCAAATAACCACAGATCTGTTACAGGTGGAGAACATGGAAGATCAGAGGATTTAAAAGTAGCTTGCTCAATGTTACAGAGAATATCAAAGTCAAGTCTTTTTTCCAACTCTTCTCCACCAACACAAAGCTTCATGATTGCCTCCTGCTATGACTAAACTTAACTAACTAAAGAATTTGTATTCCCCAAATATCAGAAGCACCCTACTTCCTACACTAGACATGGACTCAAATAGGAAACAGGAACAGACCTGGGATCCCAAGCCAGACAGTGAACTTTAGTAAATTTACAAGAACTCACATGGAGTAATAAAGAACAGTAGGCTCTCATCAGTAATACAAGAAAAAAAAATTAAAAATAGTAATAGTCATACAATTTCAAATATGTGCTGCCCAAAATAAAGCATCATCCAAGAATGCTATACAGCATTTCTGACTTTCCCAGAAAATTAAAAGCTAAAAGGTTGTCTTAGCAAATCTATACTTTTAATAAATGTGGAGATGAAGCGACTGATCTGGCCTCAGTACATGTGTCCAAAACTATATTGCAAGGAAGAGATTCAAAGTCAATTAGAAGATAGATCTACTTTCTCTAATTCCCAATTTGATGTTCTTTGAACATACTGCCTGAGTCTCCACACCGCTATTTCTTTTCAATCAACCTCCAGGTTAATAGAAACGGGTCTTGTCAAATACCCATATTTATATAGATCACGTAGGAAACCAAAAGCTTTTTCCTAAACAGATTATCTGTGTCACTAGTGGAAAACATGATTTCTAGGTGATATAGCAGATATCAATTTAAATTGTAATAGCTAAATACGTACTTAATGTGGTCAATCTATTTCACAGTTTAAGGCTCAGTTGAATTGCAATGAGATTTGAGATCAATTTAAATAAAAAATAAATATAGGTTAGGATACGGCAAAAATAATAAACGATGCAAGTTAATGACAGGTTTGGGAAATACTGGTCTAAAGTAGACTATATTAACATAGAAAATTGAAAAAAGTGGTTATTTAACAAAAGCTGTATAGGGTTTCCTAAATAGAATAATCTAGTGTAAGTGATAAAATACCTCACCTAAATATGATATCAGCTCAAATGCTCCATGATATTCATCCTATAAAGTTTTTTTCAAAATAATTCATTTCTCATGCATAGCTTTAGTACTATATTGATTTCAAGAACTGATTAAAAAGCACTTTTCCATGGGTCTAGGTTTCTCATAACTAAAATCCAATCTGAGGAAAGTGAAAACTGGCAATTTCCAGGCTCTTAAATAAAAACACAGGATTTTAGAGTCTGAATTTAGAAAATCAGAATAGTACACTGGAGGCACATTTCTTCAAGGCTTTATTCCAAAGAGTGCTAAGAAAAACCTACTTAATAGCAGTTAGATTTAAATTTACTTGAAGAATAACAGAAAGCTAACGGGTATCTAGATCTGTAGATACCTTTGTTGAAAATAAAACAGTTTTAAGCCAACTCTGAGAGGCTTTGCTCACAAATAGTAATAAAACGGTGATCAAAGAGAAATCATTAGAAATTGTGTTTAGTAGAAATTTAGTTAACAATATCAGACCCAAATGAAGTCAAAAGGAGATGTGTGAAACCATTTTAATTTCAAAGGGAATCTGATGACAAACAAGAACTTCTGGTCTCAGTAAGACCAAACAGCAACTAAAGATTTTGGCAGGAAGAAACAGTGCTGAGACTCTGACTTCTACCACTAATGCAGAAACTTAAATCCTGTCTTTGTTAATACTGGTTGCAAGAGGAAAAATGTGACCTCATAGTCCATTATCAAAAACAATTTGATCTCAGAACATAATGTCTAAAGTTCTAGAACATTATTAGATAGTTTTACTTGAGGAAAGTACTTATTTTATGCAGTCTCCTAAACAAAAAGCAGTCCTTTGGATGCTATGAGATTTTATGATCACATTTATAAATAAACTGTAGGGTTACCAGCTAAACATATCAGCAATAATGAAAATCAACACTTCATAATCCTATGATAAACTTTTCTGATACGTATTTTATGTTTGTATTTCATGTAGATGATTTTTTAAAGCAGTGGCACCGTAATATGTAATATATATGTTTTTAAAGATTTTATTTATTTATTTGACAGAGAGAGAGAGACACAGCAAGAGAGAGGACAAAAGCAGGGGGAGAAGAGGGAGAGAGAGGGAGAAGCAGGCTTCCTGCCCAGCAGGGAGCCCAATGCCAGGCTTGATCCCAGGACCCTGGGATCATGACCTGGGCTGAAGGCACACTATTAATGACTGAGCCACCCACGTGCCCCTGTAATATACATTCTGAGGTATTGGCCACCAACATCTGACACATATTTCCTCAAGACAAATTTTAAACAATGTCAACCAGAGTTGTGATTCATCTCACATGGTTTAAGATAAACTACATTTGCCTAAAAAGAAACAATAATCACATTGTCTAAGATAATAGTGGACATTAAACCTGTTAATATATGTAGTAGTTAAGAAGGTTTAAAATATTTGGGGCCCTCATCAATAGCAGTTACGAAAATATGCCAAATACCTATTAGGTGCCAGAATTAAACATGTCTTATTCAAAACCATGGTTCTCCCACCAGTTTCATGAAAAGTACCTGGCATTTTCTTTCAGGCTCAGCAGTGAAAATAACCAACACACCAATAAATTAAGTCCATAAACTACTACCAGGTATTTTAGGGGTTACCAGAGTATAGGATAAATAAGAAATAGTCCAGATTCACATGAATATTTCAAGAATTGGCACATTCGTGAAATCAAAAGTCTCACGTATCCATTTCTATACAGAAATCATATTACTTTCAACCTCTGAGAAGTTTTACATATTTCATTGCTTTAAATTATGTTTAATAATTGAAATGCACTTTAATTTTAAATTATGTTTGAATAATTGAAATGTATCTTATTAGAAACTTTTTTTTCTTATTAGAAACTTTCAAAGAATCTCTACCTTCTCTGAAAATATTTGAAACACTGCAGTTTCTTAAGATGACTGATCCATTAATGACAAAACTCTCGTTAAACGTTTAGATATAGAGACATTTAAGAAAACAAAAACTGAGTTGTTATTTTAGAAAGTATTAAAGTGAATATTCTTTGCCAGCCCCTACTGTGCCTTCCAACAGGGTAAAATAGGCATTTACTATTGTTAAATGGTCCATTAGAACAATAGGACCTATATTACCCAACATAATCTTGAGAAAACCAATTTGAAAGACTTACACTATCTCACTACAAGACCTGTAAAGCTACAGTAATCAAGGTAGTGTAGTATAGGCAAAAGAACTGACATATAGGTAAGTGGAACAAAATAAGGAGTCCAGTAATAAACATACACTTAAATAGATACCGGATTTTCAACAAAGGTGCCAAAGCAACACAATTAGAAAATGAAAATATTTTCAAAATTGGTGCTGAAATAACCGCACAGACAAAACAAAATCCTCAAACCCTACCTCACTACACATACAAAAATAATCTAAGATTGGCCACAGACTTAAAAATAAAAGCTAAGCCCATAAAGCATTTAGAACTAAGCATAGGAAAATTACTGGGACGTGGAGGTAGGTAAAGAAGTCTTAGGACATCATAAAATCACCATTGATAAATTAGGTTTCATCAAAAGTTTAAAAATTCTGCTCACCAAAAGACACTATTAAAAAACGAATAATAAGCAAATCACAGAGAATACTTGCAAAACATATCTGACAAAGGACTAATATACAAGATATATGAAGTCCTTCACAAGTCAGTAATATAAAAAGACAACTCAATTATTAATAATCGGGAAGTATTTGTACACAGATATTTCAAGTAAGGATATTCAAATGGCCAGTAAGTGCACAAAAGGTACTCAACATCAATAGCTACCAGGGAAATGAAAATTTAAAAGGAGATACCACAAGGAGATACCAGCATATATACCTTAGAAAGGTAAAAATTAAGAAGACTGATTAACATCTAATCTCTGTGAAGATGTAGCAACCATAACTTTCATATTCTGTTGGTGGGATTATAAAGTGACCTGATTATTTCTCATAAAACTTAAACATGTATCTATCCTATGACTCAGAAGTTCTACCTCTAAATATTTATGGAAATTATATGAAAGATGATGTTCAAAAGAATACTTGTTCATAAATGTCCTTAGCACTTTGATTCATAATAGTAAAACGAAACCAAACAGAATAGGAAATACTCATTCATTAATAGGATAATTAATTGGGTAAACAAAGTGGAGCATATTCATATAATGGCATTCTACTTCGCAATAGAAAAGACCACTAATGCATGCAGTTTCAGAGATAAATCTAAAAAAAAAATGCAGAGTTCAAGAGGCCTTACACAGTAGAGTCCATAGTATATGACTCCATTCATATGAAGTTCTAGACCATGCATCAGAGTTGCACTGGAATTGCAGCTGCCTTTGGAAGGATGAGACTGACAGGCGAAGGGCGAAGGGCAATTTTCTGGAGTGCTGTTAATGTACGATATTCTGAATAGAGTCATGGGTTACACAGTTGTATACGTTTATCAAAATTCAGAAATATGCACTAAGATATTTATATTTCATTGTATGTAAGTTTCACCTTAAAAAAAAAAAAAACTCTCCAAACTAATATTGACTTTAGCTGGTGCTCTTTAAGTATTTAGTGCTGTTTAAGTATTTAAGTATTAAATATTTAATGTTAAATATTAAGAATTAAATACTTAAATATTTAGCATTTACATAAAGTATTACATTTAAGTATTCATGGGAAGTGTACCGATGTCTGCAATTTGCTTTAAAATGCATTAAAAATAAAATGGATTAATACATAAAAGGCTAGGTAGGTGATGTAAGAAGTACACAGTCAGACATTAATAGAAGAATATAAGTGGTCGAGTACACAGTCGTTTGTAAAGTTCTGTCAACTTTCCTGTATGTTTAAAATTTTTCATATAATTTTGAGGAAAAGGTGTATTTTACCCACAAATAGAACAGTATAAAGGTAACATTACTGCTAGACCACTAAAAATGTATACATAAGACACTATATCCCCATAAAACACAATTATTTAGGGTGTTTCACTTCCATATGGAGTATGTATGGACAGTGAAATCTTATACATTAAAATTGGTTTGATAATGACAGATTAAAAACTTCTGTTTTTTTCACCAAACACCACACTCACCAACAAGATTTTAGAAATCATTTGAACTCTGTAATGACATCCTTAAAGGAAGTTCAGAGGTACCCAGTGGCTTCTGAAAACTAAAGCAAGAGCAGTATTTTTGCAGTACTTTTCCATGCATCTTTGATCACAACTTCTGTGAAAGGGTGTTCATACAAAAATAACCTTTCTCCTTCATATTAAAAGTAAGCTTTGATCTTAATTAAAATATAATCATAATTATTCTTTGCATTTTGGATCTCTCAACAATATTTTCAAGTAGCGCTTATAAGTCATTAAAACACTTAACCACTTGTAAGTGCCCAAGGGACAGTTTCATTGATGTATATTATTTTATCTATTTTGAGAAAAACTGATGTTCTAAGGGTAACATGAGCTTGCTGATTTCATACAAAGAGATATCTCAGAATGAATGAAGTTCAAAAACCATTTACTTTCAAGTTCCATTTTTTTATGTTCCCATTTTTAACAGTCGACTAGAGATAAGCAACCTAAGTTTCCATCAATAGATGAAAGGATGAAGATGTCAGGTGTGCATGTGTGTGTACCATGCATACATGCACACAACACACACACACATACACTATCACACACAATGGAATATTACAGAGACATAAAAAGGATGAGATTGTGTCATTTGAGATGACATGGAGACCTAGAGTGCATTGTGCTAAATGAGATAAGTCAGACTGAGAAAGACAAATACCACATGGTTTTATTTCTAAGTGGCATCTTTAAAAAATGAATAAATAAAAAAAAGCAAAAGCAAACCTATACATACAGAGAACAAATTGATGGTTGCCAAAGGGAAGGGAGGTGGGGATTGGGCAGAATCAGTGAAGGGGAGTGGGACATACAGCCTTCCAGTTATGGAATGAATCAATCAAGGGGGAATAAAAGGCCCAACATAAGGAATATAGTCAATGATATTATAATAATGATGTTTGGGGACAGATGGTAGCTACACTTGTGGTGAGCACAACGTAACATATAAACTTGTGGTTTATGTATATGTACAACTATGTTGTACACCTGAAACTAGTGTAACATTGTGTGTTAACTATTTTCAAATAGAAAAAAATGAATATTTAGTACACCTACACTATTCATTAAGTAGTACCTGATAAATTATTTTAGGTAATTTATCAATTCAGCTAACGAGATTTATTAAGCAGCTATAATGTGTCAGTCACTGTGCTAAGAAGGATATACTGGATTTATAAATTTGCACAAAAGGTTACCAGTCTTCTCATATTGAACGTATAACTCAAGAAGCATTAATGAACATAACACCAGGTAAGAGGATCAAGGCCACCTTCCCAGCATGACCAGGAATTTAGCTTTTTGAGTTCTAGAGAGAAGGAAGAAACTGAGAAGTTTCCATGTTGTGTCAGTTAATGATATCAAGGCAGCACCTGTCCCATAGAATCCCATCCTTTGTGCCAAAGGAGAAAGCTTAAAGATGTCTTCTCTCATTTCAGTGTGGCAAATACCATAATGTCAGAATGAAGAGTGACATTTACATCCTCTGTTGATGCATTTCAAGAACCAAGACTATTTAATCTAAGAAAAAGAACTCAAATGCTAGCTATTTAGGAAGTATTATATTGAATCATAAGAAATTGCATAGGCCAACGATGCTCAAGTATCAGCAATTTCATATGGTTCAATGTTATTTTTAAAAGGCAAGTCTCCCTTTCTTCATTTAACCAGTTACAATTCCTCAACTGACTTATTGCAAGAATCAAATGAGATGGCAAATTTGAAAGTACTTAGTACACTATAAATATATCTTCGGCAATACAACTTGAATTTGGGAAGAGAGAAGACATGGGGTCGGGTATGGGTACAAGCCTAGGGTGCATTATTCTACTTGTAGATGAGTGGGGAATAAAGCTTAAATGTTGATTATAAGTTCAAAATCAGCCCACAGAAGATGGGAATCACATGTTTATTATTAAATTCCAACTAAGTCTAATTTTTGCCTGGTAAGGATTGATGGCAAAGATCCAGATAAGAAGAAAATCAGCATCATAAAAACAAATGGGAAGTCCCAGGCATGGAAACACTAGCATGCAAGTAGAAGAATCCAGACATGACGGAGCTGGACTCCAGAAGAAAGAACTGGCCTGGAGAGATAGGGTTAAGAATTTTAACAAAGCAGGTTTACTGAATGCTAACTAATAGGAGGCATGATGCTAATGCTCTCTATATCCATTATTTAGTTTGAATTGGCAAGAAGTCCAATGAAAAATACATTATATACCTATTATTCAGATGGTAAAATGAAGCTCAAAGAGTTTAAGTCACTTAACAAAAGTCATACAACTAGTACATGGCTAGCTGACGTTTGAAATGGGATCGCAGTAGTGCAAAACTCATCATCATTCCATAACTTTCTAAAAGAAAATTACCCAGTTATCAGAGAAAAAGGCCGGTTCTCCATTCCTGAATAATTGTCACTCAAAGTTAGATTCAGGTTGCCAGTGAACCAGAGGAATGAGATTAGTAAAATACTACTATTAAGACTAACTGAATGCTCCTCAGAGAAGGTAACTCCCAGTTAGACTCTATACTGGACTTGCCAAGTTCTCAGAATGCTAGAGGAGGCTAACTAAATAAGCTTTCATAGACAGAGCTGGAGGAGGCCAAGTGGAGACACTGAGTAGGAGGTACACTAAGATTCCTATACTAGTAGGTACCCCGAAAGAACTTTGGTAGTATTGGGAATCATTTCTTACAATGGTGGCCATGGAAAGGGAAGGGAGATGAATTGTTGGCAAGGATATGAATCACCAAGTCAGACTAACTTGGATTAAATTCAATCTTTGCACCACCACTTCCTACAGGGTGGACTTTAGGAAGTTATTTTACTTCAAATTTCTCATTTGTAAACTGGGAAAAACAAAATGACCTACCTTGTGGGTTATAAGTCTTAAATGAGATAATGCATGGACAACACTTAGAACTATGTCTAATAATAATGAGTAAGTGCTCAGTAAAGAGTAGCATTTGTTGATTAGAAAGGTATGCAATTTTCTTTTCAGAAGATGTTAAAAAGTAAATACCTGTTTCATCTACCTGAGAATCAAAGCCAAGTTTTAGGGAAACCAAGCTTGGCACAAAATTAGGGAGAAATTGGCCCACAATAGGAGCAGGTTGTGTAGAAGGGCAAGTACAATGGCATGTCTATGGTTTAGCTTCTTAGTTTTTAGAGCATAGGCAAAGCAGGCTGACCTTGAAAAATGAGATTAAGGCAAGTACAGTGATACTGGGGGAATCTCTGTTACCCCTTGGGCTTCACTTTATTAATTTATTAAAAGGGGTAGTGATATTTAGTGCATAGCCTGTTACAAGGATCATAACCAATTAAAATTGTGTGATTACACTCCCTAAAGGGGAATGGTATGAAAACTAGCTTTGTATTATTATCAAATAGCATTGAAAAAGTATTTAAAAAGTGTTCCTTATGGAACTAAAATGTAGAAAAAAAGTTCATATGAAATAATTAGACTTTCTGAGAGATGGTGCATTTAGTAAATAGTTTGTCTCAAAGAAAAACAAGCCCTATGGTGAAGCTTTTATAATCTATGGTTGATTAATATGTGTATTTTACTTTTTCCTTTTTATATGCTTATATAAAACTACTTGCTTTATTGATCAAAATGGTTAGAACCTCTATTTTTCCTTGTGATAGAGATGCATGGATCAATACAATCTTATAAGAGATTTATTTGTGTACTAGTGACTGAGTGATCTCATAAAATAGAGCTCTGGTCTTTATTGAATTTTTTTTTCAATCCAGCTCTAAAAGTACACAACTGCAAACTTCCACAACATGCAAGAATATTATAATGCTAACTCAAGTTTTCAAACACATTTTTTTAGCTTTATTTAATCTGAGATCTTTCAAAATAATGAAATCATGTTTACGACACCATTTCCAAAAGATATTACATGGCCTTGTCATTAATGCTTAGGCTGAAACAGAACTAAACTGTGGTAAGTCATTCCTGTCCTTCAATGCCTCCCTATGTTCTTCATGACAGAGACTGAAGCTATTGATTTGGTATACATGAACCTACATAAAACTATAAACTTCCTTTCTCTTCAGCTTCAAATCCTGCACCCCTACCTTCCCCACGTCCAGGTCCAAGCCCACTCCCATATACATAGCTTAATCTTCAGTAATAAACTATTTACTGTTCAACAATCCAGACCTTAATCTCTCTCTCTCTCTCACACACACACACGCGCGCGCGCGCGCACACACACACACACACACACACACACACACACTTCCTCTCATATTCTTCTTCAAGTGGAACTACTAGTTTCTACTGGTCATTTAAGACATGATTCAAGTGTGAGGTTCTCTGCTAAGCTTTTATCTGGTCTACTGTCTGTTTATCCACCTGTCTCCTAACTTGAGTACAAGTATATGAAGGCTACTGTACCTTTTAAGTCCATATTTCTAGAACCAGTATGTTCATTTGCACATAGTAGGGAATCCATGAATATTTTTTGAATGAAGTGAACAGATAAAAGTGACCCTTACTATTAACTCTGAATTAATGCTTTTACAATACAGTTGCTTCTGCTTTATTCTTTTTTTTTTTTTTAAAGATTTTATTTATTTACCTGGCAGAGAGAGAGAGAGAGAGAGAGAGAGAGAGAGAGAGGGAGGGAGAGAAAGAGATCACAAGTAGGCAGAGAGGCAGGCAGAGAGAGAGGGGGAAGCAGGCTCCCTGCTGAGCAGAGAGCCCGATGCGGGGCTCGATCCCAGTACCTTGAGATCATGACCTGAGCCGAAGGCAGAGGCTTTAGCCCACTGAGCCACCCAGGAGCCCCTACTTCTACTTTATTCTTTTGTCCTTGAATCTCATAACCTCTAGGTTCCTGAATGTCTCTTGCTCTTAGCAGCACCTAAGAGAATGGACATCTATTTTTGATCTGCACCCACTTTAATAAGCAGAGCCCTCATATTTCCAGCAGACTAGACTGACACAGTCCTTCTGCTTCTCATCCAGCATTACTATGCTCTGCAATCATGAGCAAGACTCAAAGTTACTTAACCCTGGATTCATTTTACATAGACTGAGGGCTTAGATGGCCACCTCTTATGAGTGTCCATAAACAGGATATTGTTTAAACTGAACATCTTCCTAACTTTAGCTTCTGGATGTGCCCATTTCCCTCCCTCCTGGCTTCTTTCTTTGCACCTATGTCACCCTATGGTTTGGATTTACATCAGTTCCCTGACCTTTCCCAATTTGGACAATTTCACAATAAATTAAGCCACGGTGAGCCCTATCCTAAAGAGCGACTTGCGGACTTGTGATAGCTTTAATTTTGGACCTAACAGCAGTGTTGTTTGTGAATAACTTGATTTAATGCAAAGAAGATTTTGATTTCTTCTACCTTCTAAGGGAAATATTTATAATTAAACATGTTTATCATGTTCATCTATATTCTGGTCAAGGAGGAGAAAAACCTGCTTGTCAGTCCCTTTTGTTAAAACTTCTTTCAACTGTTTTACATGGTACTCAGATTAACCTTGCAGTGTTTCCATAAGCAAGACACGATGGTTGTATTTTATCCGTATTTCACGGACAGGAAATTGTAACAGGGTAAATTCACTGACTCATCCCCTCATTCATGTGCCTGATAATTAATGATAATTAAATGGAGATCCTTTGATCCCTACTTTATGGCTCTCTCCTTGGATTATACAAACCTGTTTACTGATGGTTGCCCATGTGAACATTCTTGGTACTCTCTAAAATTGCATTTGATAAGCAGAACAAGTATGAGTTATGGTATTTTCAGATATTATGGTAATTTCAGATACTTTGATATGTAAGGTATTGTATGAATCAGCAACAGAGGTGATCTTGAAATCACAGTATTTCTGAAAATCTTGTGAAAAACAGAGAAAAGAAGAATTATTAGAAGGAATTCACTAGGCTTTTCATTTCCCTGACCCTTTAAAAAGTTCTGGAAAGGCTCTGTTTGATTCTGACTATACTCTTTCATTCCTAATGCTCACCTCTGAATAATGTGCAGACTCCAGAGAGCCAGATATTCAAGTGCATTTCCAGGACCTTGCTGAATAAAAGTGTCAAGGACTGCTTTGTGAAGGCTTTCCTACTGTCTGATATAAAATGGTATTGGGACTTCCTCAAATAGATTCCCCTGCTGGGACACACAGTTGGGAAGCAACTCATAGCACATCAGAGACAGGCCAGGCCCAAACATGAAATAGATTCTGTGGCTTTGTTATGAATATGGCAGACTTCAGGGTCAACACTCCTGTCAGGAGGGAATGCACACTGTTTTCAAAGAAGTTCTAGTACACGCTAGGAAACCTCACTGGTGTGGGTGTTTCTTCTCTCTTAGCTCTCAATTCTGACTAATAGAAAGTACACTTAAACAAGGAAACCAAATTTTTAACACTGTGAAACTATTAAGCACTACTGACACTATTAAATTGGCAGTGAATATATTAAGTGCCTAATCGAGGGAATGTGCTAAAATAACAACCACAAACTATTTGGGCAGCAATTCATTCCACTCTGAAGTGACTGGGAAGTCGTTTAAAGTATGAGACGGAATAGAGTAAGTCTGAAGCAGGACTATAGAGGTGAAGGGCTAAGAGTTAGAAACAAAACCAAGATTATAAGTACCTACTACTTGATAATTCTGTGACCCTGAGCTTCTGCTTTTCCATCTTTAAAACAAGGATGTGATACAACTCTATAGTATCGTGATCAATACCAAATAAGACAAAGCATGACAAGTCTTGAGCAGGGCACCTGCATCCCAGGAAGGATCAGTAATTATTAGCTATTTCTGAATCACTGTTAACATGAATGTACCTGACAAAAAGAAAAGTCCCGGTAAGGTAAGTGGTCTTAGAAATATCATTCTGGGAAGAGAACATGGACTAAAGCAGCTAGATCTGGATCAGGAAGCCAGGTCCATTAATGCCTAGGCATATGATTTTATCACTTAGCCTCTCAGAGCCTTAGTGGCTTCCTCTGTGAATAAGAATAAGAAATTTGTAGTTAACATCAAATAAGCTCACACATGCTCCCAAGTACCTACTGTAGTACTTGGCTAGTCTCTTTGGCCTTCATGGGAAATCCGTGGTTATAATCTTTGTCTATCATTTTAGTTGGGCAGAACCAAGAAGACTAAATATTTCTTTCCTGACTCTTGTTTGACACTATGACCTCCCTTCTGACAATACAAGCTTCTAATTGTATTAGCTTCAATATTATAAGCAAAGACAGAGGTAAGAACAAGCAAAAGAGAACAAATTTGACGATAGTTGGTGAAACCACAGGCAAATGAAAGATTTACAAAGTTCAGAAGAGATAGAAAAAAGTTACAAAAACAATAAATGCAGGTCTGAGTACATAAATATTTAAAAAGTCATACCCTCAAACTACATTACCAAAATAGGTGGAAAAGAAGCATTTGGAATAAAATATTATGTTTATAACAGATATGAGAAATCAAGGGCTATTTATTTCAAATAGTATGTGCTCCCATGAACTGATAACATACTGATTCCCTGATAAATAAATGGGCAAAACCAAAATAGACTTTACAAAAGACGACACACGACTATTAAAGAAACATAGAACAAAAAACCTAGAATTTTTATTAATCCAAGTATGTAAACTAAGATATTGATACAGGATTAATCTATTATTTTAAAATTTGATTATTAGTCAATAAAAAGTCATGATGTCTAATAAACTCTAACATTCTAACACCGAATTTCCTTTACCTTCCAAGTTTTTTGAATGATGTTATATTATTCCTAAAATAATTTTTACATAAAATAATTGGATATTAGCTGAACAGGTTTGGAGTAGTTGACAAATTACACACCAGAATGAGACACATGGAACCTACAGTTCATTGTTATTTACAACAATTATATATTAAACCTTTTTCTCAGAGTATTTCTGGAAACTAAGTTACACAGGTATTTGATCAGAATCTAAGAGAAAATATATACATCAGGCAGTAAATGCATGCAGTGGTACATTTAAAAACTGAAAATACAATGTCTGCTGTGAATAGAAATATTATGGATGAAACTTCAGAAATGGGAAGAAGGGGCAAGTCTGTGAAAGAAAGAATGGACAACTGACAAAGTAATTATAATTTTTGATATTCCCCTGACATTTGTTTTAGTAAAGCACTGTCATACATGTTTTCTCATCTAATCCCTTCAATGAGTCTGTAAGATATATATTACCGTGCTGTGGCAGATGGAGATACAGAGACTGAAAAAATTAAATGACTTCCTTCTTCAAATACAGAAGGCCAATAAAGACCTTCAGAAGGATGAAAGACTTCAGCCAGGGCTTGAGCCTCAGTCTCTTGACTAAAGTTTCTTACTTTCTTCTCTGACAGCCTGGATGGAATAAGTATTAATATATGAGCTTCAATGAGAAAGAATAAATAAGCTATCATAGAGATTTTGGACAGAGAATGAGGTGCACAGAGAGGGAATGAGCACAAGCAAATGAGGTTTTCTTAAGTTTTTACTGTTTTGAGTACAATGGATAAAAGGTTCTGCTGATTCCTGGAGTAACTGCCATGAAGGCCAGAGGTTGGAAACCTGAATTTGAAAGGCTTTTCAATGAAAAGGGGAATTTTCATCTGAGGCTATGTTAACAGTTACCAGCTCTGAGGATCTCCATCCAGAGTCAATGGAGATCTCAGCAGAGAGAGAACTTCCATTCTTACTGGGAGTTCGTGCCACTACTGCATTCCTCACTAGGTCTCAAAGTGGTTTGATTTTAGGGCTTTGCTTTGGGTCAAGCATTACTCTACTCTAGAGCTGTGCAATCCACATAATTTAAAATAAAATTTGAAAAGCCAGTTCCTTAATCATGCTAGGTACTTTTCAAGTGCTCAATAGGCAATATCGGTAGTAGTTACTTCTTGAACAGTGTAAAATTGTTGAACATTTTTAATCACTGTAGAATATTCTACTGAGTAATAGGTTTCCTAGAGCCTGGCTACTTCTTTGTGAAGGGCAAACTTTCAACTCTGGGAACATGGGAAGTTGAACAATTTGGTGAGTCTTTTTTCTTTCCCTGGGGTTGTTCTTGATCACAGAGGACCATTGTCTCATGCTCCAGGTGAAGATTTTTTAAAGATTTATTTGAGAGAGAGAGAGTGAGAGAGAGAGAGAGAGAGAGAGGGAAGGGGGAGGGGCAGAGGGTGAAGAATCTGGAAGCGGATTCCCCGTTGAGCATGGAGCATGATGTAGGGCTCCATCTCCATGACTGATGAGATCA
This sequence comes from Nasua narica, assembly GCA_028533885.1. NCBI lineage: Eukaryota > Metazoa > Chordata > Mammalia > Carnivora > Procyonidae > Nasua > Nasua narica. The sequence continues at coordinate 105,759,811 of CM052810.1, read as the reverse complement.
TGACTTGAGACAAAACCAAGAGTCAGACACTTAACTGAGTGAGCCAACCAGGCACCTCATGGGGGTTTTTTATGTACTTTCCACTTACTAAGGTCTCAGGAAAGAATAGCAAAGGCTAGAAGAAATCACATCAATCAATAGCACTGTTAGGAGTCAAGTGATCCTATACTTATCTAAGGTTTCCTTGATCTCAGGAGATATACAAAAGTTGCTCATGGGAAATCCTACTCTTCTTGACTTAATTCCCCAAATAGTAAACCTTCAGGCATTTCCAAATTGAAGCAAAGTTGTATAGTATATGGAGTTTGTTTTTAGCAATAATCTCATTGTTCTATCTTTCCATATTTTTAACCACAGTACTCTTGGAGCCTTTAAGCGTACTGTGGTCATGGTCCTGGCACCCATCACCTAATTCCAGATAACTTCTCAAGCTCAAAATTTATCCTGCTTCCTTTATCCCTCCATCCGCTGTCAAAATATACCTTTCTATAATTCTGTCTAGCTTACTGTATTACTTAATTTTTGTCTGTGTAGTTATTCATTAATGCTGTTGGCGTAAAGACAATGCCCTAGAAATAAGAGTACTTGGATTTCATGTGTGGGTGCTAGTTTTGAAAGACTGTGTCCTTGAAAGAGGAATAAATGTCCTTGAAAAATGGAATAGGACAACCTGGATTTAGTTCTGCCTCTGCCATTTCTTAATTGTGTAGCTACAGGCATAGCATCCAACTATCCAACTTTCTTGAGCTGGATTCTTCATACGAAGAATGAGGACAGTAATACCTACAACACATGGCTTTTGCAAAGATTAAATGGGATAATGGGTCTGGATATAAATCCATTTTAACAATTTTCCTCCCTGATGTCAGGTTAATATTTTTGCCAGTTTTATTTTATTCCTTTGTGAAAGCATTGATGTCAGCTCAAGGGCTGTTTTCTGTAGAAAAATTCAGATGTCCTTTAACACTGTCAGAATGTTATTTGTTAGTCTGAAGATAAAAGGATGACAGTAACAGCAACATAATGGCATGTTAAAAGACTTTGTCAAGCTAGACAACAAACAGGAACTTCTATTTGTGTGCTGTGTTGTAGGAGTTAATTTGCTTTAAGTTTTGTAAATTTACACCATGTAATTATGCAGTTTGCAAACAAAGTCTTTTGTGCTTTAAATGCAGAAAATTTTAGATCTGAGGTTAATGTCACTGCCTGATAAAGGATTTGTAAAGATCACAGAGACAGGATGCATAAAACCCTTTTTTAGAAATAGTCTATCAAGTCATGGGTCATAAGACTTACAAAGGAGAGAGAAAATAGTATATATTTGGAGCCATATTCCTATTTCCAAGCCATTGAGGTGCCACTCAAAAACACTGAAGTATTGTCTATAAATAAACAAGTGACAGAATCATGTCTTCTCAAAATGCAAAATGTTCTTCTCAGGGGTTCAATTAGGCCCACTAAAACAGTAAGAGCAGCTACCTTCCCAAGTTCGAATAGTTAATATTTTTAAAAAATATGTTTTCAGAATTATCTCATTTAATGCAGCCAAAATCCCTGGTATTCTTTTCTTTTTCTAATTCTACCAGTAATTGTGACTGAACTGGTTTCATTGCACACAGCCCCGTGGCCATGATTTGGGATAGCATATTCAAGAGCGATAACTTCCAGGATCTCATCATATGTAAGGTTCGTCCAAATCAGAATACCCTTCGACGGATGCAACAAAAGTTATTTTGGGGAAGGGCATGACTGTACTTTGTCGACTGACTTTAAAAAGTAAATTTTAGAGGCTAGGCATAAAGACCAAAGTATTTTTTAATGAGAGCTCTAGTATTCTAATGTTAAGGTCTATGAAATCACACTTATTTGTATCTCCTTTATAATAAAGTTGCCTCTTTATCTGACCATTGGTTTGAAAATTTCCTTGACTCAAGATATGTGTCATTTATCATTTTATCTCCGGATCCCAAGAAAGTGCCTATTAAAACCACTTTCTTAAAGTGAATTTATGAGGAGCAAATACATATCATTCTAAAGCAGGTAATCGGCTTTAATATTGTATTTCTAAGAAAATCATTTTATTCACCTTTCTCTAAACCTCTGAATATTCTCCAAATCTCTGGTATCTTCTTTGAGAGGACCTGCTGGAGCTGCATACAGTAGGTCAGGTGCTGATACCCTATACATGTAGTTCCACGTATTAGGATTGTGGTAGAGTAAAAGAAATCCCTGACTTAAAACTTTGTATTCTGATATCCTCATTGATCCTCAACTTTCTTGTCTGTAAAATGGGGATACCAAAGTCATACCAAATGTGAAAATTTACAAAGCACTTGCAACACAGCAGATGCTCAAGACATGGTAATAGGTTCGGTAAGCTTAACAACAGGCAAAAACAGGCAAATTAAATGCATGTTCCATTAAAAAATGCTTTAAATAGCTTTAAAATAAAAAATCCCAAATATCTTATATATATATATATATACACACACACACACACACACACTCTTAATTATATAATGCACTTTACATACATGTGAGTGTATAGAATTGAATAAACCAGGAGTTGTCATATTTTTCTGGAAAGAGCCAGACAGTAAATATTTTAGATTTTGTGGGACATATGGTCTCTGTTGCAATATTCAGCTCTGCTACTGTAGCACTAAAGCAGCCCTAAATAATACATCAACAAATGAGCATGGCTATGTTGTAATAAAACCTTATTTATGGATACTGAAATATGAATTCCATAGAATTTTCATGTCATAAAATATTATTCTTTTGATTTTTTTCCCCCAGTCATTTAGAAATGTAAAAAACATTCTTAGCTCACAGGCCATAAAAACAAACAAGAAATCAAACAACAACAACAAAAAAGCCAGCAGGCTGGATTTGTCCCATGGCCATAGTTTGCCAACTTCAGATATAAACCAAGCCATGTACACTGAATTTGTGGGTGATTTAGGGAATTTTTTTTTATTTAGGGAATTTTTACGATTATGTTTACTATATAGTTTTTTTCCCTTATGTGCTAACTTAATAACTCAACCACCTTTTAGAGGTGGATAATGGTTATTATTAGTATCCCCGGGCTGCATCTGCACTCAACCCTTATTACATCTCATTTTCTCTATACGTACTCTTGGTGAACTCATCCAGTGTTCTGACCTGAAAATCATCTGCAAGTTGATGACTCCCAAATTTATATTTTTAGCCCGAACTTTTTTCCTGAACCCTAGATTCATATTTCAAAAACCGTCTTCAATATTTCCACCTGGATGTCTAAAGTTGATCTCAAACTTAATGCGCCCAAAATTAAATTCATGATCTTCCTTCTAAAATTGTTTCTCTCATAGCCTTTCTGGCCTAATTCATGGAAACTCTTTCTATTTGTGCAGCCCCAAAACTGAGTCATCCTGATTCTTTTCTTTCTCTTACAACACATACTCAGTCTACCTGCAAATACTCTTGGCTCTATCTTCAAAATATATTTGAAATACAATCATTTCATGTCATCTCATGTTACCATTATCATCACTTGAAATATTGCAATAGGCCCCCAACTGGTCCTACTACCCAACGCCCCACCCCCGAACCCCCAGCTTTCTACAGTCTATTCTCACTACAAGATTCAGAGTAATCTGTTCCAATCTAAGTTAGATGTCACTCCTCTGTTGAAAACCATCTGAAATGGCTAAATTTCACTCAGAGTAAATGTTAGAGTCCTCGCTTTGTCCTACATAATTCACACACAGTCCCTATTTCCTCTACTCCTTCTCCCCCAACCTGCTGACCTCATCTTCCTCGGCTCTTGTACTCACTTCCTGCAGCCCCACCAGACTCCTTGCTGTACTTTAAGCATGAAAGTCACATCTTTGTCTGGAATACTGTACCTAATGCTTGTAACGTTGGTTTTCACTCAAATGTTACTTTCTCAATGAGACGTTCCCTGATTACTGATTGATTTTATCCAACATCCCCTATCTCCAAACCCCACACTTTGTTGCTTTATTTTTCTCCACCACATTGTCAGTACTTAACAAATACTGCCCAATCTAACTACTTAAGCCACCCTATTAGAATGTAATCTTTATGAGGTCACTGATGTTTATCTGCTTCTTTTTCATTGTGATTCACCCTACTAAAGTAGAATGGTACCTGGCATAGTGGGACTTCAAAATGTATTTATTGAATAGCTGAACATTTTAGTGCTGGAATTGTGGTACATCTTTTTTCCCCTTCTATGCATGCCTATATTTCCTATTAAAACAGTAGAACAAAGTTGAATCAGGAGATAGCGAATGTTGGGCTTTAGCCTTGGATAGGTCACTTTGTATCTGTGTGAACTTGGGTAAGTTCAACAGTCTGTCACCTGAATTTTTATCTGTATGACAAAAACAAGATGAGATGATATATTTTACATATGTGTGTTTATATGCATATGTATCTTTATGTGTATGTAAAGTATATATACGTATATAATGAAGTAAAATGATACTCTGCCTCATATGGATTATTGAGGGTAAAATATAATAAGTGTTTTTGAAAATATTTTTGAACTGGTAAATGCTATCAAACATGACATTAGGAGATTATATTTATTTCTACTAATCATTTTAGTATAAGCAACAGACCCAATTATATTCACATATTTATTTGTTTCGTAGACTCTATAATCTGAATTTAATGAAGGACTCATTTTGAATCTAAATTCAGCTCGATGGTATATTGATTTTTTTCTTCAGCTATGGAAGAAGAAAAGAAAGAGAAGTCTTGGAAAAAAATTCAATTTTAACATCAACATCAATACAGTATATCGGATGACACAAGGAATAATATAAAAATGAATTGGAAAAGCATTTTATTAAGTTGAAATCATTAGTGAAACAATGCCAAAGAGCATTAAAAACCAAATAATTTTCATGTGTTTCATTTACAGAATTTATGTGTCTTACATCAATGAAGAAGGCTGAGAAGGAATGAAGGGGTTCAAGGATGATTAGTGGAGTTGCAACTAGAAGATGGGGGATGAGGGAAACTTGGTCTCCTAACAAAGATACACAGTTGGGACAATGGAAATAAATCTGCTAAGAGATTGACAATGGGAATAACACATACTGGCTGGCTTAAGAAATCTCAACAGGTTCTATTACTGAAAGCCACATACAATATTCCAGTGCTTTCCACATCTATCATTTGAAGACAGAAATGAGAGATAGCTGGTTTTAAAATCGGTTTGTACAATAATTTCCCAATGTACCTGCAAAATACTGTGATAAACATGAAATATGTTTACAAGGCATCTATTGCAACTGAAAGTATATTTTATCTAACACTAAACCTCTGGTAGATTAGGCACAAAAACTCCTTCCAACAAGTGGGAAATATGTCATCAATCTGAGAAACTCTGGTGTACACAGAGAAAGAAGGCTCAGATCCCAAAACTGACTCGCAACAAGTTTTTACCACTAAGAAGTGTTCAAATCATTCCTTGGAAATCAGAATTTAAGTCAGTAATTGGCAAAACAAACAAACAAAAACAAAACCCAAAACAAAAAAACAGTCCATGGTAAAATCTAATAATTTAAAATCCATTGTCACTAAAGTGTATATTCATTTCTGTGTATGAACTGAACACACTTCAAAGCTAAAATTCTACCCATGTCCTCACAGCAAATTTGTATACTTATTTTCACTATCTCCGGTCAAATATATCTATGTGAGAACATCTATATTAGAGAAGAAACACTGCAATTTCATTCCAAATAATGAGATATTTCAAACATCCCATTTGGCCAACACATTTCTTGACTTATTAAGGAGGGTGGTAAGTACTGAACTTTATCAGAATGTTAGCTTAAAATATGTTTCTTATTTTATAGAGTCACTACAAAAAAAAAAAAGCTTGTCAATTATCCAAAGTTCCCCCAAAGTATGATCAAATTATACAACACTATTATCTCTGTTAAAGAGTAAGGGAAGCCTGAAAGCCTAAACAAACTATCATATATAGAATACACAGAAGATAATGAAATAATGATAGATATACCATCTGCATATTAGACACTCTAAGGTTTTTGAAACATTTTGTATTAATATAAATTATGAGAAAGCTACATTAGTATGATGCATTTGAAAGTTAGGTTCAGAGTGTAAGTTAAGTGAAAGCAGGATCTGTGCCTCATTTTGCCTGACTGAATACTTAGGAAGTGGTAAGCACTCAGAAAACATTTGCCTAATAAATGAACAATTTTCACAACCATGTTATAACTGGCCCAATTCCCTTCGTTGTCACGTGCATTATGCATTTTCGCTCATTCATTAAGAGCATCATATGCAATGCCTTTTATTTTCTGTATTCTGAAGCTTTAACATCTGGGACCTTGCTGACCCTAAATGGACTAACCCTTCCAGAATTAGTTTATGCCTACCAGGGAACAACCTACCAGGGAGCATACCTTTCAAGTGTAAACGAGCAGATATAGAGCCCACACCCCCAGGAACTCTTCTATAGGGCTCTCACACTTTTATAAGGTTCTCCAGGAGCCAAATATCCACTTACTCTACTCACCCGGGGCTAGGTACCAGATAACAAGGGGCAGTCCCTATATACTAAAGCCTGATGAAAACATTAAAATAGCCAATCCTAGGACTGCTCACCCTGCCTTGCTTGTTCTGTCCCATGGAAACCACAATAGAGGCTCTTCTATACACAGCCTCATTCCCTCTGCCTCCTAACTGACCCCTCTATGTTGTGCCTTTTTCTATGCATCTGTGAGTACAACAAACTTCTTTCTTTCTGACGGTTATTTTCATGCCCACATGTTTTATCATACCTGCTTAAAACAAACTGCTATTAGACAATGTTTTTATTCAAACTGTGGGCAAATGAAACATAACTCCACATTTGGGAAAAAAAATGATCTCATATGAAAATGATGAGAGAATCCTCACCTATGAAATTAACAAAGACTTGTAAATTGGTCATTCTGAGTGTAATTTGGTGCTAACTTTCTACTCTGGTAAGACATTTTGGTAACACTTAAACCAATATTGCAAAAATTAATTTGTGACCAAAAAAAGCCAAAATGCCTAATAAAACAGAATAATGTTAATATATATTAATCTAGAACACTTACTGTAGCTTCTGTGGAGATATATATTATTCAAAGTAAAGTATTAAAAATATAAAAAATATAATTCTACATTTATAATAAAATATGTATTTCCTTATTCATATAACAAAGGCTGGAAGGCTAAACACTGAAATGCTGAATGAGTATCCTATGTAGTGACTTCATGGGTGTTTTAAATATTTTTATATAAAAATTTTAAATATTGGGGCGCCTGGGTGGCTCAGTCATTAAGCGGCTGTTTCGGCTCAGGTCATGATCCCAGAGTCCTGGGATGGAGCCCCGCATTGGGCTCCCTGCTTGGCAGGAAGCCTGCTTCTCCCTCTCCCACCCCCTCTGCTTGTGTTCCTTCTTTCTTTGTGTATCTCTCTCTCAAATAAGTAAATAAAATCTTAAAAAAAAATTTAAAAATTTAAATATTAAAAAATAAATTATGTACCTGTAAGTTTAGGTGTAACAAAGGCAAATAGTTTACCATATTAGCTTCAGATCTCTTCTTTAAAAAATAAACCATTACAAACACAGCTAAAAGCCCCACCTAACCCTCTTCCTTACGTTCCATAATTTACCTATAAAGCACTTATCTTCCATATCTATGTATTTTTAAAGTTTCTACAGTAAATACACATTACTTTGGAATTAGGATACCCATACTAAATTTATTTGGGGTGGTATTGGAACATCTTTTCATACTGAACTAATGTTACTCTGCATCAGTATTATATTTTTTAAAATAGTAGCATTTCCACTTAAACCTTGGCTTTAATTTTCAGCACTTTTTGTATAGGTCCTAACACTGTACCAGAGACTGCTGGGCATTATCAGGGATCCTTTGATGTATATACATACATATATATTTCTTTATGGAGAAATCTTTTAACCATTTAAAATTTATATTCATTTATTAGTAGCTAAAAACGATAGATTTACAAAGTTACTGATTATACACTTTTGCCTAGATGGCATTTTTAGCATCAAACCAGAAAATAACTTCAGTATGCTGAACTAATTAGGACTCTTGCCCCAGGGATTTACCAGTTAGGTAGACCGTAAAGCCCTTGCAGCAAGAAGTTCCATTCCAGGGGAATGACTTTGTTAACTTGAAGTAATTTCATTCACTGTAGTTTCCTTTAGTAATAAATATTGGGATGTTAACATTTTAAACAACTGAATGCCAAGTTGTAATTATGCCAAGAAATTTTAATCTAAAAATAAATTTGACCATTCTCTAACATTACAATTACATTGAAAAGGATTTGGGGGGGGGGGGGAGGCGGTGCACCTGGGTGGCTCAGTCACTAAGCATCTGCCTTTGGCTCAGGTCATGATCCCAGGGTCCTGGGATGGAGTCCCACATCTGGCTCCCTGCTCTGCGGGAAGCCTGCTTCTTCTTCTCCCACCCTCCCTGCTTGTATTCCCTCTCTCAGTGTATCTCTCTCTCTCTCTCAGATAAATAAATAAAACCTTTTAAAAAAAAAAAAAAGGACTTGTGGTTTTATTAAGTTTGCTTAGATAAAAGAAATTGTCCAGGATCTCCAGATTCTAATCTGAAATCTAAAAGCAGCTTTTAAATATAACCTCATCTTAAATAAAATGTTCCAACTATAGAGTAACTTTGTATTCCTTTGGTGCTTAATAGGGGACGTTCTGAAGTTCTGTGTGTGAAATAAACCCAACTGACGTTTATTTCAGTTCATATGACAGCCGGGGTGATCTTTCAAAATAAAATCAATTCACTTTCCACTTATGTTCTTCAATGGCACCCAGTTGCCCTGTGAGATTTAAATGACCCCTGTGGTCTCACAAAGGAGAGCCACGAATACCCTTCATTACAGAGCAGTGGTTATGATCCAGATGCACGGGCTCCCAGTGCCTGGGTGGACAGAGCTTTCTGGTTTTCCCGATGGGCTGGCCAGGCAACAGCCACTTTTAAAAGAAAACCAAAAAAATTTATGGCTCTTGACCTCACAAACTGTACCTCTTTTTTAAAATATTTCTACCACCAACCATTCTAGTTGCCCCTCACAATCTGTTCTTTTAATCTCAAACCTAGCAGGAGCTCATTTAACCAATTAGACCTCTAGGTTTGCCTGGTAGTTCCATATGCAGGTGGCACTCAATCCCTTCTCCTACCCATCATCCATGCTATTCAGCCCTTTGGTATTATAATGTATCTATCATTCGTCCCGATACATATATGCTCTTTTACAGCCATTATCTATACATTATTCAGCTCAGAATCCCTAAGGCTTTCTAACAAGTTAAAGTACCAGGTAGAAAATTAATGAATAGATACTACAAGACATAAATGTAAACTTAAAGGTGATAGAAGGAATAAAGGAAATTGTCAGATCATGAAAAAACTCAAATTCTTTTTTATTTTACCATTTATCTCAACATTTTAACTTCTCATATTTTAGACTATGGATGGGCAAAGATTTAGTTCCAAAATATTCATTGCTATCTTGCTTATAGCATATTCAGGATGACCTAAAATGCCAGTCATTAGAGTTTGAATAATTCTTACTAATCTACATAATTTAACCTGATGCAGTCATAATTAATGAAGTCCAAATATAATTTCTGAATGGGAAAATGTTCAAGGTATGTAATTGTTTTTCTTTTCTATCTAGAGATTAGAATAGATTTTAAAAATGTATTTTTTATTTCTATTTTTCCTGCACATTCATTGTACGATAAAATATGAATTATCAAAAATGATGAAATGAAGTGGTTTAGTGATTACAGTGATTCTTTTAGCCAGTTGCCCTAGAGGTGCATTAAATGCATAAATGCTTTGTCTAAGAAAGCTTTATTCTTTGAAAGATACACAATTATATTTTCAGTTTCAAAAAACGGTGTTTAGCATTTGCCATTTGTTGAACATATTCATTGAAGAAATTTGCAAGTCTCTAATTACATGGACATATTTTCCATAATATTGTTCTATTTATCCTGTTCTTTTATATTATATTAGTTGTGAATTCATTTGAAATAGCAATGAATTCTTTATATCTCTGCTTAACTATAAAAGAAATGCCAAAGTGTCTTAAAATATCAGTACTGAGCAATGGATACTAATAGTGGTATATCAATATTTCCTGCTATCATAAAGGCAATTAGCAGCTTATCTCTTCTCCTAGACAAATTAAAATGCTGAATACTTCTCCCTGTTAAAGGAAAAAGTGAGTTGTTCTTCTACCAAATCTGCAAATGGCAGCGGATGCTTCCTTTGAAACCAGCCTTTTGTTTTAACAAATGAAACTAATCTAGTGTCTTTGCCTGGATACAAATCATGGAAGATAATATCAGAGAGGCTTTTTATCTACAATTGTAGTAACTTGCAAAGCTTCACAGACAGCTGAGTTCATTATGTTGGAGCTGCCAATCACATAGGCAGTCATTTATATTGCTTTTGAACTTTCATTGTTATGGTTCCTCATGGACATTTCTTTTCTCTGCTCTTTCATAGAATGTTTAAACATTCCATTCTATATCCTTACAAATGACATTCTAGAAGATCCCCATAAGATTTTCTTTGCCAAAACAGAGAAATAAGATGTTTTTTCATTCCACTAATGTTCAAGATAGGATTCCTCAAGCTATTCTCAAATTTTTAAAATCATTATCACTATTATCTTGAGAATTTTTTTCTGCCTGCACTTATGAAAAACCAGAGGATGCCATAGCCTGCTACACACTCTAAGTTTATTATGGATTCTTATAACATCCACTGAGATAATTCACTGATGTCCAAGAAATCAATAAACACCCTTTTAAACTGAATTGGAACTAGAAGCATTCACAGCCTTGGAAAAATTTAAGCTGTAAATAAGTATGACACAGCAAACAATGTCGAAGAACTTATGTGGGTTTTCAGTCCTTATTATCTAAACCACACAATCCCTACACCAGAACTTTTCCTTGGGGTCCCCACTCCAAAAAAAGGCAATAACCACCCACCCGCTTGTCTGCAACAGGAAACTCGCAGTCATCGTTGACTTATTCCTTCTCTGAACTTAAAGCCTTTAAATGATCACTACATTTTGTTATTTCTACCTCCAAATTATTCCTGGACTTTGTGTACATCTCTCTATTCTCACTACTGTACGTGTTTAGGCCACGGACATTTACCCTTCGTGGAAAATGCCACATCTTGCCGCTTCCAACCCCGTGCCCACTCCAATTCTTCTACCATATGACAGCCGGGGTGATCTTTCAAAATAAAATCAATTCACTTTCCACTTATGTTCTTCAATGGCACCCAGTTGCCCTGTGAGATAAATTCTATGCTGCTGTGTAACTCTTCCAACCATATCAAATTTCTCACTTTCAGTTCCTGGAAAGCATCATGCTTTCTTAGTTTTCTGCAGTGGCAGACTTTAATCTTTCTGTCAGAAAAACTCTATTTTCCCACTAGTCTCCTTTTTTCCTGGCTAACTTCAGCTCATCATTCAGGTCTCTGCTTAGAGATCACTTCCCTCAGAAAGACTGCTCTGACCTACTAAAACTATTTTCTGAAGGCCTCTCCTATGTTCTGCTGTGCATTTTTCCAACCTACATCCTACTTTTCGACTACATTCTAACTGCTTCTTTACTTGCCTCTATTTACCCTTATGGGGCAACACTGAGAATAGGAGTATAACATTTGTTCAACATTTGTTAAAAAGGAGGGGGGGAATTGAGTCAAGATTTAACAGCCAAAATTACTCAGATACATTTCATCACAACTCCAATTTATTGCCAGATGATTAGAACTACCTAATTTTCTTCCAGCTCGGGGCTTTAAACTCTTTACCCCTATCTTGAGTACTTTAAATAATGTCACCATTCCAAAGACATAATACTTCTCTTACATTGTTCCAATTTTCTTCCCCTCTCCTTTCAGAGGCTGAGATTTTTCTACCTTTTGTACAAATAAAATCCATTTCTCACAAGCAAGTTTCTTATTTGTTTTACAGCTGACTCCTTTCAGTGTCCAAACACCAAGCATATTAAGCTTAATAAGATTCCTAGGATCCTTCTCCATAATGGCCTTTGTTGGAATAGCTCTTTCCTATATCCCTTCCATAAATGCATCCATGTGAATAGGGAGCATTGGTTCAAATGAAAAACCCTCACTTGCTCAGCACCAGGCTGAGGCAGCTATATAGTCTTCTATTATTACCAAAGTCTCTGAAAAATAAAGTCACATGATTTTTCTTTGCCCACTTCTCTATTCTCTGCCATGCATTCAAGCCCTCTTTTTCCCTTGCGGCTTTCAGAGCATACTTAATACTAATGGGTCTGAAGGAAAAGTTTAAAACAGCATCATTTTTCAAGAGTCAGTATTTCTTGAGGCCCTACTGAGTCTTAGGTGCAGAGCTAGGCAGGTCTTGGTAATACAAAAAGGAAAAGATAAGCCTCCTAAAAATCTTCCTTGTTGGAGGCTGGGAGGAGGAGGGGCGGGGAGGTAGATTCATAAATAGATAATTCCAAGCCATGTGGCATTTTAAATTCAAGGTTTGAGCAATTCTACGGAAGCATGGAGAATAGAGTGATTCTGCTCAGGAAAAATTAGGAAAGGGAATTGGGAGAGGTAGGAAGGCTTCCAAAAGCGGGCAGTACATACCTATGTGCTCTGAAAACATGTATGAGTAAACAGAGTCCTTATTTTTTCATTTTCTTCTGTAGTCAGATCAAAAAACAAAACCAAAAAACTAACGAATTTTCTGCATTGGCCTTTAGGGTTAGATATAATTTCCTAAGTTTCCCCAGTTTCAACAGACATCTCACCACTAATCTGGCTCTGGGGGAGGGAAGCACAGGCCATAGCTATCGACAAGTTTGAGCACAAGAAAACTAGCCCAAACCATGTTCTGGTGATCTCTCTGTTGCCAGGTGAGCACCCAGAAGAGGTAAGTATATTCTTTTAAAGAGGCCCTTCAGCTTGTTTGTCTGAACTTTCTGCATCTGGAAAATTGGATCCAGTAAAGAATATTACTTAAAAAAAAAAAAAATATCTCCTTTGCAAACCACATGGCAGAATTTTATAGACCACAGAGAATTTCTTTAATATCTCTGGTTAAATACTCAGTTTTTCTGTGGGGAACTGGGGCAGAATCGATTATTCCCATTTTACAGAAGGGTTGCTGAGGCTCAGTAGGAGTCAATGATTTACCAAAACTAGGGAAGTCTTGTAAAACCAGGACTTGAACCATCTATCTACAAAGTCTGTGTCTACGTTCGTCATTTCTGTACTTGGCAAAGTAGAAAACTGTATTTTTATCTTTAACACAGCGTTCATATACATAGACAACATTCATGTTTATAGTTGCTTAGCAACAAACTCAATTCTTTTCTCTTTAATGCCTCCAAACACTAGCGTCTCTCATAGATCACAATGACTGAAGCAATTTATTTGCTGGACAATTTTGGGTGATTAGACAAATTATAAATTCACAGTGTTCAAATGTGCTTGAATCAATAAATACTATTTTTGTTCATCTGTTCATTCATTTATTCATTTATCCCTTGCCTGTTCTCCCGTGCACACGTAGAAGAGCATTTGTGCCAGGCACTGGCCAAAGATCTATGAATAAATCAAAGTCCTCATCCTTGAGGAACTCCTAATTAAGTAAAAGATATAAAGAAAAGCACATAGTTATAAATGCAACTTTAGAGACCTAGATAAAGTGTCATAAGAGAATATTCAGCACAAAGGTAACAGCTGAACAGAATTTTGAAGGCATTTTTCAGATGAATAAAGGATAAGGGCATTCTGGGCTGAAATAAGAGTATGCATACAGATACACAAGCTAAATGTGTCTGGATTGTTAGCCAAGTGTGAGAGGCATGGCATTTTGAATGTTAAATCCAAGAATTAATAATTTTAAATATTTTCCGCTAGATAAAATAAATTATGTAACCTACTACTACTGCATTCAAGCCCAAAATAAATCAACACATAGTTGCTATTTTAAATCGTTCAAACTAGTCAAATGAATTCCTTCCTTAATGAAGACTGTCTTGGGCACTTGCCTCCAGAGCTCTTGTCTCTCTCACAATTAACACATTTACCTTTCTCTATTTCTGAAGCAAGAAGCAGATATCCACTCATCCCAAGAGCTAGATGTTTGTGGTTTTAAAGAAAAAATTAAAGGTATTTCAAATTAGTTCTCACTACTCAGGGGCAGATGGCCACAGGTTAAGACCCCCATGTTGTTGATAAAATCAGGCATCAGAGTATAAAAAATAATGCATAAATATTACTTTGTCAAAATCTGATATCTTCATTTTTTCTAAACTTTCTAGAACGTTATTTATTTATTTATAAAGATTTTATTTATTTATTTGACAGAGAGAGAGAGCGCGCAAGCAGGTGGAGCAGCAGGTAGAAGGAGAGGGAGAAGCAGGCTCCTCAATGAGCAGAGAGCCCATGGGTGATGCAGGGCTCCATTCCAGGACTCTGGGATCATTACCTGAGCCAAAGGCAGACGCCTACCCGACTAAGCCACCCAGGTGCTCCTAGAAATTTATTTTCATTAAAATTCTAGAGGAGTTGCTCTTTGTAATGAAAATGGTACTTTTGAAAAATGGAAATACAGGGACATTTCTAAATTTAAAAATGTGGTTTTTGAATAGATTTTTTCTACCACTAATGGGTCTGAAGGAAAAGTTTAAAACAGCATCATTTTTCAGGAGTCAGTATTTCTTGAGGCCCTACTGAGTCTTAGGTGCAGAGCTAGGCAGGTCTTGGTAATACAAAAAGAAAAAGATAAGCCTCCTAAAAATCTTCCTTGCTGGAGGCTGGGAGGAGGAGGGGCGGGGAGGTAGATTCATGAACAGATAATTCAGAGATAACCTCATCAAAATCTTGCCACATACTTTTCTCTCCATTTTCAAAACCTTACATTATTTTTGTTTCATGTATAGCCAACACCTTGATTAAAGTTTTATTTTGCATTTCATTTTAATAAATAAATTGTTATGAAGGGAATACGTATGATGAGCTATATTTCTTTAAGTCCTCAGAATGACAAAATAACAAAGTGCCCAGGCATGTTAATTCCTTCAATCCTACTTTTGTCATATTATCTTTTGTCCTTGTCACTCCTCAGGCTGAGACAAGGGAAATCATAGATTGTGGAAGTAAAACATTTGTATTGCAATTCTTTTGAATTTACGTTATTACAAAGGGAGGAGAATTTAAAAACAATGGTAAGTATGGTAATAGGAGGGATAAGATTACATTGTTTAAATTTGGTCAGACTTGTCATTTTATGCCATACTTTAGGTCATTTTGTTATTTGAACCTGTATAATGTCATGTGAACTATACTGCATAACACAGCTGAACTTAATGTCAATGGAGGTTAGAATAAGGCACAAATAATGGTATGGTATGGTCTGAGTGAAAAACTTAATATTCCTATTGAGATACTTTTCAGAGATTTCTGGAAGAGCTAAATGCCCAAACTGCTGGTCCTTGGATACACAAAAGGAGAGGAAGCTGGGAATCTGCCTAGTTTCACTCTTAACTGACCATAGCACAATGGATTAATAGAAAAAACAGATGTATATACTGGGAGAAGAACATATAATATCTGTGTCAGTTTACCATTTTGGTTTGGCCAACAGGTGAAGGAACATGAGAATTTTATATTAATTACACTGACTTTGTGGCTTTTCTTTACCCCCAGCTGTGGAGGCAAGCACTGCAAATTTGATTGGGATCAGTCCCAGACCCCTCCTGAGTATGTTATGCTAATTGTGGATTTCTTAGTCCCAACAAGGAGGAACAGAGGCTCTAGTCTGTTTAGCATTTCCTGTTTGCTTGTGATTAGTGAAAATGTGCTGGTCATTCTTTCTGCTTTCAAGTATGTGTGTGTTTCAATTTCTTCTCACTGGGTTCCTAGGTAAGATTGCATCTTCTATGCAATCTTAAGGTCGGGATGGATAATTCGATCTGCCTTGCTCTAATAAGTGATCTTTGTTTCTCATTTAGCTATTTTTTTTTCTTGTCTGTACATTCTTGCTGAGAAATAATAAGCTAGGCTATAAAGGGGGTGATAGGTCTAGATATGAGAACTTCACTATGACTTCTGCTTCCAAAAACGTGGAAGACTAGATGTCTAGGGAAACTAAACTGGCCAAGCACAACAACAACATCATAAACACCTGTTACCCATAAGAAAAGGTTGATAAATTTGACTATATAAAAAAAAAACAAAGCAAAACCCTTCAGTTAACCTCAAAGAGATTAAAATCACAAGCCATAAACCGGGTGAAAATATTTTCAATACCTATTAAACAACAAAGAGTAGAATATGCAAAGAATACCTTAAAATCAATAAGGGATCAAAAACCTTAAAAACTAACAAGATTATAAACAAAGTTTTAAGAAGAAATATTGAAGGTCAAAAAAAAAAAAAAAAGAAATATTGAAGGCCAACAAATAGTTGATGCTTAACCTCATTAACAATATGACCGCATGGAAAACTGATAAATCTCAATCGCATTTTTACACTGTATTGATAGCAAAATATAAAAACGTTTCCATGTTACACTATTTTAAAGCCTGAAAATAACATTGTTGGTGACAGTATTGGAGCAACGGGAACTTTGTGGGCAGTAATACCCTGGCAAAACAACTTTGGAAAAACACTGAGCTTTATCTTGTAAAAAAATTACTTGCTCAGTAATTTCGCCCCTCAGTATATACCATAGACTACTGCTTTTCAAACTTTAATAGCCACAGAAGGATATGATAAGATGTAATTCTGATTCTGGGGATCTAGGGTGGGGTATTTTTAATAAGCTCCAGGTGATGCTGCTGTTGCCGGTCTGTGGACCACACACTTGCAGTCCCAAGCCCCAGAGAATCTCTTATTCCTGTACAACAGTAGTTTTGTAAAATAATGTTCACAGCAGCACTGTTGGCAGTAAGTGATAGCTGAAGACAACCCAAATATCCATAATTGGTAGCAGGAATAAACACTTCGTGATACAGTTACACCATAAAACACTATGCAGCAGTGAAAATGAACTAGTATGGGTAAAGATTAGAAACATAATATTGAGCAAAAATATGCATTCCAGAAGAATACCTATAAAATGGTTCCAGTTATGTAAAAGATCAAAAGCAAGCAAATAAACAAGTACATGGTAAAACCATCAAGGGAAGGAAGAAAAAGACTATGACAAAATTTAGGATAGCAGTCAACTCTGGCAGCAAGATGGTTAAGAAAATGCAATTAAGAGGGGCGCCTGGGTGGCTCAGTTGGTTGAGTGAGTGCTTTCAGCTCAGGTCATGATCCCGGAGTTCTGGGATTGAGTCCCACATTGGGCTGCCTGCTCTGTGGGGAGCCTGCTTCACCTTCTGCCTCTCCTTCTCCCCGTTCATGTTTGCTTGCTTGCTCTCTCTGTCTCAAATAAATAAAATCTTTAAAAAAAAAAAAATGCACACAGGTGTGCCTGGATGGCTCAGCTGGTTAAACATCCAACTCTTGGTTTTAGCTCAGGTCATGATCTCAGGGTCACGAGACTGAGCCCCACATTGGGCTTTGTGCTCAGTGTAGAGTCTGCTTGTCCCTATCCCTCCCCCTTGGCACAGGGGCGCATGCTCTCTCTCTCCCTCTCTCTTAATCCCTCTAAAATGAATAAAATCTAAAGAAAAAAAGAAAAAAAGACATAGGTGCTCTTAAGGCACATTCAGTACCTAGTTTTTAAAGAGCATGTTGGATATAGGATGTTTAGTTTGTTTTTTCTTTAAACTGCACTTTATCATGCCATTGCTGGTTTTCATAATAAAAATAAGTCTTCTATACTATTTCCCTCATTGCCTATTTCCCTACAATATAATGTAAATATAATACAAAAGAGGAAAAGGAAGTTAACAAAATAAAAAAAAAAGGTGAGAATCAAAATGCATGAACTGGGGTGCCTGGGTGGCTCAGTAGGTTGTCTGCTTTCTGCTCAGGTCATGATTCCAGGGTCCTGAGATCTATCTGCATTGGGCTCTCTGCTCAGCGGGGGGTCCGCTTGTCTCTCTTCTTCTGCTCCCCACCCCCCAACACTGCTCCTGCTCTGTCCCTCTCAAATAAATAAAATCTTAAAAACAAAAACAAAACAATGCATAGACTATATACTGATAAAATTAGAAGGCAAAACCTAAAAAGAATTCAGAAAAGATAATTCTGCCAAAGTGATATGATGAAATTTACAGATCTCTCACATTCTAATTTGATCTAAAAAATAGACTTTATACAGAGAATTGCATTGTTAGCAGCATATCCCTTAAATATCTTCTGTAAGACCTTTAGTAGAACTCACAAACCATACATCAACAGTACTCCTTTAGTCAGAGTTTAAATTTCAATAATGATTTTGCTAATCAAGGTCACTTATATAAGTTCTGAAAACATGGTGAACAGAGACAGACTGTATATTGTTGAAATTAAAGAGTGCTCTCATCCAATACTCTCATCCAAATAGAAGTATACTTCATCTCCTCATTGAGTTGGGCCCAAGGACAACTGATAAGCAATTTCTTCAGGAAAGTGTCTTAGTTACTCCCCAACACTGAACTAGAATGTCACTGCAAATCCCCAACACAGATTACAGCATAGACAATTTTAACCTAAAAACAAAACAAAACAAAAAAACACTCAAAGCAGGCATTACCAGCTATCCTCCAAAACTAAAGGAACCTTTAGCAGTGATCCAGCAGAGTGTCAAATTTAAAGCAACAGGGACCCCTGATGGGCAAGCCAGAATTACCTCATTGCAAAATGTGCCCTTGGCACCCAAAAGATTTAACCCACAGCAGAGAATTGTTGACATTGAATTTTGCATGATGGAGATATCAAGCATAATTTTTTTTTCATAGTTAATTTGAAATCCGTCCTCCTGACAAATGTCGGATAGCAGAGGTTTTGTATTTTAAGGCCGATTCTGACTTTATAAGGTTATGCACAATATCTTTTGTAAGGTAAACAAAGTCATATAGATGCTGGCTTAATAGAAGGTAGAGATCAGAATTTCAGCTTTTGTCTCATTTAAAGGGAATTAAAAAATTGTCATATAAAAAGATATGGCTATTTAAGCAAATATCCATATTGATACCACAAGAAATTACCAGTTTCTGGGGGATTTTTTGAGCTATATGTAGAGTTTGCCAAATGTAGCAAATAAAAATGCAGGATGTCCAATTTATCCGTATAAATATGTGCCAAGTATCAAATATTACATGGAACACACATTAAATCTTAAGTATTATTTGTTGTTTATCTGACAGCCAAATTTGACAGGAAATCACATTTTGGAGGAGAGAGGGCTGGAATCCCTTTCTATATGGAGTAATCATAAAGCTTAGTGCTTTGATTTTAGAATTAAGGGACTCAGTGTTGGAAAAACCTGTGCATCTATTTCAGAGGCCAGAGAGCAGCAAGAAGGTTAATCAGAGAAGATAAACATGAGCTTGAACCATTTTTACTAGATTTTACTGTTTTTCAAACTTTAACATGCACCAGAATCGCCAGAGATCTTGTTAGAATGTAAATTCTGTTACAGTGGTGTCTTACTTAGGGCTGTTTTAAAAAAGCACCACAGACTGGGGAGCAATGGGGACTTTTAAGAAACAGATACTTACTTCTCCGAGTTGTGGAGGCCTGAAGTCTGAGATCAGGAAGCCAGCAGGGTCCAGTTCTGCTGAGAACCATCTTCCAGTTCGTGAACTACCAACTTCCAGTTCGTGAACTACCAGAACTGAATTGTTATATCTTCACACGACAGACAGAAAGCGTGAAAGCTCTCCGGGGTCTTTTTTATAAGGGCACTAATCTCAGTCATGAGTGCTCCATTCTCATGACCTAGTTATCTCCCTAAGGCTTCACCTCCCAATATCATCATTCTGGGTGGGGTCAGGATCTCAAAAATGAATTTTGAAGACACACAAACATTCAGTTCCGTAACAGTGAGACTGGAATGAAGACTGAAACCGCATTACTGACGAGCACAGAGGATGGCGTTCCATCGGTACTTGGCGCACACGCAGTAGAAGGGGTTTTAACAGTGTTTCTCAGCTGTAGTGCCCATTAGAAGCAGCTGGAGGCTTTTTAAACACAGATCCCTGGGCACTGTCCTTAGAGTTCCTTTCTGAGTTGCCAGGTGATGTTCATTTGGCTGACTGGGCCCACACTGCAGTAACCCCAGGATGATGAGTTTACCGGCACAGCTGATCTCTAAATGTCTAAGCTAGTTATCTACCATTTTGAAAAAGTAAAACAAATCACACATAATTAAAGGGAAATGCCTCCTTTTAAAAATAAATTACGAAAAGAAGGTTTAAGGGAAATTTTAGTTTCTAGATTGTAAAGCTTAAAGCCAGTGACAATAGTAGCGAGATTCACCTTAGTGAATTTGAGTGCTTGAATCTGGAGGAGCCCAATCTAGTTCCTTTAAAGCAGAGGTAAGTGAGGAATTTTGGTTACTAATCCTGCATTCAAATTTAACAGTATTGCATTACTATTATTATTTTTGTCTTGGATCTCTTTTTTCATGTATAATCATATTATAATATGATTATATCATATTATAATAATCATAATATAATCATATATAATATATAATCATATAATATAATCATAATATATAATCATATTAGAAAGCATAATAATTTTAGAATTAAGGGGTACAAGGTTGGAAAATCCTGTGCACCCATTACAGGGGTCAGAGGGAAACAAAAGGGCCAAACAGAGGAGATTTAAAAAAAAGGAGAGACATGGAATAATTGTTTCAAACTTAAACATGTACAAGAATCACCAGATATCTTGTTAAAATGCAGACTCTTAAATACAGAGAACAAACTGGTGGTTGCCCGAGGGGAGGTGGGGTTGGGAGAAATATATGAAGGGGATTATAATATTGTAATAACACTGTATGGTGACAGACGGTGACTACACTTAGAACAGTAAACACTTAGTTATGTATAGAATTGTTGAATCAGGTTTGTACACCTGAAACTGTATATGTATGTAACACTGTAAATTTATTCTTCTTCATTAAAAAATAAAAATAAAAGGCATATTCTGATATAGTGGTGTCTTAAATAAGACATAGGGCTACTATAATAAAGTACCATAGACTGGTATTTCAAGCTAGCCTTAAATAATTGTGTGTCACATTAAGAGCAAGAGCAAAACATTCTGTTCTGGCCTGGCCATGAGCCCTGAGGTGGTACCTTGCTCTCCTGTAAGGTTGGCCTGGCTCATTTCTCAGGTCTCAGGTTAGGGGCGAGGAGGTTCCTATTCTATTGGTACAGGATCTCCAAAAGGAAACATTTTTATTTTCTCACCCAACCATTTCCACAGGGAGCTAATATGTGTCAAGGTTGTGAATGTGAGGAGCATTCACCTCATAGAGATGAGATGGTGGAGATTCTGATTACAATGGAACCACCAGTTTCAGAATATGAGGAGAGATGGTGGCTGGGTCTCTTGTAAAGAGACAGGAATAAAAATGAGGCAAACACTTTTAATAGGTTAAAATATGTCACAAATAAGGTTGAATCTCTTCATTGGAAATTTAACTACTACTTCTGGAGGCCATGTCCAAAGCGCTTTGGCAGAACTGAAGTATTCCCATCCACTATTCCCAGCTGATAGTCCCAAGTGATCCCATTACTTCCAGGGAGCATTCAACCTCTGGATAACTCTGTTATAATGGGTGGCCCTATGTTTGATCTGTCACCAGAACCACTGTATCCATTCCCACCTTTCCTGTTTCAGGGTCAGGACTGGCCCACTGGTCTTCCTTACCATCTCTGCAACCTATTTGCTTTCTTGTTGCCATGCTAGTTTAACCCAATAAATATAGAACTTGAAAGAGGATTGACCTCTTTAGGAAGGCATGGGCCCCTCATGCAAATCAATCTACTTTATCTACATAGATCAGAGCTTTGTAAAAGATGCTGAGATAGCATTAGCGAAGTCATTGCAAAGCTTTTTGAAATTTATCATTTGTCATTTGTAAAAATATAAATCTTCAAGTATTGCACTGCTCAATAACATCTGGAGGACCAAGATCAGATTTAATCTATTAAAAGATAGTAAAGCAAATTTGTACCTTTGCATATGTTTTAAAGTTAGTAAAGAACAATACATAGTTATGCTAACAAATTGGACAACCTAGAAAAAATGAATAAATTCCTAGAAATTCCCAAAACGGAATCAGGAAAAAATAGAAAATTTGAACAGACCTATTACCAGCAATGAAATTGAATCATTAATCAAAACTCCCAACAAATATAAGTCCAGGACCAGATGTCTTCACAGGCAAATTCTACCAAACATTTAAGAGGAGTTAATACAGTGGTACTTGGCTGGCTCAGTCAGAGGAGCATGCTAGTCTTGGCCTCAGGGTTGTGACTTCAAGCTCCACATTGTGTACAGAGATTACTTAAATAAATAACACTTAAATAAACAGAAGAAGAAGAAGAAGAGGAAGAGGAGGAGGAGGAGGAGGAGTTGTTGTTAATACCTATTCTTCTCAAACTATTCCCAAAAAAAAGAAGAGGAAGAAAACTGCCAAATTCATTCTATAGGAGGCCCGCATTACTGATACCAAACCCAGATAAAAACACTATAAAAAAAAGAGAACTACAGACCAGGATCTTTGATAAACAAATATGCAGAAATCTTTAACAAGTTATTAGCAAATAGACTCCAACATTACACTAAAAAATTATTTACCATAATCAAGTAGCATTTATTCCTGGGATACAAGGGTGGTCCAATGTTCACAAATGAATCAATGTGATATATCATCAAGAGAAAGGATAAAAACCATATGATCATTTCAATAGATACAGAAAAAGCATCTGATAAGAACAACACCCATTCATGATGAAAATCCTCAAAGTAGGTTTAGAGAGAACATACCTCAACACAATAAATGGCATATATGAAAAAAGCACAGCTAATATCATCCTCAAGGGTGAAATACCGAGAATTTTTCCTAAAGATAAGGAATAAGACAAGGATGTCCACTCTCACAACTACTATTCAACACAGTACTGGATGTCCTAGCCACAGCCATTAGACAAGAAAAAGAAATATAGGAACCAAATTTGGGAAGGAAGAAGTAAAATGATGAAATGCTACTATACAGAAAAGAAAGACTCCACAAAAAACTACAAGAACTGATACATGAATTTAGTAAGGTTGCAGTATACAAAATCAATAGAGAGAAATTTATTGCATTTCTATACACTAATAATGAGATTGAAGAAAGAGAAATTAAGAAAACAATCCCATTTATAATTGCACCAATAATAATAAGATATCTAGGAATAAACTTAATCCAGAAGATGAAAGATCTGCACTCTGAAAACTGTAAAATATCTATGAAAGAAATTAAAGATGACACAAAGGAAAGGTATTCTATGCTAATGATTGGAAGTATAAATATTGTTAAAATGTCCATACTATCCAAAGCAATCTATATATTTACTGCAATGTCTATCAAAATACCAACATTTTTCATAGAACTAGAAGAAAAAATCCGAAAATTTTTATGGAACCACAAAAGATCCCAAATAAACAAGGTAATCTTGAAAGGAAGAACAAAACTAGAGG
Organism: Nasua narica; assembly: GCA_028533885.1. Taxonomy (NCBI): domain Eukaryota; kingdom Metazoa; phylum Chordata; class Mammalia; order Carnivora; family Procyonidae; genus Nasua; species Nasua narica. The sequence continues at coordinate 105,736,063 of CM052810.1, read as the reverse complement.
CATCACAATCCCAGATTTCAAGATATAAGTGGTGGCAATCAAAACTGTAGTACTGGTACAAAAACAGACACAGGCCAATGTAACAGAATAGAGAGCCCAGAATAAATCGACATTTATATGGTCAATTAATCTTTGACAAAAGAGGCAAGAATATGCGATGGGAAAAATAGTCTTTTTGACAAACAGTTTTGGGAAAACTGGATAGCTACATGTACAAGAATGAAACTGGACTACTTTCTTATACCATACACAAAAATAAATTCAAACAGATCAAAGACCTAAATGTGAGACCCGAAACCATAAAAATCCTAGAAGAGAACATAGGCAGTAATTTCTCTGACATTGGTTATAGGAACATTTTTCTAGATATGTTACCTGAGGCAAGGGAAACAAAAGAAAAAATAAACTATTGGAACTATATCAAATTAAAAATCTCACCACAAAAGAAACAATTAACAAAACTAAAGGCAACTTACTGAGTGGGAGAAGATATTTGCAAATGACATATGCAATATGTCCAATAAAGTCTCCAAAATATATAAAGAACTTATACCAAAAAAAAAAAATCTAATTAAAAATGAGCAGAAGACACAAACAGACATTTCTTCAGGATGGCCGACAGACACATGAAAAGATGCTCAGCATCACTCATCATCAGGGAAATGCAAATCAAAACCACAATGAGATGTCACCTCACACTGTCAGAATGGCTAAAGGAAAAACACAATAAACAAAAAGTGTTATTGGGGCGCCTGGGTGGCTCAGTTGGTTAGGCAACTGCCTTCGGCTCCGGTCATGATCCCGGAGTCCCGGGATCGAGTCCCATATCGGACTCCCGGCTCTGCGGGAAGTCTGCTTCTCCCTCTGACCTTCTCCCCTCTCATTCTCAGTCTCTCGAGTCTCTAATAAATAAATAAAAAAATCTTTAAAAAAAAAAGTGTCATTGATGTGGAGAAAAAGGAGCCCTTGTGCACTGTTGGTGCAAATGCAAACTGGTACAGCCACTGTAGAAAACAGTATAGAGGTTCCTCAAAAAATTAAAAATAGAATTACCATATGATCCAGTAATTGCACTACCGGGTATTTACCTAAGGAATATGAAAACACTAAATCGAAAATATATATGTACCCTATGTTTACTGTAGCATTATTTACAACAGCCATATTTTGAAATAAGCCCAAATGTCCATCAAAAGAGGAATAGATAAAGAAGATGGGGTACATATGTGTGTATACACACACATACATGTAGATATGCACATGGAAGATATACACACATAATATATGTGTGTATATCTACATGTGATGGAATATTACTCAGTATACATGTGATGAATATTACTCAGCATAAAAAAGAATAAAATCTTTACATTTGCAAAACCATGGATGGGGTTAGTATAATGCTAAGCAAAATAAGTCAAAGAAAGACAAATACCATTTGATTTCATTCATATGTGGAATTTAAGAAACAAAAAACAAAGAAAAAAGAGACAAGCCAAATACCAACTCTTAACTATAGAGAACAAAGTGATGGTTACCAGATGGGAGGTAGGTCAGAGGATGAGTGAAAGAGGTGATAGGGAATACAATTATTTATATATATGTGTGTGTGTGTGTGTGTGTGTATGTATAAGGGCATAGTTATGGTAATGAGCACTGAGTTAAGTATAGAATTGCTCAGTCACTATATTATATACCTGAAACTAATATAACACTGTATGTTAACTATGCTGGAAATCAAAACAAAACAAAACAAAGAATAAGACATAGTTAAGAATAAAGACAATAAAATATTTAATAACAATAAGGTGATAAATAACAAAAATATTAAAGAGAGAATAACTAAAAAGAACCTAGAAAATGTTTCCCAAATGATCTTCAAGAGCACAAAAAGGCAGAAAAAAAAATCAATGAATCTGATTATATAAAAATCAAGAATTTCTCACTGGAGGATGCAGGAGAAATTAATACAAAGTAAGGGAGACAAGTTCGGTTGACAAAAATTAGTTTGGATCAAAATTTTTCCATATTGACAAATGGGGATTAAGAGGCACAGACTTCTAGTTACAAAATAGGTAAGTCACAGAGCTGAAAAGTACTGCATAGGGAATACAGTCAATAAGATTATCTTTTGAAATTGATATCAATTTCAAACAACATTGAAAATATTTGGTGACAGATGACTACACTTATCAGGATGAGCACTAGGTAATATATAGAATTGCTGAATCACTATGTTGTACACCTGAAAATAATATAACATTGTAGGTTAATTATACTTAAACTAAAAACATGTAATATAAAAAAAAGATTTCTCCATTTCTCCATATAGACCTCATTATATTGTTTTTATTTTTGAAGTATGTGACTATATTCTACATATTCTAAATAAACAAACATTTAAAAAAATTTTTAAATCTTATTTAATGAAAAAGCCATGTACAAAGTTAATAGGCACCTGGGAAAAGATACTTGCTGGATTTCACAAAACTACCTGACAAAATTCTGTGACCCAGAAACCTTGCTCCCGGGCATAAACCCCCCTCCTCGTTCTTATATAAGTCCATAAGACTGTGTATGTTGCTAGTGCCCAGAACAGTGCTTGTCACACAGTGAATAGTTGGTACTATTTGTTGAGGAAACTAATAATGGTGGCGGTGAGTTGGAGCTACATTGGATAACCATCTCAAAAAGAATGAATAGTTGAAATACAGAGGATTCCCAATATTGAGAGCTTTGCAGCACATAGATGTTCATGTAGAAACCAGGAATTGGTGTTAAAATCATGTTTGTGTTACAAACATAAAGAAAAGAAAAAGGGGCGCCTGAGTGGTGCAGTCAGTTAAGGGTCCGACTCTTGGTTTCCACTTAGCATTGGGCTCTATGCTCAGCACAGAGTCTTGGGTTTCTCTCCCTCTCTCCCTCTGCCTCTCATGTTGATGCTCTCATTCTCTCTCTCTAAAATAAATAAAATAAATCCTTAAAGAAAAAAAGAAAACAAAATGGGGACATATACTCAACTCCATTTATACAAATTAAAAATAAATTGACCCCAGACAATGTACAATTTTCAAACAAAATATTCAAATAAAATATACAAATTAAAGAAATTAAAATGGTGCCCATGATGGGGGTTAAGGGAATAAATGGATTATTTATATAATAAATATCCACCAATATCCATCAATAAATGGTGGATAGATGATAGATAGATAGATAGATAGATAGGCAGACAGAGAGATAGTCCATAGACATGAACAAAAAAGTGCGATTAACTGCGTCTTCTTGACCCAAAGTTCAGGGGGGATCTGATTGTGACACATTAAAAATGATAACAAATACTTTGCTATTCCTTCCTTTGAGATACAGGGTATAAAATCTCTCCTTGGTTTTGAGTTTACATTGATGATTTGCTTAACTAGTAGAATATGGCTGAAGAGGCATGTTGGCATTGCCAAGTCTGGCGCCTAAAAACTCTTGGAGATTCTTCCTAAGTTTCTGGAAACATGTGCTTTAAAGCTTTCCTTAGAGCTTCTTTGATAGTGTTCTAAGTACCTTGAGACCACTCTACCGGAGAAGCCACAGATCAGCACCTCAGTTAACCATCCAGCACAGCCCAGCCTTTCAGCCATCAGAGCAAGGTGCCAGGCATGGAAGAGAAGCCATCTTGGACTCTCCAGACTAGCCATGTGCCAGCTGAATACCACTGAGTGACTTTAGTCAATGCCATATGAAGCAGAGGAAGTATTCTGTTGAGCCCGAACTCCTGACCCACAGAATCATATATATATATACATACATACACACACATATATATGTGTGTGTATGTATGTATATATATATATGTATTTTTTTTCTGTTTTAAACCACTAAGTTTGGGGATAATTTTTGTGCAGTAATAGAAAATGAGAATGAAGACAAATAACAAAACCAGATTACTACCAACTTTAAATACCAGGAATCAAGGATAAAATTATGAAGGACTAAAGGATTAAAAGACAAACAAAATGGTTTACATTCTGCTACTATGAATCAAAGTCCTTCAAATTAAGGATGCTACTAATATCCAGTTATATTTCTACTTAATTGTTCTCCTAGTCTTTGAGAGCAAACCTCTTATCCTTTCTGTTTTTGGCTCTTATCCTCTGTGCCTTGCTCTAATTTAAAAGTCCTGAGTCAGAGGAAAGTATATTTCCTTAGTCTGTGTTGCTGAATCATCCCATTCATATCTACATAAGTAGGTGACAGAAAATGGCCTCATATTTTAAAATAATTGGATAGTTATTTCATAAGGATATAGAATGTTAGAGTTTAAATTAGAGATCCTCATTTTCAACTGCCAATTTAATGAACATATTCAATACCTGAGATATTGTTAGTTTCTCAGAAGAAAAAACCTACATGTTTATATCTTAAATCCAACATTTCTAATTTATATTACTGCTTTTAAAGCTAAAGTCCTAGACCTGGGCCTCTTGGGCTCCTGTGAATTCCATGAACGGGAACTAAATCTTCCATGAATTCCAAATCAGCATGTATCTAATTGGGAACGGTTTCATATACTTCCTCATATTTTTGAAGTTGGTTGTGATTTCTGTTCCCAGTTAAGAAACAATGCCTTAAGGAAAGCCAGACATATATTCTCATATTAAAAAAAGTGTAATTTTATTATGCAAATATTTTTGTCACACATCTGTTAATTATCAATAACATTTTAAGTAACGATCTCTCTAAAAATAACACAGTATGTATATATGTATGAAATATTTGACCCTGTGGGGTGCCTGGGTGATTCAGTTGGTAAAGTATCTGCCTTCAGCTCAGGTCATCAACCCGGGGTCCTAGGATCGAGTCCTGCATAGGGCTTTCTGCTCAGCGGGGAGCCTGCTTTTCCCTTTCCCCACTGCTACTGCTCTCTCTCTTGCTATATCTCTTCTCTCTCTCTCTCAAATAAATAAAATCTTTAAAAAATAAAATAAATAAAGTATTTGACTCTGGATCAGTGTTTCATTATATTATTTTCTATAGAAATGTATAATTACTTATAGTTCATTAAGTTCTTAATATGTCTCAGATACAATTCCAATATCTTTATATTATTTATCTCATTCTTGATAACAAAAATGGGATCTGTGAGATAAGTGAAAACCACAAAACCTCAAAAATGAGATTCTGTGAGATAAACATTATTAAAATTCTTACTTTATAGATGCAGAAACTGAGGCATAAAAAGATTACATAATTTGTCCTAGGTTACATAGCTAGTGCTGCATTATGACTCTACTTTTGATTAATACATTCATATACGTTTGGTCAAAAAGGTTGAAATATTTATTGTGTTAATGTTTTAGTTTACAGAGAAGACAAGGGTAAGAAGGGATAGCAGTTATTGGTATACTCGAGTAATAGAGTTTTAAAAGATGTTAGAATTAAAAAAAAAATTGGAAGCAGGAATGGGAAAATAGGGGTTATTAGGCAAAGATCCTAGGATAGGAGAAAAGAAGACAATGGACAACACGCTTAAGGCTTTATCTGTGGGAGACACCTATTACTGTTCCAAGTCTTTCTTCATTGAAATTTAGTGCCCCTCACCATGATGAAACCAGGCTGACTCCTTACAATACAGAATTATTTTCTCTTTTTCCACCTTTACTCATTCCTGTCCACTTTTACCATAATTGGCATCCCCGTTATCTTCTACTTAACTGGATAATTCTTAAGCAAAGCACATTTATCAGGATAGTTGTTAATATATTTTCCCTGAGGTGCTTTTCTACTTGCTATTTTTATACATATTAGTGAGGAATTTCTCAAGTAAGGCCAATAAATACCAGAAGAAAATGGGAAATCAGACCATCTTATAACTCTTATTAGAAAGGTGTTACAGGCCACACACACACACGCACACACACACACACACACACAAGAAAGAAAAAACAAAACCCTTTCAATGTTAATGGTCCCAGGAGTCTGATCTGGGATAAAGTTCAGAATTAAATATAGAATCTTGGATGACATTAGTTTGTGAGAGAAAGATCTGGCTTTCATTATCAAAATGGAATGGCATCTGGAAGTAGAAGAACAAAAGAGCATTCTTTAGCCTCTCTGGTCCATTCTTGGGGAAGACTAGACTGGCTCCCAAAGATAGTTAAGAAAGCTGTGGACCGCATATAATACATTAAAAAGAGCATTCACCAGAATCTGGTGGGAATTATTCCTAAGACGCAAGGATAGTTCAATATAGACAAATCGATAAACATCATACACCACATTAACAAAAGAAAGGATAAAAATCATATCATCTCAACAGATGCAGAAAAAGCATCTGACAAGGTTCAACATCCATTCATGATAAAAACTCTCAAAAGTGGGATTGGAGGGAACAAATATCAACAAAATAAAAGCCACATATGAAAAACATACAGCTAACATCATACTCAATGCTAAAAAACAGCTTTCCCTCTGTGGTCAGGAACAAGATAAGGATGTCCACTTTTGCCATTTTTATTCAACATAATACTAGAAGCCCTAGCCACTGCAATCAGACAAGAAAAAATAAATAAATAAATCCATATTGGTAAAGAAGTTAAATTATTTGCAGATAATATGATACTATACATAGAAAATCCTAAAGAATCCACCAAAACTATGAGAATTAATAAACAAATTCAGTAAAGTAGCAGGGTTAATACCAGGTTAATTAATTAATACAAATTTAATACCCAGAAATCCATAGTGTTTCTATATACTAACAAAGAAGTCACAGAAAGAGAAAAAATAACACTATTTATAATTGCACCAAAAAGAATAAAATACCTAGTAAGAAACTTAACCAAAGAAGTGAAAGGCCTATACTCCGAAAACTATAACACTGATAAAGGAATTGAAGATGTCACAAACAAATGGAAAGATATTCCATGCTCATGGATTGGAAGAATTAATATCATCAACATGTCTGCATTACCCAGAATAATTTACAGATTAAATACAATACTTATCAAAATACTAATAGCCTTTTTTTTTTTTTGCAAAACTACAACAGATAATACTACAATTTGTATGGAACCACAGAAGACCCTGGGTAGCCAAAGCAATACTGAGAAAAAAATAACAAAACTGGAGCTATCACAATTCTAGACTTCAAGAGATACTACAAAGCTGTAGTAATCAAAACAGTATGGTTCTGGCACAAAAACAGACACATATCTCAGTGGAACAGAAGAGAGAGCCCAGAAATAGGCCAACATTTATACGGTCATTTAATCTATGACAAAGGAAATAAGAATAAACAATGAAAAAAATACAGTCTTTTCAATAGCTGGGAAAAATGGATAGCTAAATGTACAAGAATTAAATTGGACTACTTCCTAACACCACACACAAAAATAAACTCAAAATGGACTGAAGATCTAAATGTGACATCTGAAATCATACAAATTCTAGAAAAGAACACAGGTAATAATCTCTATGAGTTCAGCCACACAACATTTTCGTAGATACATCTCCCAAGGCAATGGAAACAAAAGCAAAAATAAACTATTGGGGCTACATCAAAATTAAAATCTTCTGCACAGGAAAGGAAACTATCAACAAAACAGACAATGAAATGAATAGGAAAAGATATTTGCAAATTATATATCCAGTAGGGGTTAATACCTAAAATATATAAAGAACTCATACAACTCTACACACACACATGCAAAAAATCCAATTAAAAATTATCAGAGGACCCACATAGACATTTTTCCCAAAGAAAACCTACAGATGGCTAATAGACACACGAAAAAAAAGTTCAACATCACTTATCAACAGGGACACGCAAACCAAAACCACCATGAGATATCACCTTAAGCTGTTGGAATGCCTAAAATTGAGAAGACAAGAAACAACAAGTGTTTGCAAAGATGTGGAGAAAGAATCCTCAAGCACTATTGGTGAGAATGTGTATCGGTACAGCCACTAGGAAAAACAGTATAGAGGTTCCTCAAAAAATTAAAAATAGACATACAATATGATCCAGTAACTTCACTATTGGATATTTACTCAGGATAAAAGAATACACTAACTTGAAAAGATTTATGCATTCCTATGTTCATTGTAGCATTATTTACAACAGCCAAGATGTGGAAGCAACCTAAATGCCCATCAACAGATGAATGGATAAAGAAAATGTGGTATACATATTGGAATATTATGGAATATAATGGATATATACATATACATACATAATGGAATATTAAACAGTTATAAAAAAGGATGAAACTGTGCCATTTGAGGTACATATGGATGGACCTAGAAGCTATTATGCTAAGTAAATAAGTTAGATAAAGAGAAATACCCTATGATTTCACTCATAAATGGAATCTTTAAAAAAAAAAATAAAAAGCAGAATCAGAACAATAAATAAAGAGAACAAATGGATAGAGACCAGAGGGGAGGGGTTTGGGTTCAGCAAAATGTTTGAATAGAAGAGGAAGATACAGGTCTTCAGTTATGGAATGAGAAAGTCATGGGAATACAAAGCAGAGTGTAAAGAATACAGTCAACGATATTGTAATAGCAAGGCAATGGGAAAAATGGTGGCGATACTTGTGGTGAATATAGCATAATGTATAAACTTGTCAAATCACTAAGTTGTATTCCTGAAACTAATGTAACATTATGTGTCAACTATATTAAAAAAACATAATCAGAAGAAAAAACCTACAACTTTAATGTAAAAAAGAAACTACAAATTTTATGATATACCAGTTACACTCCCAGGACCATACCAACATAAATGCACTCATATGTTCATTCAAGGATAAGTACACAAATTTTCATAGAAAGACTGTTCACAATAGCTCCAAACTTGGAAATCACCCAAGTGCCCATCAGCAAAAAGATGAATCAATATAAAGTGTTATAGTCACATAATGGAACTGAATGGCTGATCTACACATTATACCAAGCAAAAGAAGCCAGACACAGATGAGCACACGCTAATTCCATTTCTATAAAATTTAAGAATAGGCAAATCTATGCTCTTAGAAGTCAGATTTATGGAAAGGTAGTAACCAGAAGGGGTATGAGGGACTTCTAGAGATAGGGAAAATAGGAAGCTTTGGAATGTTCTGGTGCTTGATCTGGATGCTGGTTACACAGGTGTGTTAGGGTGTGAAAATCTACTGAGCTACATACTTAGAAACTATGTACTTTTCTGAATCATGTTGAACTTCACAAACATTTTTAAAAAACTAAGAAAAATTTTGTGGAGAGAGACAGTGGAGAAGGTGGGTCACAGTAGACGCTAGTATATTTACAAGTAAAACACAGTTTCCACGCTATGGTTCCTAATAGATCATGTATTTGTAACTTTTCTCACATAACTGCCACACTACTCTATGATTCTACTGACAACCATGGGGAAAAAGGCTGCCATGAGCACACTGTGCTGTCCAACACAAATGAACAATTTTGGGCCAAGTCTCTGTCAAACCTACACTAGAAAGTCTGCCTAAAGGCCCACATCTCATTGCTTTCCTTCCTTGCTTTTTCTTTGTTAATAAAATATAGTAACTTAAACACAGGAAAGGCCAATGGAAGAAAGTAGACCACACCCTATGCAAAATCTCCTTAGATTGTTCTCCAGCCCATAAGCACTGGCTTCCAAATTTTCTTATTTTATTTGACAATGAAGGAATTATATTTTCCTTGTCAAAGGTGGAGACTCTAGACTGTTGAACTATTAATTTGAGATGATAAATTATGCTCACATTGTGTCACTTTATAGACTGACAGGGAAAAATCTAACCTCAGTATACAACTTTTCCTGAAAATGTCCATTTTTCAAATACAGATTCACAGTATTCACAGAAATAATATTTAAGCCTGATATTACATTCACAGAAAAAATAGTTAAGCCTCATATTACATAGACTTCCTCCAAAATAGGACCCATAGTTATGAAAAATATTTGATTTTGATATTTCATCTGATCTATGTGTTTTATTGTTGAACACAAAACCATCAAGATGGCCACTAGCAGTGCCACTAGCCGGCAGACATAAACATCAGTAAGAAGAAAATGTAGTTTTATAATTTGGGGGTTGGCTGAATATAAATTATAATAGATGCCACAGGATTTTAACTGTAGGAGTCAGAAAGTACATGTCTGCTATACATATTTTCTTGAGAAGGATTTCATAATGGCCTGAGATTACAAAATAATTTTATAGGAGAACTGAGTTTTGGAAAGAAGGGTGCCGGCCAATATTATTATGGCATGTTTACTTAGTTTTCCAAACATGTAGGGAAATCTGCTATCAGACTATAACCTATGATATAACCTATAATGATATTTCAATTAAAATGAGAAATTTATATGGCTTTACCTTCCAATATATTAAAATGTCACTTTTATTACTGGTAGATAAAATACAATATAACAAACAGCCAAAAATGAGATTGAAATTAGTCAGTATCTCCCAAAAATTATGAACCTGGAAAAAATAATACACACACACACATACACATACACACACACACACACACACAAACACATATACACACACAAATGTATATGTATGTGTATGTGTGTCTGTGTGTATATATATATATTCTTTCTAATATGGAAAAATATACATAAATATGTATATATGCATACATATATTTTATTATGTGGAAAAATATATATTCTTATATCGCTACATATATTTCACATATGCATATCCAATGAGAATTTTTTATTGGAAATATAATTAAATTATGCTGAAATAATAGAATTTCCTAAATGATTAAGTTCTACAAAATCCCTAATCAATCAATGTTCTGAAATTTTTTTAACTGAGACATTGCACCAAAAATGCACAAAATTTATCTTACAAAACAGTTTAAAAAATTAAAATAATGTCATAATGGAACTCCATTAGTAATGACAATTTTTTTTTAAAGATTTTTATTTATTTATTTGACAGAGAGAGAGAGAGATCACAAGAAGGCAGAGAGGCAGAAAAAGGGGAAGCAGGCTCCCTGATGAACAGAGAGCCCTAGGCGGGGCTCAATCCCAGGACCCTGAGATCATGACCTGAGCAGAAGGCAGAGGCTTTAACACACTGAGCCACCCAGGTACCCCAGTAATGACAACTCTGAGAGTAACTTTTAGTTATAAGAACACTACACTATAACTTCATTTATCTTATTTTCAAGCATATAAATTATAAAGATTTAACTGTTTGAAATATTTTATTGATATTTCCATACATTTAGAATATGCCTTAAGTCAAACTGCTAATAAGCACTACTTGAAATTTTCTAGCCAAATAAATAAATAAATAAATAAATAAATAAATAAAATTTACTTGCTAAGCCAAACTAACCAAAGATAAATACTAATCTGAGTTTTTCATTATTTAACAATCTCTTAATTTTGGCTCATGTCCCCTGCAATTAAAACATGAATTAGTATTTACTTCAATGACTATTGCATTAATTAGTCAATGTGTATGTGTGCACATGGTCTAGAGTAGAGCTTTCACATCAGGTGGCTTATAGATAGTTATCAATATGGCGGTCACCTGCTCTTCAAGCATTAACAATCCCACATTAACAGTAACTACTTCATATTAATGCTGCTTCTGGTAAAAGCATGCAAAAAGCCTATTTGTCAAACAGGCATCTTAACCTTTCAGAAACTGTTTCCACTTTCCTTTGCAAAGCCCTAACCCTGTCTCCCTAATTCACCTTTCCACCTTGGCCTATAACTATTGCCCCACATTCTTTTCTACCAAAGACTTGCTGCAAAGCTCTCTTTGACCTACTATCCCATTGGATAAAGATAACTGTTAACAGCAGAGTTTTTATTTTCTAGATAATTTGTGTTAACATCCTAAGGGGAGCTACTCCCAAAAGATTATAAACTATTAGGATGCTGAGGTAATCTGTCATTAGTGTTTAATATCTGGTAGGCAAATATATGGCTAGTCTTTTCATTTGTACTGTTTTATTTTTGCAAGGGATTATTTTAAGAAGCCTCAATTTAGCACATTAAGAAGTTTAATCTACTTTCTATCATTATTGTATCTGGAAAAGACTATGTTTCCTAATTTTCTAAAGGTTATCTTTGACTCTGTTTACTTTCCAGAGAGTATATGTAAATAAATAACTCCAGAACTGAACTCATATTTTATTTAAAATAGCTACAAGATGATGACAACATAGGAATCCAGGCAAAGATAATCCACCTGAACACCTAATGTGGGGCCCTGATCCTGAGAGTATTTGAAATAAGAAATCTGCAATTTGTAACCATCCGACTATCAATAACTTTATGTAAATGACTACTGCTGAGTGTCAGAGTAAGACATTCAATTGAGTTCAGAATTAGAATTGAAATTTAATGTAACTGATTATATAAGTGTTAAGCTGTTCAATTTTAGTTATGCTAAAATTAAATAATGAAATGGGGGCACTTTGAAGATGAAAAGATGAAAGTAGGTATGATAAAGCCTCTATATGCACCTGGATCATGTTTGATCCATATTTGATGCTCTTACACCAAATAAAAACTCTTAGCCAACTCTTGACAGTAAAAATACATGCTTCTTACACAAGTGTTCTTCATATTCACACCAATTTGAAAAATATTGTAATTTTCTACTTTGCCTAGTTGAACATGCCTTAAGGAAATGAAAATTAATCATGACCATCCAATCCATATGGGATAGAATGTACTTACTGGAAACTTTAGAATATTGCAGAAGTTGTGCACGCACGCACACACACACACACACACACACACACAATGATTAGAGTAGAGCTATACATGTTTCATTTGAAGAAGCAGAAACTAAATGTATGAATAATTTTGGTATCTAAATCATAGGAGGTATTGATAATTCTGTGAATAAATCTATATTAAAACTTAAGTGATATTTATTCACTCTAGAACCTACCTAGATTTGGTAATGATAAAATCATTTGAGGGGCTAATTATCAAAATTTCTCAGTTGTGAATAGAAGACTGAGGATACAACGATCCACCCTTACTGTTTAAATTCAATATTTTTGTAACATTCAATAAACATAATTTATAGCATCTGTTTATTAACTTTATGGACCATGAGTACAATTCAAGATACTTGGAATTACTGTAATGGGAACTGATACACTCATTTAATAGATTTATTTAAAATAATAACTGCTGTAGCTGATTAACTAGCTATAGCTGATGTAACTGCTGAAGCTAATACTTTTATTTATGTTCCATGGATAAAGATAATAATACTTTCCATAAGGAGAGTTATCTGATTGTGGCATTCTGCTTATATTACGACCCAGAGAGATCACTGAATTCTTTAAAAAAATAAAATCCCATGCATTTTACTAACTCAAACTTAAATTCCTCACAAACACTTCTGGAGTACCTAAAATTTGCCAAGTGTGGAGTGGGGAACACGCTGTTTTTACAAAAAATAATTCCGCAAGCCATAAAGGCTTACAACAGCTAGATTTTACTTCAACAATTAAATTCCTTTTTAAGATATCACTTTGTATATCAATTGTCACAGTATGTGTAGTAGTCTAGGAGAAAACACTTGCAGTGGATATAGTATAGTTACCAGAATACATAAAGATCTATTGATATGTAAAAGGGCAAAAGCTTTCCAATAGTAAAATGAACAAATGACCTGAATAAAAAGAAATCCAAGTAATAAAAAAAAGATGTTCATTCCCAGCAGCAATATGAAAAAAGAAACTAAATACATATGTAAATCTATATGAAAATATAAATATACACATACATGTGCACACACACATACACATCCGAAAATAAAAAGTATTGAAAATCTAGAGCGGTGATAGCACATTGTAAGTGCTCAAGAGTTCTGATGGGATAATGGTTACAGTCTTTTTTGGATGGAATTTCTGAAAACATCTACCAAAATATAAATGTACATATTCTTTGATCCAATAAATTAACCTCTGTGAGTATATCTGACGAATTATAACAAATATCTAACACAAATTGAGTGTTCAATATATGGCAAGCTTTAGTCTCAATGCTTTATGTATCTTTTTTCATTTAAGTCTCAAAAAACTTTATGGGGAAGGCCCTATTATTATAATCCCCATTTTATGGTAAGGAAGCTAAGTAGAGATAGGTCAAGTAAATACAGAGGGGTTATGTGGAGCGAGGATCGGAATTAATCCAGGCAGTCTGCCACGGACTCTCTCTCTTAAGCTGCTGTGGTCTTCAGAAATATCCT